>OY856409.1:1865906892-1866561892 GCA_963693085.1 Alisma plantago-aquatica | reverse complement strand
ATACATCAAGTCACTCACCCATCTGTATTCCACTGGACCGTGAATCAAATATATGTCTGTTGTGCCCCCCAAGTGTGGTATCCATCTCTCCTTGTAGATATGAATATTTTTTCCATCCCCCACCCTCCACCTGAAGCCACTCTTCACTACTTGCAACGGCCCCCAAATACCCCTCCATGTATAACTGGGATTCCCCCTAACTCCACATGTAGAATAGAAGATGTATTGTAATATTTCACCTTGAGTACCCGAGCAGCAAGAGACTCTCCATAGACTGCCAACCTCCATCCTTGTTTATCGAGGAGTGCTTGGTTGAAAGCTTTCAGGTCTCTAAACCCCATGCCCCCACTCTCCTTGGGTTTGCACAATCTATCCCAACTCATCCAATGGATTTTCCTCTCCCCCTCCTTTGAGCCCCACCAGAACCGTGCCATCATGGAATGTATATCATCAATAATTCCCTCAGGAAGTTTGAAGATGCTCATGAGATACTTGGGAATTTCTTGGATAACTGCCTTAATCAACACCTCCTTCCCTGGTCTGGATAAAAGTTGCTCCTTCCACCCCTGTAATTTTTTCCACACTCTGTCCTTTATAGCCGCAAACACCTACTTTTTGGACCTACCTACCACCGTGGGAAGGCCCAGATACTTCTCATGCCTGTCCACCTCCCTCACCTGCAGCAGGTTCTTAATCAACTCCCTTCTTTCACTTGTCACGTTTGTACTGAAGGAAACCTTCGTCTTCTCATAATTGATTTTCTGCCCGGATGCCCTCTCGTATTGGCTGAAAATTTTAGCTAAAGCGGAGCATTCTTCTGAGGTAGCCCTTGTAAAAACAATGTTATCATCTGTGAAAAGAAGGTGAGTGACCCGTGGGGCTCTTCTGCATATTCTTGTCCCATGTATTTTATTGACCTGTGTAGCTTTGGACAGAGAAAAAGAAAGTGCTTCAGCGCAAAAAAGAAAAAGGTAAGGGGATATAGGATCACCTTGGTGAAGTCCTCTGGATGGTTTTGCAAACCCTCTCCTATTGCCATTGACGATGAACTTGTGGGATACGCTTGTAACACACTCCATAAACTTCCTTCTCCAAATAGTCAGCAGCCCCATTCTTCCCATAACCCCCTCTAGAAAAGCCCACTCGACTCTATCATATGCCTTGCTCATGTCCAGCTTAAGCGCCATAAGCTCCTCTCTTCCTTTCTTTCGGTGTTTCATGGTGTTAAACAACTCATATGCCACCAAAGCATTGTCAGTGATCATCCTCCCTTCTATGAAGGCACTTTGATTCTCCGAGAAAATCCCATTCATCAGCGGTTTGATTCTATTGGCCAAGACCTTCGTAATAATCTTATATGAGATGTTACACAATCTCATAAGTCTATATTCAGATAGGCGGACAGGATTGTTTGTCTTTGGGATGAGAACTATATCAGTGTCATTAATGTTAGTGAGGCCAATCTCCCCTCTCCACCATTTAGAAATAAAAGCCATCAAACTACTTTTAATAACCTCCCAGAATTTTTGGTAGAAAATTGCCTTCATCCCATCCGGGCCGGGAGCTTTATTCGGGTGCATTTGTTGGAGTGCTTTCCAAACTTCTTTCTCCATGGGAACCTTTTCCAGATCTGAAATAGAAGATTCATCAATCACCCTAGGAATTCCTTCAAGGAATTCCTCCATCCCATAAGGGTTTGAGCTGGAAAAGAGAGAATTAAAATAAGAAAAGATAATTTCAGCAATGGAATCCGCCTCTGTATGCCAACTCCCATCCTCCTTAAAGAGACCTTCTATGGTATTACATCTCTTTCTTTGGTTTGCTTTATGATGAAAGTACTTTGTGTTCCTGTCTCCGTCTCTCATCTCATTGGTCCTAGCTCTAGCCAACCAATAGCTCTCTTCCAGCCTCTGTAGATCCTACAGTTCTCTCGCTAAAGATTCACATTCTTGCAACATGTCATGAGATGGTGGCTTATCTTGAGCACGACCAAGCCTCTTCTCCAGCTGCTGTATTCTCCTCCTAATGTTTCCAAATTTATCCGCCGCCCACCCAGCAAGCTTCTCCCACACAAAGGTCTGTCTGCCCTTTAAGGCCCAAATCATAGCTGTTGTCCCAAGCCCGTGTGACGACCTCTTTGCATTCCGATGAAGATAGCCAATAGGTTTCAAATCTGAACCGCTTCTCCACCTGTCCCAGGTCCTGATTCCTTTGCTCTGCCCATAAAAGAATCTGCCCATGATCCGAGTTGAGAATAGGGAAATTTTTTACCTTTCTGATATTGTAAAAATCACACCATTTCCTGTCAGCCAGAAACCTGTCAAGTCTTTCCAGAATCATCGTGTCTACCTGCTGTCCTCTCTTCCATGTGAATTTATTACTGGTGAATCCCAAATCAGTGAGCTGGCATGTATCCATTGCCTCTCTGAAGTTCCACATCTGCCATTCATGCCTAGGTTGACCTCCCTGCTTTTCAGATTGAAAAAGGATCTCGTTGAAGTCCCCGCCAAAGACAATAGGCAAAGTCGTCTGTTCACAAAGTTCCTCCATCAGCCTCCATGTGTTGTGACGCTCATGTGTTGCTGCCCAACCATATATCCTAACAAAGCAAAAACACTCCTGGTTGTCCTCCCTTCCCACCACCGCACTGATGTGATGGTCTGAAAAATGTTTGACAGACACGTCCTCCCCTCTCCACCACAACCCCAGCCTTCTAAAATCTCCATATATGTATATTTGTATATATATAATAGTTTGTTCATGTATATATTGTTATAATACAAAATCATGTAATATATCTTAAAGTAAAAATACTACATCTTTGGTTATAATAAGATAATAATTTTGAAAACAAATAATTTTATAAAAGAAATATTTACTTCATACATAAAATTAAACCGTGACAAGTAAATAGATAGATTGCCATGATATTTTGTTTTCTTATATTAATAACATTTTGAGATGGGAAAAAATATAATTTATTTATCAACATCATATATGATGGGGATGCGCATAGTTGTTACAATATATAATTATATTAATATCTTCTTTTATCACATAAAATAGAAGGCGTATTTTTAGAATTCATATTACTTTTCATGAATTTCTTAAGTTAAAAATGAAACCAGATTCTTTAACAAAATGGTAAGCGATATACTAAATGGTTGATACATATTACAAACTTAAGCTTCCTTAAAAATATGATATTAGTTTTACCCATATCATAAATACAATCACGTTGTTGTCACATTAACTTAAAAATTAAGTAATCATTCACATTTTTTTTAATATATGAAATAGAAGATGTATTTTTAAGAAGTCATCTTACGATAAAATGTGTCTTAGTATGAAAATTGAACCTAGTTATTGAACATTTTCGGGAGCCATCTACTTTAGATGGTTTATATAGATTACAAACATAAACTTCCATGTGAGATATGACATAAGTTTTATGGATATGTTAAATATAGCCATTTTGGTGTCAAAACTACGTTAAAAGACAATTTCTAACCAATGTCTTTAAAAATGTAAAAGTAATTCTTTGTCAATGTCATTATATACTATATGTAACATAAAAAATGATTCTAGAACCCCTCCCAAAAAACTGAAATCTAGATACAATGACATAATATGATTGTCAATGTCATGTTATATCCCGTCATGACAAACCCTTACCTATGTAATACAATGTTTTTTTCAAGTTTGACTTCTTCATTATATTAGTGTTGTAAATAAATCCTAATTTATTGTTACATTTAAAAGTTCCCATTGTGACACACTTCAGTATAAAACTATTGAATTACTTTTTTAAAATACTATTTATAGCTCAAACAAAACAATATCCAAAACTTGAAAGGCTATTTTACTGAACATACACCATTTGTTAGAGAGGGGATAATTATTCATAAAATTTGAATTTCTTAACCCAAATTCAAATGAAGAATTTATAGTGAAATTTGATTCAAAAATATCTTAAAGATGGGAAGGTGATAGAAAACCATGTTAGTTGTCCTTGTTTAATCCTCAAATAAAAAGAAGCTAATTATTCAATTTTGAATCTAAGAGAGTGAGAATGATACCACATATACATGTTCTGTAATAAGACAACCAAATTTTTTGTGTAAATTTATGAGATATTCATCAATACCATGTGGGTAGGACTCTTTTCATATCTCATTAGTTTATAAATAAAATATAAATTATAAATAAGAAGTAAAAATGTTAGAAGAAGTTTCTAAAATTGCATTAGTGTTGGAGTTGATTGTAAGACTTATCATTTGAAGTTTGTTGAGTCCAGTTTTCCATGCACCCCTAAGATATGAATGTAAAATTCACTAAATTTTAAGTAATAAAATATGTATAACATACATTAAATTTGTACGCCATCCAGGGTTTGCAATTTCCCATCAAACAATTAGGTGTTTATGGGTTGATGTTATACCTCAGTGTCAACTGCATATAAAATATATTTCAAATATTTTTTTTCATATAGTAATTGTTATAGATAACATTTCTCATCATTACCATCATGCTAGTGTTGACATATGTTGTTAGTTTTCTATTCATTCCATAACGAAAAATACAATATACAAGTTTGCAATACCATTGGCTTATTTCATTCTTGAAAACATTATCTTTGGTGGGTTTTAAATTATTAATTTTAGAATATAGGTGACTATGGATATCTAAATATTCCAATCATTATCCATTCAAATCACATGGTACGAATCATTATTATTAGTTTCATTAGAGTTCTTGATTAGTGTTATGATAGTTGTTCAAGCAATCTGTGTATTAAAAATTCCTATGACATTGATTATTGTGTTATCCTAAGCATGTTTTGTGTGCCAATTGCAAAATGCAATGTAATATTGAGCTTTTAAACTTGTCATTTGTTGAAGCCATGATGCATACACATTTGTAGGATGGCCAATATAAGGCTAGTATGTTATCTTCAATCTTTTAACAACTAATGGCTTCAATGATTCTACGTGAAGCTTTGCATACTACACCTATCATCCAGGATATGAGATAGCTTAGATGGAAGTGAGTGTACTCGTGATGGGTATATTCCAATTGCATGATCAAATGCAAAATTCAACGACATATGTGAAAAATAATACAAAGCTTGCATTAGAAAATTGCCACAAAAATGTATATATTAGGAAATAATGTATAAGCTAAATCTATGTGCTTGATCTAGCATGACTATTGTAAATGGGTTGCATTTTTTACGTCTTTTCATATTATAATTATGCATCCTATTGTGAACTTTGAACATATGATTTTTATTTTTGTAAGGTTTATTTCACATATTGTTTATGCCAAATAGTAACTCTTGTAAAAGAGTAGACCAACGGCAGATCTTCTCACTCTTCTCTACTTCTATTGGATTCGAAAAATTTCAAATAGGTGTATATATTACACGATATTACTATTCTTTTTCATGATACATTACATTTTAATTTAATTTAAACCATCAAACATGTCTCAAAGTGAAATCTAGATGTGTGTCACTTAAGGTATTACATTATCTACTTTCGTGCTTTTTGTATTGAATTAAAAACATGTTAGTATGGTAAGTATTAATTATGTAACTCTAATAGAATATAGTCTCTCAAATTATCTGCACTCTTATTTCTTGATTCTTTATTTTTTCATATATTAATGTTTTCCAGAAGAACATTGCCATCTCACTCCATTTTGTGTTCGATTTAAACTGATCAGATACTAAGTTTTGAACAACAAATTATCCACATAATCTCATGCGTGCACAAACAAACCCAGTATAGGTTGAAGCCTACCAACGCAAACGAACTTTAACATACAATAGTGATAATATAAATAGAATCGGATGCAGAAGCTATAATCAAGCTTATTAACCAAGGAGCAAGACGGGCAGACTTCCTGGGCACTGTTCTGGACAACATTGCTCTTCTTAGACTTTCCTTTCTGCATATTTCCTTTAGTTTTTGTCATAGGCGGGCGAATGGGCTGGCACACCAGCTAGCTCGATCGGCTACCTATGTCTCTTATCCCTAGAAGGTCTTCCTCCACTAGTAGGTTTTTTCGGAAAACTCTATCTATTCTGGTGTGGATGGCAGGCAGGCCTATATTTCTTGGTTTCAATAGGACTCCTTACGAGCGTTGCTTCTATCTACTATTATCTAAAAATAATCAGTCTTTTTAGTTATTGGGATTCCTTTCCTAGCTTTGTAATGGACTGCGCCCAAGCAGACTTGATTTCTAATTAAAGATAGGAGCTTTTACCCTCAATATATATATGTATATATATATGTATATATACATATATATGTATATATATATATATATATGGCCATTAATTCGCTGCCTGTGTGGGTAGCTTTGTGATAGTACTCGTGCTCTGAACACGGTGGCAATTTTTGTAATTAGATGCAATGTAAACGCCTGCCTCACACGAAGATCTCATCTCTTCCATTCTCAGTCCGACTCTGCCAATCTCCTTCTCCGTCGACGGACTGCCATCTCTTCCTATATACCGAAAGAAGCTCCGTAGTCCTCAGCCTCTATGGTATAATTTGCCTCCGTAGTCGCACTAGGATTTTGCCGCCAGGATATGTGGCGTTTGATTAAAGAATAACGCACCCCACAATCGCCGTCAAACTTAGGCGTTCTTGCTATAGGGGATCCAAATTCTCCTACCAGACAAAAGAGATGACCTTTGGGATCTCCCTAACTTGCATCTCGGCCACATCACCGCAGTTAGTGAAGGCAGGGGCTCCCGATGGGGTTTAGAGAGAGAGAGAGCTCTATCGGCACCTACGGGACATCATCCAGGCAGGTGAAGGCATGGGCTGGCATCGAGATTGGGCATGGGCATCTGGGGATCGAAAGATACTAAAACTGTGGAGGAAGCTTGGTTGAACAGAATAAAGGTCACAGATTCGTGTTCATTCTGCCCAGTGTTCTAGAAGTTCCGCATCTGGCAGGAGCTATATGTAATGATCGGGTCTTTGAAGAGATAATTCTGGTGGGGCTTGACAAGAGGAGGACATTATAAAGTTTAGTCGACCATTTAAGAAGTTCCAACACTGTATGATTGTGCAGAGTCGTTGACTGATTCCAGAAGAGGCTGGACAGCCTGTGAGTGTCCCTAGAGACATGTTAGTACATCTATTAAAATCTCATCCATGACCTGTTTGTTTTTCATTGTGAATTGGTGTGGACGGCAGTTCATCATTCGTGTGTCAGCCTTGTAGAATGTGTGAATGTTACTTCTTTATGCATCCTTGTAAGGACATTGTACGGTGATCTTTCCAATATATTTTTAACTAGTCGTGCGAACACAGTAATCTTGATCTACTTTGCAATCAATTAGATGTCATTGATGATTCTAGAACGAATTATAACCAGAATCCGATCTGGTCGTAGGTGAATAAGAAAACACATCAGAGGAAAACAAACTTATCAAGTGGCTATTTATTACTAAGCTAGATAAACTGAGAAAGCAGACAGAGGAAACTCCTAAAAATATGTAACTTTGGCTTATAGTGAGAAACCAGACTGAAAATGCGAACAGAAGCATTATATAGTAACTTGAGTGTCAAAACAAGACTCAATGATTGTGTCATTTATATCAATGAAATAGCCATAAAGCATCAATGGCTTGGGATCAGAACTGATCATTGAGTTCAGTCAATTGTACTGAATGAATGGCTGAAAGTGCATCCGTAATTGAGATTGTCAGCTTGGTGGTTGTTGGGATGAAACATTTCTTAGTCTCCTATATAACAGAGGTCTATAGAAGATAGGCTTGTTTATTTTGTAGAATTGTCTAAGTGGGCTACAAACTGCACCTTTAAGATGTTTGTTCTTTTGTCTAAGTGGGCTAAGAACTGCACATTTTTATGCCAATGTGAACTATCCAATTTTTATCTGACTTCTTCTTTGGGGTTTCTTTGTCTTTTTCTGATTGACATACTTAAGAAGGGAGAACTGTGGTATTCATTACATTTTTAGCAGTCTGCAGTTTCCAGATGAAAATAAGGTTTCTATGTTTGAAAAATCTGCACGAAGAAAACTAGATGTGTCAGTTTAATGTAGCTTTTAAGTTTTTTGTGAGTCAATAATATGCAATAATGAGTACATGCATGGCGATTGTTGGACCCATTTTTCTTTTTGTATTCGGATGATTGCCATGGTTTCTACTTTGGCCAGAAACAAGTTGTATGGCAGTGATGCAACTGGAACTACGACGCTTGGGCCCAAAAGTAAAATCCAAATGACAGAGACAGTGGCTAGGAGTGCACCAGATCTGAAAATAGAAATCCAACATCGTTAGGGATCACAAATCATTAATTGATTCAATATGAAGACTGGAACTTCTCCAAATATGTGCTAGATGTGTTAATTGATCTATAATACTAGAACTAGCCAATTTGCATTAGTTCGTTAGTTGGAATTGGTGTAACGCGGATGCTAGCGAATGTAGAAAAGGTATACGAACATTAAAAAAAATTCTATATGCAGTCATACTTCTTGCAAAAGATGTTGTTTATCTTTACGAAGAACTTGGAGTTATGACATCATATGTTAAATAATAATATGGTATACAAAGCAATTAAATGGTAAGAAAGGCAACGATGTGCCACACAAAGTAAATATGTGATAGAAAAATGGAACATGGTAATCAGTTCCGGTCACATTAGTTCTCGTGGCACTAGACAATATCAAATTAATTCAACCTACATGACCTGCAGGAGGTTCCACCTTCACGTCTTCTATCTTTAGGGGCTCTCCGTGCCTCAGGTGATGGCAGCTACAATACAAAAAAATCCATGTGGCATAAGCCTCATCGATGGTGGTATGTAAACAGAGTATACCCAGATCCATTTTATGATGTTTTGCAAATCATCACCCACTGATCAGATCGTATTTTGTCAACTGTTTGTTTGGCTCGACTGATGGGAGTATTTTCTATCCCACAAGATGAAGAAGGACCATTAATTGGCATCGAACATGGAAGGGGATGGCATGTCCTAAGGATCGTACTTGTGGATGTAATCTATCTTTGTGTTACCTTGTGCTCCAGCAGCTGTATGTATACTTTGAATATGTTACAAAGAATATGTTCTGATCAGTTGTTATTCTTTTTGAAGAATATGTGTTTGTATTTATGTGCAATGGATACTCTTAGTGTTGTCACATTTACTCTTACAAAGTATAAGAGTAACTGAGTTTGAATCATAGTGTTTCTTTTCTAGGCTATCACAGTTACTCTTATTGCTGTTAGAGTTACTGGTAGTGCTCGTTCAGTTACTCGCAGGGTTGTCACAGTTACTTGTAGTGCTTTTTTAGTTACTCGTATTGTTTTCACAGTTACTCTAACTGTTATTGTTTTCACAGTTACTCTAACTGCTATTTGAGTTACTCGCAGTGCTCGTTCAGTTACTCGCATTGTTGTCATAGTTACTCGTAGTGTTTCATAGTTACTCGCAGGGTTTTTTCAGTTACTCGCAAGGTTTTTTTAGTTACTCGCAGGGTTGTGACAGTTACTCATAGTGTTTGTTCAGTTACTCACATGTTTGTGACAGTTACTCACAGTGTTTGTTCAGTTACTCAACCATTACTTGTAGTGTTTAGTTACTCACAGGCTTGTTTCAGTTACTCGCATACTTTTTTCAGTTACTCGCAGTGTTTGTTCAGTTACTCGCATGGTTGTGACAGTTACTCGTAATGTTTTTTCAATTACTCTAACTGCTATTACAGTTACTCGCAGGGTTTTTTCAGTTACTCACATTATTGTCACAGTTACTCGTAGTATTGTCACATTTACTCACAGTGTTTTTTCAGTTACTCGTAGTCCTTTTGCAGTTACTCACAGTGTTTTTTCAGTTACTCCAGGGTTGTGATAGTTACTCGCAGGGTTTTTTCAGTTACTCAGCCATTACTCTCAGTTATCAAGCATTACTCTCAGTTACTCAAGAATTGATTTCAGTTACTCAAGCATTACTTTTCAGTTACTCAAGCATTCTGTTACTTTCAGTTCAATTACTCACATGGTTGTATCAGTTACTCGTAGTGGTTTCAGAGTTACTCTTACAACATTCAAAGCATAACTGAAAAAACAATGCGAGTAACTGAAGCATTAGTTTCAGTTACTCAAGCATTACTCTCAGTTACTCAAGCATTACTCTCAGTTACTCAAGCATTCTGTTACTTTCAGTTCAATTACTCGCATGGTTGTATCAGTTACTCGTAGTGGTTTCAGAGTTACTCTTACAACATTCAAAGCATAAAGGTATTTAAAGCATTCAAGAAATAAGCATTCAAACCATAAATGTATTGGAAGCATTCATTCTTGCATATTGTCAAAAACGTTTCATTCGTTTCTACTAAATAAAAAATATAGAATTCTTTGTATTCACTGAATCTACACAATGGTGTAGAAGAAAAGGAACAAGAGGGAACAAAGTACTTGTAAGCCTCTTAGTTTTGGAGCATCTGTACACGGACAGAACTACTAATTCTGGAAATACACCGTATTCCTGGGTATTAAGTAAATGCAAAATATACCATAATCCACTTCAAATCCTGGGTATTAAGTAAATGCAAAAAAGGGTTATACTATTGTATTGGAAACTTTTTGACCTTCATTCTGCTATAAGTCACACGGCTCCAAGAAATTATGCCATTGCAGACAATAGAAAATGAAGGCCAGTGGCTACCTCAAACTCCACAAGAGCGCTAGGTGCACTGGTTTCGGCAATACGGATGCCTCTAGTGGACGAGATGGAAGCACACAGGGAGATCCCCCTAGTTGTGGCGCTGCTAAGAAAGCGAACGGAGCTAGCAGTCGCGGTTGTGTGGGCTGTGATGGAGATGGGGAGGCAGGGTAGGCGCGAGGCTGTGCAGGCCATGGTAGAGGTGGGAGTGGTAGAGAAGCTGGTCAGGAGTTGGATTTCGGCGGCGAGCTCGAGGAGGAGAGGGGAGACGATACGTGGAAGACAGAGACAGAAGGGGTGAGGGTCGGGGAGGTAGACATGGTAGAGCAAGGCTTGTGCCTGTTTCAAGGCTGCGTGGCTTGGTTCGCCGTGCAGGTCGACACTGGCCGAGGGATGGGGAGGAGGGACAAGAGGGAGGTCTAGGCCGAGATCGTCTGCAGTCTCAGGACCTCCGCTGAGGCCGACGCACGCGCAGGAAATATCCTCGCCGAGGTGTTGTGGGACATCACGTGATGATTACAGGGCCGATTGAGAAAAGGGGGGAATCTATATAATTCTTTAATCATCTGATTCTCTTATGTGGCACCACTGTTAATCGCAAATCTGATGCCAGAAAGACAAAGCTAGCAACTCAAGGTGGACCTAAGGTTTGGTTCACATGGATGCGTGAGCGTGATGTGGCCAAGGTTCCGGCAAGTGAACGGCAACTTGGGTTTCGGCAGTTGCTCGTCTTGCAGCTCAATTGTTCGATCCTATGAAGTCCCTGGTAGTCGGTTTGGATTGCTTGTGCTGACGCCGCCAACAGAACTCGCCGGTGCTCTCCAGAGACAGATAGCTCCTACTTTGCTCGCACCGCCCGGCGGCCGGAGAACTTTGCCACTGCCTAAGAGAGGACAACTCCGATGGAATCAGTGAAGAGACCACCTCCGCGAACAAATGTATGACCGAGAAATGTTGAACATGAGCGAACAAATGTTTTAGACGTCATTCGTGAGATTGGGGCTGGTTGAGGAAAGAAAAAGAAAGCCAGTGTCGGGTTGTCAGGGTTGGGAGGGGAAGTTATCAGGGTTCACCAGAATCATTACCATGTGCCCAAATCTACGAAGTCTGCATTTGCAACCCTGCGGTCGTATGCCGGAGGAAGAGGTGCCACCAGGAAGGGAGAACAACTGAACGAAGGAGGCTTGGGAGATCGGCGGAGTCGCCGAGTCGGGACGGAGGAAACTGGAGACTCTCTCTCACTACAACATAACCATCATTTTGTTGGGGTTATTGCCGTTGCACAAAGGCCATGTGCCAGGGTCATAACTTTCACGTATCAGGGAACCCTTACACAAAGGGTCTTATCTAAAAGGGGGTCGCCCAAATAGATGTGTCAGAGCTACACCCCTAACACAAAAGCAGCATGTAAATAAAATATAATATCAATGTGTTGGAATTACACCCCTAACACAAAAGCAGCCACTAAAAAAAAAAATCAAATCCACTCCTGTTTGCAGGTTTAATTCTGACGGCAATAGATAGCAAGTAATTACTACCATTACAGAAATATTATAAGTATGTACATATCAATCATACGTGAATGCATTAAAACATGTAAAGCTCGTAAATAGCACATGGAACAAATACAAACTTCATCTTTATTAATATAATGAATATTTTGTTACATAATGGAGAACGTCACCTTCCCATGAAAAAATACAACAAAAATCCAATTGAAGGATATACATCTGGACAGATTTACAACATCTCAATAACCCACCCCTCACACATTGACTCATCTGTTGTTCTTTAATAGATTTGAAGATTTACATGAAAAATAACTATTTGGTTGACTTTTACAAATCATACGTCTTCATCTCTTCCCTTACGGTTATGACATGCCAAGATAAAACAGCTACTGCTGGCATTGATAACAAATCTCTTACACCTACAACATTCATTAAAATAGCAACATATGCCTTATTAGAATATCAACAAATAAAAGGAGAATTCCTTCATTATAAGAGGACAAAGAGATGAATTCGATTGAAAGTGAAATATACATCCCATTAATACAAAATTTTAGTGGCATAAGAGACTACATCATTCCATAAAATAGTTAATGGATAGCCAACAACGAAGCAAACTCAGCAGAAATTGATCTCCGAAGCAATACAACTATCCAATATTGATTTTTTATATGCCTTATCCTTTTCAAGGAGCAAAAGACTAATAAAAGCTTAGCTTCTTCAATGTAAAGTGCTTTTTAAAGATTATCATAGGTAGCAGCTGATAACCAAGCTAGATATAGTATTTTTGTTGAGCTTAGAGTGGGGTAGATGACTTCTTCAGCCCTTTTGCAGTTGTGGAACTTATCATTTTCAAGGAACAAAAGACTATATTAAAAGCTTAGCATCTTCAATGTAAAGTGTTATCTAGAGATTATCATATGAAGCATCCGGTAACCAAGCTAGATATAGTGTTTTTGTTGCGTTTAAAGGGGAAGATGACTTGTCCTTTTGCATCCTTGTCGTTCTCATACAAAAGACTATATTAAAAGCTTAGCATCTTCAATGTAAAGTGCTATCTAAAGATTATCATATGAACCAACCGGTAACCAAGCTAGATATAGTGTTTTCATTGAGTTTAGAGGGGGTAGATGACTTCTTCAGTCCTTTTGTACCCTAGTAATTCTCATTCAAAGAGGTCGCTTAATGCCTACAGAATGACAACAAAATGGAACATGTTCTAAATTCTGGAAGTACACATCAAAAGGGAATCTATATAGTTTTGGAAGATTGAAATACTTCGCTAGTGCAAAAATTATATCCATTCGTCTTAGCCCAGTCCTTATCCACGTGACAAAGATCAATTGTCTACTTGGATAGAAAAGGCGCTAAGTGGTGCCAAAACTGTGACCATCATATGCCAGAAGAAAATGTGTTCAACATAGGCAAGTATTCACATTAGATATAGCAGTAAGATCATTAAACTCGATCAACCAAGTTGATTCAACTAGTTGATGCAACACCCAATACATTTAGCAGGTGAAGTGGACTTGATTCCCAAATTCAGCTAAAAAAGAAGTAGAACCCAGAGTACCTGGACAGTTCAACCAGCCATCTGCTTCCAACCCGGCTGAACCGGGATGGCAGGAAAACTTTATCTACACCCATTCCATCATTGATCCACCCTAAAATACCCCTAAAATCCCTATCTCCTGTCGTGGTCGAGCTCGTAAACAACACTCATGATCGACGGGAAACTGGAAGAAGCAAAAACACAAGGACACAATTGTTTTTCTGCGTGAAAATGATACAACTTTTCTTCTATCTTGATTCCCTTCTTATACGGTCTGAGCCATTTGTTACATAATAGAAAAGACCTATTCTTCAGTTATGGCACTCACCCACCTAATCCTATAATGCTGCCATGATCACACCTTCGAGTTAGTCCACGATGCGTTCACAGCTGCCTATCTATCTAATAGAATCAACACACACTTTGGCCACGTCATGAACAAACTCACACGGACGTGGCTGGTTATTTTCTAATTAACGAAAAGCAAAGATAATCAACAAGGCAATGGGATTACATGCACAACATTTCACCCCCTAATCCCATTGCATGGGCATTATCTCAACGACGCTGGGCTTCTGTCTCATCTCAACAAATTTGACACGCCCGAGCGCCTTGGTCAGGATATCGGCAAGCTGTCTGTCAGTGCCGATGTGGTCGACTTCTTCCTTGCCGTCGTCGATGCATTCATGGATAAAATGAAACCGAGTGTCAATATGCTTACTCCGTTCGTGATGCACCGGATTCTTGGTCAAAGAAATTGCCGATTTGTTATCCACGCGCAACTTTACTTTCATAGGTTCTCATCCAACCATCTCACCAAGAAGCCGACTCAGCTAGACACCCTGGCACGCTATCATTGCCGCCGCGATGTACTCCGCCTCACAAGACGAGAATGCGTCGACTTTCTATTTCTGGGACGTCCAAGTAATAATGATGCTCGAGCCAAGGAAGAATGCCACTTCGGTCGTGCTCTTGCGGTCGTCGACGTCCCCGGCGAGGTCACTGTCGCTAAACCCCACCAGTGCAGTCTCTGTCGCGCCCGCCCGCTTGTAGAAGAACCCATAGTCGGTGGTGCCGCTGATGTAGCGTAGGATCTGCTTCACCGCTGCCCAATGTGGTTCCGCCGGCGCCTCCATGTATCTACCTACTAATCCAACAACATATGTGATGTCGGGTCTAGTGTTGCATAAGTAGCGGAGGCTACCCACAATGCTCCGGTATTGTGTTGCATCCACGGTGATGCCAACGTTTGTTTTGGTTAACTTTAGTCGATTTTCCATCGGTGTGTGGCATGCGTTGCACCCCTTCATGCCAGCCACTTCAAGGATCTTGCTAGTGTATGCACTTTGGCAGAGGTTAATTTCCCCACCTTCTTGCTTGACCTCTATCCCAAGGTAGTAACACAAGAGACCGAGGTCGCTCATGTCAAACAAACCACACATCTGGCTCTTGAAAGTGTTGATGTCTTCAACGTTGGTGCCAGTAATGATCAAATCATCCACATAGACACCAACCAGCAACGTCGACGTGCCGTTGGTCCTCCTGTACACCGCATACTCGAGGGGCTGCGCTCAAAGTTGAGAGATGCGAGTGATGCATCCAACTTGGCGTTCCAAGCATGTGGTGCCTATCGTAACTCGTATAAGGCCTTATGCACCTTGAGCACCTTGTGCTCATTTTTGACGTCGACAAAGTCGGGCGGTTGGTGCACGTAAACCTCCTCAGTGACGTCGCCATTCAAGAACGTCGATTTGACATCCATGTGGTGCACTTGCCACCCGTTATGTGCGGCGAGAGCCAACAATAGCCGCACTGTCTCCATGCGAGCCACTGGTACAAAAACTTCATTAAAATCCACCCCCTGTCGTTGAGCATAGCCCTTCGCCACGAGTCGAGCTTTATGCTTCACCACATTTCCATCGGGATACTTTTTCAGCTTGAATACCCACTTGAGCCCTATGGCTCGATGGTCGGTCGGGAGTGTGGTGAGCTCCCCCGTGTCATTACTGCGAATGTAATCCAGCTCTTCATCCATGGCGCATCTCCAACACACCTCATCGAGGGGCTCATGATGCTTGTAGGTTCCTCGGCAGCAAGAAGACAGAGGTCATTGTGGTCAGTGTTGTTACCGTCAAGCTCCTTGAATATGCTTGACAACTTACGATAGTGCAATGGCTGGTCGTCGAGGTCGTGGCGCTCATGGTCGCTGCTCGGTGGTGTTTCCCACCCCTCATTAGTAGGATCTGAAGGAGTGTGATCATCGGCGTCAAGCGATCTGCAAGCTTGTCGAGGTCGAGACCGAGCTTCTTGATGTGTGCTACATAGCCGAAAATGCAGAGGTGGTGCACTGCCGGCTTGTGGTTGTGCCATGCCTCATACGGTGTCTTGTCGTCAAGGCTGTGTGTCGGTGCCCGATTGAGGTAGACCGCAGTCGTCACCGCCTCACCCCAAAACGTAGCTGGCACTGCCATGCTCCTCATCAAGCAGTGTGCCATCTCGACCACTGTTTGATTTCGACGTTCAACAACACCA
The DNA here is from genome assembly GCA_963693085.1 of Alisma plantago-aquatica. Lineage (NCBI taxonomy): Eukaryota > Viridiplantae > Streptophyta > Magnoliopsida > Alismatales > Alismataceae > Alisma > Alisma plantago-aquatica. Next base: position 1,866,545,591 of record OY856409.1, on the reverse strand, counting down.
TTCTATTGTGGTGAATATGGTGCGGTAGTGCAATGCTTGATGCCATTGTAGTCGTAGTATTCACTGAATGCGATGGAGTTGAATTTGCCACCACGGTACGAGCGAAACGCTTATAGTTTGCGTCTGAGCTCAGCTTCAGCTAAGGCTTTGATCTTCTTGAAGCATTTAAATGCCTCACTCTTCACCTTGATCACCTCTAGCCACATGAATCTACTGTAATCATCAACTATCAACAAAAAATACTGATTACCTCCCGCCGTTGCCGGTGTGATCGGGCCACAAAGATCAATGTGGACTAGCTCCAGGCCATGTTTGGCACGATACGTTGATGCATGCGGGAACGGTAGGCGGTGCTGCTTGCCGAGAGCACAACCATCATAGAATTGCTCAACGTGATCTATGAGGGGAATGCCTTCAGCCATGTTCTGTTGTGCTAAACTCCGCAATGAATGGAAGTTCAAGTAGCCATTGTGACCAAGCCACAACCACGCCTTGTCGTCGGCCTTCGATAGAAAGCACACGGGCGTAGCCAGCTGTAGACGTAAAGTATACAGTTTTTTCTTTGACCGGGTCACCCATGCCAGTAGCACGCGTTGTCGGTCGAATAGAAGCAACTACCCATTTTCAATCACGATCTTACAGCCGATTTCATCCATCTGGCCAAGGCTCACAATGTTGCTTTGCAACCGAGGTATGTAGTAGACCTCAGAGAGCACCATGTGCCCTTCGTCGCTACACTCAAACATCACAGAGCCGCGGCCACAAATTTCGACCACTGAGCCATCACCAAATTTCACCGTCCCCTTTACCTTCTCGTCGAGAGAGGTGAACATAACTTTGCCTGCAACTCCTCTGTAAGGAGTAGTCGACCGCTTGAGCCACATGCGTCTTTAAGCCTGTAGCCCTCTTCAACCGAGCGCAGCCTTCCAGCCATCTCATCAACATACACGATTTTTAAGTCGAGTAGGGTCTCAATTGCAATAGCGATTTGCGTGTACCCTGGTGGTACCACCTAGAGAAACTTCTTCACCACCTTCTCCTCCTCCAACGTGTTGCCGAGCGAGCGCAAAGATAATCAACAGGGCAATGGGATTACATGCAGAACATCTCCTACTTCCACCATCCAGCCCCTGACACTAGGGTTCCAATTTTTAATGTTGGTCAATGCATAACTCGGTCATCATTTAGTCAACATTTCAACATGCCAATCACCCCTTACACTAATCACCCCTTCGACCACTGGCAACTCTTCAACAGCTCCTTTAGATGCCAGCAAGCCTTTAAAAGCCACCAATATCACTGCCTCTACTACACCCTACTTCAAGTTGCAAGTTCCAAGTTTCTGCGAGAAGTGATCATTTAAATGAAGGCAAGAAATGTCTTCTACATTAGCACTTCTTCACTCATCGTTTACTCCTTTCTCTCCATCTAGGTTAATGTCCCACAACTAAAGTTGTCATGCCCCTTTCAAAAATCCCTTGTGCCTCTATTCTATTTCCACCATCAAGGCGACATCATCAATGAGGGCATATATAAATATAATATGCTAAATATATATAAAAGATATGAAGAGAAGAATAATATGATCAAACTCGACTATGATGAAGCTAAAAGTGAAAGTCACATGAAACACAACACCAAGTCTTAACCTTATATCATGCATCCAATGGTACATATTATCAAAGTACAATTGTTTCAAGCTCATTGATAAAATGTGACCGTAACATCCAAAATTTATGGACGCTATGATATAAGGTTAAGCTAGGTTTTGGAAAGCGGGAAGTGGGAAGCGTGCAGATTGACCCGCTTGAAGTGGAAAGTGGGAAGCCTACTGGGTTGGGGCCTGATCGGACTAGTTTTGGCACGGGTTCCCGGTTCAACCAGTCCGATCAGGCCCCAACCCAGTAGGCTTCCCACTTTCCACTTCAAGCGGGTCAATCTCAACCAGTTCAACCAGCTTGTCCAAACCGATTCTAATCGCCATGGTCTCTTATTTTCCCTTGGAATATGTAACACTAGGTTCCAATAATCCATGTTGGCCATGCGAACATTGATTGTCAGTCTCTTAGGCTAGGTGTCCATTATAAGGCGGCCCACCTAGAGCCTAGCCGAGAGCCTTGGAAACTGTGCTTTAGCAACTCACAACCTTATTGAATCAACAACATGGAGTGAGTTGTGTTGTGATCTAACATTAACAAAATCCTAATGAATCAAACAAAACATGGCTTGATTTTTTAATCCAAAAGTAGCAAAATCATATTGACTTTCATTAGGGATATTGGTTCTTCAAGAAAAAAATCTCCATATCATGTTTTACACATCAAACATGTTTGATCACCGAATAAGGGTACTTATATGGATCCAATGTTGATCCAGCATGCACTAAACAAGGTTGATTACCAAATAGCATAGAAATTTATATCAATTTGAGGCAATTTTTAATACAAGAGAATGCCCATCCATAAGATGAAAATTGTATGGAGTACAAAAAGTAATGAATGTGTTATTCAAACCTTACATAGTTCCTAAGTCAATAATTACTTAAGAAGTAAGGATTTTAGCTCATGTTTTGTAGACATCACCATAAGCAATAACCTCTTTGGTGCAATTATATCAGATTTCAGTGTTTTCTCGTGTATTTCAATATCAAAGTCTTTACCATCAAGACCACTATGATTTTTAAGATCTTGGTTGGTCTTGCCCCATTTCCATCCATAGTCAAATGGTTGTTTGTGCAATGTATTAGAAACTTGGTGCCATCATGCATCATCAGGTCCAACTTTAAGTAAGTACCAAAAAAGTACGTTGTCTGCAAAGATTGAGAGAATTTTAAAGGGATGGTAAAAACTAGATATAACATGTTTGCATAGATTCAGTCTGTAACCATAACTTTGTCTTGAAAAACATTTGAGATAATATAGGGTACATGCAAGTAGAAATGAGAAATACTCACTTCATCGGTACATCAAGCAAGCATATGTCCCCATGATCTCGATTGGAGGGTACCTATTATGTTTGTTAACATCATCAACAAATCCCATTTTACAAAGTGCAATATAAGTAATGTAGTTAACAATAGTTAAGTCTGATAAACTTGGTGTATGCATGCATCATCAGGTTCAATGTTGAGTAAGTACCACGAGGTGTTGATTGTCGGTGAAAATTCAGAGAGTTTAAAAGAGATGGTAAACACTACATATAACATGCTTGCATAGATTTCGTTTGTCACAATAACCTTGTCTTGAAAACCATTTGAGATGAAATGAGGTATGTTCCAATGTAGATGAGATATACTCACTTTAATGGCACATGCAAATGTAGATACATTATTCCATCTTATTAAGATAGATAGATTAGGTGAAAATGGCATGTAGAGAAACATAATCAATTCATTGTGATTTTTACATGTATTTTGCAAAATAGGAGTAAGTGAGACAAAAAGATACCAAAAAACTAAACACACTATATAGAGTTTTTATTTCATGTCCATAATTCCAAATACAGAACATGCAAGGCCACAAACCCCACTCTTATCCTTCTCTTAGTCCATTGACCTAAAACAAAAATCACTAAAGGGGAAGACACAAAATCACCAAAGATGATGCCAACAATATACATACTTCACTCCATTTTCTCATGGTCAGGTACACACATGCCATCCCACTTTCTTATAGCACCCTCACGTCATCCCAATTTGTAAACCAAAAGTGGGTTGGTGTATTTTAAGAAAAGATTGTCACATGATAATTAACAATATGAAGCCAAGTCCCTTCCAACTAATCTAATACAGTTGAACTCTAGGGATAATGTAATATACATACAAGCACAAGAACGAATATTCAAAATTATTGACTTTACTAACCCTAACTTTTGAATATGTTATTAAAATTATTTCAAAATAGGCTTGATCAATATATCAAATATGCATGCCTTCATCATAATGCCTAAGCTTTATGTATGATTAGAATTTGACTTACATAATTTAATTCCATGAAGAATCATGATTGTAATTGTTAAGGAGTACAACAATGACCTAAATATGGTACATTAACATATTAGAGAAACATAATCACTTCAAATTTCAATTGCATTGTTGGGGAAAAAATGGTCATCGTGTCCGACCAGAGTAGCTCGGCTGGTTGCGACTCGGTAAGTCCCAATGAAGGACCCAGGTTCGAACCACGCCGTAGGCACTCTGTGAAAAGTAACTAAATTTAATTGGGCGTGGGAGGGGGTGACCGGAGCACTCACCTGCTCATGTCCCTTAGGTTTACACTGTCAGGGTGGGGTCCCCGAAGTGGCTCCTCTTCGGGGGTGGTCCCAAGTAAATTAAAAAAGTGTGGTCATCGTTGTTATAATTATTATTCGTCATCAGACCAAGTGATTGGTATAGAGTATAAAATATCAACTAAGTCAAACAAGATCATAGACAAATCAAATAAAGACTTGATCTCAAATATGACATAACAACAATGACTTCTTGCTTATTCCCTTAACTTAACTAATTCTTAATCAAGCAATTTTATGTAATACTACTCCTATGGATATTCGCCCCACGAGGTATACATATTCTTGCCACACAACAACTTATCAACGAGAGGAAAGTAAAAATAATAGGTGGTTTACCTAGTAAGAATGTCAAAATGTATAAAATGACACATTTACTTATTGTCCACATAATCAATTCACTGTGATTAGAGGGATTTCTCTACAAAATGTATAAACTAACAGGTGATTTCTCTACAACATGTCAAAATGTATAAACTAACAGGTGATTCCTCTACAAAATGCCCACATTATTTCAAGAGATAACTCTATACTACTGATTAAACCACAATTTTATGAAAAGTACTAAAAACCTATACGGTTAGAAGGATTCATCTTTTTATACGAGAAACGTGACATTAATAAAAGGTAGGGAAATGTGAATATCTATTTATAGGAGACATTAGATTTCATCTTTTGAATCTGTATACATGTCATCATTATATAATAGCCAATATGACCTAAAGGGAATATTGTGTTTGAACTATTATTATAACAATACTAGTATGTTTATCGTAGTTATAGAACACAAATTTTTCTCAAATGTATGCATTTTGGCTCATTCAGCAACATCCAATTTCTGAAATCTGGCTTGTGGCTTAATATTAATTCACAACAAGATATATAAATAGGCAAACATAATAGAATGAAAGGAGGCGAAAGGGAAATAAGTAAAAGAAAATAAAGAAAACAATTGACAACATAACTCTATGGCCTGACCTATATATCATCTTCCACACAAAGGGCTCTCCGCAACATCCAGCAAATGAAGTCCAACACATTAATGTGTGAGATTGAATCACGTAGCAGAATGAGCAGATCAACCATTGGCAATCTTTATTATGCATTTACATGACATCCCGGAACCTCATCAACACCATTATGGCCCTATATTTTTGAAATTAGTCAAGTTTGTAATGAATCCTGAGGCATTAGGCAGAAATATGAACAACAAATGTTCACGTTAGACCATGGCATCATTAATGAGTGAAAACTAAGACCGTGATGGTTGAGACCTTACTGATGAACTAGAGCATTTGGTCAGTGATGAAGCAGGGGCCCTGGAGTTAAGAGACCAGTAGATTAATACATAACGGGAGTAGCAAGGTGCGAATTTCAGGTCAAGCAGGACCAAGGATTCACCACACGGAGAGTGGGATGGACACCATTCGAGGAAGGAGCAGAGGGAGTCCTCTGGCTGTCGCCGAACAAGATGAACAGGATGTCAAGTACCATATTATGCCCTAGTTTCTGCAGTATTTGTCTTTCGTTGCCGAATCGAAAGAGCTAGCGATGTTCCTGAAGCGAAGCAAAGGAAGATCGTGGCATTGCGGAATCAGAAGAGGGGACGAGGATTCACAGAGCAAAACATGAGGGGGAGGGAAAGGAAATGGAACCTAGGAGGAGGGAAAGGACGCCGAGATGGCTGCGATCGAACTGGTGGCTGCCGACATCGTCAGCTGCAGGGTCGAGAGGCAACCACGCCGGAGTATGCGAAGGAAAACCCTTCGGAAGACTTCCGCCACACATACAGAAGAGACGGGAGTTTTGCGAGAGACAGATGAAGGGACCAGACCGGCAGGGTTTTTTCTCTTTTAGATCGACAAATCCTGACCGTCCAGGTAGGCAAAACGATCCGGACCATCGTCTTATAAATGGGTTCTTTTAATAAAATTCAGATTATCCACTTGTGCAAGGGTTCTGGCCCTTTTACATCCGCAGTCAGGGGAATGCCCCTAACACATTCGAATGGCCAACCCTCACACAAAACGAGTTCTGATCTAGTCTCTCTCTCTCTCTCTCTCTCTCTCTCTCTCTCTCTCTCTCTCTCTCTCTCTCTCTCTCTATATATATATATATATATATATATATATATATATATATATATATATATATATATATATATATATATATATATATATATATATATAGCACAAGCAGGTACAATGTACAAACTTACAGATTATCATAAATTCGGAAGCCAATAATGGGTTCATCATGTAACCTTGAAACGCATCGGGCGGGATAAATGATCTGACCATTAACCGAGATCAATTTTAGGGTGAAGCTTGTGGTTGCTTGTCTACGAGTAAGAAGCCGCCCTCCGTCTTGTTTCAGCTGGAATTCCATCATCCTCCAAATCAAAGGCTTCAGCTTTTCTGTTCATTCAACTGTTACGATAAAGACATCTTCACGCGCTCAACAAAAGGAATAGGCATAGCGTGTTGTAGAGGGCAAATCGCAAATAATACTAACCGCGAGTGTGGAGTTAGGATCAACTATTGCATCAGGAAGTTGGCCTAGTTCCCGTCCGAATCCGAGTGCTAGTACAGGGTGTCAACAGCTTGAACAACCAGCATCATGCTCAACTAAATCAAAACTTGTTCTGTTTGCAAGTGATTAATACAGACGAGAGTCAGATAAACTAATAGCAATTGTTAAGATCAAATCCTCATTAAAGATGAAATAATGTTGTTTATTACCTTGTAATGGTCCTGAGAAAGTACGTAGTTGCATGGGATTGTCATTATGGAAAAGGGGAAGGAGTCGTTATTGGTGAAGAATTGCAAAAAGTATTCAAGAGGTATTAGTTCGAGGTTTGATCGAAAGTTGTAGCGGCAAGCTGATAAAATAATTAAACTCAGGTCGCTCACCGAATTAGTTATACATGACTTGCCTGTACTTGGTTATCGATGTATTGGTCTTCCCGTCGGCCAGAAGGCACAGGCTCTTGAACAGCCCAGAGATCTCGCTCCCAGGCTGATGTGCCAACGCAATGACGGTCAGCCCTCCCTTCTGGGAAGCCACACGATTCTCCCGACGATAGGCAAGGAGCTGTTCTATCGAACCCGTTGGTGGCTATAAAAGCTTTTCCCTTTTATCTCAATGTTGACGATGACCCTCGTCTTGTGCCGCCCTCACACAGCTAACAGCCCACCCGTAGATGAGGAGTCCGACTATTCAGGGGATTATGATGGAGGTGTATTTGTAAAGTAGAATAGTATATATATATATATATATATATATATATATATATATATATATATATATATATATATATATATATATATATATATATATATATATATATATATATATATGGTGTTCATTCATTGCCCGCGCGGGTAGCATGGATTTTCGCTACCCTGCAGCCAAAAAAGTATTTCTCCTAGCTAAGAAAGTAACTATGGTGTAAAAAACGTAACTATGGTGTCAAAAAAGTAACCCTGCTGGTCAAAAAAGTAACTTTGTACAAAATATACAACAGATATATATAAGGACGGGTTTTTTTATTTTGGAGGGACAAATGATATTATTTTTGGCTAAAATTTTTTGGAGAGCTAGAAAAAATAGTCTTCTACAATTGCGAGAAATTTTTTTTGAAAAAAAAGTGTTCAGAAGGGTGGGCGGGTAGCTACCCGCGCGGGCAATAAAGATGGGCCCATATATATATATATATATATATATATATATATATATATAGAGAGAGAGAGAGAGAGAGAGAGAGAGAGAGAGAGAGTAAGGCTAGGATACACTTAAGTGTATTGGGGCTGGGATACAATGAAGTTTTAAGTCGTTGGATGTTCCCTGATTTTGATCAGTGGCTGGGAGAATTTCTGCCCACTAAGGCTCTTGCTGGTCTGTTTTCACCACCCGTGACCAGTCTCTCCCCCGACTCTCTCTCTCCTCCGGCTCTTGCTACGCCATCCCTCTCCCCCGACTCTCTCTCTCCTCCAGCTCTTGCGTTGTGCCATCTCTCTCCCTCTGCTCTGTCTCCGACCGCCAGCACCTCCGAGCAAGGGAACCCTCTCTCCGATCAGTCTCCCCTGCACTCCCCCATCTCTCTCTCTCGCTACTGGAGACACCACCGCGACCGCCAACATCTCTCCTTCCTCGTTCTCTCCGCCGCGACAACTCTCTGGATCGACGACGACCAGGAGCTCCGGGCAGGACGGACAAGCTGTAGGTTGTGTGACGACGATCTCCGCAACGACGACAATCTCTGCAACGACCAGGAACTTCGCCGCAACTCTGCTATGCCCACTTTCTCTCTCTCTCTCTCTCTCTCTCTCTCTCTCTCTCTGGATCGACGACGGCGACCAGGACCTCCAGATCAACTCTCCATGCGACCAAGACCTCCGGGCAGGACGACGACCAGGAATTTCGCTCAATTAGGACATCCGGGCAGTGGCGGTCGGAGAAAGGGTTGCTTGGAGGGAGAGGATGGCCGATCCAGGGCATCGGTGTCACCAAACCCAATCTATCTCCCGCTCTCTCTTTCTCTTCCATCGGTGAAGAAGACCCCCCCGACACCCTCTTTCTCTTCCAAGCTCTCTCTTCCTCGTTCTCCTGGGCGGGTTACATTCTGTTGGGCGGAGCTACTCTGAATCATACAGCCGATTAGGTCTGTTCACACGTATTCCCCCTTACCCCGACTCCATGGATCTTCAAAGCAAAGACAACAATTTTGGTTCAGTTTGTTCCACTTCCTTCAATAGGAATAGTGGTTCATCACAGGGTGAGGTGATTGTCCGAAAAAGTAGTCAACAATGCTATTGTGGGCAAATGGTGGAAGCTAGGACAGCTTGGACCTCGAAAAACTTTGGGAGAAGGTTTTTGGGTTGTCTGAACTTCAATAAGAAGGTTTGTTTCATCCAGTAAATGGATGAAATTACTACTGCCGTCCTACTATTCATACTTTTGTCCTGCTATTCATACTGTATATGGAATTGCTTGTAGGGAAATTACTACTGCCATTTCTTCCAATGGGCTGATGAGTTGGAGAATAATCCTAACAGAAATACTACAAAGATCAATCAACTTGAAGAAAGAATCAAGCAACTCGAAGTCAAAGTGAAGCAGTCTGTCAACAAAGAAGAAAGAGTTGTGGCCAAGTATAGGTTGTGTGTGGCTGTATTGGTGGCTTCATGGGTCGTGTTTGTTGTCATGTATACAAAATCATGTTAGTGAAGCACACGAGCATTGTGTATCATGATTTGTTGTATTGTTTGTCAATGAATTAATGTGTATCATGACTGAATGAATGAATCTGTGTCCACATGTGAATGTCTTTGTAATCCTGAATCTTTCAATGAAATGAGTTTTGTTTCACTCTTTGTGTTCTAAATGAATGAATGTTCCAAATATTTGAATATGTGTGGCTTGTAAGCAATAGATTGGTGGCTCAATTCACTACTTGTGATTCATTATAATGAACAAAATAGACTTCTTAATAGATCAACAGATTGCCCAATCAGCATTGACCAGCAAGTATATGTCAGAAGCCGATCAATAACTGTTGAACACCAAGATAATGTGGGAAGCTTAGAAAAAGAAGCCGATCAATAATTGTTGTAATACCACTCAAAAGTAGATCAGTTGCAGTCTTAAGCCAGTTACCAAGCAAACAAATGCTGCTAGGATACTTAGTTGATGCATCATCATGAATACAGAAGGAATCGTTAGCCAAAGCTATGGCCATATGGTGAATTTGATGTCTTCCTAATAGATCAATTGCAATACACTTGAATCTAAATTTAATTCCTGCAGATAGTTCCTTTACCTGCAGATTTTATTGCTTCAATTAGTAGAGAATCACAACAACCATGCGTAAAAGAGCATTGGCATATGTCTTTTATTGCTTCAATTAGTATCTGGTTAGGATTAGAGGGAGACATCACATATAGAGTCATTGAGAATTGAGCAACCAAAGCAACATGCCAGTCATGTCTGCCTATTAGTGGGGGGATGTAAATTATATTAAATATTCATGTAATCAATACAAATCTAGGATCCAGATTTATAACCCAAACCGGACCCAGTTTAGCTAGATCAAAGATTTATAATCGTTTTAGCTTTGGAATTTTGAGAACCAAGACATCCTTCAAGGTATATAAATAAATGATTGTTGTAGTTTGATAAGAAGGAGAATTGAGCACTGACCTTGACATTTTGTGGAATATCTACAGTATGCTATGTTATTCTTTTATATTTTCCTTCGATGCCTCTCAATGATAAATCAAGTAGCAACATTTATAGTAGGATGAAGAGTCCTTGTTCCGGTCGAGTACTAGTAAGTAGAATAATTGCGGACATAGCAGCATTGTATGTTCTATTAATCATCTAGATGCTCAATTAATCAAACACGGACCTTTAGTATACAAATGATGACAGGAGACAAAAAAATCAGCAGCAAGGTATTCCATCAAGAAGTAAACCAGGCTACATCTAGATCCTGAGAACAAGGCATTCCATCAAGAAGATAACAGATCATTAACATTAGCAAGAAGATAACATGCCATATACCATGATGAAACCTAGAATCTCTTCCAATTCATAACCAATAGAAAAGGAATGTTGAGTTCAACCAATCCAATCCAGTTCAACCAATCCAGTTCAACCAATCCAGTTCTCCTAGACAAATTACAGTTCAACCAATCCAGTACATTGAAGTTATCTTTGGCTGTGTGTCCGAATGGCATTGCACCCATGACCATGGAACTGGAAAACAAGGATCACCTCCTTCATGCGCCCATACTTGAGAGGAGTAATGTGAGGCAAAACTGGCTATAATAGTGGCATGTTCATGAACATCACCCTTTAGAAGGATGATAGTCTCCCTCGTGGCCAGACTGAATTTTGGTAGGTAAGACCAACTGCCAGACCTTCTGTGAGAAAACCCTTACCTCCACAACACCCAAACATCTTAACCGTCTTCAACGTCAAAAAATTTCTGGTCTATTTCCCACATTACCAAACTATCCTGTTATACCTAAGAAGGATTGAAAGCACCTAAAATTTCCTACATCTCTAAGAATTAGAAAGAATTATTTCTCGTCTGATTCAGGAGAAGAAACCTCCATCTGAAAGCATTCTTCAAATAAGAGAATTTAGATGAACGATCATAAACAGAGAGGGATAATACATTGCCAAGTCTGTTTCACCTTACCATCTAACCTCCCATTCAGTAATTGATTTCCATACCCAAGCATATCTACTGCAGAAAGACAAATTTGACATCTCTACAATTAATTCTTGTTATAAACCTCCCACCATCGCCTCATAATGAGTATATGTCATTTAAATCTATTCTTCAAAGACATCCCCATTCTCTATCCCCATAGCCCCTTCATAAACAGACCTTTATTGAATCCTAAAAGGCACGATGCTCCCTCCTTCCATGACACTGGGGAGATCTAGTCTCTCTTCAGATAACAGATGGCAATATCTGATACAAAGCTACCCTTCTAGCAGAAAAACTACAAAATGTGTCCATTTTATTAGCCTGTCACTTACATAGAAAAAGTAGGTAATGCATATGAGAATTATTTGCACAAGGCCCATCTACCTCCTAGAGAGAACATTTTTTCATACCACCCTACCAGTCCAGCACAGAAACAATCAAGAAGTCTCACTTACTCACTCTCAAGGCTCGTGTACCATTCAATAAATTAAAATTCTAATAATAGGAATGCAATCCTTCACCCAAACAAGCTATCTATATGTACAAAAAGTCTACTACAAAGAACTAGGGAGGATTTGCTGGAAAGCTATATTGTGTGCCCTTTGAAAGTTAAATTTAAACACCCATGCTTTCTTTCTCATAGGATGAATAGCATGACAAGTTTCATGGGTTACCAAAAATTGCCCAAAAAATCACTTTTACTGACTAAAAGAACTTAGCTGGGTGTCCATGTAGTTAGGACTTCAGAGGACCTACTCACCTTGGTTGATATCATTTTGGGGGAAGCCGGTGAAGGTGTTTCTGATGTCATAATCTCAGTTGATGGGTCCTAGAAAATCGTTGAAGTGCAGCAGGTTACAGCCACTCATTCACAGGCCATGTCACCTATGGGTCATCAGTGGATCTCAATATAGAAGATTTAGAAGATGATACTTTAGAACCTGCTAATAGATATTTGGAAGACGAAGATAAGAAATATGTCCATGGGACAAGTGTTTCCATAGGGCAGTCACCTGTCTCAGGTCCCATGGCTGGAGCGCACATACCTGTTGCAACAGTTGGGGATATGTCCAGGGTATGATCTGGTTTTGCTCCAAATTTATCCACAAAACAATTACACTGAATAAACCACACACTCAGATCAACAATCAAGCCAAACATGAATTGAACTTAATCCAACAACAAGTCCATTCATTTCAGAATTTTGGATAATCATTATAGAAAAGATCTAGTAAGAACAGAATTTTCCATTTTCATTTCATAATTTTGGATAAGCATTATAGAAAAGATCCAGTAAGAACATAATTTTCCGTTTCAGCACTAAGTGGGCATATATTAATACATCATCAGCACTGGATGTGCATACATGAATACATTGCAGTGAACATGCATACATTAATACATAGTTTCATCTTATACTTCTTCAGACTCATAAATTTGGTGAAGATCATGAGCACCCACACGGACATAGCATCCCTTTTACATCAAAGGTTCATTACACATAAAGACACAAATAGATAAAGCATTGGTTACAAGACATAGATTTTTCATGAGTTTTAGCATCCACTTTTACAGCCACGTGAATTCTTCATCCACTGTATCTTATTCTTCCCCAGACTCATAAGTTTGATCAAGGTCATCTGCATCGGATTTATCATTGGCAACCTGTAATATACATTTCCATAACATGAGAGACAGGGATTATAAAATTCAAAGATCATGCAATATAAGATTAGAGAAACTACAAGGCTTTGTAACTTACCCCAGATCTACATGTGCGACTATTGTGCCCTTTTCCATTACATGTACTGCATGTCCTTTGTCTTTTTGCTTTTAACTCATCTTGTGGCTTAAACCTTTGTGGTTTCCTGTTTCCTTTACAATGTGATGTGGTGGATCTCTTGCTTGCATGTCAGGTATCCATTGCTCTCTGATATTCCATAACAAGGTTAGATGTGAGTTGTCACCAAAATTGTATGATGTTATCATCTTCTTCCATCTTTCTTCAAACTCATGAACGGTGATGGGTTGATTGATGCAAGATTTAAACTCTTCACAAAACATGACAACAGTACCATAAATCACACCCAGATGTTCATGTGCCTTTCTCATTATGTGCCATTGACAACAACGGTGTACTACATTAGGAAATACAATGTGAATAGCCTTCTTCATTGCAAGATCTTGATTAGTTAAGATTGCCTTGGGGTGCTTTCCATACATAGCTTCCATAAATGTGCGAAAAACCCATACAAATGAGTCAACGGTCTTTCCTTGGAACACATGAATACCCTATTTGTGATTGTTTTGGTTTTAGCTGAGACATAGTGATTCCCCTTCCTTATGCTAAATCCCATACGATATGCATATTGATTGTAAAATTCCTCCTCCTTATCAAGACTGTCAAATTGCAAACCTATAAAAGGTTCTAGTTCAGATTGTACTTCCACCCTTTCGACATCCACATCGGTCTCATTTTCTTCACCAAAAATTTTATTTGCATCCACTTCCTGGTCATGAGCTAACCAATCTATTTCCGACATACCATCAACATCATGAGAAAAATACATATCTACACATAAAACACATAATCACCCCCTTGTTTGTATTTAGGAAAATGAAACCATATTGTTAAATTAAAACAAGATCTAACCATGTACAGATTGTTGTGTGGTGTTAGTGCCTTCCATATCTGACCAAACTAGGATATAACAATTCATATCTATTAAGGGCAAAAAAAGATTATAACAGTCAATATCTATTATTATGTACAATACAACTGAAGATATGCATATTATTATGTTTCCTAAAGGCCTAGTCCATCTATCTGGTGAATGCAGGAGACAATAAAGGTGGAAGAACAGATCCAAGACCGGACCACAAGTGATTCCAAAGGGCTAGACCTTTGGAATTAAGTATTCAATATCCAGAAAAGTAGCTTGAATTGTTAAAAATATATTACACATAATGCATGAATTTAACTTTCCTGCACTACAATGATGAATGGGACATTTATTATTATGTACAATACAACCACATAAAAATTTGACCAGAAGCTATGATTTATGGTAAAAATTTCCTGCACTACAATGATGAATAAGCCAACAACGGGACTCAGAGCATGACATCTAAACAAGGAAAAGTAGGACCAACTGGCTACAAATGAAGGTATAAACAAAGTAATGGACTTGAGGCAAAGTAATGGACCATGAGAGACTGAAGGAAGAACCTCTCTTCTTCTCCACACAGACCCCCACGTGTTTCCTTCTGTGTTATGTGGTGGTTACTGGTGGAAACAAGCCACAAGAAGATATCCTTCCCACTAATCGTACAGCTTATTGCCTTGAATAAGTGAAGATAGGGGAGCCATTTGAGTTGGAGGTGCCTACGGAGGCGTCACCGGTACCGATTGAATCAGTGAAGAAGATAGGGGAAAACCTGTTAATGGAAGCCAGACGAGCCAGAGGAGGGGAGCGGTGGCTGATCAAGCTGCTCCAGGTGCTGGTCCAACGGCAGGGGCGCCTGAGAAGAGGAGTGACGTCGGTCCTCTTGTTGTCGGCGCTACGGCTGAAATGGGTAGTAGTAGCTCGCCGGCAGCAGTGCGTTCGGGCAACACCGCCGTGCAAGCAAAATGATCGCCGGCCACCGGCGTTCTGCCGCTGAGCCTCAGTCGGCAGGGAGGTCACCAGAAAGCGGAGGGGAGAGAGCGCGAAGAGAGAGAGAGAGAGCGGGGAGAGAGAGCGCGGGGGGGGGGGGCGGGAAGAGAGCGGGGAGAGAGAGTAGCCGGGTGACAGTGTGTGGACCCAATGCGTCTGTGGTTGCATGAGTGGGTGGATAATTCCCAACCATGGATCAAAATCAGGGAACATACAACAGATTAAAACTTCATTGTATCCCAGCCCCAATACACTTAAGTGTATCCTAGCCTAACTCTATATATATATTTACTTATTTATATTTATATATATAAATATATATATATATATATATATATATTTATATATATATATATAGACACACACACACACACACATATATATATATACTACTCTAAAAAAAGTGAATGTTTGAATCTGTTCTAAACACATACGTTTTTACACAGTACCAAACCGCCCAGCCAATCACATTACACCATTTTCAAAATACTAAAACCTCCATTCTCTCTCCTCTCAGGTTTTTTTCTCAATTTTAAATGCTTTCATCCCCCAATAAAATAAACAGTTCTCACCCACTACCAAATAAATGCCGCCACTACCTACACTAGCTGCCATTGTGTTGAGTTTTAAAAAGACTACATTTTTAAATAAACTAAATCTGCCAAATCTAATTTACGCCTCCACTACCTACAGTAGCCGCCATTGTGTTGAGTTTAAAAAAGACCACATTTTCAAATAAACCCAAGCTGCCAAATTTATTTTGAATTATTAATAATTCTACTTAACAAATTTGTCACCTATCCCACGATCCCACTAAACTTCCCACTAAACCTCCCAACCTGACGAATATGGAAAGATGTGCAGTTCCCTATTCCCTATCAACCTCCCACCACCAGGAAGAAATGACCGCTCTCGCTAAAGTTTCCAACCCCAACGAATAAGGAGAGATGTGGTCTTACTCCTCTTACTTATGGTCACCTAAAGGCTGAAAAGGCGGCAGCCCCAACAACCCCACACGATTCCTTAATAAACTTCCTGATAAGATTATCTATTACTCACAATAGAACCCAAACCAAATACTAGATAATTCAATTACAACAGAATTAGATAAACGAGGATAGCTATTATCTCTACATAATTAAATTCATAATTCAAACGAAAATTAGGATTCTGTTACAATATCTTACACGCCCAGCATTTTGACCTGGTATTTCATCCCCCCACACGACACAACTACACTATCAAAATATCCTTTACTACTGTTGGTTCTTATGCACTCTCCAGAAAGCTTCACCTTCTTGTTTTTGCATCCATGCTCCAGGTAAGATGAACACTCTATTCGTTTACCTCTTTTACACCTTCACTAATCTTATCTTCTTTGTGTCCGTGTCCCAACACCAGTCAAATTATTGTTGTTGCTGCCGCTGCCACTCAGAAGAACACATCTTCTCTGCATTTTGATACACTTCCACAGGAAGATATTTCAAGTGAATGAAAAATCAATGCATTTAATATTAGTGCTTTCACATTCTTTAAATCCCAAACAAACTTACAAGTAAAGTAGCAAATCCTATTTCTCTTTATAAAAAACTTGTTCCTCGAATCTCTTCTTCGCTGCTCCGGAAATAAAAAAACATATAGGCAAGAACTTAAAGAATTTATAAATTTACAATTCATTATTCTCACATTGTCACACACCTTTGTTGATTCTAACCTACTTCTTCATCACAACGCAGTCATATATTGCATGTTGTTGCTATCCAAAAGGAGTATTGTTCTAGATTTTCTTCGGTGCACCAGGAAGACACCTTCAAGGTAAATCAATTAGATTATTACATTAACTAAATGCAATTAATACCAACAATCTTACCTCCTTTAAACCTACCAGCAAAGCTACAAATTCTCTTCATCTTTCTGAAAATCTTATTCGTCAAAACTTTTCTTTGCTGCTCCAGAAAGAAAAAGGTTGTAGGTGAGAATTTATATACAACACACATACTACATACATTTATATACCATTATTCTAACTTGTTTCACATCTGTACCAAATTCTATGCATCTTTTTGTGTCACAACCCACTCAAATTTCTACTTTTATTGCTATCAAATAGGTTCTTCGGGATTTGATACAAAACTCTAAGAAGACAATTGCCGCTTACTAATGATACTCAAGGCTTGATAAGTTTCTACTAAGACAAAACGTATAGGTAAGATGTTTCATTTAAGCAGACAATTCATACTAATTGTTCCCATTTTCTATCTCTTAAACATCTATCAATCAATTAAAAATACACCCATGATTAGTATCACCACCGATCTAAGTACAATAATGTTGATTAGAAAACTAACAAGTTAAAATTAAAATGTAAACAATTATGTATATTTTTAATCTGAAAATTTCATTCACATGCATGTATTCCTTAGTGTTGTTTTGCCTCTTGAAATTTACTTGCTTCCGATTGGAATCCAAATACCTAACATTTTATCCACCATTAACCCTACATTTATGTAATCAGTCCGCAGTAGACAATCCTACAAAAATAACACCAAAAAATTCCCAACAATTACTTGCACTAAGACAATCCTATAAACTGAATCAGTGTATCGTCTTTCACACCATTCAGCACGGATTTGACGAGGAATATGACCAAAAATAAGCAATGGAATAGCTTAGAAATGAAAATAATTAGAAACCAAGAGTAAGTACTATACCATGTTAATATAAAATAAATTAACTCTGAATCACATGCCACAATGTAAACAGACCTCTTACATATCCTTAAATTATAAAAAAAACATATGCATACATTCAATTATTCAAACCATTCACCATGGATTTGGCTAGGAATATGACAAAAAATAAGCAATGGAAGACCATAGAAACGAATATGTTTAGCAAACCAAGAGTAAGTACCAGACCATGTTAATATCAAATAAATTAACTATGACTCAACATGCCACAATGTAAACAAACCTCTTACGTATCCGTCAATAATAAAAAAACATATGCATACATTCAATTATTCACACCATTCACCACAGATTTGGCTAGGAATATGACCAAAAATAAGCAATGGAAGACCATAGAAATGAAAATAATTAGCAAACCAAGAGTATGTACGAGACAATGTTGATATAAAATAAATTAACTTTGATTCAAATGCCACAATATAAACAGACCTCTTACATATCCGTCAATCATATGAAAAACATATGCATATACATTGAATTAAAATTGCAAATAGCTATGTAAAAATGTACTAAGACATTAAATGGATATTTTGGTCATTAATAACAGGAATATATCCACATATCATGGTTCATTGAAACACATTGGGATGAACCAATTTTAAATTTTAATCCAAGTGATGAAAAAAGGGGATTCTTTTCAAACAAGGTTGGCATAGCTGGTTCTTATTTATTGTCATCCAGCACAAAATCTGCACCAACTTAGGCACCTACTTGGGCAAACACTATAATCCATGAAAACATTAAAATATATTTCTATGCACGTGTAAAACATAAATTTCCAACTAAAATCTCACGTCATGGTCCTATATATCACACATTCATTTGTGCAAATAGAAGATGTTGTTGTCTAATTATCATATGTGAACTCGATCAAAGACAGATCTAAATTTTCTTGGATAAGAATTGCATACAAACTGGTAGAGATAAAGTACAAGATTTATTGGTTGTTGCTTGGGTACTATTTCTTGCAACCACCCCTGTATTTGTAAGTTAGATGCACCTACTTAGGAACATCTTTTTCAAAAAAACATCACATTAAAAAACTCATTGAATTCATGTTTTCTTTTAAAAAATGTCCCTCGCATCAGCGGAAATTATGAGGGCATGTCTAGAAAACTATTGTTAATAGCAAGGTGTCGGCCTCAAATATCAAGAATAGATAAACTACTATTTTCTTTACATCCATTTAATACACACTCATTGTAATGAGAGATTTACACTATCGACATCGAACAAGGAAACAAGGCATGTAACATACAATAAGCATACTATAAATAGTGACTGGTTCGAACACTGTTAAATGTGACTTTCAACTAAACCAATTAATCAATAGAGCGCATAAAAATGAGACTTATATTCAAACAAGATAACCAAGAGGAAGTTGTAGCCTTGACAAAGCCCCATGCTCTTCCTACATCCAGAAACACCAACTATTGAAGAATGTATTTAGCTATTACAATAAGAAAAAAGAAACTAATAGAACCTAATCAAATCACACACAATAACACTAATTATATTATAATTGCAATCAATGTTTCCAGTCATCTATGTAGTCAAAACTATAATATGATAAAAGAAAATAATTTCTAGATAGAAAAATCTTTATTATGGATGTCAAGGTTAGTAGCATAAAGCCTCGCATTAAAAATAAAACCCCTTACCAGTCATATAGGTTATAAAATCTAGAATCTAATAAATGAAAATAGTTTGTACGGGATATTGTGACAACAATTGAAGCAGAATGACTTAAAATCACTAACCAATTCAAATAAAAAGAAGAGAGACATGCTATAAGGAAGTTTGTTGGGATCAATAGCAAACCCTATTTGAAAATGTATTAATATATAATTGTTGTTGGCTTTGAAATATGGAAGTGAGATGATAGAAGAGAGGGTTAGAAGGGAAGAGAGATAGAGGAAGGGAGAATACACAAGTATAGCATAGACAATAGGATACCTTACTAAGAAAATATTAATTCTAACCGGTTTAATAAATAAGGTTGAATTATTTTCTATAATTTTCTTAAATTAATTTAGTCATACCATTTAAATAACAATTATATTAGAAAAGAATATTAGTTAGAGAGATGAAGAAGTATATGTGGTATGATACAATATAAAGGGATGAGTACAATGTCATCACAATATATTTTAGGCTATTAGAAAAAAATGTTGAAAATAAATTACAAAAAATTATTAGAATGAGATATTAGGGGGCTCAAATGAATAAGTCTATTGTAAGTTGGTTCAATAAATAGGATCATCCTGTCATCCCCATCTTTCTTAAAATATACGAATAAGGCATAGAAATTGTTTTGAGTTTATTTTTACGAACACAAGTACATATATGTCAACATATTATGCCTTCACCCTATTAAAAACTATAATTCAAAATTGATTTCTTACAACCCGTGGACAAGAGTAGAAGTTGTTTGAATGTAATTGAATTCAACAACTTATTTGTTCAAATAAATATAAAGAAACAATAGCATAAGCGGTAACTAGAGAGGCCTATAATAATATATTATTTCATTTGGTAAAAACATTTTCATTTAATTTCATATTGATAAAAATATTTTATCAAATGACCTACCAATGTGGGCATACGAAATTATACTAGTATACTAAACCTTTGCATCCTAGACTTGGTTATGCCTCAAACAATACTCAAAATGACCCTTGATCAGGGGTAAAAGGTATCATAAAAATGCACTTATGGTGGGTACCTACAAAATACTCAAATTGACGTCCCACGGTTTAAGGATATAACAAAATAAATATTTAAGAACTGTACTCACCTTATTGAACTATTGTTGATGCTCTTTGAGACAAAATCCATACATATATTATCTCTATTACAAAATCATCAATCTATAAACAATAACAATTTAGTTGGAAAATAATCCAATAGAAGAGGTGTACATTATGTGCAACACTATTCTAAATAGGAAACTTACATAAAAAATGTGACTGATTTTGCCAAATTTTAGTAGAAGTTATACAACAATAACCATGATCAAAGACATATAAAATACAACCTAACTTCCTAAAATGTTGTGCACTATCTTTGGTAAGAAATTTGAGTAGAAATTATATTAAGTTCATCTACAAATTAATTTAGTCACACCATTCAAAGAACAATTATATAAGACAAGAATAGTAGTTAGAGAGATGACGAAGTATATGTGGTAGGATACCACATAAAGGGACGAGTATAATGTCATTACAATATATTTTAGGCTATTAGAAAAAATGTTGAAAAAAATAATTACAAAAATTATTAGAATGAGATATTAATGGGTTCAAATGAATAAGTCTATTGTAAGCTGGTTCAATAAAAAGGATCATCCAGTCATCCACATCTTTGCATAGAAATTTGTTTTAGGAGAGATTTTTTTTTTTGGTGCGAAAAGGGTGGGGTGCCTCTTTACTAAGAAAATAGAGTTTAGGGTAGATACAAGGTGTAGCTACCAAGAAAAGAAAATGGAGGTTGCAAGGCACAACCACCAAAAGAAGAAAAAACAACTATACAGACTATAGAGCTAGCTATACAGGTAGACTAGAATCTGAAAACAGTAAAAAACTATCTTTGTCACAAGTCATCCAAAATTTATCCACATCCATCCTCGCATCATGAAAGATTCTTCTGTTCCTCTCCATCCAGAGCATATACACAACACAGCCAGCTTGGACCTTCCCTTCATTCCTCAGAGATAAAAGATCCAGCAACGAACTGACCTGAATGTTATACTTTAAGTGAACCTTCCTCCAAACATCCCTAGCAAAGCAGCAATCAAAGAAAAGATGAGGAATATTCTCTTCACAGCAATCACATAAGCAGCACCTCGAAGCCAAATGGAAACCAATACTTTTCAAATAATCCAGCGTGGGTAATTTGTTCAAGCACAGTTTCCAAAATAGGATAGACCATTTCCTGGGAAAGGAATTAGACCACACCCATTCAGACCACTGCACTTTGGGATGTTTATATCTGGAAATAGCCCAACCATCTTTCAGCAAGAAGTTCCTATTGCTGCCATTGATCAAAATCTCATCCTCTTCTTCAATATTAAAACTTTGAGTTTGCAAGACACATCTCAGAATCTCTGCACCCCTGAAATCAGGCACAGACCACTCACCATTGATCAAGCACGAGGAAGCTCTGCAATTTCTCCCCTTCCCCAATCTCAGAACAAGCTGCTCATCCACAAGATCAATCAATCTTTCCTCTCCATTGACCCACGGGTCTAACCACAACAGAAATCTGTTACCATTTCCCAGGCTCAAGCTAATATGATTTAAAAGCAGAGGTCTGCATTTTAACATCTTATTCCAGATCCAAGAAGCTCCAGATTTAATCTCAGTTGACCAAATAGACTCATCATTGATATACTTCTCATGCACCCATTTGACCCACAAACCATCCTTCTTGGAAGCAATACTCCAGAGGTTTTTAATAATACCTCCATTAGACCAATCATCAATCCTCCTTACGCCCAAACCACCCTCATCTTTGGGTCTGCATATAGAGCTCCAAGAAACATAATGAATGTGTTTTTTTTCCTTTGTGTCATTCCAAATAAAATCTCTCATAAGTTTTTCAATTTCATAGATAGTAGACTTAGGTAGAGGAAAAGCAGCCGTCCAGAAAATGCTATAAGAAGAAATAGTAGAGATAACTAATTCAACTCTTCCAGCCTGAGACAGAAAATGAGATTTCCAAGAAGAAAGCTTGTTCTTAACCTTGTCTACAATAGGGCTGCATAAGGCTTTGGTCAGCCTCCCTGTAAAAAGGGGAAGACCTAAATATTTAACAGGCAGCGAACAAATGGGAATATTAAGAATATCCCCAATGTTACTATCCTCAGCTCCCTTACTCAGAAAAATGTGACTCTTCTCATTATTCAACTGCAAACCCGAAGTCCTCCCAAAAGAATCAAGGATGTGCTTAATACATAAAGCATCTTTATCCTGAGCTCTAGAAAAAATAAGTAAGTCATCAGCAAACACAATGTGAGAAACCCCGAATCTGCTACTACACCCAACAGGCTTAAAGCCACCTTTAGAAATCTCTGCCTTGATAATACTAGAAAGACCTTGCATAATAATCTCTGCCTTGTTTTAGGAGAGATTACATATATAGTATTTATATATCTTATCATATAGAAAAGATATACATATTATGAAACAAAAAACCCATGTATATTAGAAGAGGTAGTATAACTTGCCCTATTGAATTCTATAGATGATTTGAAACATATTCGGTAGGAATATACTGCTAGCTTTAGTACGACACATTCTATAGTTTAAGCAAAGGAAAAAGGGCATAGAAATCTTTTGACAAGGGAGTAAATTTATAGAATTCATATTTTTTAATATATAGATAAAAATATATTATAAAGTAACCTACCTATTTGGGCATAAAAATATATTTAAAGAATTCATATCTTGAACCTAGTGTATTTGTTAAAAAAATTAATTGATGATCATAGATAGTAAACCATGGTAGCAAAGTGAATGGGTGTATGAGGAAGGGTCAAATATTACAATCTTCTTCATAGGACGGTAGTAGATCAAGATTGATGTGTTAACTTTCTTCTCTTAGGGGAGATGAGCAAGTAAGAGAACGACGGAATAATCATTAATAGTGTTGCCAATCTAAATCAATTACCCATTACTGGTTTTTAAAATACATACGTTATTGACGTCTCCAAACTAACCTGCTTTATACGACCAGCTATGTGCATGCTTTCCTATATCCTTGAGTTTAACCTCCGGATTCCAACACAACTCCTAATCAATAACAAACAGAAATATTACAGATTTTTTATTCAGAACAAGTAGAAAAAGGCAAACACAAAAAGATTTGAATGGCTGCCAGAACTGATTACCTGGTCAAAACTAAGGACACCCGTACAAGTTGCATGTCCCTTACCTTTCTAATATTAGGACAAATCTGCACATAAATTTTGAATACGATATAGAAGGGGGACAATTTTTTAGATACGTCAGTTTTTAAAATTCTTCAGGGTTACGAGGGAATAAGTGAATCAAGAGATAGAAAGTATCAACCATTTGCAATAAGTTTCGAATATGTTGTCTCCTTCAATGATCTCCCTAGATACCACTTCGTATCGGCGGCACATATGAATCATTTCGGCATCAACATTGTCTTCAGTGTTGGAGGACTCGGTGTTGTTGTCGATGTTGGAGTAGTCGGCGTTCGGGGCCTCATCATCGCTGTCGGCGTTGGAGTTGGAGGCTACATAGTCAGGCCAACTAGAATGTCGGAAGGAAAGAGGTCGCCTAATAAGTATTTATTTTCTTGCATTTTTGATCTGACGGTCAAAGAGGATCTAAGTCATTCTTGAATCGAATGGTCACTTTTAAAGATGGCATCTGCCCAAGCGCCCCTAATCACGCCCATCCTCTCCCGCTATCACATTAAATTCTATGTTGACCTATTCAATTTTACCTTTTGTAACTCCTTATTATCATAATTGTTTATAAAAATTCATTTCCCATAATTGTTCACTAAATATATATACTCCTAACTTCTCTCTCCCACAACTGATTGCTTAATATATGAGTATCATAATTTCTCTCTCCCACGAACTAATAGAGTACAACATTTTCAAAGAGCAACCTAAACTTGCGCCCATCCTCTCTCACTTGAACAAGCACGAAGTCCAATGTTTTCCTCTTCAATTACCAATTTGTAACTCCACGTTATCATAACTGTTTACAAAATATTATTATCATAACTTCTCACTAAGTATTTGAAGTACAATTGTTTCTTAAAAATCGCCTATGTTCTCTCTTTGTCAGTTTTATTTTTCACTCTTTTTTTAATAAAAGAAAATGACAAACAATAATAATTTTCTTTGACCACAAAATTCTCCTCCTATTAATTATACCATTAAATCTACATTCGTGGTCTCTGTGTCCATGTTTTCTTTTAAAACCCAATCAACTTCGCCACTCCCTCACATAATCTATATTATTATAAAAGGGGTGAGTTTGTTTTACTATCTACATTATTTAAATTATTTTTCGGAAATTTATAAACAAATAAAAATGTTTTTGAGAAACGTTGACCAAGAGAAAATGAGCAACTTTTAAATAAACTTGTAAATTGATAAATAAAAAATATATGCACATGTATGTTTATATAAAAATGGTTTTGAGATTATCTATTTTTCTCATTGACTACTTTTATTCTCTCTAGAGTTATCCCCCCCTTTTTCTCTAAGTATATTGTACTTTCATTCTCAAACAAATAGTGATAAATGATTTCCTAATAATTTCCTAAAATGTCTTTAAGCCATCTCTCCTATTATCTCATAATTTAAATAATAGATTTACATATACATAAATGGAAACAACGATTAGTAAGAATAAATGTTGAAGTAAGTACTTACCTTTGAGAAATATTGACGGGAAGAAAACAAGTCATTTTGTAATAAACATACCAAATCATAAAGTAAAAAAAAATACGAACATGTAAGTTTCTATAACAATGATGTCCTGACTGTCTATATAAAAAATATACGTACATGTAAATTAAAATGTTTTTATGTACTTTCCCAAAATCATCCCCATACTTCTAAATAGATTCTCATACTTCTCAAATTATGGAAAATTATAAAACATTTACTTATGATGCCCAAGTATATCTTGAACTCTCTTTTTCTTATTTTATATTTCCCTCCTAATCTTTCTCCCCCAACTATCTCACAAGTGTATCCCATGCACTCTTAGACTCATAATTTTATCTCCAATAATCCCTATCCCATTGTAACTATTTTATTTTTATTTACAATTAAACAAAATACATAGTATTAGGAAATAAATTTCTCCCTTTTGATCCCTAAATTTCTTCTAATCTCTCTCTCATTATCTCATACTTCTACTATTGCTTCATTTTGAAAAAGGGGTGTCGATTGTTTATCCAGCGATGAGCAATCATAGGAAATGGGTCCATTCCTACCCTCTATTGTTCTTTTACAGTATGTGTCCTATCCACAATGATTGAAAAAATCTACATAACCATTTATTTCTCATTCTGAAAAATTGTTGGATGACTTATCAACAACGGGCAATAATAAACATTATCAATATCTACATAAAATGAAACTATACTTAGTAGGGGTTATTGGAAAAAACTTCACATGAGCCTTGCAAAAAAGGGATGTACAATGTCACCATTTATAAAGAGTAAATAATATATTGACATGTACATGTCTACAACAATAGTGTCTAAGCAGGATTTTCTACTCCTTAATATCATTTTTCTATACATCAATGTTACATTATCTATAAATGTGCCTAAGTTTTGATGAGAGTACATTGTGTCTTAAGTGTACCTCTACTATGTTCTACTTGACCAATTTCATCTTTCAGAAGAATAATTGGAGGTCATCTATTCATCCTACCCTTATGTTGTAGGAAATTTAATGTATTCATCCTAATTGATCATGTTATTGACACTATTGAATCATTCAATAGAATAATAGATCGATAAGTTTCATTGTGTAAAACTTTTTCAACAGTTGGCGAGTTTGGCCTGAAATGGAGGAACACCTTCAAACTTCTATGAACGCCTATGAACTTTATGATAAGATGCAAAATTGTCATAAGTTAATAGAGTTATGTAGATCAAAAGGAGTGTCTAGCTACAGTTATATCAATGAATTGAGATCCATTCAATGAAGACTTCAGATTCATCGATGACTTATTATTAGGAACAGACAGATCCAGAGACATGTAATATCAAAAGGTGATGGGGACCTTGTGGAAAGATATTCACAGATATACAATAGCCTTCCACCCTATATGAAGATAGATATAGACATGCACCCAATGTTTAGGGATGTGGATGATGTTTGTCAACTGTTAGATGAAACAATTTACTCAAGGATCAGACATAGTGCATTGTTTCATCCCCTTATAAGGAGTGATAACACAATGCATCTTGAGATGAACATTGCTATTAGGAGCATTCACAAGGAAGCAAGACGGAGAAGACATCTTATTCAATGTCTTAAAAGAAGTGAAGCATGCCTTAATGGTATGAAAAACATTCTATCTGAACAACCAAGCACATCATCACTTCCTCAGTCCAACAATATGCATGTTGATGATCACATTGAAGTGGAGCATGATGATCATGCAATGTACAATAACCCTTTTTATGATAGCCATAGTCATACTGAATGTGATCATAACTCGGGTGTTACATCTACAGAAGGTAATGTTTCACAAAACAACATGTATATATATATTTCTTTACCTTTGTGTGTTGTGTCTATATGATGTCTTCTTTTCCACTGTATATAGATACACATGACGTTGAGCATTCAGAAGACTTCTTCATATCAAATGTAGATCAAATAGTAGAAGATACATCCAATGATAATAGTAGTAGTCCTTTATTTGAAAATCTTCCAAATGAACCACAAAAGTTATCTACACCTACAATTTGTGACTATTGTGGTGCCAAAAAGATGCAATTCGAGCCGCCATCCTTTTATTGCATGAAAGGAAAAATTTACTTAGTTTGCACTCCTATTTCTTTAGAATTGTATGAGTTGTATACCTCTCAAACACCTGAATCCATACACTTTCTAAAGAATATCAAAAGTTATAGTAGCCATTTTGCATTTACCTCACATGGGATTCATGTCGATGAAGACTTGCGGAGCACCCGAAATGGCATTTATACTTTTCGAGTTCAAGGTCAGGTCTATCATTTCATAAATAGACTATTACCTGGGAGCCATGGTCCAAGGCATCTTCAACTATATTTCTATGACACTGAATTCGAGTTGCAGAATATGTTGAATGAAACTCCTTCACTAGATGTTGATCTTGTCACTAAATTGATGTGCATACTAAGCACAAATCCATATGCTCAGTTTTTTCAAAGTCTTAAGGACGTTCCAATGTCAGATAACTTTAGGATCACTATTAACAAAGATGTCAGACTTGATCAAAGGACTTATAACTCTCCCACGGCTTCACAAGCTGCAGGTGTTTGGGTTGAAGGGAATGATGTTAGTGGTTTGCAACAAAGGAGCATAGTTGTTTATGCCAATTCAGGTGAACCACGTATAGTTCAATCATATTTAGGATGTTATGATCCTCTTTCATATCCTTTATTATTTCCCAATGGTGAGTTTGGGTGGAACCAACACATCCTGAAAGTTGGAGTATTGACAAAGTCAATATTGCATAATCATTTTGATTCTGTCGAAGATGTGTTCAGTTCCAACATATCAGGTCCGTACACTAATTACTATTTTTTATCCATTTTCTTACACATTATATACATATTTTGTTAATATCCCTATTTTTATTAGATGGAGGTGGTAGAAATAAGGTATATGTACGACAATACTATTGTTACAAGTTACAAATGCATGCTTCAGACAAATCCATCTTATTATATGTTGGACGGCTGCTCCAACAATACATTGTTGACATGTACATAAAAATAGAATCTACACGTTTAGATTATATTTTGAAGGAGCAAAAACGAATAAGGGCTAATTTGTATCAAGGAATTGCTGATAGTGTGAGGGCTGGAGATGTTCGTAGTAGCATGATTGGTAAACGGATCATACTACCATCATCTTTCATTGGGGGCCCACGGGATATGCGACACAGATATATGGATGCCATGACTTTGGTTCAACGATATGGTAAGCCAGATGTGTTTTTGACAATGACATGTAATCCAGATTGGGATGAGATAAAAATTGAGTTATTCCCTAGACAACTTGCTCAAAATAGGCCTGACTTGACAACGAGAGTCTTCAGAGCAAAACTAGAGGATCTTAAGGACCAAGTTTTTAAACATTGTATCTTTGGCAATGTTGCTGCACGTGTGCATGTTATAGAGTTTCAAAAAAGAGGGATTCCACATGCTCATATTCTCATGATCATGAAACGTGACTATAAGATCAATAGTCCTGAGCAATATGATCCTATAGTTTCTACAAAAATCCCAGATCCAAAAAGGCATCCAGTGTTACACGAGTTGGTTGTTAAACACATGATTCACAGACCTTGTGGTACACTAAACCCAAAGAGTTCTTGCATGGTGAATAAAGTGTGTCGTTTTCACTATCTAAGAAACTTCTGTTCGCAAACCACCCAAGGGAGAGATTCTTATCCACTATATAGAAGAAGGGATAATGGAATTTGTGAAAAAGTGGTTTTTTTGGCTTAATTCTGAGGACATAATTTCTTTTAAGGTGTGTAGGATGTGATGGAGTGGACTTTCAGAGTCCTTTAATGTGCACTGACATCTGTAAAGTCATGTATGTGGAGTATTTTGAGAGTTCCAAGCTTTTTAGTAAAATTTGAAATTTGATTGAGGTTAATATCATGATTAAGATCACTAGTTCATGCCTTTTTGAGAATATTATTATATGGAAATGTAGTTTGATTGTGACAAAGCAATGGTCAAAATCTCATAGTACATCGATGTTGCTATAAGGGATACCATGTTGTCGAATATGATTAAGTTAATCAAGGTTTGGTTAATATCGTGAATAAGCTTTAGTATGCTTTAACTTAGGTGTAGAAATCGGTTACATGCCACAAATCAAATGGAAGTGGGCGATGTTTCCTTACATAACAGATCCTTTGGACATGGGTACTAATTGTACTAGCCACGGTTTGCATTGGAGAGCCATGTTTTGGATCCTCGGATAATCAGAATCGATGGTGGATTCTCCATCTTTAACTCTGTCAGTTACAATCCGTGTGAAGGGTTGGTCAACGTGTGAGTGGTTGCTACACATCGGAGTAGGGGGAGATCGTGGGTTGAGGAGCAACTCTTAACAGATATACGTGCTGCTCAAAGGTCGTGAGTGGATGCGACATCCTTGAATGAGTAGTTATCATCACTTTGAGTAGTGCTCCATGATGACCTCTCACTTGATACACAAGCCAATAGGATCGAGAACTTCTCTTCTTCACCTCCCCATCAGTTCTTCCCCTCGCTTACCAGGCAAAGCAAGGCAACGCCGTCTTCAGCTCTCAGCCTCTCCAGAGGTAGAATAGATGTGGAAGAAGGAGCCTAAGAGAGGGACTGGAAGAGGAAGCCCGGCAGGTGGAAAAGGAAGACCAGACGTAGATGAGAATCCAGTGAGAAGATCAGGTACTGGCAGGGCTTGGAGCCAAGGCAATCACGAACAGAAGGCTGCAGTAGTGGTAGATTGACCCAGAGACCTTCCCCTGATCTACCGGTGGTAGGCTCGAGGAGTAACAGTTACAACCCCGCCCAAGCAACGATCGTGAGAAAGGAGGATCCCAGAAGAGCTAGGCGCATAGTTCAGACCGTGTCGATGGTGGAAATCACAGCAAAGATGGGGACCTGAAAGGCTGGCGGCGTGGAGCAGATCCAGTGACGATGCTCGCATAGGCGGCGACCCCAACCTTGCCAGAGCAGAGCCCATCAGCGGCACCGAAGCCAGGCGGCGGCTCGGGCGGTGGTGCGGACTTGACGCGAGAGCAGGGAGAGAGAGAGGCAGGTCCAACGTCAAATCCCAACCCAGCGGCAGCTGCTGGCGCCCAACAGAAGCACGGGCTGCGGGTAGAGAACCTGGCCCCATCAGATTCTCGCGCAGAACGGGACACGACCGTGGTTGCTTTCTCGCGAGCTAGAATGAGGAAAGAGGGGGACCCATCCGGGTTAGAAGATCTGAGGATTCACGGATCCAACCCTAGATCCAGATCGGGACCTAGCCTGGAAGAGCAACGCAAGCCACAGAGACACATGGCGGCTCTCCATTGGCCAGGAAAAGGTAATAATTCCCAATAATGTGCAATTCTTCTTTAAATCATAGAAAATAGTAAGAATGTCAGAAAAATACATATAATATACCAAATTGTTCAGAAAAATGCATAGAACAATATGGAACCATCATATCAGTGTTTTGATGCACTAATGTTAGGTATATCGTGTAAGTTGTATAATGCTTATATCGTTTGTTATAAATAATAAATGATGGCCTAAAATTATGAGAACTTGTTTATAAATCATAAATCATGTTTATAATGCATATGATGTCAGTTATGGTCGTGATGATGTAAGAAATCATGTAATTTGCTCCAAATGTCTAATTAGGGCTAACAACCCTAAATAAAATGTATTAAATACATACATGGTCAATAAATGATGAAATTCACAGAGTAAGCTCATATCAGTATGTAAAACCTCAGTTTTAATTATGAGATCATAATGATGAACATAATCCATGTTATATGAAGATGAATCTTAATACATGTTATAAAACCCTAATCTCAGTTAATGGTGTAACCTAGGGTTAATTAATGTGCACAAAAATGCTATGGAAGATAATGTCCAAACAATGAATCATAATCCGGAATATGACATCAGTGAGATAATTATAAGACAAGAATACAAGTAATGGTGCACATATCCAAATGAGTAAGCAAACCCTAATGTGAACACGATTAGGGTTAAGATGAGATATAATAAGATGAGAACCTGATGATAGTATATGGTCTTGTTTGATCAGGTTTGACCAAGCTTATAGTTGACATCAGTGATATGTGATTAGGATATCTTTTTGGAAGGTACGCCATTACCTCTTACTTGGCTTATTATACAATATGCTTGTGTTATATGTGTAGTAAAATACTTGGTATATGATATTGGTTGAAATGATTGTTCTTGTATGATATGTTGCATGATTTTCCATACTTATTGCTATGAACACATGAAACATAATATATCTGTTCCATTATATCTAAGGACTTCAACTCTTTGGTAGTAAAGTGCTGGAAATAAGTACTTCAACTCTTTGGTAGTAAAGTACTTGGAAGTGATCCAACTCTTTGGTAGTAGATCACATTGTGAAATGATCCAACTCTTTGGTAGTAGATCATAAAGGCCTTAATGAATTCAACTCTCAGGTAGTAAATGCATGAATGATATAATGGAAAATGTGCTTAAAATATGTGTTCTCTTTTGTTGATGAATATCTTTGTGCAAGTATACACTTTTCTTATATTCTTCTGTTACTGCCAAGTATTAGTTTTATCTTATTGCCAAGATATGATGAGAGGTATATAAAAGACACGTAGGCGTACTCAGTAAAATATTCATGAAATATTGTGTTGACGTGTACCGCATGTAATCTTTTATTTAGGTTGTGGTTATGCTCTTGAAGATCCAGGATAGTGAGAGTTGTGTAGTGAGCTGATGTACAGGTGGACCTGTTGTCTTAAGATCCTGTAGTTTAGTGCTAGTACATGTATATGTATAAGTTTGATGTTCAATATGTAATATCAAATGTTGTAACAATTCATGTTGTAATTATATGTTGAATGGTGAACATGTGTGTATGGTTTTATTATTGTTCATGTACATGTGCTACTGATTGTTTCCTTTTGACTTTCTCTAATTTTCTTCTTCTTAGCCTTGTGTGGGATGTTTAAATTGGGATTCTCGCTAAGGTGAGGGTTTCAATTTAGACGTCACACATCAGATTAAGTTTTAGAAAATACAGGGACGTCACAGAATTATTGTAGAGGTACGAGGAGCATCATTGGATAATAAATGGGTGGCACCATACAATCCTTATTTACTCCTAAGGTATAGATGCCATATCAATATTGAGGTATGCTCAAGCATTAAAGAAGTAAAATACCTTTTCAAATATATATACAAGGGACATGATAGAGCTTCCATCAATGTTGCCCCAGACACTGGTGATCAGTTAGTAAATGAAGTAACACAATTTCGAGATGCACGATGGATATCACCATCAGAAGCTTTATGTCGGATATATGAGTTCAAATTAAGTGAGATGCAACCATCTATGGTTCCCTTACAACTACATTTGACTAACATGCAAAGTGTGATGTTTACAGAAGATGATAACTTACATACTGTGATGTTTACAGAAGATGATAACTTACAGAAGATGCAACCATCTATGGTGTTTGTAGGACAATGCTCACTGAATATTTTACAATGAACTACAATGATGAAGATGCATGTCAATATCTTTATAGACAGTTCCCTAAGCATTATGTGTGGCATACATCTAGAAAATTTTGGAAGAAAAGAAAAAAGTGAGAAGTTATTGGTCATGTTGTGACTGCAAATCCCGTTGAAGGTGAGAGGTATTATTTGAGAATTTTATTGAACCATGTGAAGGGTGCAACATCTTTTGAGGACTTGAGGACCGTTAATGACTTTATTAATCCAAAATTTAAACTGGCCGCTGAGCAACGAGGTTTGATTGAAAGTGATGATATAATTTTTGAATGCCTAAGTGATGCTTCAAATTTTGAATTCCAGACATCATTAAGGAGATTATTTGCCACAATTTTAGTGTGTTGTGAACCTAATAATGTTAGAAATTTATGGCTTGAAAATCTGTCTGAAATGGGTGAAGACTTTTCAAGGTCAGGAATTAGCAATGAGCATGAACTGGAGCAAAGAGTGTTGCAAAACATAAGGTCAATTCTCGAGGGTATGGGGAACAATATTGAAGACTATGATCTGGCAATGAT
Source organism: Alisma plantago-aquatica (assembly GCA_963693085.1). Taxonomy (NCBI): domain Eukaryota; kingdom Viridiplantae; phylum Streptophyta; class Magnoliopsida; order Alismatales; family Alismataceae; genus Alisma; species Alisma plantago-aquatica. Next base: position 1,866,512,119 of record OY856409.1, on the reverse strand, counting down.
TGATGATAACTTATATGCAACTATAGACAACAATGAGTCACGTGATATTTCTGAAGAAATGAGTATACATGTGACTGAAGAAGATTTAACTATGATTTCTTCCTTAAACACAGACCAAAAACACGTGTTTAATATGATATTTAGTTGTATAGTTGGAGATCAACCAGGTGTATTCTTTGTTGATGGTCCAGGTGGAACTGGTAAAATTTTTCTATATAAGGCATTATTGGAGAAAGTAAGATCCATGGGTTTTGTTGGAATTGCAACTGCAACATCTGGTGTTGCTACATATATTTTACCAGGTGGCAGGACTGCTCACAGTAGATTCAAAATACCTATTAAAATTGATAACAATTCTACATGTAATATTAGTAAGCAAAGCAGTTTAGCTGGGCTCTTGAGAAGGGAAAAATTACTAATATGGGATGAGGCATCAATGACAAAAAGGCAAGCATTTGAAGCCTTAGACCGTACTTTGCAAGACATTATGGGTTCAAACTTTCCATTTAGAGGGAATGTGATGGTTTTTGGGGGCGATTTCAGACAAGTTGTACCTGTTATTAGGTGTGCAACCAGAAATGAAACAGTTGATGTAAGTCTAATAAAGTCTTTTCTTTGGCCAAAAATGCAAAAATTGAGATTAACATAAAATATGAGAGCTTCATCTGATGTCTCATTTTCAAATTTTTTGCTTCGAATAGGACAAGGAACTCAACTGACTGTCGATGATGATTACATTCGTCTTCCTAATGAAATGGTTATTGATTATGAGAATGATGTAGTTTGCAAAAAGAAACTCATCGACCATGTATTCCCATCTCTTAATGAAAATGCAATGTCTATAGAATACATGATGAATCGAGCAATATTATGCACAACGAATGAGTATGTAGATGAAATGAATGACACACTTATCCAACAATTTATTGGTGAAGAAATCACTTACTTTAGTTTTTATAGTGTCGTTGATGATGAAAATCATAACTACCCAGAGGAATTTCTCAATTCCCTGGTCCCAAATGGTTTACCTCCTCATGTATTGAAGTTAAAGAAGAATTGCCCAGTAATGTTGTTACAGAATATTGATCCAGCAAATGGATTATGCAATGGTATGAGGATGGTTTGTAAAGGGTTTCAAAGAAATGTAATTGATGCAGAGGTAACTATAGGTCAAGCACATGGAAAAAGAGTATTCATACCTAGAATACCTCTTTTCAGTGCATACGATGATGGACTTCCATTCGCTTTTAAAAGGAAACAATTTCCAATTCATTTAAGTTTTGTGATGACAATAAACAAATCCTAAGGTCAAACCATTCCTAATGTAGGAATTTATTTGCCTCATCATGTATTCTCCCATGGTCAGTTGTATGTTGCTTTGTCAAGAGGTATATCTCGACATACAACAAAGGTCTTGGTCAAACCTGGAGAAAAGAAGTTTAATGATGTGACATATACTAAGAACATTGTATACATAGAAGTGCTAAACTATTTTGATGGTAATTTCCAATTTTTATGTTAACTATAAATTTCTTTTCTTACAATACAAATATAGCATGTGTTTCATATAATAGGATGACGAAAAAAGTGTACCCTTGATTTGAATCACTTCACCCACATAAAGAATGGAAGTTGAAGGTTCAAGTTTCCTTCAAACGGAAGGCTCATGAAGGATGGGGAGGAAGAAAGAAACAAAAGCTACTTATATATATATATATAATTTTGAATCTATTTAAAAAGGAATATGTATTACAAATCTTATGTTAGCAAAAACTTCTTCTTAGGGTGAGAGAATGGAAGCAAGTTTGTAGGGAGAAGCAGTAACCAAGTTTGGTGACAACTTTTCTGAGGGAAAGTGCTATATCATTGACAATGTTGGAGTTAGGAAGATTAATAATGACTATAGAAATGCAAACATGAGTCAAGAATGTGTTATTACAAAGTATTCAATGGTTACTGAAATAAATGAAGATTGTGAAGATATACCTCATCATTCATTTTAGTTTACAGAGTTTCAAGATTTACATGCCTTTTTGAACAAGAAAACTTATCTCATAGGTAATTTTGATGTATAATGTAGATTTTACCTTGTGGATTTGTTCAATATTTCACAAGGCACAATTTAATTTTATATATCTTTTACATTTCTTATTAGATATCATTGGCATACCTTTAAATGTGGAAGACATTAAGAATATTAGGATGACAAATGGAGATGAAGTTGCCAAATTAGATATTATCCTACAAAATGAAAGGTTAGTAATAGAAATGCAATAATAACATCATTTATAAACAATATTGTGGAGATTTCCTATGAAATAATTGTAGTATAATAATATTTCACATATGCAGGCATGCTACTATTACATGTACATTATGGGGTGAATTGGCTATCATCTCATATGAGAACTTGAAAGACCTTAAAGGCAAGAGGAATATTATTGTATTAATAGGGCTACATGTTACATTTTTTCAAGGTATGACGTTTATACCTCAACACTGATTTCAAAATCACAAAATTCGTCTTTAGAATTATGACATGTTCACAACTGCTACAGGTTTATGTATGTCAAGTACATACACAACTAGAATCTTGATAGACCCCAATATTCCAAGAGTGGAAGAAATGAGAAGAAGGTAATGCAATCATTATCTAACAAGTCATCATACATATGATTAACATTATACTTCTAATAGGTTGTCAAATGATGTTCAAGAAAGTTTAGCAATTGTTACGACATATACAAATGAGGAGTATTTACATCCAATAAGGATTAGAATAGATATGCTATGTGAATCTCTTGAGCTTGGAATACTAATAAAGGTAAATAATATTTTATTTAGCTTTATTATTATACTTAAAATTGATGTAAACATGTAACCCTTTTCAATTATAGGATCAAATTTACGAGATAAAGGGTATGATGGCACGCATATACAAAAGTCAAGGACTTTGGTACACTGCATGCCAAAAATGTAATAAAAAGGCGGAGAATGGAACTAACCAAGGGATGATGTGTCAAAAGTGTTCCACAACAGATTTCATATTGAGGTAACTATGATTCAATTACAAAATTTAGAATATTTTTACTAGAAATTATAACTGTTTATTTTTCCATATAGGTACCTTGTCAAAGTTGAAATTTTAGATGTTTTTAGTTCCATACATGTTACATTATTTGACAAACCAACACAAAGCATATTTGGATACACTGCATCTGAATTGCAAAAATTAAGCATGAAGGTATATCTATACATATAGTATATCAAATATGAATTGAATTTTTTCTTTGTTAATATATTAATCAATATACTATATTACAACATAGGCAAATGGAGATGACATGCTAGATGAAATAATCTCAAAGGCACAATGGAATCATATGCTCTTTCTTCTAAAGCCCCAAGTTGCCCAATCATTTCCTTCAAAAAAATCATCATTCCAAGCTTCATCAAAGCAGATGGCCAACATTTAAGACATAAAACCGTTAGATTTTAGTGAAGAATGTAAGAGTCTTATTTATGATATTGACCATGACATTTGTAATTGATACCTTTTTTCCTTTTCATTCAAATATTGCTTTTTATATTATATCAAGACATTTGAGCATAAATTATGGTTATGCTTTAGTTAGATTAATGAAATCTGAAGAAATTTCTTTTATACTACATACAACAAAAATTATTCCAAAGCTACGTGTATTAACAAGTAGAAGTGGAATTGTAAAAACTATAGAACCACGTCATTTTGCAAAAATCATCACTAGAGTTGTAAGTTTTAGTTTTTTTTTGGAAAATATTATGTCATATGATTTTATAATCATTTAACAACATGAGTATCATATCTCTTTGCAAGATATACATTCAACATTTAAATTATTTGGGGCTAAATCCCAAAAAAGTAAGCATGGTTTTACAAAACAAGTAAGAAATCACGTCATTTGTACCTCTGTATGTCTCACTACTTAAACAGATTACTATAATGTTAATGTTCTTTTATTCCATCAACAGATGTCCACCGCAATATGATTCATCATATGAAGATGAGCAAATGGTATTGAGATATTGGATGGGAAAGCGAGCTCCATGTATAACATGTAGATTATCATCTACAAGTTAGTCATATTATTTTTCTTATCTATATAAAAATGTATATCCAGATCAATGTTTGTCTAAATACATTTTCTTAATAAATTACATGAACAACAATATTTATTTTAAATATTTTATCTTTATTTGATTGCATTGAGCAATAAAAATTTATTCATTTTCATAGTAAATTCAATTATAGAAAAATTGATTCATTTTCATAATAAATTTTACAATATATACTTTTATTAAAAAAGTATAATTGATTAATAAGATGATAGATGTTTATTTCAAACATGATTGTGAAATTTCATTGCAAGTAAATATTAATCATCTTCGGAAGTTGTCATGTGTCTATAATTAGTTGAACTAATGCAATGATGTACGTGCATGTGCACGTGTGCGTTCACTAGTATATATATATATACATATATATATATATATATATATAGACACACACACACACACACATATATATGTGTGTGTGTGTATGTGTGCATATATATATATGTGTGTGTGTGTGTGTGTGTTTGTATGTATATATATATATATATAGAGTCAGGCTAGAATACACTCGAGTGTACGGATCTTACGAATACATTCAAGTGTGTTTGCATATCAAGATTATTTTTTGTAAAATGTAAACCGTTGATCTTCATTGTCATATTATAACTAGGCTACATACAAATTTTGAGCCCATTTGGATGAGTGTAAGTCACTCATCCAAGGGAAACAAAATCGACGCATGAAACTAATTTGAAATGCATAATTTTTGTAGTCTTCATTACATGAGCTATACATATCCAAATGTGCTCAAATTTTGCATATGAGTTGTTCACAAGATGTTTAAGAAGATCAATGGATTCAATTTTCAAAAAAAATATTGAATCATGAAAAACTACTTGAGTGTATTCCGCTTTGGATACACTCGAGTGTATTCTAGCATGACACACACACTCTCTCTCTCTCTATATATATATATATATATATATATATACATATATATATACATATATATACATACATATACATATATATATGTATATACATATATATAATTACACTCGAGTGTATCCAGAGCAGAATACACTCAAGTAGTTTGAAGGAATACTCCCAAAGTAGTTTGAAGGCACACTCATGTCCACCATTTTATACTCCCAAATATGCACAACAAGACATATTATTAGGAAATAATTTCACACAAAAATTTAAATAATAAATACAACACCAATATGATATTCAACTATTGACACCTTGTGACCATTGGATTACAATAAAAAGAGTTCAAAAATCCTATAAAAGAGACAAATTTAATTTCCGCAGCAAACGTGGTGATTATAATACAAATAAACAACAACCAATAAAAGGACGAATCATTGCACAACTCAATATACAAGATATTGAAACATTGTTTGAAAAGAACTATAGTGATAATCCATTAGCCCTCTGGAATATTAGTCAAGAATGGGCTACAATAGATTTAATTGACAATACTAAAATAATCAGAGTAAAACCTATGAGATATAATCCTGTTGACATCGAAGAATTTAGAACCCAATTACAGGAATTAGAAACATCACAATTAATACAAAAATAAAAAAGCCCTCATTCTAGTCCAGCATTCATGGTGAGAACCATGCATAAATTAAAAGAGGAAAAGCTAGAATGGTAGTTAAGTACAAACAACTAAATCAACATACTAAGTTCGATGGATATTTTCTTCCATACAAAGAGACTTTAATAAATATGATAAGAGGAAAATACATTTATTCAAAATTTTACTGCAAATTAGGATTTTATCAAATAAGACTAGATAAAAAAAGTATACCATTGACATCATTCAGTACTCCACAAGGACATTACGAATGGATAGTAATGCCTTTCGGATTAAAAAATGCTCCACAAATATACCAAAGAAGAATGGATAAGGTATTTGAACCTTATAATTCCTTTTGTCTAGTATACCTAGATGATATTCTTATAGCCAGTAAAAGTGAAGAAGAACATTACAAACATCTGCAAATATTTTCCCTTCTTTGCCAAAAGGCAGGAATAGTATTATCCAAAAAGAAAACAGAAATATGTAAATCTAAAATAGAATTCTTAAGATTAAAATTAGACTCAAGTGGAATAGAATTGCAGGAACATATTGTAGAAAAAATCATTATGTTCCCAGACAAAATAGAAGACAAAAAACAACTTCAAAGATTTTTAGGATGTCTAAATTATGCAGAACAATTTATTGAAAATCTGGCAAAATTAAGAAATCCCTTACAAAAACTATTAAAGAAAAATGCTATCTTCCTTATGACAGAGGAACTTATAAATCATATTAGGTTTATAAAAGTGAAATTCAAAAATCTACCAAGATTAGATCTCCCTTTAGAAGGAGGTGACTTAATAATAGAAACTGACGCCTCTGAAGAATTTTGGAGAGCAGTCTCAAAGAAAAAGATGAACAAAAAGAAAAAATATGCAGATATACCTCTGGAACGTTTATCGACACAGAAAAAAGATATCACTCAAATGAGAAAGAATTATCAGCACTAAAAAAGGGAATTAAAAAGTTCTCTTATTTCTTGTTACCTAAAAAATTCATAGAACGAGTAGATAATACCCAGGTAAAAGCTTTCATTAAAAACAATCTACCATCCACACCAGAATATAAACGACTAAGCAGATGGCAGACATATTTTGCAGAATATATTTTTGACATAGAAGTTATTAAAGGTGAAACTAACTTCCTTGCAGATTTTTTATCAAGAGAATACAATGGAGCAAGTTGAAAAGAAACTTGCAGAATTAGAAGCTCGATTACAACGTAATTGTAATCTATTACAAGATAATTATGTAGAATTAATTGAAATGATTCAAAAACAGGATAAAATTATTGACAATATAGAAGAAATCAAACAAGATATTGTAGGAATAATTGCAGATATGAATTGCTTCAGGAGAGAAATACAACAAAAAGGATCAGAAACAATATGAATGGATAAAGCAACAGATAAAAGGCCAATTGATATCTCCCTCCAAATTTCTGATTCAATCAGTAGTAAAAAAACTACTGATAATACTAGCCTAACGACAAGAGAAAGTAGTTTTAAAATTGCTAAGACCAGCTTTATAGCTGAAAATATTATCTCTTCAGAGAACGATAGCCAAATGGCAAGAAGTAGTTTTCGAACTGCAATCTCTTCAGAAAACAGCTCCCGCTTAACCGCAGAAAATAAAATCTCTTCGGAGAAAGAACCCCACAATACAACGGATAAAATAAAATTCATGCCCAAAAGAATATTTAAATTCAGGGTATCTCAGAGTGAGCAGGATTATGACCTGCATTTGAACCTAACAAATTTCTTAACAAAAAGTGAAAATTAATACAGATCTCTATTAGAGATTGTTTACAATCTCAAAACAACAATTGACTTGTGTTCCAGATCACACAGGAATGTATCCCAGAATTAATTTTGACAAAGGAGCCGATCCAAGAATTATTAAGGACTGTTTCAGAATTGGAGCAACAAATCTAATATATTTGAGTCGTGACCTCAGAGAAATTCAAGGGTTACCCCAAGAAATTATAAAGGCAGTCAGAATATTTAAAAGCAATAGCCCACTAGTAAAACCTACTAGTGAAATTTATATCAAGATTTTCTCAGCATCTGAAGATTGGGAAAAATTAAAGAAGTTTGATCTAGTACATTGCATCCAAATCGAAGTATCTTCCCCAGAATACGTCAAAGAAATAGAAGCAAGTTTTAGAAAAGAATTTGAGGGAAATAAAATCTACAAAGAATTTGTTGAAACCAGAAGAGCTCTGGGACTAAAAGTTCTGTGCCAAGTATTAGAAAAATTAATCAACAAAAACCGAAGTTGGCTACACAAGGCCTTGGACAATATAATTATTCTTTCTAATATAAGAAGAACTAACATATCAACAAAAATCAATCTAGAAAGGTTTCTAAAAAAGATAGAAATTGGACAAATAAAGTCAAGTTGCAGATGCCAACAAGTGTTTTGCCAGCTCAGAAAGCACGAAGGAAGGATATGCCCCGCGTGCCAAGACAAGATGGAAAGAGACAGCCACAGCAGCACTAGCCACTAAAGATGAAAAAGACGTCAGCAATGACGAAAGAAAGCATTTGAAAGAAGAAGCATTCTCGAATGAACAAGTGTTCGTTGAAGAAAGACATCAAAAAAGAAGTTTATTCTCCACCGGACAAGTGTGCGACAAACATGTAAAGAGAAAAGAATGTAAACATCAATGTAACCGAGAGAGTGTCTATATAAACTCTCGAGAACTTGTAATAAGGGACACTCGTAGTCGAAGAGACTTTCGATAGGATATGTGTATACTCTAAGTCTTTCGTTCAATAAAGGAGCTTCAATCATATTTCATTCCATATTTCATCCCAGTTCTTGATATGAGTCTTGCATTCTAATTCCTATAGTGTAAGAAACATGCTTTAGCCTGAAGATAATAATTCTTGTACTACCATAGAGTAGGAAGATCTATGTGTAACATGTTACACCCCCATTCCATTTTATCTTCACCGGTCGAGAGTCATCTCTCCCTTATTCTATCCCGGAAGCCGTCGTCCAAAAAGTTTGATCAAGCAAAGAATGCATAAGGACGTAGGGACATGAAGGCTATAGGATGATAAGGAGTTCGAGATCCGGAACGTCCAGGTCTAAGGATTACTTCTCCTAGAAATCATTAAGAGAAGATCAATTGACGTTGAAGATAGAAAGAAGTGAGGTGGGCAACACAAGTGTACATACTATATTGCTATTTATGGTACTCAGAGTATTATTATCTTTCTACTATAAGCTAGTTTCTTATGCGATGAATTTAATTATGAAAAGAACTTTTATCCGTCTAAAAGTTGAACTAAAAATGAAGATACTAAGAATTCTGTTTAAAATAAGTAATAATCATAGATAGAATGATAAAGTCGAAAAAGCATACAACACTCATAAAGGTAGTTCAAGTATGTTTTTGAAGCATGATAACATAATCAAAAAATTCAGCCAACGTAAAGTGGTATCGGATCCTGGTAACAATCCAAATAGAACAGAAAATGAAGATAACAATATATATGAAGCCTTAGACTTAGAGTTTGAGGTAAATATTGAATAATATGTATAGAAAGCTGGAAGTACAAGTTCACAAAAATAATTCTAAGAACTTTCAAAAAATTCAAGAAATGATAGTAAAATTACAAAGAACAATGGAATATATATATGAAAAACAAAATAACGAATGTATATCATAAATAAATCTATTCCAAACAAGCGGAAATGAAATAAGCTTATGTCCTCTTCAGATAGAGGAAACATATGACTTTAAAATTGAAAAATTAGAAAATAAATATTTAGAAGCCAAAGCAGAAGAACTAGATAGTTTTAGTCAAGAAATTGTGAGATTGACGGAAAAAGTCAGAACTATAAATATAAAACCTATAGAAGGAGAGACTTCTGGAAGTCAAGTAACTATGCCTATTCCTACAACGGTCCCTAGCAAACAAGGCAGTAGAAATGAAACATCAGAACAACCAGGAGCTAGATACTGGTCAGATCCTAGCTTTAGAAGAAAACCTACTGATAGGAATAGATACGAAGGGATAAACTGGGCATCAAATAGAAGACCGAGTAATATTACTCTAGAAACCCCAGTTGATTATATGAATCAAGAATATATTAGTGCAAACAAAATTTATTTAAATCTAAATTGTGTCAGAAATATTGACAAAGCTATAACAAGATGGGCGAAAGCCACATATTTATCAATAACATCACAAAGTTATGATATTGAAACAACATCAAGATTTTGTCATTTAACTTTCCAAGGAATCATAGCAGATTGGTGGAAAAGATTAACTGATAACGATAAAGAAGCAGTAAAAGGAATAGCAACCACATTAGCTCAAGTGGTAAATAACTATGAAAATGAATTAACAAGAGAATTTTTAGGAGAAACATGGAATGTAAACAGAGTGTAGAAAAAGAAAAAGAAAAACAGAGATTTACCTTTTTACTATATAATCTAAAATTCTGCGACATGTGCCAAATAGATGAATATATTTGTAAATTTTAGGAATACTTCTATAAAATATATGATAGAACAGACAAAGAAAATGTTACCAATAAAAGTCTACTAAATTTATGTTGTACAAAAGTACCTGACCCTTGGGGATTTAAAGAAATGCAATTATATCCTCAATATATTGGACAAAGAGCAGACACATTAGGAGGACGAATAGAATTTCTAAAAATAAAATTAGAAAAATGGTGTGCCGAAGCTACACTAAGTAGGAAAACAAATAAAGTAGTAAAACAAGGACATTGTTGTTCGCAACAAACTCATCCAATAACCATAGGATGTGAGCCAATGAGGTATAATAGAAGAAATAAATATAAATTTAAGAAAAGAAAAAGGTTTGGATTTAAACCTAAACCAAAACAAAAATATTACAGAAGAAAGAAGAATTATAATAAAAATACAAAGAAACTAAAAGAATGCAAATGCTTTATATGCCAAGAAATAGGACACTATGCCAGTGAATGTCCAAAAAGAGGATCTAAGAAAAATAACCAAAAACAATTCAAAGAAATTATAGAAGAAGAACTTTCTGAAATAGAAAACATTCAAGAATTTGTTCAAATAACAGATGATAAACAATCATATGGATTGATCTATTATTTCTCAGACACAGAATCAGACTAAAGAAGAAATAATAGAAGAATATCAAGAAGTAGGGAATTTCTTGCAAGAAGTATTAATAGATAAAAAATTATTCAATCGAATAAGAAACACTGAATTAAGATTAGAAAATTCTGATGGATTTAGAACATCTCTCTTTGAAAAGATCACTCAAAGAAAACATATTTTCTATTATGGAATAACTAATAGAGAAATGCCTATGCAAATAGAATACACTTGCAATAGAATAAATATACCTTTACTTCGAAAGGAAGACCTGATGAGAAAAATGGAAAAAATAAAAGATAGATCTAAAATAGGATGGATTGACATAGGTGGTATTCAAATGATGATAAAAGCAACCTTTAGAGAGGGAATAGATTCACCCATAAATGTTGTACCACTTTATGTTGACAAATTTTTTGATTCTGTTATCATGCTTCAAAAACATACTCGAACTGCCCTTATGAGTGTTGTATGCTTTTTCAGCTTTATCATTATGTCTATGATTATTACTTATTTTAAACATGATTCTTAGTATCTTCATTTTTTAGTTCAAATTTTAGACGGATAAAAGTTCTTCGCATAATTAAATTCATCGCATAAGAAACTAGCTTATAGCAGAAAGATAATAATACTCTGAGTACCATAAAGAGCACGACAGTTTGTATACATGTGTTGCCCACCTCGCTTCCTTCTATCTTCAATGTCAGTCGGTCTTCTCTTAACGATTTCTAAGAGAAGTAATCCTTAGACCTGGATGTTCCAGATCTCGAACTCCTTATCATCTTATAGCCTTCATGTCCCTACATCCTTATGCATTCTTTGCTTGATTGGACTTTTTGGACGATGACTTCCAGGATAGAATAAGGGAGAGATGAATCTCAAAGATAAAATGGAATGGGGGTGTAACAAGTTACACACAGATCTTCCTACTCTATGGTAGTATAAGAATTATTATCTTCAGGCTAAAGCATGTTTCTTACGCTATAGGAATTAGAATGCAAGACTCATATCAAGAACTCGGATGAAATCTGGAATGAAATATGATTGAAGCTCCTTTATTGAATGAAAGACTTAGAGTTTACACATATCCTATCGAGACTCTCTTCTACTATGAGTGTCCCTTATTACAAGTCCTCGAGAGTTTATATAGACACTCTCTCGGTTACATTGATGTTTACATTCTTTTCTCTTTACATGTTTGTCGAACACTTGTCTAGTGGATAATAAACTTCTTTCTTGATGTCTTTCTTCAACGAACACTTGTTCGTTCGAGAATGCTTCTTCTTTCGAATACTTTCTTTCATCATTTCTAACGTCTTTTTCATCTTTAGTGGCTGTGGTGTTGTGCCTGTCTCTTTCCATCTTGTCTTGGCACGTGGGACATATCCTCCCTTCGTGCTTTCTGAGCTGGAAAAACACTTATTGGCATCTGCAGCTTGACTTTATTTGACCAATTTCTATCTTTTTTAGAAACCTTTCTAGATTGATTTTTGTTGATATGTTAGTTTTTCTTGTATTAGAAAGAATAATTATATTGTCTGAGGCCTTGTGTAGCCAACTTCGGTTTTCGTTGATTAATATTTCTAATACTTGGCACATAATTTTTAGTCCCAGAGCTCTTCTGGTTTCAACAAATTATTTATTGACTTTGTTTCCTTCAAATTCTTTTTTGAAACTTGCTTCTATTTATTTGACGTATTCTGGGGAAGATACTCCGATTTGGATGCAATGTACTGGATCAAACTTCTTTAATTTTTCCCAATCTTCGGATGCTGAGAAAATCTTGATATAAATTTCACTAGTAGGTTTTACTAGTGGGCTAATGCTTTTAAATTCTCTGACTGCCTTGATAATTTCTTGGGGTAACCCTTGAATTTCTCCGAGGTCATGGCTCAAATATATTAGATTTGCTGCTCCAATTCTAAAATAGTCCTTAATAATTCTTGGATCGGCTCCTTTGTCAAAATTGATTCTGGGATAAATTCTTGTGTGATCCGGAACACAAGTCTCTATTGTTTTGAGTTTGTAAACAATCTCTAATAGAGATATGTATTCATTTTCACATTTTGTTAAGAAATATGTGAGGTTCAATTGCAGGTCATAATCATGCTCACTCTGAGATACCCTGAATTTAAATATTCTTTCAGGCATCAATTTTATTTTATCCGATGTATTGTGGGGTTCTTTTTCCAAAGAGATTGTATTTTCTGCGGTTAAACGGGAGCTATTTTCTGAAGAGATTGTAGTTTGAAAATTGCTTCTTGCCGTTTGGCTATCTTTCTCCGAAGAGATAATATTTTCAGCTGTAAAGCTGGTCATAGAAGTTTTAAAACTGCTTTCTCTTGCCGTTAGGCTAGTATTGTCAGTAGTATTTTGACTACTGATTGAATCAGAAATTTGGAGGGAGATATCAATTGGCCTTTTACCTGTTGCTTTATCCATTCATGTTGTTTCTCATCCTTTTTGCTATATTTCTCTCCTGAAGCAATTCAGATCTGCAATTATTCCTGCAATATCTTGTTTGCTTTTTTCTATATTGTCAATAATTTTATCCTGTTTTTGAATCATTTCAATTAATTCTACATAATTTTCTAGTAACAGATTACAATTATGTTGTAATCGAGCTTCTAATTTTGCAAGTTTCTTTTCAACTTGCTATATTGTATTCTCTTGATAAAAAATATGGAAGGAAGTTAGTTTCACCTTTAATAACTTCTATGTCAAAAATATATTCTGCAAAAAATGTCTTCCATCTGCTTAGTCGTTTATATTCTGGTGTGGATGGTAGATTGTTTTTAATAAAAGCTTTTACCTGGGTATTATCTACTTGTGTTAAGAATTTTTTAGGTAACAAGAAATAAGATAACTTTTTAATTCCCTTTTTTAGTGCTAGTAATTCTTTCTCATTTGAGTGATATCTTTTTCTGTGTCGGTAAACGTTCCAGAGGTATATCTGCATATTTTTTCTTTTTGTTCATCTTTTTTCTTTAAGATTGCTCCCCAAAATTCTTTAGAGGTGTCCGTTTCTATTATTAAGTCATGTCCTTCGAAAGAGAGATCTAATCTTGGTAGATTTTTACATTTCTCTTTTATAAACCTAATATGATTTATAAGTTCCTCTGTCATAAGGAAGATATCATTTTTCTTTAATAGTTTTTGTAAGGGTTTTCTTAATTTTGCCAGATTTTCAATAAATTGTTCTGCATAATTTAGACATCCTAAGAATCTTTGAAGTTGTTTTCTGTCTTCTATTTTGTCTGGGAACATAATGATTTTTTCTACAATATGTTCTTGCAATTCTATTTCGCTTGAGTCCAATTTTAATCCTAAGAATTCTATTTTAGATTTATAGATTTCTGTTTTCTTTTTAGATAATACTATTCCTGCCTTTTGGCAAAGAAGGGAAAATATTTGTAGATGTTTGTAATGTTCTTCTTCACTTTTACTGGCTATAAGAATATCATCTACGTATACTAGACAAAAGGAATTATAAGGTTCAAATACCTTATCCATTCTTCTTTGGTATATTTGCAGAGCATTTTTTAATCCGAAAGGCATTACTGTCCATTCGTAATATCCTTGTGGAGTACTAAATGTTGTCAATGGTATACTTTTTTCATCTAGTCTTATTTGATAAAATCCTGATTTGTAGTCAAATTTTGAATAAATGTTTTTTCCTCTTATCATATTTATTAAAGTCTCTTTGTGTGGAAGAAAATATCCATCGAAATTAGTATGTTGATTTATTTGTTTGTAGTTAACTACCATTCTAGATTTTCTTCTTTTAATTTCTACAAGGTTTCTTACCATGAATGTTGGACTAGAATGAGGGCTTTTTTATTTTTGTATTAATTGTGATGTTTCTAATTCCTATAATTGGGTTCTAAATTCTTCGATGTCAATAGGATTATATCTCATAGGTTTTGCTCTGATTATTTTAGTATTGTCAATTAAATCTATTGTAGCCCATTCTAGACTAATATTCCAGAGGGCTAATGGATTATCACTATAGTTCTTTTCAAACAATGTTTCAATATCTTATATATTGAGTTGTGAATGATTCATCCTTTTATTGGTTGTTGTTTATTTGTATTATAATCACCACGTTTGCTGCAGAAATTAAATTTGTCTCTTTTATAGATAAAAAATTATTCAATCGAATTAGAAACACCGAATTAAGATTAGAAAATTCAGATGGATTTAGAACATCTCTCTTTGAAAAAATCACTAAAATAAAACATATTTTCTATTATGGAATAACTAATAGAGAAATGCCTATGCAAATAGAATACACTAGAAATAGAATAAATATACCTTTACCTCGAAAGGAAGACCTGATGAGAAAAATGGAAAAATTAAAAGATAGATCTAAAATAGGATGGATTCACATAGGAGCTATTCAAATGATGATAAAAGTGATTTTTTTATTCTATTATCATGCTTCAGAAACATACTCGAACTACCATTATGGGTGTTGTATGCTTTTTCAGCTTTATCATTCTGTCTATGATTATTACTTATTTTAAATAGGATTCTTAGTATCTTCATTTTTAGTTCAACTTTTAGGCGGATAAAAGTTCTTCACATAATTAAATTGATCGCATAAGAAACTAGCTTATAGAAGAAAGATATAATACTTTGAGTACCATAAAGAGCAAGATAGCATGTATACCTGTGTTGCACACCACGTTTCCTTCTATCTTCAACGTCAGTCGATCTTCTCTTACCAATTTCTAAGAGAAGTAATCCTTAGACCTGGACGTTCCAGATCTTGAACTCCTTATCATCCTATAGCCTTCATGTCCCTATGTCCTTATGCATTCTTTGCTTGATCAGACTTTTTGGACGACGGCTTCCGGGATAGAATAAGGAAGAGATGACTCTCGACCGGTGAAGATAAAATGGAATGGGGGGTGTAACAGGTTACACACAGATCTTCCTACTCTATGGTAGTACAAGAATTATTATCTTTAGGCAAAAAAATATTTATTACACTATAGGAATTAGAATGCAAGACTCATATCAAGAACTGGGATGAAATCTGGAATGAAATATGATTGAAGCTCATTTATTGAACTAAAGACTTAGAGTATACACATATCCTATCGAGACTCTATTCGACTAGGAGTGTCCCTTATTACAAGTCCTCGATAGTTTATATAGACACTCTCTCAGTTACATTTATGTTTACATTTTTTTCTCTTTACATGTTTGTCGCACACTTGTCTGGTGGAGAATAATCTTCTTTTTTGATGTCTTTCTTCAACGAACACTTGTTCGTTCGAGAATGCTTCTTCTTTCTAATGCTTTCTTCCGTCATTGTTGATGCCTTTTTTATCTTTAGTGGCTAGTGCTTTTGTGGCTGTCTCTTACCATCTTGTCTTGGCATGCAAGACATATCCTTCCTTCGTGCTTTCTGAGATGGCAAAACACTTGTTGGCAGCTGTAGCTTGACTTTATTTGTCTAGTTTCTATCTTTTTTAGAAACCTTTCTAGATTGATTTTTGTTGATATGATAGTTCTTCTTGTATTAGAAAGAATAATTATTTTGACTGAGGCCTTGTGTAGCCAACTTTGGTTTTCATTGATTAATTTTTCTAATACTTGGCACAAAAATTTTAGTCCCAGAGCTCTTCTGGTTTCAACAAATTCTTTGTTGGCTTTGTTTCCATCAAAAATTTTCTGACACTTACTTCTATTTATTTGACGTATTCTGGGGAAGATACTTCGATTTGGATGCAATGTACTAGATCAAACTTCTTTAATTTTTCCCAATCTTCAGATGATGAGAAAATCTTGATATAAATTTCACTAGTAGGTTTTACTAGTGGGCTATCGCTTTTAAATTCTCTGACTGCCTTGATAATTTCTTGGGGTAACCCTTTAATTTCTCCGAGGTCATGGCTCAAATATATTAGATTTGTTGCTCCAATTCTGAAACAGTCCTTAATAATTCTTGGATCGGCTCCTTTATCAAAATTGCTTCTGGGATAAATTCATGTGTGATCTGGAACACAAGTCTCTGTTCTTTTGAGATTGTAAACAATCTCTAATAGAGATATGTATTCATTTTCACTTTTTGTTAAGAAATTGTGAGGTTCAATTGCAAGCCATAATCTTTCTCACTCTGAGATACCCTGAATTTAAATATTCTTTCAGGATCAATTTTATTTTATCTGCTGTATTGCAGGGTTCTTTCTCCAAAGAGATTGTATTTTCCGCGGTTAAGGGGGAACTATTTTCTGTAGAGATTGCAGTATGAAAATTGCTTTTTGTCGTTTGGCTATCTTTTTCTGAAGAGATAATATTTTCAGCTGTAAAGCTGGTCTTATCAGTTTTAAAACTGCTTTCTCTTGCCGTTAGGCTAGTATTATCAGTAGTTTTTTGACTACTGATTGAATCAGAAATTTGGAGGGAGATATCAATTGGCCTTTTACGTCTTGCTTTATCCATTCGTGTTGTTTATGATTCTTTTTGTTGTATTTATCTCCTGAAGCAATTCAGATATGCAATTATTCCTGCAATATCTTGTTTGCTTTCTTCTATATTGTCAATAATTTTATCCTATTTTTGAATCATTTCAATTAATTCTACTTAATTGTCTTGTAACAGATTACAATTACATTGTAATCGAGCTTCTAATTCTGCAAGTTTCTTTTCAACTTGCTCCATTGTATTCTCTTGATAAAAAATCTTCAAGGAAGTTAGTATCACCTTTAATAACTTCTATGTCAAAAATATATTCTGCAAAAAATGTCTTCCATCTGCTTAGTCATTTATATTCTGGTGTGGATGGTAGATTGTTTTTAATAATAGCTTTTACATGGGTATTATCTACTCGTGCTAAGAATTTTTTAGGTAACAAGAAATAAGATAACTTTTTAATTCCCTTTTTTAGTTCTAGTAATTCTTTCTCATTTGAGTGATATCTTTTTTCTTTGTCGGTATACGTTCTAGAGGTATATCTGCATATTTTTTCTTTTTGTTCATCTTTTTTCTTTAAGACTGCTCCCCAAAATTCTTTAGAGGCATCAATTTCTATTATTAAGTCATCTCCTTCTAAAGGGAGATCTAATCTTGGTAGATTTTTGCATTTCGCTTTTATAAACCTAATGTGATTTATAAGTTCCTCTGTCATAAGGAAGATAGCATTTTTCTTTAGTAGTTTTTGTAAGGGATTTCATAATTTTTCCAGATTTTCGATAAATTGTTCTGTATAATTTAGACATCCTAAAAATATTTGAAGTTGTTTTTTGTCTTCTATTTTCTCTGGGAACATAACAATTTTTTCTACAATATGTTCCTAAATTCTATTCCACTTGAGTCTAATGTTAATCCTAAGAATTCTATTTTAGATTTACAGATTTCTGTTTTCTCTTTAGATAATAATATTCCTGCCTTTTGGGAAAGAAGGGAAAATATTTGCAGATGTTTGTAATGTTCTTCTTCACTTTTACGGGCTATAAGAATATCATCTATGTATACTAGACAAAAGGAATTATAAGGTTCAAATACATTATCCATTTTTCTTTGGTATAATGAAAGGCATTATTATCCATTCATAATGTCCTTGTGGAGTACTGAATGTTGTCAATGGTATACTTTTTTCATTTAGTCTTATTTGATAAAATCCTGATTTGCAGTCAAATTTTGAATAAATGTTTTTTCCTCATGTCATATTTATTAAAGTCTCTTTGTGTGCAAGAAAATATTCATCAAACTTAGTATGTTGATTTAGTTGTTTGTAGTTAACTACCATTCTAGCTTTTCCTCTTTTAATTTCTGCATGGTTTCTTACCATGAATGCTGGACTAGAATGAGGGCTTTTTGATTTTTGTATTAATTGTGATGTTTCTAATTCCTGTAATTGGGTTGTAAATTCATTGATATGAACAGGATTATATCGCATAGGTTTTACTCTGATGATTTTAGTATTATCAATTAAATCTATTGTAGCCCATTCTTGACTAATATTCCAGAGGACTAATTGATTATCACTATAGTTCTTTTCAAACAATGTTTCTAATCTTGTATATTGAGTTGTGGAATGATTCGTCCTTTTATTGGTTGTTGTTTATTTGTATTAAGGACGTAAGCACATGAAGGCTATAGGATGATAAGGAGTTCGAGATCCGAAACGTCCAGGTCAAAGGATTACTTCTCTTAGAAATTGTTAAGAGAAGATCGACTGACGTTGAAGATAGAAGGAAGCGAGGTGGGAAACATAGGTATACATACTATCTTGCTCTTTATGGTACTCAGAGTATTATTATCTTTCTTCTATAAGATAATTTCTTATGCAATGAATTTAATTCTGCGAAAATATATATATATATATATACATATATATACATATATATGTATGTATATATATACATATATATACATATATATACATATATATATATATATACATATATATACATATATATATGTATATATATGTATGTATATATATATGTATATATATGTGTATATATATGTATTTGTATATATATGTGGAGATATATATATATATATATATATATATATATATATATATGTATATATATATATATATAGATATATACATACATACGTATACATATTCATATACATACATATACATATATATAGATACACACACATACATAAATAAATAAATATATATATATATATATATGTGTGTGTGTGTGTGTGTGTGTCTATATATATATATATATATATATATATATATATATATATATATATATATACACATACATACATATATGTGTATGTGTGTGTATATATTCATATATATATACACACATATATGTGTATGTGTGTGTGTCTATATATATATATTTATATTTATATATATATATATATATATATATATATATATATATATATATATATATATATATATATATATATATATATATATATATATATATATATATATATATATATATATATATATATATATATATATATATATATATATATATATATGGGCGTTCATTCGTTGCCCGCGCGGGTTGTCTGGATTTTCGCTACCCGACAGCCAAAAAAGTAACTCTCCTGGCCAAAAAAGTAACTCTGCTGTCAAAAAAGTAACTATGGTGAACAGAAAGTAACTACACGAATAAAAGAGTAACTTTGTACAAAATATACAGCAGATATATATAAGGACGGGTTTTTTGATTTTGGAGGGGCAAATGATATTATTTTTGGCTAAAATTTTTTGGAGAGTTAGACAAAATAGTCCTCTACAATTGTGAATTTTTTTTTTGAAAAAAAATGGTCAGAAGGGTGGGCGGGTAACTACCCGCGCGGGCAATAAAGATGGGCCCTATATATATATATATATACATACATAATTACATATACATATACATATACAATTACATATATATATTGTATCATCTATCAAGGAGATACTTTACTCAAATTTCATATTAACTTAGTAGTTATAGTATAATTATGTATATGAGTATATGGTGTGTACTACTTATCGTCATATTTATTGTAATACAGAGGTATATTGATAATATGAACCCATTTTGTAGTAGTTTTATATAAAGGAAAGGAGAGTTCGGTAGGTACAAGGGTGTACCTTCTATAGTTGTGGCAAAGTTCTCTATTGAGGGAGGTCTTCTTATATCTTTAGGATGTTGGAGCTAGGTTGGTTTGTGATGGTCTGTAAGTGTTGATTGCAACCATATTGGGTGGTCACGGTGGTGTTGTGGTAGCTGGTTAATGTGTATCACATGTCTGGGGATCTAGGACTGATAGAGGAACAAGAGTAGAGGTGCCTACCGATGCCAATTCACAAACCAAGGATGATAGTGAAGCATGCCCTGACCCTAGCTGACCAAAGATAGTACTTGGGAGGGTGTTTTAGGGTCCTATAAGAATAAAAAGGTCTGATGCATCTATGGAGTTTGGGAGCTTATTGGCTGAGTGATGAGCATCCTTTATAGGCTAAGGGCCTTAAGGTTTAGGTTCAAGAAGTGGAAACAAATCTGTCTGCATTCCTAGTTATTCTAAGGTGGTGTGATTCTTTACTAAAAACTCACTGACCATTACTTCTTCAGGTTTCCAGTCATTAAAGGCTCTGGGAGTTTCCCTTGATCTCACCCCCAACTGGTAGGGTGACGGCCTAGGGAAAGGTGGGTTGGAGTGAAGTCAAAATGGTAGATTGATGGCTAGAGGGAGAAGTGCAACCCCCAACCATTGTCCTGGGCTTGTAACGGCTACACAGGGGAACGAGAACCCAGTCACAATCTGGGTCGAGGAATACGGTCAACAAACCATTCAATCCATTAATTAAAACTAAAATTTCTATTATCAATTATCATTAATTCTTATTTACTCTAAAATTTTATATATCTTAATCCCTTCATCCATTTTCTCTGAAATTTTGAACATGCGTTAAATGTTCGTTAATGTAATGATTCAAATGACCAACTTCTTCAATTCATGAGTCAAACATGGATAAATTATCACTCTCAACATTAATTCAATTATGAATATCTTAAAACCAATAATTCATTTTTAAGAAATTCCAAAGCTAAGAATTTATCCTTGAGTTCAACTTTTTAGTTGAGTACCCTACATGGGATAATAGATAAAAATAGAGACAAACTACACTTTGATGCTTGAATTTCAAGATATTTCAATGAAGTGTAAATCGGAATGCAAATCTATCAAAAAATAATTTCAAATTTATAGGATTATATATAATAACTCAAAATTAAATTTAGTACCAAAATTTGGTATATTACAACTCTCCACCCCATAAAAATGATTTTGATCTCAAAGTTGACATGACTATGGTCTACAATAGTACTATTATCCATCCCTTAAAAGGACTAAACCAGAAATCTAAACATATATGTCGATTGCAATGTAGTATCTTCACTCTCTTAACCTCACTTTGCACCGAACTCTAGGTTTTAATGATTTCATCTGATTTTCCTCCAGAGATTTTTCATATCTCCATGATTGTGACTTAGTTCAAGAAATTATCGAGAAAATCTTATTAGATCTTTTTTGTACATATAGTATTATTAATAATAATAAAAAGTCTTTACAGGAAACATTTTGATGCAAAGTTGAAAATGACCTAAATCAATGTGAGAAATAAGTCACAATCCCCTCTTACCAACAATCATCATACTGACTACCTGTCTCAATAGTGAAAAGAAGATTTACATGGGACTCCACGAGTCACTAAAGTAACTTCACTTATGATAGAAAAACAATATATTGTTTTCTACCAAAGGGGATTCACAAGTTCAAACTTAGGGCATTGAGTATCACTATTCACCTTTCAACTACTAGCTTGTTCAATAGTTGTAATCACACATCCCTCTTTTTTGACATCCTAACTTGGGTTGATGATTATGTCTAGGATTTGTGATTTTACCGAAGTACTAGAATTGTGTTGGCCAGGTCGGTATGTAAAGTGAGGCAACCCCACCACTACCAAAGTGGATTGGAATTAATTATGCCAGAACCTTTATAGAACATCCTTCCTTAACCACCTCAGATCATTCTACTTACATGGAGATGTTATTATTCATTAATTAATGAATTAGATATAAAAAATTATATATCTATCTTAGTTAGATAAGGCTAGAAACCTAGGTTTGATTGTAAACTATTTGTTTAAGTTATAGGTGTACTAGTTATTTAACTCAAACTTCCATGAGATGTACATGACTGTCGACTATTCAAAGCTCTGATACAATGTTGTAAAGGCCCGATCCTTACAATCAGATATTTACAAAATAATATCATAACATATAACAAATATTTTTACAATCATGCTTTACATCAGAGTCGTGGAATCTTATTTAGACATAGGACTACAAAATAAGGATATCAATATGTCCTATCTACTCTTCAATAGAGGACAAGTCCTACATGTCTTTTCTAGTCCCTTTTTTTTATCACATGTCCATGAGTTCCCAGAAGGGAACGAAACTGAACATGGACCCCAAGATAGGAAAATATAGCTCACTAAGGCTGGTACTAAATCCAATAATTGATCTATTTAAATATAAAAAATGGTGTAATCAAATATAGGAAAGTTTTATTAGTGGACTATGGTAATAACAATAAGATGGCCTAGTTTCCATGATAATATCAAAAAGGTATAACAATTCAAAGGGTGGTAACTAGAAATAATAGAAATTATCAAAACTAATATCAAGATATCCAATTATGCAAAGTGAACTGATTTTCCATTAGCATATTTAATCTAATATTTTGTCTTCGCCTATGTCTTGGTGCTTAGTGTTCTCCCCTCGATAAGAGAACAACACTTTCTCCCATGGGAGTAACTAGTACTGGGAAATTGTACATTATCCACTGTGAATGGTTGGGGGTTATGACCTACCAAACCTAGTGAGCCAAATCTCTTAGCAATATTTTTAATTTTTGTGCCAATATCAAAATCAATTTGTTAGGACCCATTCCTAAATTACTTTAATTCCAAGTTAGATCTTATTAAGCATCAATAGTTATTGATTTAATATTCTCCTAATTAGGTCAAATATTAATCAAAAACATAAATCTTGTTTGATAGATTAATGTTGTGAATGATTAGGTTATAGGGTTATAAAGTTAAAACCCTAGTTGCATGAAATCATCAATAGAGAATGTGATGATGAATTTGGTGTTAAGTATAATAGTCTAGTAAAATATTTTTATTATTTTTTGTGTGATTCATATTATTTGAATTTTGTATATGTATTGTATAACTCAATTATGCATGTTATTGAAAAAATTTAGAATTTTTAGAGTTTCCTGGACCTGTGGATTAGTCGAGATTCCCCAGGAAAAACTCAGTCGATCATGCTATACAGGCTTAAGTATAGCAGTGTAGTATTTGAATTTTTATAATTTATTGGATTATCTAATTAATCTCAAATTTTAACTAAGGTTTATTACTCAATTTGACACAAAATATTAAATTTTTAGATTTTTTGGAGAAGTTTTTTATCAGAACAGAACCTTGTATCTGTCGAGTTCTGAGAGAGACAAACTCGACCGACCATATTTTTCTGGAAAAATAAAAAAGACTGAAAAATGTTTATAATTAATTATTCCAAGCACCTTAATGAGTATATAGGGCTCTATTACGACCCAATCACCTCTCATTTCCATCTCACACTTCAGAGCTTCGTAATTCTTGAGAGAGGATAGGATTTTAGGGTTTGGAGAATCTGAAGTGGAAATTTTAGATTTCTGGGTTTTCTCTTTCCAAGGTTGGTAAATTCTGTATAGATCATTAATCTTTATTAGGTTTATTTTCTTTTATTCTCTCCTATGTATAGAGCTCGTCATTTCCCTGATTTGGATCAAAAGAATCCAAATTGATCTCTTCTTTCATTCTTTCTTCTCCAATTCTTATTCTTATAGGTTCTTGAGTGAAGAGGAGCAGGAAGATTCTATTTTCTTGAAGCAAGGACTAGATTAAAGAATTAGCATTAGTAGTTGGGCTATGAATTTTAGGTGTTTCACACCTGAGGTGAGTGGTGTAGGTTCATTTGAAAATATTAGTTAAATATAATCCTAAATCTCTTCATCAAACTACAATTGGTGGAAATTGAGAATTCTAATAATGCATAGGACTATTTTTTTTTATTGAGAGAATCGCCACCGTAGAAGCGCCACTTTTGTGACCCCCCAGACAGCATAAAACTCTCAGGACCTAAGTGCCTCGCACACCTGGGAACTGTTTAAAGTGCACAGTTGGTCGACCTGCACGACGAGTACCATTTCGGAGGCAGCCGCTGGGTTTTGAACTCGGGTCCCTTCATGAGGGGCACCGTGCCGAACCACCTGAACTCCTCCTCCTCGGCTAATGCATAGGACTGTTTGCTTATTTAACCTTGGATATGATTATTGTATTGATCCTTGCAAATGAATCAAGTGAATGCTATATTATCTTGATCATGAGTAGTGTAAATCTAATTGAATTCAGATTGCATATTCTTATTACATATACATTGAAAATACCACATATTGTTTAAATATGGGTGTTGTCTATGATATGTGAATTTTTGAGTTGTGATTGTTTCATGCAAATTTATATGATGGAAAAAGGATATGTAGGGTATTTGTAATCTAAATTAAAACATATATATATCTGAAACCCTAATCCATATATCCTAGGATTAGAATGTGAAGTCACATATGTGCCATATAATAAACCCTATTTTCCTTAAAGTGAGTAAATGCACTTAATATCCATTATAACCTAATCATCTAGATTGGAGCCCTGAACAGTGTGATTTTCCCCTGAGGTCTGCAAATGGTGAAATGAAACGGATCCCATCTAATAGTTCTTGGTTTATGAAAAGGAATGACATAGTGTGATTCTAGACCTTGAAGGTTAGGTCACTAGAATTTAGGAAAGATTTCAAGATGAGGTGCTAACCTAAATTCTCTATTACTGAGTGAATGAAATGCATTGTATTTGAAACACTGTTATGGAACATTGTGATCTTGATGTGAAAGGGATCATTAGGGGTATCTTTGTTTAGTATCTCCTATGTGATGCCTTAGCTTTCACATTTATGTCATTCAACCTATCTCATGTACCTAAGGTAGAGAGGCTTTATGCTCTTACCTAGCCAGTGTTTGGCAACTCTAAGGCAAACCAGAGTCTGTTGTTTATCTTAGGATTTCTGATTAACCCTAATTTATGGACAATGAGTCATTGACACAAGAGCCTGACATGGTGACTTACTTGATCAGGTATAGATCAAGTAACTTCAGGGCAAACCTAATAGTGAATCTTGATAAGCCGAGAACAAGATTTGATTATCAATATCCGATTACATGTTAGTTCTATTTGTTATTTCATATTCATCTTATGTAGTTTATATCTATCATTATCTGCATGATATTTAGAATTGCTTGATTAAATCTGAAATATACTTTTCTCTGATAAAAAAAAAAGATTAGTTCAATGCTAGTTTTGTCTTGAACCTGTTCCACTCACTCAGTGTGCTGATAAGTGGTGGTTCAAATTTTTACAAGTATCGATTCAGCTTCAATTCATCCAGGACCTTCTCATCTGTAGTCATCTTTTCTTCACCATCTAAGGTGGAGAATTCTCTTCTTATTGTAGGTTGTATGTATAGGATGTCCATGTACTAGGGAGTTTTGGGAGGGTGTGTGTGCTTGTAGTGATGTACTTTATCTTGATCTAGGATGCTTATGTGAATGTAATAGTGTAACTTTCTACTTCATGTTGTATTAGAGTTTTATCTTGAATAATGCTTACATCTCGGGCTTTCTTATATATGATCTGTTGAAAATGAATAGTACTTAGTTGCTTGTGCCAGATCTGGATTTAAATGGAAAAAGTTATTTGTGTTTTTCATATAACAGAATTCCTTGATTCCAAGTTTTAAATTTCTAATTTGAGATTTAGTGTGGTTAGTATGGATAACATCATGGGGTCTCAGATGTGGGGTCCCAAAAATTGTGGTATCAAAGCCTAGGTTTTTATTAGTGCCTATATATAGGGACATTAGATGAGTCAATGAGTCTTATTGGATCCTTCAAATTATCTAATGATATATGGCATGCTCTCTTTTCTTTCAGATCATGGCTGGTAGAGGTGAAGAACAAGCGGAGAGTCACTATGTGGCACCTCCATTAGGTGGTGCTAGGGATGAACCAGGGCAGGAAGATCCTCCTATTGAAATAATGGATCAATACGATGCAATGACTACCTTATCTACAATTGATCCTCTTTATGCTATGGCACAAAGACTAGTGTCATTGATGGCTCATGCAGCAACAGGGGTAGTCCCTCCTATTGGTATGTATGCCCTGAGAGCCAATCATGGGATGATTGGTGGCATAAATTAAGATTGATTTGATAAACATCAAAGGCAAGCTTCCAATTCTTTCTAGTTCAGTCATATGAGATAGTGATAGAACAGATTGAATGTCTAGAGAATGACAATACTCAATGACGTATGCTTTCAGGTGAAGAACCTGAACGATGAGATCATACGGATGCTAAGAGTTTGTACATTCTTGCTATGTCCCTAGTCAGATGTCATCATGGAAGGTAGATAGACAGAAATGACACACAAGACTAGATTGTGGTGTTGGTTGATGACATAATCTCATTAGTCATGATATAGAGATATCAAACCAAACACATAGCTACTTGTTAGAGAACAAGTGTACTGGGCAGACCCACCGTGAATTTGACACATGGTACCATGACATTGTAGTCACAGTCAATACTCACAGTGATGGTGGTGAGTGTGATTCTTTGACCTGAAATCACTACACTCAACACATGTCGTTGGGCACACTTTGACATCATCAAACGCAGTCCTGAAACATGGGTTGTTATAAAGGTGATGATTGGGTGGCTTTGACACATGGGGCTTTTGAGGGGTGAGTGATAGATATGGGATTCGTCCCTCCTAAGGGATTTTGATATCCATGGACACTTGATGAGTAGGATTGAGAAAGGTGTGCACGCATGTGTGAATCAGTATGCGATATTGATGTCATACATATCTCTTCCAATCTACTCTGAAATCAAGAAAGTGAATGAACGTTGATAGGATGACTGTTCCATGCCTCGAGTTCATTCATGATATCAGTGAAAAAGGAATTATACATTCACTATAACACCATTGACGGATTTTAGGATTGAAAGTTATTCTCCAACTTTCTATTTCACTTGGGTAGCACTGATGTGTGACTAGGCACCACTCTTTCCTTGTGAAGTCATAAGTGTTATGGACTTTCACTGCCAACGTGAAAAAGGACCAACAAGGGTCACACACATAGGATTTAACCTAGAAGAGGAGTTTTGTCCACAAACAATGTTTAGATTGATTACTAAAGGAGTTTAGTAATTCAATTAAACACTCAATCAATTGATAGCTCAGTATCATAGTGTTCAAGGTGTTGGACCGATTGATTAGAGTATTGGATTGATTGAAACTTCAATTGACTGATTCTGTACAATTTGCACACCCAACCGATTGGCTCATGTGATGAACCGATCGGTTGATCTTGGTGAACCGATCGGCTCAGGTGGTGAGTCGATCGGCTGATGGACAGGGTGAAGCAATCGCTTCAAGTGTTGAAATGATCGGTTCAACTGGTCCAACCGAGCAAGTTGGGAAAGTAGGATTGGTGAGAAATTTCTTTTCGTTTCACTTGCCCAATTTGATTGGAACAAGGATTAGTATTAGGTACCAATTAGAAACAAAAGAGGAAAAGTCAATCGGGAACTGACCAGGACCACAAACCGATCTGTTCAGAAGTGAACCGACCGTTTCATGGGTCCCAACCGATCAGTTGAGGTGTCAACCGATCGGCACAGGTCCCCAACTGACCGTTTTAGAAATGAAATGATCGGTTCAGGTTGCGCAGTTGGTTGTTTTTGTGGAAAATCTCGAACCCTTCTACTCCTGGTTTAGTCCCACATTGCCCGGGATAGAGAATCCTATCCCATGACCCTCCTATATGTAGGGGTATTGGGGGCTTCTCAAAGTACAACTCAGTGCAACCAGTTGCTCTATAAAGTTGTCATTCTCTCTGGTTTTGGTAACCGAGAGAGCCCGAGTAAGTGCTACCTGATAAGGGAGGCACAACAAGGGAAAGACAACTGCAAAAAGTGACTGGTGGCAGGAGAGTGTGTCGGCGACTAGTACGCTGACAGGAGGGTGTGACTCCTTCCAATTCCTTGTGAGACAAGGAGATTGGAATTCCAGGTGGTCTGTGTGGACTACTTCAGAGGCGGGAGATTTCTTCCGCTCGGAGGACAGTTGTCAATCTCGATAGTCCCGGTGCGACCAGGAGCTGCACAAACACCATCCAAGACCGGAGGTAAAGACTGCGCAAGCCACGAGGTATTGTCACCGAGCAAGCCTCGGGACAAGGTATGATTCCACAAACCATGCTTTCCTATTGTATAGACGTTGACGCGTTTCCTTGTTTTGGGTTTGGGGAGGAGAAAATTTTTGTTTCCGCTGCCTTCTCTGCCTCCCCTATGACCCAACAGTGGTATCAGAGCCACGTCAACTACTCTATACTTTAGGATTATCGATATGATCGATTTTGGTTTGTCACCTTTATTTAGTGCATACGATGCGAATAAAATTGGCTTTTTGCATGTCCAATCCTAAATCCTCAAATCCCAATTTACATATATGATATGTATTATGAATGCACTCGATACGCGTCACCCTTAAACGATTTTGTGGTGGATGTATAGCGTGGTTATGGCCAATAAACCCTATCTATGTATGGTTGTATGTGGTTTCTTACATCTCGGTCTGCGCACCGATCTTCCTTCTCCTATTCCTGATGTAACTCAAAATAATTTGAGATTTCTTTCCTACCTTTTCTCCCCTTGAATGTAACTCGAGGTTTCTCTTTTTACAATGTAAAATAGGATAGCATTTTATTTCCTGTTATGTCAAAGAATGACAAACATCCTGACGACAGCTGAGATGATCGATTCAAGGCGTGAACTGATCGGTTGATGTTCGAGATGCTCGTTTCAAGGAGTGAGCTGATCGGTTGATGACCGGTTCGAGGAACGAGACGAGCGGGTGGCGGCCATGATGAGATGCATGATGAGCCGGCGAACCGATCGGTTAGAGGAGCCAACCGATCGGCTGGTGGAACCCAGCCGACCATTCTGATGGCGAGCCGATCATTCATGTGATGAGTTGATCAAACCCAGAAAGGAAAAGTACAGAGTTCATCTTGTAAATGTTGCCTCTGATGTAGACCTAGATGACTGTGATTCCTCTTGGCTCGAGGAATCACATTAGGATGGCCATAATCATCGCTTTTATTATTTCACATGTTTTCTGTGGGATATAGCATGTATATGATACTATATATTGTGGTGATTGGATATTGACACGATTTTACCGTGTGTATAACGCAAGTGCACGCGTCAATGTAGTATAGGCCCTTGTGAGGCCCGAGTCGAACTCAGGGACACTGAATTATCAGTAGACTACTACTAACTACTCGCAATCAGCTAGACCAATAAAAGGGTTATGAGAGCTGTTGTGAAAATAAAAGAAAATAAAATAAAACAAAGAAATCGATTAAATGTTTGGTTTAACCAATTCAAATGGAGATATTTAGGATTGTAGTTTCACCGCGAGTTTTCATTGTATGAATTTCCACATAGTTACTCAGGTTCATCTCTCAATCCGGGTAGTAGTCTGTAGTCAGAATTGTCCACTATCGTGGTACAATTCACTACCTATGTCTAGGTCGGTTCCACTGTCGTAGTAACCTATACCCTAAACTAGGTGCATTAGAATCGACCTCTGGGTTTCCACCATTAACCTTACATCACCTTGTTCAAGGGATTTGTTAATTAATGTGAATTTTGTCTCTTTTCAACCTTTAATTCTTCTTTCAAAGTAATTAAAGGCATTAGATTATCATTATGGTGATCAAGCATAACAATATAATTGAGAAAACGAAATCATAACACGGATTTAAGAGATAAATTATGAATTAATATCGTAAAAATGTCATACAATGCTTCCCGGGGCTACTCCCGGTCCTAAAGATAAAGGGGATTAGCCCTGCATGTTCATCTCAGAGAAAAACATGGTTGAGGAAAGGGGAAACATGGAGAAAGATGTTAATAAGTGATGAAACCCATGAACGGAGAAGATCCAAGCGTTCCTCAGCGTAGAATGAACGATCTACATCCTTTCGGTGGTGGAAAACATCTTCTTCGACTTCCAGAACGGCTGGGGTGTGCTTCTGGGCTCCGTTCTTCTCTCCACACCTTCTTAGGATGTGTGAAGCGGCTGATGACGTGATACCCTGCTCTTGGCCGCTGTCATTAGGTATAATCACCGAGTTAGGTTGCAAAAATATCACAACCGTTGGATTAGGGCCGATCTGAAACAAACTCTGATCTGACAGTGTCGATACCATCGACGCGGGTCGATGGTATCGACCCCTCATGATATCGGCAAGCCTTCTTTTCTTTTCGTCATTGTGCCTGATGCTGACTCGATACCATCGACGTGGGTCGATGGTATCGACACCCTTAGGCATCAATTTTATCCCTTTTCAGTCGCTGAAGCTACACATGTCGATAGTATCGACTTTGGGGTCGATAATATCGATTGACTGGTCGCTGGCAACCTGATGGTAAGTCGCTACTATCGACTTCCCTGTCAATGGTATCGACTCTGTGCTGCTCCTTGCAGCTGGCTGCCTGTGGTTGTGTCGATAGTATTGACAACTATCGATGGTATCGAAAGCTGCAGATATGTGTTTTTCCTGAAATTGCAAAACAAAACCACATAAGCCGAGATAAAATCTATTATTGTAATCATTTATTCTTAAAACAATAAAATAAGTGAGATTTGACACTGAGAAGGATCATAGACTAAAGTAAGTGAATTATGCGATATTAACCACCAAAATGACCAATAAATGCATAAAACGCAAGTAAAACAAGTCCATAAATGCGACTCAAAATCATCGCATCAAACTCCCCTAAGCTTGAACATTGCTCGTCCTAGAGCAACAAAACTCTAGAATAGAATTGCGAGGGTCAACTAAAGAACTGATTATCACAACAAACATCACCATATGATCCCCACCAGAAATTCACATTCCGGCCCTCACTAACCACGGAATGATAATTACCCTAAAGGCGACAGTAACCATCCATAAAAGATATCTACCTCAAAATTGATGAACACTATCATATAAGGTAGTTAACATGATAAAATTCTCCAGTTCAGACTCGGTGCATCTTGTGATCTCCTATCTACGTTGCTCACCCTAACTACCATCTACATGGAAGCAGTTCTCCTGATATTAATGAGTGAGGAGAAAATCACGGTGGCCTACCATTTCGAGCAACAAGTGGATGGAATGGGTGGCTAGTGGAAGAAATGGAAGCATTATACGGTTTTAACATGCACAAAACAATAATGACCTAAATGATGCATATGCAAGTAAAAATGCCCTAATGCCTACATTTGGGTGGAATGATGCATGCACTATCATCCCGTGTCAAGGTGAGATGGAATATCTAAGAGAACTACATCATGCACTTATTCTTCTTAAGATGCAGGTGAGGCTATGTTCCTTTCTCCCTCTCATTCTTACTTACTTCTCAATTCTTTTTTTTTCTTTCTTTTTTTTCAAAACTTTTTTTCAACTTTATTATTTTTCTCAAGCCCTTATTTTCATAGCTGACAACTAAGTATTTGTCAGGCTCACTTATTGCTACATAACTTATACATTTGAAGCATTCAGAGGGTATGGAACAAGTTCATCACCCTTAATGTTTCAGAAGACATAAGACGCATGATGTATTATATGCACATAAGATGTGAATGCAGCTACAAAATGATAGTTAAGCAACTACATGACACACACCTAAGGATAATGTGCATGTATAACTAGTCTATTTTTTCATTTTCATGCAAAAATATGTGAAAATAGTTGCAACGCAAAACCTACCTACATGGAATGCAATCAAAGAGATTAAAACCATAATATACTTCCAGTTCTTAAGGTGGAGTATGAAAACAATGGGGTGGATAGATCACAAGACTAATTGACTGAACCTTTGGAAATTATTATGTGTCCCTCCTTACTGACCTGTGTAGTAATCAAGAGGTTTCTCTCTTTTATTTCAAGTTAAAGTCTCATTATCATTTGGTCAGTTTAGGCTCAAACAACCAATTCAGTCCACTTTTCATGGATCCTAGGAATGTACAGTTGTGATTTCCTGTTTTAGAGTTGACAAACCCAATCATTTTCTTAAGTTATGTGCTCGAAGTTGAACAACACAAGTTTGGAAAACTGCTAAAAATTTTCAAATATGCCCCTAATTCCCATGTACAAGCAACGAGATGACACATGACTTAAGACATCCACAATTACACTAGATAGAGTGTGGATCCTACAAACAAACTCATAACTACGAAAAACAAATGACAAAACAATAAAAACTAAAACGGAGAAAACTAAAGGATAGAGCTGTTACAACTCCCCCCCTAAGCTTGAATTCGACTATGGCCTCATAGTCAAAAACTACCTTAAAAGGTGGAACAGTGATACCGATCATTCTTTAGGAGGAGGCGGGTACTATGGAGCCGTGGGGTCCCCGAAAATGGCGCCAAAAACTTGACACGATTTTATCGTGCGTATAACGCAAGTGCACGTTTCAATGTAGTATAGGCTCTTGTGAGGCCCGAGTCGAACTCAGGGACACTGAATTATCGGTAGACTACTACTAACTACTCACAATCAGCTAGACGAATAAAAATGTTATGAGAGCTATTGTGAAAATAAAAGAAAATAAAATAAAACAAAGCAATCGATTAAATGATTGGTTTAATCAATTCAGATGGAGATCTTTAGGATTGCGGTTTCACCGTGGGTTTTCATTGTGTGAATTTCCATATAGTTACTCAAGTTCATCTCTTAATCCGGGTAGTGTCCTGTAGTCAAAATTGTCCACTGTCGTGGTACAATTCACTACCTATGTCTAGGTCGGTTCCATCGTCGTAGTAACCTATACCCTAAAATAGGTGCATTAGAATCGACCTCTGGGTATCCATCATTAACTTTACATCACCTTGTTCAAGGGATTTGTTAATTAATGTGAATTTCATCTCTTTTCAACCGTTAATTCTTCTTTCAAAGTAATTAAAGACATTAGATTATCATTATGGTGATCAAGCATAACAATATAATTGATAAAACAAAATCATACCACGGATTTAAGAGATAAATTATGAATTACTACGGTAAAAATGTCATACAATGCTTCCATGGGCTACTCCCGATCCTAAAGATAAAGGGGATTAGCCCCGCATGTTCATCTCAGAGAAAAACATGGTTGAGGAAAGGTTAAACATGGAGAAAAACGTGAATAAATGATGAAACCCCTGAACGGAGAATATCCAAGCGTTCCTCGACGTAGAATGCACGATCTACAGCCTTTCGGCGGTGGAAAACGTCTTCTTCGGCTTCCGGAACGGCTGGGGTGTGCTTCTAGGCTCTGTTCTTCTCTCCACACCTTCTCGGGACGTGTGCAGTGGCTAATGACGTGATACCCTACTCTTGGCCGCAATCATTAGGTATAATCACCGAGTTAGGTTGCAAAAATATCACAACCGTTGGATTATAGCCGATCTGATACAAACTCTGATCTGACGGTGTCGATACCATTGACGCGGGTCGATGGTATCGACCCCTCGCGATATCAGCAAGACTTGTTTTCTTTTCATCATTGCGCCTGATGTTGACTCGATACCACCGACGTGGGTCGATGGTATCGACACCCTTAGGCGTCAGTTTTATCCCTTTTCAGTCGCTGAAGCTACACGTGTCGATAGTATCGACTTTGGGGTCCATAGTATCGACTGAATGGTCACTGGCAACCTGATGGTAAGTCGCTACCATCGACTTCCCTATCGATGGTATCGACTATGTGCTGCTCCTTGTGGCTGGCTTCCTGTGGTTGTGTCAATAGTATCGACAGCTGTTGATGGTATCGACAACTGCAAATATGTGTTTTTCCTGAAATTGCAAAACAAAACCACATAAGCCGAGATAAAATCTATTATTGTAATCATTTATGCTTAAAATAATAAAATAAGAGAGATTTGACACTGAGAAGGATCATAGACTAAAGTAAGTGAATTATGCGATATTAACCACCAAAATGACCAATAAACGCATAAAATGCAAGTAAAACAAGTCTATAAATGTGACTCAAAATCATTGCATGAGATATGTATATGTATATAAAACCAAATCCCTCATTAAATATCAATGTTTCAGATGCCTTCCAAATGTGACACACGTGAAAAGCTTGATCGACGAAGTGTGGGCATGCCCAAGCGTGGTGCACCATCTATCTCGTGGAAGCGTGAAGGATGGATATGTGGGTCTGCCCAAGAAGGTGCATATTCATCGTGTTGGCTTTGGGTCAGACTTAACAAGGTGACCTAGATAGGATCTAGCACCTTGAGGCATGGAGATGCTCATGGCAAGGAGTTGCATATGACATCTTATCAAGAGTTGCATATGATGCAATTGGCAAGAGTTGCCTACCTGAGAGACCTAAGTTGTGGGTGACAGCCCAAGCTGGTCCATGACTTAGAGGATTTCAGGATCTTACCCACTAGAAGGTTGTACTCTACAATCTTCTGAATTGATGGTGAGGGCTATCAATTTGAACTAAAATAGTGGGAGCGATAATTAATTAAAGGCCTAATTATATCGTCAACTTTTCAAATCAATCAAATAAGTCAAAAATAAGTTTTGGACTAAAATTGCATATTTTCCTTTTGTAGTACAAATGGCAAAAAACAACAATCACTTTTCTTTGCGATCGGTCCTTGAAAAGGACAAACTAAATGGGACAAACTTCCATGACTGGTATAGGACATTGAGAAGTGTTCTCAATCATAGAGTGAAAGCTCTAAGTCCTAGTTATACCAGAACCAGATGAACTTGATCCCACCATATCAATGGTTGAAAGTATGCTTATGGAAGCATACCGAGGAAGACATTGATGAGGAGTGCTTGATGTTGTGTTCTATGAACTATGAGTTGCAGAGACAACATGAGACATATGATGTCTCCAAGACATTATCCTAGTATGTCATGACAGAAGGAGATGCAGTAAGGTATTCACACACTCAATATGATTGGGTATATGGTGAAACACCTGACTAAGAAGGATTCCCTCTGAGCCAAGAGTTGGCTATTGGTATGATACTGCAAATGTTGCAAGAATCAAATAGTTCATGATAAACTACAACATGAACAACTTTGACAAGCATTAATAAAGTTGTTGGACATGTTGAGGATAGTAGAGGCAAATATGAAGAAAGACTAACCCTAATCTTTGATGAGATCAATGAAAGGTAAGTCTTAAGGGCAAGGGCAAGGGCAAAGCAAAGAAGTGTTGTGATTCTAGCCAGCAGCCCAAGCCGTCTTCAACCTCAAGGAAAATGGGGAAAGGGTGTATGAGGGAATTTCCCTCTATATATAGAAGAGCAAAAGAAGATGAAGGAGGGGATGGAGATCTCCACCTAAGGTGTCATGAAAGTAAACTTGTAACACTTTTGAGGTATATGATACCAAGATGTAAAGTGTAAAGCACTCAATAAATGGGGCAAATGTTGCCGCTATA
The DNA here is from genome assembly GCA_963693085.1 of Alisma plantago-aquatica. Classification (NCBI taxonomy): domain Eukaryota; kingdom Viridiplantae; phylum Streptophyta; class Magnoliopsida; order Alismatales; family Alismataceae; genus Alisma; species Alisma plantago-aquatica. The sequence goes on along the minus strand of OY856409.1, from coordinate 1,866,476,132 downwards.
GATAGGAGTACTTTAGTTTATTTTCAGCCTAAAAGGCATGTAATACAGTTATGAACTGCTATTTCATATTTTCCAATAAATAGAAACACTTTATTTTGCATATTGTATGACAATGATGGCAATCAATAAAGAGATGTTTCAATTTCTAAAGATATGATATTTATGGCAATGCCTTGTTTATCTTATGGTATTTGATATGCATAAGATAAAATGATACCAAAAAGGTTATAGATAACTCAAACAATCAAATTAGCATCAATCATGAGAAATTCATTTCTAGTTTCCATGTGATGGATAAATCTAGACTCTTTTGGTTTGAGAACCAGTAAGAGACATGAATATCTTGGACATGATTAATCAATCTTCACTAAAGGTAGTGGGAGAATGATTATCCTATTAGATATGATATATGTGATGTATTTACATACCTATTGGAACAAATGCTAATACTTAAAATGGTGTTTAGAGACATACCAATATGAATATCTTAAAGTGTTCAAGATTATCATAGATGAAGTGCAAATTTGGTAAATTGTTAATTCTTGATGTGATCAATGAATGAAATACTTGGACCAAATGTTTGAGATCCTTATGAGTGATAATGATAGTGTATCATAGTAAACTCATGATTAAGGCATGGTGATGTCTAAATCAAGAAGGAATCATACTCTAAGGAGTTAGAGAATGATTATCAAATAACTAAATTCTTCTTAATAAAAGAATACCCCACACTAATAAAGGACATTAAGAATCATAAGGAGTTGTAAGTTCTTATATCCTTGATGGATACACCTCGTTTATATATGTGATGAGTTGTTCATGTGATGAGTCAACTATCTAGATGAATATGAGGAACCGAATTTTGAGTTATGGTTTATGACCATTACATCCTAAACGACATCCATGTGAACCATAAGGTATGACCTTGATGGTAGCACCAATTGGATGAAATCCATAAGTGCAAATGAATCTTAAGTTTTAAGACACATGGATAACATTTTGAGAAGGATGATGCTTGTTGATTGCAACTTAATGACTAAGACATTTGGCATATGGATACTAAAACTGCATTCGTATGAGGAATAAAACAAGGATGTGTATGTGACACAACCTATAAGGTTTATGAATCCACTAATGCAAATGAAGTCTATAAGTTATAATGGACTAATCAATGTGATTGATTGAGTACAAGTAACTCAGAATTGGATCTTTACTTTGATGATATAGTCAAAGGGTTTGACTGATATGTCAAAGATAAAGAAGGGATCTATGATTTAGTGGGAGCGTGTTCACATTCCACATGTTGATGTGAAATGGAAATGTTCTAGAATGGAAATAAAAAAGTGGAAATATCTTAAAGGAAGATAGAGATGTTTCCTATGTGATAGGAATAGAGATCTATAGAGATAGTTCTCGAAAATCTCTTGACTTGAAAAAAGAAAGCATACATTGGCAATCTGTACTGAAATGTTCAAGGTGCACAGATTCAGTGGGAGAAAACTTGTCCATGTTACATGGAGTTAGTATCCTAAGGCCAAGTGTCCAATTCTTATGAAGAATGGGAACACTAAGAATAGATATGTATCTATCATGTATGTAATCATCCCACTATCTTGCGTGTATCGACATGGCAAGAACAAAATGCATTCATCATCTTGTATGTAGGACATGGCAATATGATGTGCTCATCCTGATAACTCGTATGTGGGACATGACGAGTGGATGTCTGTCTACTTCCAGTAAGGGTTACTGGAATACCATGAGAACTTGATAAGTACTTGAGAATTACAAGTTCTATGGAGATAATGAAGAGTTCAATGTAAAGAGTTACATTGATGCGAACTTCCGAAAGGACAGAAATTAATCGCAAAATATATATAGGATATATAAAAGTGAAAGTTTGTTGATAATTGGAAGTGTTCCAATAAAACCATTTAAAAGGAAATGTTGAGTATCCGTGTGTTAGAGAACAACAGTGGATACTATATGGATCTGGAAGTTCATGAGATGAACTTATAGATATTCCGCTCATTGATGACAAGTATGGAATCCTTGATCATGTAATGTGGCTAAAGGTTAGCAAAGGAATATTAGATCACATATTATGACAACTCCATCTCATACGTGTGATGTACAACGAAGAGATGAGAGACATGAAGTTAAAAACTGACTTTGGCAAGGTGTTGCCATAACTCACTATGTTCGCACTAGAGCACAGAAACATGTGGGACATGTTTGAAGATCACTATGAATATGATTAAAGGGTGATTAGCTCGTAGTGCAAGTGGGAGTCTGTTGGTATGTATGCCCTGTGAGCCAATCATGGGATGATTGGTGGGATACATTAAGATTGATTTGATAAACATCAAAGGCAAGCTTCCAATTGTTTTTGGTTCAGTCATATGAGATAGTGATAGAACAGATTGAATGTCTAGAGAATGACAATACTCAATGATGTATGCTTTCAGATTAAGGACCTGAACGATGAGATCATACGAATGCTAAGAGTTTGTACATTCTTGTTATGTCCCTAGTCAGATGTCATTGTGGAAGGTAGATAGACAGCAATGACACACAAGACTAGATTGTGGTGTTGGTTGATGATAGAATCTCATTAGTCATGATATAGAGATATCAAACCAAACACATAGGTACTTGTTAGAGAACAAGTGTACCGGACAGACCCACTGTGAGTTTGACATATGGAACCATGACATGGTAGTCACAGTCAGTACTGACAGTGATGGTGGTGAGTGTGATTCTTTGACCTGAAATCACTACACTCAACACATGTCATTGGGCACACTTTGACATCATCAAACGTAGTCCTGAAACATGGGTTGTTATAAAGGTGATGATTGGGTGGCTTTGACACATGGGGCTTTTGAGGGGTGAGTGATGTATATGGGATTTGTCCCTCCTAAAGGAGTTTGATATCCATCGCCACTTGATGAGTAGGATTGAGAAAGGCGTGCACACATGTGTGAATCAGTATGTGATATTGATGTCATACATATCTCTTCCAATCTACTCTGAAATCAAGAAAGTGAATGAACGTTGACAGGATGAATGTTCCATGCCTCGAGTTCATTTGAGATATCAGTGACAAAGGAATTATACATTCACTATAACACCATTCACGGATTGTAGGATTGAAAGTTGTTCTCCAATTTTCTATTTCACTTGGGTAGCACTGATGTGTGACTAGACACTGCTCTTTTCTTGTGAAGTCATAAGTGTTATGCACTTTCACTGCCAACGTGAAAAAGGACCTGCAAGGGTCACACACATAGGATTTAACTTGGAAGAGGAGTTTTTTCCACAAAAAATGTTTAGATTGATTACTAAAGGAGTTTAGTAGTTCAATTAAACACTCAATCAATTGATAGCTCAGTATCATAGTGTTCAAGGTGTTGGACTGATTGATTAGAGTATTGGATTGATTGAAACTGCAATTGACTGATTCTGCACAATCTACACTCCCAACCGATCAGCTCATGTGATGAACTGATCGGCTGAGCTTGGTGAACCGATCGACTCAGATGGTGAGTCGATCGACTGATGGATAGGGTGAAGCAATCGCTTCAAGTGTTGAAACGATCAGTTCAACTGGTCCAACTGAGCAAGTTGGGAAAGTAGGATTGGTGAGAAATTTCTTTTCATTTCACTTGCCCAATTTGATTGGAACAAGGATTGGTATTAGGTACCAATTAGAAACAAAAGTGGAAAAGTCAATCAGGAACTGACCAGAACCACGAACCGACTGGTTTAGAAGTGAACCGACCGTTTCATGGGTCCCAACTGATCAGTTGAGGTGTCAATCGACCAGCTCAGGTCCCCAACCGACCATTTCAGAAATGAAATGATTGGTTCAGGTTGCACAGTTTGTTTTTTTGTGGAAAATCTCGAACCCTTCTACTCCTGCTTTAGTCCCACATTGCTCGGGATAGAGAACCCTATCCCATGACCCTCCTACATATATAGGGGTATTGGGGGCTTCTCAAAGTACAACTCAGTGCAACCAGTTGCTCTGTAAAGTTGTCATTCTCTCTGGTTTTGGTAACTGAGAGTGCCCAAGCAAGTGCTACCTGATAAGGGAGGCACAACAAGGGAAAGACAACTGCAGAAAGTGACTGGTGGCAGGAGAGTGTGTCGACGACTAGTACACTGACAAGAGGGTGTGACTCCTTCCAATTCCTTGTGAGACAAGGAGATTGGAGTTCCAGGAGGTCCGTGTGGACTACTTCAGAGGCGGGAGATTTATGCCGCTCGGAGGACAGCTGTCAATCTCGACAGTTCCGGTGCGACCAGGAGCTGCACAGACACCGTCCAAAATCGGAGGTGAAGACCGTGCAATCCGCGAGGTATTGTCGTCGAGCAAGCCTCAGGACAAGGTATGATTCCACAAACCATCCTTTCCTATTGTATAGACGTTGGCGTGTTTCCTTGTTCTGGGTTTGGGGAGGAGAACATTTTTGTTTCTGCTGCCTTCTCTACCTCCCCTATAACCCAACACCTCCATCTCCTCCAAGTGTTCCTGATCCATTGCATGATATTAGCAGGTCTTATGAGAGGATGAGAAAGATGGGTGCCTATGACTTCTATGGCACAGTTGATCCTGTAGAAGCAGATGCTTGGCTATATGAAACTGAAAAGGTGTTTAAAATAGTTCAAGTATCTAATGTAGAGATGGTGAACCATGATACCTATCTCCTAAAAGGTAGCACAAGTCACTGGTGGAGCATGGAAGAGACACACCTCGTTGAACAGAGTCTGCCATGGGCTGAATTTAGAAAGAGGTTTGAGTCCCGCTATTATCCTGCCACATACATACGTGACAAGATTCATCAGTTTGAGACTCTGAGGTAGAGATAGATGACAGTGACTGAATATGAATTTCTATTTCTTGATTTGCTTAGGTTTTGTCCGCAGCTATGTGTCACAGATGAGGATAAGATTAGGCATTTTGAACAAGGTTTGAACTATGATCTGTAGGAGAGGATAGCTATGATAGAATCCAGGTTAGATTTTCATGCCTTTGTTGATGCCGTCAGGCATGTGGAGCATGTCATTCAATAGAGGTGGGAGTTTGAGACCCACAAGAGGACATGTGGTGAGTTGAGCAGGCCAGGACCTAGTGTACCGTCGAGGATGACTAGGCCGCCTACATATCCTTCTAGGAAGCTAGACATGCCAGCTAGTATACCACCACAGATTCCATATGGCAGGGGTACTACTACTTTTGTAGCTAGGAGACCAGCACCACAGAGGACATAGAGTACAGGAACTGTGATAGGACCTCATCGGATGAGTTTTCACTCAACACCACCACAATGTTCATAATGCAATTGGTTTCATAAAGGTCCATGTTGGGGCCCTGATTTCAAGGGTTGTTTTGTATGTGGTCAGGAAGGACATTCTGTTAGGGATTGTCCATGGAGAACTCAACAACAATCAATGACTAAAGTGTGATGACCGTCTCACGAAAACAAGATTAACTAATGCAGAAGCATTCATCAAGCAGCGGATCAGCGAAAATCACTAAAAATTAAAACCTTTTTATCAAAATATCCATTGAAGGAAAACTTTCTCACATAGAACCAAAGTAACATAATTACATTCTTGTTCATAGGTACATATTCTGTATCATCTCCTTTTGAGAATTACAAGCATTAACTGTCATGTCAAGCTAAACATAGGCAGTATAAAATCTCGAGGCTCTAAGCCAAAATCTCGAAAGCACTAACTACTACGAGGACCTGAGAGTACAGAGACGACACATAGGACTCTATTTACATCTATACAAGGCATAACAGTCAGTGTCTCCACCTAAGACTTCACTACTGTCTCTGTTGCTGCTATTGTTGTCCTTCACCTATTGAAGGATTCCTATCTCGTCATCCGCGTCCATCTAAAAATGTGGTTCCCACGGGGGTGAGACAATTATAAAAATTGCCCCAGCGAGAGTTATAACTCTCCGCCAGTAACATTGTTATTGCAACTTAAGAAGATAAATATGAATGGAAGAATCATATTTGTATAGCAGCAGATATTTTAATGTCTAACAGATTAGAACATTATTCTATATCAGGAGCATTGTAACTATAACTTTATAGAATCAACATGTCATTTATCCTTTAAGGAATATAAAGAACATGTATAACATCTATTCAAACTACAGAATCATTACCACTGCTTTAACTCTCTTCAGGATTAGATCATATATCTAAAGCATGGTATTATCATTGTGGAGTCATGGCCCATAGCCATATTCTTTTCATAAAGTGTTGGGATCTTAATCCCTCAATTCACCACTAGAAATTCTCATCCTTTCACAATTTCAATACCCTAACCATGTGATTCTGGGTGTTTAAACCCTTAGCTCATCACCTGAGCATTGTTACCACTTCCTTAGGTAACTAACACCTTTTGGTCATTTGACCAAGGTAAGTATGATACTTGATGCCTATTAACTCTCTTGCTACCTCTTATCAGACAACAAGATATATTATGGCACACAAGGCCCAATAAACAAATTCAAATTAATAACATATCACAACGCATACTTGGTTATGCCCATCATATCATGATACCTCCATGGTTAGCACATATGATAGCAGCACATCAATTATCTATCAACATCAAGCAAAAACAATGTATTAATAATTCAAGGGTATTACCCTTAATCCTTTACTAGGATTAGGATTTCCATCACAGATCTCATGTATCATTCATCCAATCATATTGGACTTATATCACAACAAGGTATACCAGTATTCGGGGTGTTGGATGTGATATCTATCATATCTTGATGTCTCACTTCCCTCAACACCATTAAATTTCTTAAGTTCACATACTTAGCTTGTATTAGGGTATTACCCATCCTAATACTTTATGCACCAGTTTATCACATTCATCATGTAAAGTAGTGATCAATTGTCACTTACTTGGAATATACAACTATTGCCAATACTATGGATTCATACATAAGTCAGGAATTAATAAAAATACCATGTTAGGTCCTATTCAAAACAAACTCTAATTCAAACATAGAGTACCACGGCCGTGCAACCAAAAACGGCCGTGCTAAGGGAAGCCACCACGGCCATGCTACCTTACACAGTCATGCTATAGGAATTCACCTCATGAATCACATTCAAGCATGAATTCTATTCTCTTATTAGGGAATTATGGTTTCACATACCATTTCCCTTCATTAGAATAGGGATTGCATATAGCATCACCCTTCATTAGGGTTTCATATTACATTACCCATAATTAGGGTTTACTACTCAATCCCCATTAGGGTTTCTCATAGAATCACCCTCAATTAGGGCTTTACATGGATACACCTTCAATTAAGGTTTGAGTTCAATAACCCTGTCAATTAGGGTTTATGTTCATGTTTAGGGTTTCATGATCTATTTTCTTAAGGATCATAACCCTTAATCATCACATGAATCATATTCATGTATGAATTCATACTATCAACTTCTCAACTTGATTAGGTCATATCAACCCTTCAGTCGAGTACATACAACTATGATTAACATAGTGTACCAAGTCATTGATCCTATAAACAATTAGGGATTCATCCCTTAATGGGAACTTAATTACTTAGGTACTATTATGGTTTCAACCATTTGTACCTTCATTGATTATCATTACTAATCATTATTGGATCAATAGAACATTCATCAATCAAGCTACTAATTATGTTTCAATTGATTGCATTGGATCTTCAACCATTGAATTCATGGAACCAATCATCAATTGGACCTATGCTCATACTTCAATTGAGTTTAGTAGGTCAACCTTCAACTGATTTGACCCTCAATTGACCCTCACTTGGTCATCAATTAGGGTTTGATTCAATTGGATTAGGGTTTAGAATCGATGATTCAACAACACTCATCAATACAAGATTGTTTACTTTGAAACTTTTGAACCATCATCCAAATTGGGTATGACCTGACCCCAAACGGTCTTGAGGTCGTTTGGATGACCTCCAAACGGTATTGAGACCGTTTTCCCATCATATCACTCAAATACAAGCCATCCAATTAAGGTTTGGATCATGGAATTGATCACCAAATCAGCATTGCATTGTATATCGGCTTGGTACCTTTAGACCTTCAAACACCTAACCATACTCAACCCTAGACCCCCAAACGGTCTTGGGTGACCACCAAACGGTCTTGAGACCGTTTGTATGAGCTACAAACGGTCTTGAGACCATTTGGCTCATCCAAACCTTGGATTCTAGTGAAAAATCATCAAGGTTTGGTCTATCGAGTTGATCAACAAATCAGCACTTAATTGCAATATGATTTGGTACCTTTAGACCTTCAATTGGTCAACTATACTTGACCCCAGACCTCCAAACGGTCTTGTGGTGACCCCCAAACGGTCTTGAGACCGTTTGGGTGATCCTAAAACAGTCTTGAAACCGTTTGGGCTAACCAACCCAAAATCTCCAATTAACTCATTGGAATTTCAGCACTGTTTGCAATTAGGGTTTGCCCAATTGAATAGCCTTCAACTCACGATTCCTTGGGAGTTAATCCCTCAAATTTGGTGAGTCATTAGACCACATCATTAGGAACAGTTATCCAAAACGGTAAGCCCTTGGTCAACGCACTCAAACGGTCTTGATACCGTTTGCCCAAAATTTCAATTATATCAGATTGATAATCAGCACTTTATCCAATTAGGTTTCCCTAATTGATTAGCCTTCAACTCACGATTCCTTGGGCGTTAATCCCTCAAATTTAGAGGGTCATCAACCAACATAATTATGAACAGGAATCCCAAACGGTCAATGCTTGGTCAACTCACTCAAACGGTCTTGAAACCGTTTTCCCAAACAGGTCAAGTTAATCAGGTTGAAAATCAGCATTTAATTCAATTCGATTTTCCTAATTGATTGGCCTTCAACCTACGATTCCTTTGGAGTAAACCCCTCAAATTTGGTGGGTCATTAGCCTAAACAATTAGGAACAAAATTCCCAAACGTTCAACTCTTGTTCAACCATCGCAAACGGTCTTGAAACCGTTTTCTCCCAAACGGTTGCAAACCGTTTGCCTTTAAACGGTTTGCTGAAACCGCATAGCCAATCAAATTAGAACGATTTGGAATAGCTATCAAAACCGTTTGGCTCGGTACTTTTCTTTGGATAAGCATATATGATGATTTCATCATCCCCTTCCTTCGAACAACCAAGAACAGAAACCGTTCTTGATGGAAATTGCAGCAAAGAAACAAGAGTGTAGCAATTTAAAGAAAACAATCAACAAAGTATAGAGAATTGATGCAATATCAATGATAAGGGTTTGAGTTATAAAACCCACCTAAAATCTGATCTCCAAGATCCAAGCTACACGGCTCTAATGGTGGATGATGCTTCTCCAACTATTCCAAGGCTCAACTTCAAGATTTGAAGTGAAATGATCGGCTAGAATTGAAAATTGAGTGAAGAAATGAAGGAATTACACATTGTTTTTATGATTTTCACCATGAAATCATGAAGAACGAAGATCAAAGGCTTACCAACAGGTTGAGGACGTGCTCCCTGCTGTACTTAGCCTTCTTGGTCGGTTTTCCAAGCAAGGAGAAGAAGTGGGGTCGTAAAAGCCTTTCATTTGGCTTGGAAAAGGTACCTTTATAAGAAAATTGAGGAGAGAGAAGATACTTTATAAAAGTCTTTTAATTCCAAAATTGTTTCCACCACTTCCCCCTTGGTTTCTTGCATGAAAGGGCATCTCTATCCCCACAGAACTCCCTTCCATTATCCATGAATTAAGGGAAAAGAAAATAAGCACCTTAATGCTTATTATATTAATATCCCATATGTGAGTGGAAATTACTTTCCTTTATAATAAGGTGAGTGGAGTTTCACCTCCTTTAGATATTTTCGTTCCTTATCTTGGCAAAAGAACGTCCATCCTTATTCAAAATCAACCAATAACATTTTGGTTGAAGGCCCTTTAATTAATACATTCATTTTTTCCCTAAATTGGATTAGGGTTTCACTTAGGATTAAATCTTGATTATTTTAATATCAAGATTGTCTCGACTCCATCTTAATTCAACTGAGAAGTAACTCTCATTTTCTTTTCTATACATGATTCCAAGAAACATTAGGGACTTTATTGACGTGGTAATTTGCATATCAAACCCTAAGTTTTGGGTAAATTGCACATTACACCAAAACTAGGTTTTAATGCACAACATTGCTTTATCAGCTCTTTCATGGTATTCAGGCTTCCATAAGCCATACCTTAACATCATATTCACTCTCATGATGCTTCAACACATGAGGAACATATTATCATGCACAATTTGCACATAAACCCCTCAACTTGGGTAATTTGCACTTTAGTCCAAAACAAACAAAACATTGATTCAACATTGTTGAAACATGACCAAATTTGAAACATAAGTTTCTCGTGAGCCCTATTTACTTTTCCCAAGATAATATTAAGAATATACTCAACCTTATTAGGCAAAACCTCTAGGGTTAATTCATAACCCAGGTCAGGGATGTTACAAATTATAAACCCCTAACAAGGATTTCGTCCTCAAAATCCCAGGAAAAGGAGGAACAAATTGTTCATTAATCATGCCCTCAAGTCTCCACATATCATCTTAATATCATGGACAACATTGGATCTATAATTCACACAAGTTTCTTTTACTAATATAACCTTATAACTGTTTATGTTTATGCAGAGCATAAACCCCTAACATATGATGTCCATATTATTGAAAAGAAGAAGCATAAAAGAACATACTTCTATCATCATCCAAAAATATTCACCAAAAGAGAAACATATATATATATATATAACAGAGATAATTCATTCAACAATCCTTTATTCATACCGTTTATTAGCAAACTCTGTGTAATTGGGAATGTTCACATAGTTCTTCCTATTAGTTGGGAATGTCACATAGCTTTTCCCTTATTGGTTGGAAATGTCACATAGCTTCTCCCTTTATGTTGGGGATGTCACATAGCTTTCCCCTATTGGTTGGGAATGTCACATAGATTTTCCCTTTATGTTGGGGATGTCACATAGCTTTCCCCTATTGGTTGGGAATGTCACATAGCTTTTCCCTTTTTGTTGGGGATGTCACATAGCTTTCCCCTATTGGTTTGGAATGTCACATAGATTTTCCCTTTATGTTGGGGATGTCACATAGCTTTCCCCTATTGGTTGGGAATGTCACATAGCTTTTCCCTTTTTGTTGGGGATGTCACATAGCTTTCCCCTATTGGTTGGGAATGTCACATAGCTTTTCCCTTTATGTTGGGGATGTCACATAGCTTTCCCCTATTGGTTGGGAATGTCACATAGCTTTTCCCTTTTTGTTGGGGATGTCACATAGCTTTTCCCTATTGGTTGGGAATGTCACATAGCTTTTCCCTTTATGTTGGGGATGTCACATAGCTTTCCCCTATTGGTTGGGAATGTCACATAGCTTTTCCCTTTATGTTGGGGATGTCACATGGCTTTCCCCTATTGGTTGGGAATGTCACATAGCTTTTCCCTTTTTGTTGGGGATGTCACATAGCTTTCCCCTATTGGTTGGGAATGCCACATAGCTTTTCCCTTTATGTTGGGGATGTCACATAGCTTTCCCCTATTGGTTGGGAATGTCACACAGCTTTTCCCTTTTTGTTGGGGATGTCACATAGATTTCCCCTATTGGTTGGGAATGTCACATAGCTTTTCCCTATTGGTTCATTATACTCTCTAGATTGTTTCAAAATGACTACTTGATCAGAGTAATCAGAAAGATAACAATCGAAGAGTTCCATACTTGCCTTATCTTCAATAATCATATACCTGGCCAGGGTATATAAGTATTGAGATTAGGTAGTATGCACTTTATTTACTATATATTCCTCACTTTTCATATCATTATACACACATGATTTTCCATTCTTGAATTTTCTTCAGGCATCATTTCTATATCTCATCTTTCAACACACAGATAAGGAAGATTATAAAACATTTTAAGGAATACTGAGTAAGATATAAGTTCTCCTTTCCCTTGTGTCCATATAGGACTAGTCAAGGGAAGTTCAAAAACAACTATTTGCATATCTTTATCACATAGAAACATGAAATGAAGTATCAGGGTGAATATATTTTATTTAAGTATTACCCTTCAAGGTCACCTACCACATTAGGTTGATTTCAACCCATAGTGTCCAATTATCTCATATTGCTACTTTTGTCTTTACTTAGTGGCTACTGCCCTGGCGTACTAGGCATTTAGTGCACTGGTAACACCAAAAACTTTGGCTTTTCAGAATATCCACAAAAATGTCTCTAAAATTGCAAACACCTTACCTTAATTTATAGCTTATGGCCCCTCCTTGGGCACTACCATCACAAATGTACTGTTTGTCTAAACTTATGGCAGAGTCTAATTTCTTGCCATATGTTAATATTTTCCAATTTCCACTGTTCTAACATGATCATATCACTCAGGAATCCTTTCAAAGCCCAAAGTTTATGCATTAAAGACTGGTAACTTAGGTTATGATACTAGTATCCAGTCTTCTATATGCATTACAGTTGTCTTATTCTGCTCTTCAAGAGCATAGCATAGGATTCTCTATCCTGATTAGGTCAAGGTGGGAATTCTTAGGCATTTGTTGTCCTCTTGCCTGGTCCCATGCACCCTCTCCTGGTGCAACAACATTGTCCTTAGCAATGTGTTCCTCGTGTTCTCCAGTCATTTTCAAGTTCTTCTTCTCCTATGTGAGCAGAAGATACTATCAGATAAACTGGGAGACACTTAGAACAGACTCTACAACCCTAGTCCTATGTCTCTGTAGACTCAGCGAACCTAGAGCTCTGATACCACTTAATTGTGAAGACCGTCTCACGAAAACAAGATTAACTAATGCGGAAGCGTTCATCAAGTAGCGGATTAGCGAAAATCACTAAAAATTAAAACCTTTTTATCAAAATATCCATTGAAGGAAAACTTTCTCACATAGAACCAAAGTAACATAATTACATTCTTGTTCACAGGTACATATTCTGTATCATCTCCTTTTGAGAATTACAAGCATTAACTGTCCTGTCAAGCTAAACACAGGCAGTATAAAATCTCGAGGCTCTAAGCCAAAATCTCGAAAGCACTAACTACTACTCCGAGGACCTGAGAGTACAGAGACAACACATAGGACTCTATTTACATCTATACAAGGCATAACAGTCAGTGTCTCCACCTGAGACTTCACTGTTGTCTCTACTGCTGCTATTGTTGTCCTTCACCTATTGAAGGATTCATATCTCCTCGTCCGCGTCCACCTAAAAATGTGGTTCCCATGGGGGTGAGACAATTATAAACATTGCCCCAGCGAGAGTTATAACTCTCTGTCAGTAACATTGTTATTGCAACTTAAGAAGATAAATATGAATGGAAGAATCATATTTGTATAGCAGCAGATATTTTAATGTCTAACAGATTAGAACATTATTCTATATCAGAAGCATTGCAACTATAACTTGATAGAATCAACATGTCATTTATCCTTTAAGGAATATAAAGAACATGTATAACATATATTCAAACTACAGAATCATTACCAATGCTTTAACTCTCTTCAGGATTAGATCATATATCTAAAGCCTGGTATTATCATTGTGGAGTCATGGCCCGTAGCCATATTCTTTTCATAAAGTGTTGGGATCTTAATCCCTCAATTCACCACTAGAAATTCTCATCCTTTCACAATTTCAATACCCTAACCATTTGATTCTGGGTGTTTAAACCCTTAGCTCATCACCTGAGCATTGTTACCACTTCCTTAGGTAACTAACACCTTTAGGTCATTTGACCAAGGTAAGTATGATACTTGATGCCTATTAACTCTCTTGCTACCTATTATTAGACAACAAGATATATTATGGCACACAAGGTCCAATAAACAAATTCAAATTAATAACATATGACAGCGCATACCTGGCTATGCCCATCATCTCATGATACCTGCATGGTTAGCACATATGATAGCTGTGGGCTCTGATCTCCAAACCACGATATAAACACGATTTAAACGTAGTAGAAGCGATTCGATTAGCAGCGGAATACCAAAAATCAGCGGAAATTAAAACTTTTTGAGATAAAGCATTGAAACCATAAAACTTCCTTCATAAAAGGAGATAAACTGTTTACATCTCAGATAATCACTTCTTGAGTAATTATATACAACATGATACAAAATCTCAAGAACTCATAACCAAAATCTCAGACCAAAAGACTCCAAGACCTGAGAGTACAGAGGACACATAGGACTGACTCTAACTACACCAGATGGCAGGCTAAATCTCCACCTGAGATTTTACTGTTGCCCCTGGTGCTACTGCTGCTGGGACTGGTCACATGTAGACTTGTTCCTCCGTCCTCGACGTCCACCTAAAAAGTTGAAATCTACGGGGTGAGACAATTTTACATAATTGTCCCAGCGAGAGTTATAACTCTCCGCCAGAAGCTTTATTATAGCACCTCAAAGAATAACTTAAACAGTAAAAGCTTCACAATATTCAACATCAGATATAATAGTAAGCATGAGTTCAACAGTTATGAAATATGAAGACATTTGCACTATACAGTGTAACATAAATCAATCAACTCGTAGTTATCTCTAACAGGTGTGTTACGCTGTGGATTATGTTTTTCAAACATTACTTTTATGCCCTGTGGAGATGAGGTTTACCACTCATCCTCCAACCAATCACTGCTAAGTGCCTTGGTATCATACTAGGTCATCGAAAGAGCCAGATTCTCATGACCTTCACCTTCCTCAGTCAGTAAGAGGATTACTTGTAGGACATCTCATGCCTCTACTATAATAGCTTACCAGGGTAATCTGGTCCTTCGCTATTTTAGAGTTACAGTGGCGTTCTGTACTCTCTTCGTCATCAGGAGATTTCATGTTTATCTTCCACTGATACGGATATCTGTGCTTTCTTCGTCATCAGGAGGTTTCATGTTTACCATCCACTGATACGGTATAGGATTGTAGTGAAGGGTTGATGGATTACACATCTACATCAAACACCTACACTAGGATGTAAGGTTCTACACATCCATATACCCCACATACTCAAAACTATGTGATCCAGGAGTTCCCTTAGGAAAACCTGTTTCACCATCATTTGATCTCTGACAATGATGGATCTATCATCAGGGCTCTACATTACACTTGATTAGTTAGGTACATTCAGTATTCTCTTAACATCATACATTGTTCTTCAAACAATAACATTAGCTTAACAGCTATGAAATGAGAATACTAAATGTAACAAGCCTAACTCTCATCAATCATCATATCTCAATACATTCATCACAAGTCATCCCTAAAGTATGACCTTGATGGTAATTATGGCTCTCACAGCCCATTTTAATCCATAAGTTGCCATTGACAATGCATCAGGATATATCACTATTCGTAAAGCTAAAGCATGCTTTCAATGAATATAGTTTCATAATCCATACCTGGATATGATTATCATCTCATGACAACCTGCATGGTTAATTCAACTGATAACAGTAAACAATTCATTCTAGAAGTTACACTTTCAAACTTTTAGAAGAGTCAAGTTCCCCAATATTCATCAATCAGGGTTTACTATTCACAATACATGTCCTCACCCTTGAATTAGGGTTTACTATTCACCTCATGGTGAATTGAACTCATATCATCATCATGTATGAGAAACATCATCATTAAAGCTCCTAGATAAGATTAAAATTCGCTAAACATCATAATTAGGGTTTCCATGATCTCACATAGGTGGATCATACCCTAATCATGCACATTCATGTGTATTGAAGGTACTTTACTTAAGTTTCCACTATAAAAGGGGTACTTTCTCTCTCTTATGATACTTCCTCTCTCCTCTTACTAGTAGACGGTGATAACACCACTCTAGATCAGGTTGGGCTAAGTCCTCATTGACTAGCATATGCCAAAACATCATTAACATGTGATTAGGGTTTTATTAGAAAAAGGTATTACTCAATTAAACCCCTCAAGGGTATTTTGGTAATTTACCTCATGATCACCATCATGGGTCAATTCATTAATCACTTAGTCCCTTAATGTTCTAAGATACCATTAGGGTTTGGATTAGATCACCATTGAACCAATTACAACTTCAAGTGATTATGTATAAATAACCTTGAAAACCTCCAAACGGTTTCAACCTTCAACCACCAAACGGTTTGAAACAGTTTGGGTGTGTTGACCATTTGCTAGGTTTGACTTCAAGACCGTATGACCTCAAGGTCGTTTGCCCAAACCGTTTGGGTGCGTTGACCGTTTGGAAAGGTTGACTTTCCAAACCGTTTGAGCTTATGCGGTTTGAAACCGTTTGATCAACTTGTCTTGAGATTGATTGGTCCAAACGACCTTGAGATCGTTTGAGCCCAAATGGTCTTGAGACCGTTTGGACCCAAACGGTCTTGAGACCGTTTGGCCTTAAACGGTCTTGAGACCTTTTGGACCTCCAACATGGTTCAAAAGTTGCAAATGTTTATGATTAAGTATGTTGAAGCCCTCAATTGGCCAAAGCCATGTTAACCACTTATAAATTGAGTCAATTAGGATGAGCCTCAATCAATTGGACACCAAATTAACCCTCAATTGAAAGCCAATTAGGGTTAAATCCATCTCAATTAGAGTTTCAAATCGGATGGTCATCAATATTCAACAATGTGAATCAATTCAAGGTTGAACCTATCAATTGACCTCCAATTGGGCCCAAACTTGGCCGAAACGGTCTTGAGATCGTTTGGATGACCTCCAAACGGTCTTGATACCGTTTTCCCAAGAATTCACCAAAATCTAAGTTGATTTGATAGGGGTTGAATCTTAATTAAGTCACAAATCAGCAGTTTGATTATTTCAATAACCCACTATAATTGGGCCCTCAATTGATCAAATTACCTTAACCCTAGACCTCCAAACGGTCTTGGGTTGACACCAAACGGTATTGAGACCGTTTGGATGAGTTCCAAACGGTCTTGAGACCGTTTGCCCATCCATCCTTTGGACTCTAGTGAAAATTCATCAAGGTTTGATCTATTGAGTTAATCATCACATCAAAACTTAATTGCAATCTGATTTGGTACCTTTGGACCTTCAATTGGTCAACTATACTTGATACCAGACCTCTAAACGGTCTTGGGTGATCCCCAAACGGTCTTCAGACCGTTTGGATGATTCCCCAAACGGTCTTGAGACCGTTTGGGCTAATCAACCCAAAATCACTTATTAACTCATTGGAATTTCAGCACTGATTTCAATTAGGATTTGCCCTATTAATCAACCTTCAACTCATAACTCGTTTGGAATTAATCCATCAAATTTGGTGAGTCATTAATCAACATCATTATGAACAGTAATACCAAACGGTCAACGCTTGGTCAACCATCTTAAACGGTCTTGAGACTGTTGCCCAAAAAGGGCAAATTAAATAGATTGAAAATCAGAACTTAATTCAATTGGATTTGCTAATTGATTTGCTTATATCTCACGATTCCTTTGGAGTTAACCCCTAAATGTTTGTGGGTGATCAGCCTACATAATTAGGAACAAGATTCTCATACGGTCGTCACTTGGTCAACTGGACCAAACGGTCTTGATGACCGTTTGCCTCCATGCGACCCTGAAACCGTTTGCCCACCAAACGGTTGTGCAAACCGCATGGGAAATTGGTTAGGACCATTTAGTAAAGTGAAAAATCCGTAGATAAGCATAGGAATTAACGCCCTTATCTTATACATCAAGAACAGTAGCAGTTCTTCACGATTTTGCTTGCAAGGATGCAAGGGAAGATAGGGAAGAAGAAGAACTAGCAACTATATGCATAGAAAAAGATGTATAATCAAAGCATAAGGTTTAGATTTATAAAACCCGCCTAAAGGTTGTTTCTTGAGCTCCAAGCTTCCAAGATTCAGGTCTTTAATGGCGTCTTTGAGCTCTACAGGTCGGCCAAGGTGAATTCTCTGAGAAAAAGTTGGAAAGGAATGGCTAGAAAGATAAAGTTAGGTGAGCTAGCCATGAATTCAACCTTGAAATCGAGTTTCCTCCATGAACTCAAGCAAAAGGGATGATCCAAACTTACCTTGAACTCCCTGGTCATTCTCCTATGCTCCAGAGATCTGCCTTAGTCGGTTTGAGCAAGGGGGATAAGTGAGGGAATGAAAGAAACGTTCCTTTGCTTGCAAAGAAAGTGGTATATAGATTTTGGGTGAAATTTCTCCATAAAGCTTCTACTTTATCCCATTTATCATCTAATTCCTTCTTTTCTTATTTTCTCGTCCCTACCCCTTATTTCTAAAGACAAACTCCTTCTAAGGTCAAGAATTTAAGGCAAAGAGGATCAACCCATCACTAAAGCATACACATAAAAGGGCTATTATACATACACCTTGATTATTCAATCACAAAGGTGTTCTTTATTATATGATTATTCAAATGAAGTGCCCTCTTCATCATTTCTACTCTAAATGATGACAAAAGTTATAAAAGATATTTTAGATGATGTATTTTACAAGTCGCACCCCTCAAATTGGGTAAATTGCACTTTACACCAATTTAGGGTTTTCAAATACAGGGGTTGCTTCCACAGCTGCACCTTGGTGCTCAAGCTTGGGAAATCCCTCAAACTTTACCATAATCATTCTCATGATGTCTCAAAATCAGAGGAACATCTCAACATGTGAAAATTACAAGTTAACCCTTCTAACTGGGTAAATTGCACATAGGTCCTTGTATTACAAAACAATACTAAAACATTGTTCAATTAGGGAAGAAATGGAAATATGTGTTCCTCAGAAGTTTAATTACATGCCAAAAGATAATCACAAGTATCTTAATTACATAATTAGGCAAAACTCCTAGGGTTAGTTCATAATCCAGGTCAGGGATGTTACAAATTATCCACCCCTTACAAGGATTTCGTCCCCGAAATCGATAAAATGTATTAAGAGAAAAGGGCAGGGTATTTCCCTCTCATCTCATCCTCTAGTTCCCAAGTGGATTCTTCAACACCACGGTGGTTCCAGAGGACTTTCACAAGGCTTAAATCTTTCTTCTTTAACTTTTTAATTCTGTTATCAAGGATTGACACTGGTCCTTCCTCATAAGATATATCATCATTCAATTCTACCTCCATAGGTTGTAGAATTGACTCAGTGTCTGGGTGACATTTCTTTAGCATAGAAATGTGAAACACAGGATGTAACCTCTGTAACTCTGGTGGCAGCTCTAGTTTATAGGCTACTTTTCCAATCTGTTCAATGATTGGATAAGGCCCCATAAATCTAGGAGCTAACTTCCCTTTCTTTCCAAAACGAAGGACTCCTTTCCAAGGCGAGACCTTGAGATACACTTTGTATCCAACCTCAAACTCTAAGGGTCTACGACGCTTGTCAGCATAAGATTTCTACCTATCTTGTGCAGTCTTAATCTGCTGCTGTATTACCTTAATCTTTTCTGTAGTTTGCTGCACAGGATCAGGTCCTAACCACTGATGCTCACCAGTCTCATACCAACACAAGGGTGATCTACAACGTCTACCATACAAGGCTTCATAAGGTGCCATATCAATACTATGCTGATAGCTATTGTTATAGGAAAACTCTATCAAGCTTAGGTGTAGATCCCAACTTCCGATAAATTGGAGAACACATGTTCTCAACAGGTCTTCCAAGGTCTGTATGGTCCTTTTCGACTGTCCATCAGTCTGTGGATGAAAGGCCGTACTAAACCTTAACTGGGTGCCTAAAGCATTATGAAGTCATTCCCAAAAATGACTTGTAAACTGGGGACCTCTGTCAGAAACTATAGTGACAGGAACTCCGTGCAAACGCACTATCTCTTGAACATACAACTGTGATAACCTTTCAGCAGAATAGGTTGTTTTGACAAGTAAGAAATGTGTTGTCTTAGTCAACCTATCTACAACTACCCAAATGGAATCATGTCCTTTTCTTGTCCTGGGTAGGCCAACAACAAAGTCCATGGTAACATGGTCCCACTTCCACTGTGGTATGGGTAAAGGTTGCATTGTTCCTGCAGGCTTCTGGTGTTCAGCTTTAACTTGCTGGCACACATGACACCTCAGAACAAACTCTGCAATATCCTTCTTCATTCCAGGCCACCAATACATATCTTTCAAGTTTCGATACATCTTGGTGCTCCCTGGATGCATGGCATACATCGAAGAATGAGCTTCTTCCAGGACTAACTTCCTCAAGTTGTCCACATCCAGCACTATCATCCTCCCATGATAACAGGCTATTTGATCATCTAACTCATGGAAACCATCTCGTTTCTCACTACCATACTCTGATCTAATCTGCTGAACTACAGTATCACCTTGTTGTGCTTCCTTAATCTTCTCTCTAAGGGTAGGTTTAATGTGCATCTCAGCTAACAACCCGGCTAACAATGACACCTTCAACTGCACATTGTCTTATCTCAAAGAGATAAGCATATCCATTCTAGAGCATACTAAAGAGTTTAGTTGTGCCCTTTCCATGGTTGATGTTGCTAATTTCCTACTCAAGGCATCAGCAACCACATTAGCCTTCCCCGGATGGTAATCAATCGTACAATCGTAGTCCTTGATTAATTCCATCTAGCGGCATTGTCTCATATTGAGCTCATGCTGAGAGAAGATGTACTTAAGGTTCTTATGGTCAGTGAAAATCTGAAACGTCTCTCCATAAAGATAATGTCTCCAGATCTTCAGGGCATGAACTACAACAGCTAACTCCAGATCGTGTGTCAGATAATTCTCTTCGTGTTTCTTAAGCTGTCGAGAAGCAAAAGAAATTACTTATTTATCATGCATCAACACACACCCTAGTCCATTCATAGAAGCATCACAGAAAACTATATATCCTTTGCCTTGCTCAGGTAGCACAAGTATAGGTACACTTGTCAACTTCTCCTTCAACAGTTGGAAAGATTGCTGACACTTATCACTCCAAACAAAAGGAACATATTTCCGGGTCAACTTAGTCAAGGGTAAGGCTATGGAACAGAAATTCTTAATGAACCTTCGATAATAGCCTGCTAACCCCAAGAAGCTTCGAATCTCCATCGGCGTCTTCAGTTGTTCCCACTGTAGAACAGATTCTACCTTTGTAGGATCAACACGAATTCCCGAGGCAGATATCACATGTCCAAGAAAAGATACCTCCGGCAGCCAGAACTCACACTTGCTAAACTTAGCATACAGCTTATGTTCTCTTAGCAAGGTCAAAGCTTGGCGAAGATGCTGCTCATGCTGCTGAGCATCCTTACTATAGATCAGAATGTCATCTATGAAGACGACAACACACTGATCAAGGAAGGGTCGAAAAACTCTATTCATGAGTTCCATGAATGCAGTTGGTGCATTGGTTAGTCCAAATGACATAACTGTGAACTCATAGTGACCATATCTTGTCCTAAAGGCAGACTTGGATATGTCACTATCCTTAATACGGAGTTGATGATATCCAGACCTCAGGTCTATCTTTGAGAAGACGGTTGCACCACGCAACTGGTCAAAGAGATCATCAATCCTTGGCAGAGGGTACTTATTCTTTATCGTTACTTTATTGAGTTGTCTATAATCAATGCACAACCACATTGACCCATCTTTCTTTCTAACAAACAAAACCGAAGCACCCCATGGTGAAGTGCTTGGTCGGATAAAACCTTTCTCAAGTAACTCTTGAAGTTGTTTTTTTGAGTTCTGCCATCTCAGCAGGCGCCATCCTATACGGTGTCTGGGCTATAGGTTTCGTGTCTGGGATCAAATTGATTTCAAAATTAATTTCCCGAGGCGGTGGTATACCTGGAAGTTCTTCAGAAAACACATCCTTGAATTCCCTGACTATGGGAACTTCAGTAGGATTGGAACTTTCCTTGGTAACATCTACCACATGGGCCAAGAATGCATAACATCCTTGCCTCAACAGCTTATCAGCAACCATAGCTGATACAAGACAGGTGGGCAGAATCTTTCTTTCACCTTGAAAGATCCATGTGTTGCCTTCATCAGCAAACACAACCAACTTGGATTCACAATCCAAGACAACTCTATACCTTTCTAAGGTATCCATCCCCAGGATTATATCAAATCCTTGCATGTCAAGTGGTATAAGGTCCACTTGAATGCGATGATCAGAAAAGAAGAGGATGCAGGGAGAACATACCTCCTGCAAAACGGCAGACCCACTCAACCGAGTCTCCAACAACAAACTATCTGCCTTATGACTAACCGTCATATTGCAGTTACGAATCACTCTCCGAGTGATAAAAGAGTGTGTAGTACCCGGGTCAATCAGAACACATACAACACATGATGTAGACATATCAGAATATAAAAGTTCCATCTGACCTGCCACTACCCGTGGATTGACCACTGCATCAGGTGGGTTCATAGCATAGAACCTTGCTGTCGCCTGGTGTTGAGGTGGTGCTGATGATCCAGCTTGAGACGCTTGTCCACATCCTCGAGCTGCTCCTTGAGATTGCCTTCTCTGAGATCCCTATTGACTCTGCCTCTGAGGTTGTGTCACACTGACAGGCCTAGATCGGCAGTCCTTCATCAAGTGTCCCACCTTCCCACAGTTGTAGCAACTTCTTTCCAGTTGTTGTGGTCTTGGTGGTCCAGTAACTGACATTGATGCAGAACTGTGTGTCTCTTGTTGAGGTAGGCTTCGTCCCCTGCCTCTACTTGGTGACCACTGCGTTTGGGAGCTTGATCTGGGTGGTGGAGGGTTAGGTACAGAGAATCTCGGTTTCTTGTAATCCCTAGATGAAGAACCCCGGAACTGTGGATATCTTTTCTGGGTTTGCCTCTTCTCAACCAGAGATCTCTCTATCCTTCGGACTGACTCAACGAAGGTAGAGAATCTCTCTCGGTTTTCTAAGGCAGACACAGGGGTTGATATATCAGCATTCAAACCCTTCTCAAATCTCCTGATTCTTTCCTCTTCTGTGGCAGCCATGTGCGGACAGAACCGCAGCAACTCCATGAACTTAGCTTCATACTCGCTAATGTTCATCATGCCATGCCTCAATCTCTCAAACTGAGAGATCTTCTCATCTAGGAAGGTCTTTGGAAAATATCTATTGATAAATTCCCGACGAAACTCTTCCCACGAGGACTCTATCCCAGGTCTCTTCTGCTCTTCCATGTTCCACCAGTGATCAGCACTGCCTTTGAGAAGATATACAGCATGTCTAACCTTCTCAGCCTCCGGGATATTAAGAATCCTGAAAGCCTTCTCCAACTCTGTTAACCACAGATCAGCATCTGTGGGGTCGGCAGTCCCAAAGTACTCGGTAGCTCTGACACGATGAAGTCGCTTGAACGTCTTACCGATACCTTGTCCTTCAGGCTGGGCAGGTGCCCTAGGTGCAGGCATGGGCATCCTATCGGTGATGTGTGTCATGGCAGTCATAAACTGTCCGAACATAGTTTGAACAGCTGGGTTACCCATATCAGCTGGGTCAAACTGGGGTGGTTTAGGTGCAGGCTGTTCTATTTCTGGGACCCTTGCACCGCCTCGAGGTGCACTAGCACTACTCTCTGCCACGTACTCATCATGTGGCTCTGCCATCCTTATGTATCTTCTTCTCCTGAGGAGCAGAAGATTCTATAAGATAAGGAAGAGATACTAAGGATAGACTCGACATCCTAAGTCCTATGCCTCTGTAGACTCAGCGAACCTAGAGCTCTGATACCACTTAATTGTGGGCTCTGATCTCCAAACCACGATATAAACACGATTTAAACGTAGCGGAAGCGATTCGATTAGCAGCGGAATACCAAAAATCAGCAGAAATTAAAACTTTTTGAGATAAAGCATTGAAACCATAAAACTTCCTTCATAAAAGGATATAAACTGTTTACATCTCAGATAATTACTTCTTGAGTAATTATATACAACATGATACAAAATCTCAAGAACTCATAACCAAAATCTCAGACCAAAAAACTCCAAGACCTGAGAGTACAGAGGACACATAGGACTGACTCTAACTACACCACATGGCAGGCTAAATCTCCACCTGAGATTTTACTGTTGCCCCTGGTGCTGCTGCTGCTGGGACTGGTCACCTGTAGACATGTTCCTCCGTCCTCGACGTCCACCTAAAAAGTTGAAATCTACGGGGTGAGACAATTTTACATAATTGTCGTAGCGAGAGTTATAACTCTCCACCAGAAGCTTTATTATAGCACCTCAAAGAATAACTTAAACAGTAAAAGCTTCACAGTATTCAACATCAGATATAATAGTAAGCATGAGTTCAACAGTTATGAAATATGAAGACATTTGCACGATACAGTGTAACATAAATCAATCAACTCATAGTTATCTCTAACAGGTGTGTTACACTGTAGATTATGTTTTTCAAACATTACTTTTATGCCCTATGGAGATGAGGTTTACCACTCATCCTCCAACCAATCACTACTAAGTGCCTTGGTATCATACTAGGTCATCGAAAGAGCCGGATTCTCATGACCTTCACCTTCCTCAGTCAGTAAGAGGATTACTTGTAGGACATCTCATGCCTCTACTATCCTTCGCTATTTTAGAGTTACAGTGGCATTCTGTACTCTCTTCGTCATGAGGAGATTTCATGTTTATCTTCCACTGATACAGATATCTGTGCTTTCTTCATCATCAGGAGGTTTCATGTTTACCATCCACTGATACGGTATAGGATTGTAGTGAAGGGTTGATGGATTACACATCTACATCAAACACCTACACTAGGATGTAAGGTTCTACACATCCATATACCCCACATACTCAAAAGTATGTGATCCAGGAGTTCCCTTAGGAAAACTTGTTTCACCATCATTTGATCTCTGACAATGATGGATCTATGACCAGGGCTCTACATTACACTTGATTAGTTGGGTACATTCAGTATTCTTTTAACATCATACATTGTTCTTCAAACAATAACATTAGCATAACATCTATGAAATGAGAATACTAAATGTAACAAGCCTAACTCTCATCAATCATCATATCTCAATACATTCATCACAATTCATCCCTAAAGTATGACCTTGATGGTAATTATGGTTCTCACAGCCCATTTTAATCCATAAGTTGCCATTGACAATGCATCATGATATATCACTATTCATAAAGCTAAAGCATGCTTTCAATGAATATAGTTTCATAATCCATACCTGGATATGATTATCATCTCATGACAACCTGCATGGTTAATTCAACTGATAACAGTAAACAATTCATTCTAGAAGTTACACTTTCAAACTTTTAGAAGAGTCAAATTCCCCAATATTCATCAATCAGGGTTTACTATTCACAATACATGTCCTCACCCTAGAATTAGGGTTTACTATTCACCTCATGGCGAATTGAACTCATATCATCATCATGTATGAGAAACATCATCATTAAAGCTCCTAGATAAGATTAAATTCGCTAAACATCATAATTAGGGTTTCCATGATCTCACATAGGTGGATCATACCCTAATCATGCACATTCATGTGTATTGAAGGTACTTTACTTAAGTTTCCACTATAAAAGGGGTACTTTCTCTCTCTTATGATACTTCCTCTCTCCTCTTACTATTAGATGGTGATAACACCACTCCAGATCAGGTTGGGCTAAGTCCTCATTGACTAGCATAGGCCAAAACATCATTAACATGTGATTAGGGTTTTATTAGAAAAAGGTATTACTCAATTAAACCCCTCAAGGGTATTTTGGTAATTTACCTCATGATCACCATCATGGGTCAATTCATTAATCACTTAGTCCCTTAATGTTCTAAGCTACCATTAGGGTTTAGATTAGATCACCATTGAACCAATTACAACTTCAAGTGATTATGTATAAATAACCTTGAAAACCTCCAAACGGTTTCAACCTTCAACCATCAAACGGTTTGAAATTGTTTGGGTGCGTTGACCGTTTGCTAGGTTTGACTTCAAGACCGTATGACCTCAAGGTCGTTTTCCCAAACCGTTTGGGTGCGTTGACCGTTTGGAAAGGTTGACTTTCCAAACCGTTTGAGCTTATGCGGTTTGAAACCGTTTGATCAACTTGTCTTGAGATCGATTGGTCCAAATGAACTTGAGATCGTTTGAGCCCAAACGGTCTTGAGACCGTTTGGCCTTAAACGGTCTTGAGACCGTTTGGACCTCCAACATGGTTCAAAAGTTGCAAATGTTTATGATTAAGTATGTTGAAGCCCTCAATTGGCCAAAGCCATGTTAACCACTTATAAATTGAGTCAATTAGGATGAGCCTCAATCAATTGGACACCAAATTAACCCTCAATTGAAAGCCAATTAGGGTTAAATCCATCTCAATTAGAGTTTCAAATCGGATGGTCATCAATATTCAACAATGTGAATCAATTCAAGGTTGAACCTATCAATTGACCTCCAATTGGGCCCAAACTTGTCCCAAACGGTCTTGAGGTCATTTGGATGACCTCCAAACGGTGTTGAGACCGTTTGCCCAAGAATTCACCAAAATATAAGTTGATTTGATAGGGGTTGAATCTTAATTAAGTCACAAATCAGCAGTTTGATTATTTCAATAACCCACTATAATCGGCCCCTCAATTGATCAAATTACCTTAACCCTAGACCTCCAAACGGTCTTGGGTTGACACCAAACGGTCTTCAGACTGTTTGGATGAGTTCCAAACGGTCTTGAGACCGGTTGCCCATCCATCCTTTGGACTCTAGTGAAAATTCATCAAGGTTTGATCTATTGAGTTAATCATCACATCAAAACTTAATTGCAATCTGATTTGGTACCTTTGGACCTTCAATTGGTCAACTATACTTGACCCCAGACCTCTAAACGGTCTTGGGTGATCCCCAAACGGTCTTGAGACCGTTTGAATGATTCCCCAAACGGTCTTGAGACCGTTTGGGCTAATCAACCCAAAATCACTAATTAACTCATTGGAATTTCAGCACTGATTTCAATTAGGATTTGCCCTATTAATCAACCTTCAACTCACAACTCGTTTGGAATTATCCGTCAAATTTGGTGAGTCATTAATAAACATCATTATGAACAGTAATACCAAATGGTCAATGCTTGGTCAACCATATTAAACGGTCTTGAGACCGTTTGCCCAAAAAGGGCAAATTAAATAGATTGAAAATCAGAACTTAATTCAATTGGATTTGTTAATTGATTTGCTTATATCTCACAAATCCTTTGGATTTAACCCATCTATTTTTGTAGGTGATCATCCTACATAATTAGGAACAGGATTCTCATACGTTCGTCGCTTGGTCAACTTGACCAAATGGTCTTGAAGACCGTTTGCCTCCATGCGACCCTGAAACCGTTTACCCACCAAACGGTTGTGCAAACCGCATGGGCAATTGGTTAGGACCGTTTAGTAAAGTGGAAAATCCGTAGGAAAGCATAGGAATTAACGCCCTTATCTTCTACCTCAAGAACAGTAGCAGTTCTTCACGATTTTGCTTGCAAGGATGCAAGGGAAGATAGGGAAGAAGAAGAACTAGCAACTATATGCATAGAAAAAGATGTATAATCAAAGCATAAGGTTTAGAGTTATAAAACCCGCCTAAAGGTTGTTCCTTGAGCTCCAAGCTTCCAAGCTTCAGGTATTTAATGGCGTCTTTGAGCTCCACAGGTCGTCCAAGGTGAATTCTCCGAGGAAAAGTTGGAAAGGAATGGCTAGAAAGATAAAGTTAGGTGAGCTGCCATGAATTCAACCTTGAAATCGAGTTTCCTCCATGAACTCAAGCAAAAGGGATGATCCAAACTTACATTGAACTCCCTGGTCGTTCTCCTATGCTCCAGAGCTCTGCCTTAGTCAGTTTGAGCAAGGAGGATAAGTGAGGGAATGAAAGAAACGTTCCTTTGCTTGCAAAGGAAGTGGTATATATATTTTGGGTGAAATTTCTCCATAAAGCTTCTACTTTATCCCATTTCTCATCTAATTCCTTCTTTTCTTCTTTGTTCGTCCCTACCCCTTATTTCTAAAGACAAACTCCTTCTAAGGTCAAGAATCAAAGGCAAAGAGGATCAACCCATCACTAAAGCATACACATAAAAGGGCTATTATACATACACCTTGATTATTCAATCACAAAGGTGTTCTTTATTATATGATTATTCAAATGAAGTGCCCTCTTCATCATTTCTACTCTAAATGATGACAAAAGTTATAAAAGATATTTTAGATGATGTATATTACAAGTCTCACCCCTCAAATTGGGTAAATTGCACTTTACACCAATTTAGGGTTTTCAAATACAGGGGTTGCTTCCACAGCTGCACCTTGGTGCTCAAGCTTGGGAAATCCCTCAAACTTTACCATAATCATTCTCATTATGTCTCAACATCAGAGGAACATCTCAACATGTGCAAATTGCAAGTTAACCCTTCTAACTGGGTAAATTGCATATAGGTCCCTGTATTACAAAACAATACTAAAACATTGTTCAATTAGGGCAGAAATGGAAATATGTGTTCCTCAGAAGTTTAATTACATGCCAAAAGATAATCACAAGTATATTAATTACATAATTAGGCAAAACTCCTAGGGTTAGTTCATAATCCAGGTCAGGGATGTTACAATAGCAGCACATCAATTATCTATCAACATCATGCAAAAACAATGTATTAATAATTCAAGGGTATTACCCTTAATCCTTTACTAGGATTAGGATTTCCATCACACATCTCATGTATCATTCATCCAATCATATTGGACTTATATCACAACAAGGTATACCAGTATTCGGGGTGTTGGATATGATATCTATCATATCTTGATGTCTCACTTCCCTCAACACCATTAAATTTCTTAAGTTCACATACTTTGCTTGTATTTGGGTATTACCCATCCTAATACTTTATGCACCAGTTTATCACATTCATCATGTAAAGTAGTGATCAATTGTCACTTACTTGGAATATACAACTATTGCCAATACTATGGATTCATACATAAGTCAGGAATTAATAAAAAGACCATGTTAGGTCCTATTCAAAACAAACTCTAAGTCAAACATAGAGTACCACGGCTGTGCAACCAAAAATGGTCATGCTAAGGGAAGACACCACGGCCATGCTACCTTACATGGTCGTTCTATAGGAATTCACCTCATGAATCACATTCAAGCATGAATTCTATTCTCTTATTAGGGAATTATGGTTTCACATACCATTTCCCTTCATTAGAATAGGGATTGCATATAGCATCACCCTTCATTAGGGTTTCATATTACATTACCCATAATTAGGGTTTACTACTCAATCCCCATTAGGGTTTCTCATAGAATCACCCTCAATTAGGGCTTTACATGGATACACCTTCAATTAAGGTTTGAGTTCAATA
The DNA here is from genome assembly GCA_963693085.1 of Alisma plantago-aquatica. Taxonomy (NCBI): domain Eukaryota; kingdom Viridiplantae; phylum Streptophyta; class Magnoliopsida; order Alismatales; family Alismataceae; genus Alisma; species Alisma plantago-aquatica. Next base: position 1,866,446,697 of record OY856409.1, on the reverse strand, counting down.
ACCCTGTCAATTAGGGTTTATGTTCATGTTTAGGGTTTCATGATCTCTTTTCTTAAGGATCATAACCCTTAATCATCACATGAATCATATTCATGTATGAATTCATACTATCAACTTCTCAACTTGATTAGGTCATATCAACCCTTCAGTCGAGTACATACAACTATGATTAACATAGTGTACCAAGTCATTGATCCTATAAACAATTAGGGATTCATCCCTTAATTGGCACTTAATTACTTAGGTACTATTAGGGTTTCAACCATTTGTACCTTCATTTATTATCATTACTAATCATTATTGGATCAATAGAACATTCATCAATCAAGCTACTAATTATGTTTCAATTGATTGCATTGGATCTTCAACCATTGAATTCATGGAACCAATCATCAATTGGACCTATGCTCATACTTCAATTGAGTTTAGTAGGTCAACCTTCAACTGATTTGACCCTCAATTGACCCTCACTTGGTCATCAATTAGGGTTTGATTCAATTGGATTAGGGTTTAGAATCAATGATTCAACAACACTCATCAATACAAGATTGTTTACTTTGAAACTTTTGAACCATCATCCAAATTGGGTATGACCTGACCCCAAACGGTCTTGAGGTCGTTTGGATGACCTCCAAACGGTCTTAAGACCGTTTTCCCATCATATCACTCAAATCCAAGCCATCCAATTAAGGTTTGGATCATGGAATTGATCACCAAATCAGCATTGCATTGTATATCAGCTTGGTACATTTAGACCTTCAAACACCTAACCATACTCAACCCTAGACCTCCAAACGGTCTTGGGTGACCACCAAACGGTCTTAAGACCGTTTGGATGAGCTCCAAACGGTCTTGAGACCATTTGTCTCATCCAAACCTTGGATTCTAGTGAAAAATCATCAAGGTTTGGTCTATCGAGTTGATCAACAAATCAGCACTTAATTGCAATATGATTTGGTACCTTTAGACCTTCAATTGGTCAACTATACTTGACCCCAGACCTCCAAACGGTCTTGGGGTGACCCCCAAACGGTCGTGAGACCGTTTGGGTGATCCCCAAACGGTCTTGAAACCGTTTGGGCTAATCAACCCAAAATCTCCAATTAACTCATTGGAATTTCAGCACTGTTTTCAATTAGGGTTTTCCCAATTGAATAGCCTTCAACTCACGATTCCTTGTGAGTTAATCCCTCAAATTTGGTGAGTCATTAGACCACATAATTAGTAACATTAATACCAAACGGTCAACCCTTGGTCAACGCACTAAAACGGTCTTGAGACCGTTTGCCCACAAGTTCAATTAAATCAGATTGATAATCAGCACTTAGTCCAATTAGGTTTCCCTAATTGATTAGCCTTCAACTCACGATTCCTTGGGAGTTAATCCCTCAAATTTGGAGGGTCATCAACCAACATAATTATGAACAGGAATACAAAACGGTAAATGCTTGGTCAACTCACTCAAACGGTCTTGAAACCGTTTTCCCAAATAGGTCAAGTTAATCAGGTTGAAAATCAGCATTTAATTCAATTCGATTTTCCTAACTGATTGGCCTTCAACCTACGATTCCTTTGGAGTTAACCCCTAAAATTTGGTGGGTCATTATCCTACATAATTAGGAACAAAATTCCCAAACGGTCAACTCTTGGTCAAACATCTCAAACGGTCTTGAAACCGTTTTCTCCCAAATGGTTTCAAACTGTTTGCCTTTAAACGGTTTGCTGAAACCCCATAGCCAATCAAATTAAAACGATTTGGAATAGCTATCAAAACCATTTGGCTCGGTACTTTTCTTTGGATAAGCATATATGATGATTTCATCATCCCCTTCCTTCGAACAACCAAGAACAGCAACCGTTCTTGATGGAAATTGCAGCAAAGAAACAAGAGTGTAGCAATTTAAAGAAAACAATTAACAAAGTATAGAGAATTGATGCAATATCAATGATAAGGGTTTGAGTTATAAAACCCGCCTCAAATCTGATCTCCAAGCTCCAAGCTACACGGCTCTAATGGTGTATGATGCTTCTCCAACTATTCCAAGGCTCAACTTCAAGATTTGGAGTGAAATGATCGGCTAGAATTGAAGATTGAGTGAAGAAATGAAGGAATTACACACTATTTTTATGATTTTCACCATGAAATCATGAAGAACGAAGATAAAAGGCTTACCAACAGGTTGGGGACGTGCTCCCTGCTGTCCTTAGCCTTCTTGGTCGGTTTTGCAAGCAAGGAGAAGAAGTGGGGTCGTAAAAGCCTTTCATTTGGCTTGGAAAAGGTACTTTTATAAGAAATTTGAGGAGAGAGAAGATACTTTATACAAGTCTTTTAATTCCAAAATTGTTTCCACCACTTCCCCCTTGGTTTCTTGCATGCAAGGGCATCTCTATCCCCACCGAACTCCCTTCCATTATCCATAAATTAAGGAAAAAGAAAATAAGCACCTTAATTCTTATTATATTAATATCCCATATGTGAGTGGAAATTACTTTCCTTTATAATAAGGTGAGTGGAGTTTCACCTCCTTTAGATATTTTCGTTCCTTATCTTGGCAAAAGAACGTCCATCCTTATTCAAAATCAACCAATAACATTTTGGTTGAAGGCCCTTTAATTAATATTGTAACATCCCTGACCTGGGTTATACTCTAACCCTAGGTGTTTTGATTAATAAAGATGATTATATGCTTAATAATATATTGTGAAAAGTAATTAGGGCCCATGAGGAGCTTATGTTTAAATTTTGGTCCTATTTGGACAATGTTGAAGCAATGTTTGCTTATTTTGGACTAATGTGCAAATTACCCAAGTTGAGGTGGTTTAAGTGTAAATTGTGCATGATAATATGTTCCTCATGTTTTGAATGATCATGAGAGTGAAAATTATGCTGAGGTATGGCTTATGGAAGCCTGAATACCAAGAAAGAGCTGATAAAGCAATATACGTGCATGAAAACCTAGTTTTGGTGTAATATGCAATTTACCCAAAACTTAGGGTGCAATATGTAATTTATCACTTCAATAAAGTCCCTAATGTTTCTTGACATCATGTAGAGTAAAGAAAATGAGAGGGGAACCTCTTTTGGATTAAGTTGGAGGAGAGAGAATCTTGATATTAAAATAATCAAGATTTAATCCTAATTGAAACCCTAATTCAATTTAGGGCAAAAATGAATATATTAATTAAAGGGCATTCAACCAAAATGTTATTGGTTGAGTTTGAATAAGTATAGACTTCCTTTTGCATAGATAAGGCACGAAAATATCTAAAGGAGGTGAAACTCCACTCACCTTATTATAAAGGAAAGTAATATCCACTCACATTATGGATATTACTATTATATGATTAAGGTGCTTAATTTGCTTTTCTTTTAATTTGAGGATAATGAAGGAGAATTAAAGGCAAACGAAGGTGCCTTCGTACACAAGGGAGTGAGGGGGTTTATGTGGCACCAATTTGAGAGTTGAGGGAAATTAAAAATGCTTTCTCTCTCCTCAATTTCCTTTATAAAAACTTCATTTCCAAATCAATTGAAAGGATTTTTCGGCCCTCTCTTCTTCCCTTGCTTTGGATGAGCTCAAGGGGACTTAGGAGAAACAGGAGGACGATCCCCAACCTGTTGGTAAGCTTATTAACCCTCATTCATCTTGATTCCATGGTGGAAATCAAAAATAAATTATGAATTCCTTCTTATTTCGATCTCCTCTTCAACCCTAGCCAACTTTTACAACCAAAAGCTTGAGGACGAGCCTAAGGGGGAGTTGCAAAAACTTCATCCACCATTGATGTCGTGAGCTTGGAGCTTTGGAGCTCATTTGGAGGCGGGTTTTATAACTTAAACCCATAATCATTGCTATTGCATCAATTCTCTATGCTTTGTTGATTGTTTTCTTCAATTTGATACACTTTTGTTTCTTTACTGCAATTTCCATCAAGAACGGTTGCTGTTCTTGGTTGTTCGAAGGAAGGGGATGATGAAATCATCCTAAATGCTTATCCAAAGAAAAGTACCAAGCCAAACGGTTTTTATAGCTATTCCAAATCATTTTAATTTGATTGGCTATGCAGTTTCAGCAAACCGTTTAAAGGCAAATGGTATGAAACCGTTTGGAAGCAAACGGTTTCAAGACCGTTTGAGATGGTTGACCAAGCGTTGAACGTTTCGGAATTTTGTTCCGAATTATGTAGGCTAATGACCCACCAAATTTGAGGGGTTAACGCCAAAGGAATCGTAGGTTGAAGGCCAATCACTTAGGCAAATCGAATTGAATTAAATGCTGATTTTCAACCTGATTAACTTGACCTGTTTGGGAAAACGGTTTCAAGACCGTTTGATATGGTTGAACAAGCATTGACCGTTTGGAAATTTTGTTCCTAATAATGTAGGATAATGACCCACCAAATTTGAGGGGTTAACTCCAAGGGAATCGTAGGTTTAAGGCCAATCAATTAGGCAAATCGAATTGTATTAAATGCTGATTTTCAACCTGATTAACTTGACCTGTTTGGGAAAACGGTTTCAAGACCGTTTGAGTGAGTTGACCAAGTGTTTACCGTTTGGGATTCCTATTCATAATTATGTTGGTTTATGACACTTCAAATTTGAGGGATTAACGTTCAAGGAATCGTGAGTTGAAGGCTAATCAATTAGGGAAACCTAATTGGATTAAGTGCTGATTAGCAATCTGATTTAATTGAACTTTTTGGGCAAACGGTCTCAAGACCGTTTGAGTGCGTTGACCAAGGGTTTACCATTTGGGATTACTGTTCCTAATGATGTGGTATAATGACTCACCAAATTTGAGGGATTAACTCCCAAGGAATCGTGAGTTGAAGGCTATTCAATTGGGAAATCCGTAATTGAAAACAGTGCTGAAATTCCAATGAGTTAATTGGAGATTTTGGGTTGATTAGCCCAAACGGTTTCAAGACCGTTTGGGAATCACCCAAACGGTCTAAAGACCGTTTGGGGGTCACCCGAAGACCTTTTGGAGGTCTTGGGTCAAGTATAGTTGACTAATTGAAGGTCTAAAGGTACCAAACCATATTGCAATTAAGTGCTGATTTGTTGATCAACTCGATAGACCAAACCCTGATGATTTTTCACTAGAATCCAAGGTTTGGATGAGCCAAACGGTCTCAAGACCATTTGGGGGTCACCCAAGACCGTTTGGAGGTCTAGGGTTGAGTATGGTTAAGCAATTGAAGATCCAATGTCACTAAGTTGAAGTGTAATCAATTGCTGATTTGGTGATCAATCCAATGATCCAAACCTTAATTGGTTGACTTGGATATTGATGATATGATGGACAAACGGTCTCAAGACCGTTTGGTGGTCATCCAAACGACCTCAAGACCGTTTGGGGTCAGGTCATGTTCAATTTGAATGATGGTTCAATAGTTTCAATGTAACCAATCTTGTATTGATTAGTGTTGATGAATCATCGATTCCAAACCCTAATTCAATTGAACCAAACCCTACTTGATGACCAATTGAGGGTCAATTTAGGGTCAAATCATTTGAAGGTTGACCTATTAAACTCAATTGAAGTATGAGGATAGGTCCAATTGATGATTGATTCCATGAATTCAATGATTGAAGGAATCAACATTGGAAACCCTAATTCAATTGGATACTTATGTAATGGAGGTCCAATGTGATTGAATCTCTTGAGAATCAAGATGGTGAATGATCCATTGATCCAATGCTGATTAGTAATGATATTCAATGAAGGTACAAAGGTTGAAACCCTATTAGTACCTAAGTGGTTAGTGCCAATTAAGGGATGAACCCTAATTGCTTATAGGATCAATGACTTGATATACTATGTTAATCATAGTTGTATGAAATCGATTGAAGGGTTGATATGACCTAATCAAGTTGAGATGATGATAGCATGAATTCCTATAAGAATATGATTCATGTGGTGTTTAAGGGTATGATCCTTAAGTAGAGAGATCATGAAACCCTAATCATGAACATAAACCCTAATTATGGGCAATGTGATATGAAACCCTAATGATGGGTGATGCTATATGCAATCCCTATTCTAAAGAAGGGAGATGGTATGTGAAACCCTGATCCCTAATGAGAGAATAGAATTCATACTTGAATATGATTCATGAGGTGAACTCCCTTTGCACGACCATGCAAGGTAGCACGGCCGTGGTAGCTTCCCCTCGCAGGACCGTTCTTGGTTGCACGGCCGTGGTGCTCTATGCTTGATTTAGAGGTGATTTGAATGTGACCTCATATGATCGTATACCTTGATACGATTATAAGTCCAATATAATTGGATGAAGGATACGTAAGATATGTGATGAGAAACTCTAGTTGAGGGTGTATCATTGTGATTGTTTATAAGCAACTTTATAATAAAGTTATGCCTTAAACTAAGATAAGTCCATATCATGTGAGATAGCTGTACAATTCTAATGTGTGGCCTTTGCATTATATGCTAAAGGTAAGAGATTAGTGATGGAATGTATTAAGAGGGAAATACCTTAATACAAGATAAGATGGATAACTCAACAGAGTTTGAAATGATGAGAAAGTGATACATCAAGATATGATAGTTATCACATTCAACATTTTAGGGTTTATATGCCTTGATGTACTTCAAATACAATATAATTGGGTAAGAAACATATGAAGTGTGTTATGCAACTATTACAATGAAATGTAATGAGTTGTTACACCTTGATGAGTGTTAACTAATGTACCATGATATAATCATACCATGATAAGGATGAGAAATGAACTCATACCTTGAATTGATGATCATTAATGCTATATGATGAAAGTAATGTTCTAGAATAATCAAATATGATATCCTTGATTGCCCCAGAGGTATGGAATAATGTATTAAGGGTTGGACAAATAATGAGATCATGAACTCTTTATTAATGAGAAATGGGGAACCCTAACCCTAATTTGGGTAAAGGGAATGAAAAGCCCTATTTGATAGTAAACCCTAATTCCTGGTAGAGGAATAATGGTGTTACTATCACATCACATGATGTGATGAATATCTTGTATGATTGTTATCATGCCTAATAACCATACAAATATTATGAGATGATGTATATATCTAGTGTGAGCTGTGACATTTATATAATAAATGTTGATTGGCATTATGTGCCTTAATGTTGTTGTTGCTTAGTAAAAGAAGCAATATGCATGGACTTTTATGAGTCACATGAGTAAGTTGTTACCTAGTGAGAGGTGACAAGATATTTCATGGACTTGTGTGCCAGGTGTGATGCTTGTGTAACAAGTATCATGAATGCCTTGGTCAGATGACCTGAAGGTGATAGTTACCTGAAAAAGGTATAATAATGCTCAATGATGAGTTAAGGGTTTGAATACCCAGAACCATATGATTATGGTGATGAGAAAGTGAAGGGATGATAATTCCCAGTATTGAAATGAGGGACTGAGTTCCCAGGGACTTTGAAAGACTGATAAATATTTGATAAAAGTAGTACATGTCTCTTTATAGCATTGTTGTAATAAGTTATGTTTGAGAACTTGGCTGATGCTAAAAGAATATGAGAATGTACTTAATAAATCAAGTGAAATCTATTCATGTAGTGCTCTAACCATAGATCCATCATCGTCAGAAATAGGTGATGGTGAAACGGGTGCCCGCGGCAAAACCCAGAGCACATATTTTGAATATGTGGGGGTAAATTGGCGAAAATATCCTTACGTCCTCTTGAAGAGATTGTTGGAAGGTAAACAAGAAACCTCTCAATCCTTCATGAATATGTCGGGATGGATGTATCATGAATCTCCCAATGATACTTAATGTCGGATCGAGGAGATACACAAGAAATCTCTCGATTGGCGATGAGAGTGCAGTTGACGTTGTAACTCTGTAGCGAAGGTGCCAGAATACCCTGGCTAGCTAGTTAGCAGAGACACGAGATGTCCTGCATGTGGTCTCGTACTGACCGAGACAGATGAGGTCATAAGAATCCGGCTCTTTTGATGACCATGTATGGTACCGAGGCGATTTCATAATGGTCAGTTGGAGTATGAGCGGTATATCTCATCTCCTCAGAGCATAAGTGTGATTGTAAAATGTAATCAGCCATATAGCATGTTTGCTTAAGGATTGAATATAGAGATTCATTGGCTGATGTTGCATTTCTTTGTGCATTCCTTAGTAGATAAATGTTAATTATGTTTCTTTATATTCTCTGCAAAGTAGACAGATGAATTACTTATCTACTATGGGTAGATGCAATGACCTCCTTGAGAATGGAGATTATCTTATTCTGTTCTATGATGAATAATTATGCCTGATAATGTAAAAGTAACCCCTACTCTGTTTTAATTTGATAAACTGCAATAACAATGTTTTTGGCGGAGAGTTATATCTCTCGCTGGGGCAATTTTCAATTGTCTCACCCCCGTGGGAAACATTTTTAGGTATGCATGGAAGGCAGAGCAGAAACCCTAGAATAAGGAAAGAGCAGCAGCAACAGTAGGGACATCAATAAAATCTCAGGTGGAAATATTGTCTGTCTAGTCATATAGATAGTAGTCTTATGTGTCGTCTCTGTACTCTTAGGTCCTCGGAGTTTTAAATGTATCAATCTGAGTTTTGGCTTAGTGCCTCGAAGTTTTTATACTACCTGTGTATATTTGTTAACAGGGCAGTCAATGTTGTAATCCTTGAAAAGGAATGGTACAAGTTGTGTACTTGTGAACCAGGATGAATTTGAAATACTTTGGTTCATGGTTAAAGAGTTTTCCTGTGAATGGATCTCTTTGCAAAAAGTTTTAAATTTTCAGTGATTTTCAGTAATCCACTACAAATAATTCGCTTCCGCATTAGTTAATCCTGTTTTCACGAGACGTTCGTTTCAATTAGTGGTATCAGAGCTCTAGGTTTGCTGAGTCTACAGAGACATATGACTAAGGTATCGAGTCTGTGATAGTGTCCTCCGGTATACCCTATAATGATTTCTGCTTGTGCAGAGAAAGGGTAAAAGTTTAAATGACTGGAGAACACAAGGAACACATTGCTGGGAGCAATGTTGTTGCACCAAGAAGAGGTGCAAGGGATCAGGCAAGAATAGAATGAATGCCAATCCCCATTAAGACCTGATCAGGATAGAGAATCCTATGATCATGCTCTTGTTGGGCAGATTAGGGCAACAGTAATGCATATAAGTTGACTGGATACTAGCCTTACAATCTAGGTTATCAGTCCTTAATACACAAAGCTTGAGCTTTAAAAGAGTTCTTGTATGACTTAGTCATGTTGGAACAAGGGAAAATATGGAAAAGATTAACTTATAGAAATAAAGTAGACTCTGTCATGAGCTTAGTTAGATAATAAATCTATGATGGCAGTGCTCAAGGAAGGGCAATAAGCTGAGAAGTAGGGAATGGTCTCTATAATTCTAGAGACATTTGCTTAATGGTTTTGAAAAACCAAGTTTTTGGTACTAATAGTGCAACAAAAACCTAGTGTACCAGTGAAGTAGCCATTAAGTAAGTGCAAAGGTCTTAACCTTTCACCTGTAAGATCCCATGGCTTAGTTTTTGCATCAGTAATAAGACTAATAAGACCATCATATGAGGAAAAGGTATGCTATTAATGTGTACATGTCGAGTACACTAAACCCTTTTTGTTATAGGAAAAAAAAGAGGATTGTTGATTTTGTTTTCCCTATTGGTTGCTATATAGGGAAGAAATGATGAAAAATAGAATTTGAATTTTGTTCAGTATTCTTTTAAATGATCTATATTGGTCTTACCTCTATGAAAGAGGAAGAGGTATAGAAGAGATGCCTGGATAAAATCCAGGGATGTTAAATTTTATGCTTATAATAAAAGCAAGGAATATGATATTAGACAAAGTGCATACTACTTGATCACAGTACTTGTAAACCCTGGCCAGGTATACAACTATTGATGATAAAGTGGGTATGGAAACTCGTATATTGTTGTCTTTTTGATTTCTCTGATCAAGTAGTCATTCTGAGACAATCTAATGAGTATCATGAAATCAGAAATCTGGAATGAATAAATGTGTCATATCTCATGCATAAGAAAGAGAAGCTTGAGATAATCTCAGATGAGCATGTTGTATGAGGAACTAAAAATGTACTCCTCATAAGACAAGAATAAGAATGAGGGAGATGGACCTTGTTCAATAATGTTGCCAGCATAATAAAGATCTTTTCCATAATGAGGATATGGGAAATGTGATGATATCATGAGATGATCATAAACATGCTAGATAATAATAAAGAAAGGGATAATGACATGTAATCATCCTTACAAATTCCAATGCTAAAGGCAAGGAACCTAAGATGAGATAAAGAGTAAATGGTTCATGAATAGCTAAAAATACATGAAATAATAAGAGGAATATGAATCCTTGTTTTCTTTCCTTTCAGGGACATGGCAATCAAGTGGGTCTTAGGACACCTGATGTGCATAAGATAAATATGTTCATGTGAGGGATACTTAGAAAAGTATCAGTTATCTTGGACTTTGGCTCTAAGAAACAGACATATGTAACAAGAAATGCCTCATAATGAAAGGAATATGAGAATGTGATGTGTTCCCAACACATGTGACTGATACTAAGGTAAGAGATTCTGGTATATGAGAGTTATCAGATGGTTTAGGTTGGCTACCTAGAGTGGTCAACTATGAAATCTGTCTGATTATATAAAATGATATGAACATCATATGTTAGGGGTTTATGCTTTTCATAAACATGATATTAATAAGGAATGTAAGATGTCTCTATGAACAAGAAAAGTGTTATGTGACAGAAAGTTGACTCCACAGTCTATGATAAGGGGACAGTGGAGCATGTGTCTTGTGTGTTGATTCTATAAGAATCATGTAAGGAAACACATTCTGTTGAACAAAGCTTTTTGGTGTCTCCATAATAAGGAGATGATATGTGAAGATTAGATAGTATGATGAATGAAATACATCTGTCTTCCTTTATCTGGATTTCGGGGACGAAATCCTTGTTAGGGGTTTATAATTTGTAACATCCCTGACCTGGGTTATACTCTAACCCTAGGTGTTTTGATTAATAAAGATGATTATATGCTTAATAATATCTTGTGAAAAGTAATTAGGGCTCATGAGGAGCTTATGTTTCAATTTTGGTCATGTTTGGACAATGTTGAAGTAATGTTTGCTTATTTTGGACTAATGTGCAAATTACCCAAGTTGAGAGGTTTAAGTGCAAATTGTGCATGATAATATGTTCCTCATGTTTTGAATCATCATGAGAGTGAAAATTATGCTGAGGTATGGCTTATGGAATCCTGAATACCAAGAAAGAGCTGATAAAGCAATATACGTGCATGAAAACCTAGTTTTGGTGTAGTATGCAATTTACCCAAAACCTAGGGTGCAATATGTAATTTATCACTTCAATAAGGTCCCTAATGTTTCTTGTCATCATGTAGAGAAAATAAAATGAGAGGGGCACCTCTTTTGGATTAAGTTGGAGGAGAGAGAATCTTGATATTAAAATAATCAAGATTTAATCCTAATTGAAACCCTAATTCAATTTAGGGCAAAAATGAATATATTAATTAAAGGGCCTTCAACCAAAATGTTATTGGTTGATTTTGAATAAGGATAGACGTCCTTTTTCATAGATAAGGCACTAAAATATCTAAAGGAGGTGAAACTCCACTCACCTTATTATAAAGGAAAGTAATATCCACTCACATTATGGATATTACTATTATATGATAAGGTGCTTAATTTGCTTTTCTTTTAATTTGAGGATAATGAAGGAGAATTAAAGGAAAAGGAAGCTGCCTTCGTACACAAGGGAGTGAGGGGGTTTATGTGGCACCAATTTGAGAGTTGAGGGAAATTAAAAATGCTTTCTCTCTCCTCAATTTCCTTTATAAAAACTTCATTTCCAAATCAATTGAAAGGATTTTTCGGCCCTCTCTTCTTCCCTTGCTTTGGATGAGCTCAAGGGGACTTAGGAGAAACAGGAGGACGAGCCCCAACCTGTTGTTAAGCTTATTAACCCTCATTCATCTTGATTCCATGGTGGAAATCAAAAATAAATTATGGATTCCTTCTTATTTTCGATCTCCTCTTCAACCCTAGCCAACTTTTACAACCAAAAGCTTGAGGACGAGCCTAAGGGGGAGTTGCAAAAACTTCATCCACCATTGATGTCGTGAGCTTGGAACTTTGGAGCTCATTTGGAGGCGGGTTTTATAACTTAAACCCATAATCATTGCTATTGCATCAATTCTCTATGCTTTGTTGATTGTTTTCTTCAATTTTATACACTTTTGTTTCTTTGCTGCAATTTCCATCAAGAACGGTTGCTGTTCTTGGTTGTTCGAAGGAAGGGGATGATGAAATCATCCTAGATGCTTATCCAAAGAAAATTACCAAACCAAACGGTTTTGATAGCTATTCCAAATCATTTTAATTTGATTGGCTATGCGGTTTCAGCAAACCGTTTAAAGGCAAACAGTTTGAAACCGTTTGGAAGAAAACGGTTTCAAGACCATTTGAGATGGTTGACCAAGCATTGACCGTTTGGGAATTTTGTTCCTAATTTTGTAGGATAATGACGCACCAAATTTGAGGGGTTAACTCCAAAGGAATCGTAGGTTGAAGGCCAATCACTTAGGCAAATCGAATTGAATTAAATGCTGATTTTCAACCTGATTAACTTGACCTGTTTGGGAAAACGGTTTCAAGACCGTTTGATATGGTTTACCAAGCGTTGACCGTTTGGCAATTTTGTTCCTAATTATGTAGGATAATGACCCACCAAATTTTAGGTGTTAACTACAAAGGAATCGTAGGTTGAAGGCCAATCAATTAGGCAAATCGAATTGTATTAAATGCTGATTTTCAACCTGATTAACTTGACCTGTTTGGGAAAACGGTTTCAAGACCGTTTGCGTGAGTTGACCAAGCGTTGACCGTTTGGGATTCCTATTCATAATTATGTTGGTTGATGACACATCAAATTTTAGGGATTAACTCCCGAGGAATCGTGAGTTGAAGGCTAATCAATTAGGGAAACCTAATTGCATTAAGTGCTGATTATCAATCTCATTTAATTGAACTTTTTGGGCAAACGGTCTCAAGACCGTTTGAGTGCATTGACCAAGGGTTTACCGTTTCGTATTACTGTTCCTAATGATGTGGTATAATGACTCACCAAATTTGAGGGATTAACTCCCAAAGAATCGTGAGTTGAAGGCTATTCAATGGGGAAAACCCTAATTGAAAACAGTGCTGAAATCCAATGAGTTAATTGGAGATTTTGGGTTGATTAGCCCAAACGGTTTCAAGACCGTTTGGGAATCACCCAAACGGTCTCAAGACCATTTGGGGGTCACCCCAAGACCGTTTGGAGGTCTGGGGTCAAGTATAGTTGACTAATTGAAGGTCTAAAGGTACCAAATCATATTGCAATTAAGTGTTGATTTGTTGATCAACTCGATAGACCAAACCTTGATGATTTTTCACTAGAATCCAAGGTTTGGATGAGCCAAACGGACTCAAGACCATTTGGGACTCATCCAAACGGTCTCAAGACCGTTTGGGGGTCACCCAAGACCGTTTGGAGGTCTAGGGTTGAGTATGGTTAAGCAATTGAAGATCCAATGTCACTAAGTTGAAGTGTAATCAATTGCTGATTTGGTGATCAATCCAATGATCCAAACCTTAATTAGTTGACTTGGATATTGATGATATGATGTACAAACGGTCTGAAGACCGTTTTGTGGTCATCCGAAACGACCTCAAGACCGTTTGGGGCCAGGTCATGTTCAATTTGAATGATGGTTCAATAGTTTCAATGTAACCAATCTTGTATTGATTAGTGTTGATGAATCATCGATTCCAAACCCTAATTCAATTGAACCAAACCCTAATTGATGACCAATTGAGGGTCAATTTAGGGTCAAATCATTTGAAGGTTGACCTATTAAACTCAATTGAAGTATGAGGATAGGTCCAATTGATGATTTATTCCATGAATTCAATGATTGAAGGAATCAACATTGGAAACCCTAATTCAATTGGATACTTATGTAATGGAGGTCCAATGTGATTGAATCTCTTGAGAATCAAGATGGTGAATGATCCATTGATCCAATGCTGATTAGTAATGATAGTCAACGAAGGTACAAAGGTTGAAATCCTATTAGTTCCTAAGTGGTTAGTGCCAATTAAGGGATGAACCCTAATTGCTTATAGGATCAATGACTTGATATACTATGTTAATCATAGTTGTATGAACTCGATTGAAGGGTTGATATGACCTAATCAAGTTGAGATGATGATAGAATGAATTCCTATAAGAATATGATTCATGTGGTGTTTAAGGGTATGATCCTTAAGTAGAGAGATCATGAAACCCAAATCATGAACATAAACCCTAATTATGGGCAATGTGATATGAAACCCTAATGAAGGGTGATGCTATATGGAATCCCTATTCTAAAGAAGGGATATGGTATGTGAAACCCTAATCCCTAATGAGAGAATAGAATTCATACTTGAATATGATTCATGAGGTGAACTCCCTTTGCACGACCATGCAATGTAGCACGGCTGTGGTAGCTTCCCCTCGCACGGCCGTTCTTGGTTGCACGGTCGTGGTGCTCTATGCTTGATTTAGAGGTGATTTGAAAGTGACCTCATATGATCGTATACCTTGATATGATTATAAGTCCAATATAATTGGATGAAGGATACATAAGATATGTGATGAGAAACCCTAGTTGAGGGTGTATCATTGTGATTGTTTATAAGAAACTTTATAATAAAGTCATGCCTTAAACTAAGATAAGTCCATATCATGTGAGATAGCTGTACAATTCTAATGTGTGGCCTTTGCATTATATGCTAAAGGTAAGAGATTAGTGATGGAATGTATTAAGAGGGAAATACCTTAATACAAGATAAGATGGATAACTCAACAGAGTTTGAAATGATGAGAAAGTGATACATCAAGATATGATAGTTATCACATTCAGCATTTCAGGGTTTATATGCCTTGATGTACTTCAAATACAATATAATTGGGTAAGAAACATATGAAGTGTGTTATGCAACTATTACAATGAAATGGAATGAGTTGTTACACCTTGATGAGTATTAATTAATCTACCATGATATAATCATACCATGATAAGGATGAGAAATGAACTCATACCTTGAATTGATGATCATTAATGCTATATGATGAAAGTAATGTTCTAGAATAATCAAATATGATATCCTTGAATGCCCCAGAGGTATGGAATAATGTATTAAGGGTTGGACAGATAATGATATCATGAACTCTTTATTAATGAGAAATGGGGAACCCTAACCCTAATTTGGGTAAAGGGAATGAAAAGCCCTATTTGATAGTAAACCCTAATTCCTGGTAGAGGAATAATGGTGTTACTATCACATCACATGATGTGATGAATATCTTGTATGAATGTTATCATGCCTAATAACCATACAAATATTATGAGATGATGTATATATCTAGTGTGAGCTGTGACATTTATATAATAAATGTTGATTGGCATTATGTGCCTTAATGTTGTTGTTTCTTAGTAAAAGAAGCAATATGCATGGACTTTTATGAGTCACATGAGTAAGTTGTTACCTAGTGAGAGGTGACAAGATATTTCATGGACTTGTGAGCCATGTGTGATGCTTGTGTAACAAGTATCATGAATGCCTTGGTCAGATGACCTGAAGGTGATAGTTACCTGAAAAAGGTATAATAATGCTCAATGATGAGTTAAGGGTTTGAATACCCAGAACCATATGATTATGGTGATGAGAAAGTGAAGGGATGATAATTCCCAGTATTGAAATGAGGGACTGAGTTCCCAGGGTCTTTGAAAGACTGATAAATATTTGATAAAAGTAGTACATGTCTCTTTATAGCATTGTTGTAATAAGTTATGTTTGAGAACTTGGCTGATGCTAAAAGAATATGAGAATGTACTTAATAAATCAAGTGAAATCTATTCATGTAGTACTCTGACCATAGATCCATCATCGTCAGGAATAGGTGATGGTGAAACGGGTGCCCGCGGAAAAACCCGGAGCACATATTTTGAATATGTGGGGGTAAATGGGCGAAAATATCCTTACGTCCTCTTGAAGAGATTGTTGGAAGGTAAACAAGAAACCTCTCAATCCTTCATGAATATGTCGGTATGGATGTATCATGCATCTCCCAATGATACTTAATGTCGGATCGAGGAGATAAACAAGAAATCTCTCAATTGGCGATGAGAGTGCAGTTGACGCTGTAACTCTGTAGCGAAGGTGCCAGAATACCCTGGCTAGCTAGTCAGCAGAGACACGAGATGTCCTGTATGTGGTCTCGTACTGACCGAGATAGATGAGGTCATAAGAATCCGGCTCTTTTGATGACCATGTATGGTACCGAGGTGATTTCGTAATGGTCGGTTGGAGTATGAGCGGTATATCTCATCTCCTCAGAGCATAAGTGTGATTGTAAAATGTAATCAGCCGTATAGCATGTTTGCTTAAGGATTCAATATGGAGATTCATTGGATGATGTTGCATTTCTTTGTGCATTCCTTAGTAGATAAATATTAATTATGTTTCTTTATATTCTCTGCAAAGTAGACAGATGAATTACTTATCTACCATGGGTAGATGCAATGACCTCCTTGAGAATGGAGATTATCTTATTCTGTTCTATGATGAATAATTCTGCCTGATAATGTAAAAGTAACCCCTGCTCAGTTTTAATTTGATAAACTGCAATAACAATGTTTTTGGCGGAGAGTTATATCTCTCGCTGATTCATGCTCATACTATGTGCTCTTACACTTAGCACATCAAGCTCTTATACATGACCTCCTTAGGTTTCCTTAAACCTAATCAAAATTTGGTGCTCACCCTAACATGAAGGATCCCTCCCCAGGATAGGAGAAAACTATCACTTGATAGTAACCAAGGTCGCAAAACATTCTTACCTCCAAGGTTTACATCATTATATATATACTTAGATCCTAACATGATACTTATGCATGTATCTAGCAAGAAGACAACCTACTAAACCATGATAAGTTCCTTGGTATGTCATGCATATTCATCATTCCTCAAGGTTGGACCAATATCATATATACATATGTCACCAACTTGTGTGAGTGGTTCATCAAACATATGTATCAGTTCGAGTGGGGTTTCCTTTTGCTGTAGCACATGAGGGGGTGCTATACTCAAATACCATGAACTCAATTAGCATCGTGAGCATCATGTGCATCAGGTACTACTACTTCCCCACTTTGGTCTAGGAACCCCATGTTCACCTCTTATGCATCAGTTGTCTAACTGCTTGCTCAGTTGTTCAACCATGAACTGAACCTATACTAGATAGAGCATATACATCCTAACACTCTTCCACATGAACAACCTTTAGAGTCCTACACCAGGACAACTGATTGGCTGTGAGGCCTCACAACTTGTTACTATACCCCTTCAAGGTCTATGGAAATCTCCTTCCTACACCTAAAAGGTAGGCACTTGTATCATCTGTACATTTGTTCACAAAGCCTCTTTCTCTCTTCTAGGGTTTGGTTCCTATAACGGCATCCAAGGTACGAAAAACCTCTAAGTATTTTGCATGAGGCAACCACATATATCTACCCAGGTCATCTATTCCATGCCATATTATACCCAACTTCTCATGATTCCTCATGTCTCAGAGTCAAGGTCTCCAACCTTCTTCATTAGGTCCCACTCTCTCTCTCTCTAGAGCTAACCCTATAACTGGTCCTACCACTGGAGGTTCTCTCTCAGAAGATGGGTCAAGCTCTTAAGGAAACACGTCTATCCCCACCTGGGTGCAATGTACTATCAAAACTTATGTTTGGCCAAGATCATCCGAAGCTCTACATGTCTAACTCATACACTTTCAGGAATAACCTTTCTAGCTTAGGTCTAAAACCTACATCCAGCCTTGTTGTTACTCACTTCTATGTAGGTACATGCATCTTTTTTGCTCATATATACCCATTAGGGTTCCTATATGGTCACCACTAACCTTCTCAATGAGGGAGATATCCCTCACCCTTAACAGGAACGACCCACCCAAGGTCGAGTCACCAAAAGGCACTAGTGGTCACATAGTCTACGTAAATCATGTACGTCAAACCAACATACTTGCATGCATGGTCGATTATGATTTCCAACTCATCGTGTCTTATCTTTCTCTATTCATCACTTAAGGTTTTGGGTTGAGCATCATCCTCATCGGATACATTAGGTCTCTTCCTCTTCTTGGAGGCCTCTTCCTCTAGGGCTAAGTGTCTCCTCATCTAACTACAAGATGGTCTAACCTTATCATTCTCCTAAGTGGTAACCAAGGGCACAACAACATAGGCCATGCAACCTAAGCATGTAACTAAACACAATCTGAGTTTCAATTTATCAAAACTTATGTCCATGACATCTTTCTTACATATTTTTTATTATTTGGTGGAGGATTCCTTAATCCTTATTATACTTACCCTAAACTTAGGAGGGCGGTGGTGAGAGAAAAAACCCTAATCTCATAAAGTTATTCAATGAATGGGGTAAAGAAGGGATGAAGACAAATGAGAGAAGACCTAGAGGTATCTTATTTTGATTCAAATCCTCCGATTTTGGCCAGGAAGTCACAAAGAATCTGGGAGTCCTCATAGATTGACTAGCGGGGTGGAGGAAAATCTTGCCAGCCCCCAGATTGTAATCCTTTTCTAGCAACCTCCATCATTGGAAAATCCTCTAATTACTCCCTTGGGTTTTAATGAGTTTGTAAAATTTAATAATTACTAGAGATTAAATGGAAAACCACCTCTGATACCAAATGTAACGACCCTACTTCCTAGTAACCCCCAATTAAGCAAGACTAAGAAGTTAGAGATGCCATCCCAAAACATGATCAATGGTTTTGCAAATAATAAAAATAATAAATAAATTATACCAAAGACTAATATTAAAATGGGATAAAAATTTACTTTTCACATACCTTTCAAAAATAGGAATCTAGAACTTCTACCCACTGTAGAGTTCTATCTAACTAAATCCTCCTTTAATAGGTTAACTTTATGCTTCAAAAATGCTACTTTACGGTTTGTCCACTTTTAGATATTCCTAAAACGCGACAAACAAAACATCCATCAGTATAATGAATTATACTGGTATGTGGGGGAACCAAAATCTTGCATCCATATGTAACAACATAATGCAACCAAATTATTTCTTAACAGATCAAACTTTACGTATTAGACATAACTACTCAATGTTGGCTAAATGGACATCTATAAAATCCCTTTGTTTTGATTATGACAAACATTTCATTCTTATTTATCTAACGAGCTACTTGAGTGTGCAGGATTATGGTGGATGACGAAGCAACTAGGGAGATCATAAGTTTATAGTTTTATTTTCATGCAATGTAATTACTATTGTAAAAACTTGTACAGTTATATAATGTACAAGTACGTAGATTGCATGTAAATCAAGCATTGGATCTTCCCTAGCTACACACCATAGTTAGACAAGTCATCCCTTCCAATAGGATCACATTATGCACACTCATGCACACACTTAGTATCTTAATTGATAGATTGAAACAGAGTCAATCTCGGTCGACACACTCCTCGACCGAGACACTCTCGGTCGACAACCTTCTCGACCGAGATTGACCTAAAGTAGCCGTTAGACTTAGCAAATGAGTTAGTTGGCAGTTGGAAGTGAACGTTGCACTCAGAGAGCCTGTCGGTCGAGAAAAGCTCGACCGAGTGGGTGTCTCGGTCGACCATCTGTCGACCGAGACGGTCTCTGACAGAATCTGCAGAGTTAAAGCAATTAGCCGTTGTAAAAACGACCAATCTATTCCTAACGGCTAATTGAGCACTTGGAACCCCTTAGAAACTATCTAGAAGGTCCTTAAGCATACTTAGGCTATCCCTATAAATAGGACAAGCCATAGGACACTAAAATATACCTTGCTACACTTGAGAACTCTTTCTAAGCACTCTTGAGCAATCTTTTACAAGCAATTGAGCACTGTGATCACTTGGCCATATTCCATCTAGCTCAAGCTCGTCCTATAGGCTAGATTTTCCTAACCCTAGCATCCACAAGTCTATTACCTTGGCTAGGAAAATCCATACGCTTGATATAGGCAATTCAAGCCTTGAGCTTAAAAGGATAAGTTGTACTTTCTTATTTTCCTTCTTGTTCCTTGTAATATTTGTACTCTTCGTTGCTACTCCAGGGAGGAGGCTGCATATAGGAAGAGGGTGAAGCTCTTCGTGTGAAGAGGAGGACTTTGGACTACTTCAGAAGGCTATCTTGACGGGAAGCTACTTCGGGAGGGAGGCTACTTCAAGGGGGAGCTTGAAGTTACTCCAAGGAAGGCTGCTTCAAGGTTGGCAAGATTACTTCTAGGTGAAGGCTGTCCAAAGGGTGTTTAGAGAGTGTTGTAATTTTATGTAACATCCTTAAAAGGTAATAAAATTCAATACTTTCAAAATCCCGGTTGGGTAAGCAACCGGGTAGTGGACTGACTCCTTAGCATTTGCTAAGGTGGAACCACTCTAAACACCTGTGTCTCTCTTCTTATCTTTTACTTTGGTTGTTTGAGTTTAAATTATTTTAAATCTCTATAAAACTCTATTCACCCCCCCCTCTAGAGGTTTTCAATTGGTATCAGAGCAGGCTTCAAGGAGCCCTAACAAAGTCTTGAAGAAAAGATGGGGGATGGAGTGCTCAACAACCTCAACATTGAAGGAACGCTCGTTGCTCGACCTCCGGCATTTGACGGAACAAACTATCAATACTGGAAGAGAAGAATGCAATTTTACTTCCAAGGAATCAATTGGGATCTTTGGAGAATGGTATCTACACCATACACACTTCCACAAGACGAGTTCGAAGTATGGGACGCTAATACGGTAAAAATGGCACAAATGAATGCAAAGGCGGTAAGCATTTTATATTGTTCCATTTCAGTAGGTGAATTTAATAGAGTATCAAACTGTGATACCGCATATGACATTTGGCATAGATTATCTATAACATATGAGGGTACGGTTCAAGTTAAAAACTCTAAAGTTAGTTTGCTTAAAACCAAATTTGAACATTTTCGTATGGATCCAAACAAAACTATTAGTGAAATGTATTCAAAATTTTCTACTATTGTTAATGGTTTGAGTGCTTTAGGGAAACCTGTTCTTGAGGAAGATCAGGTATCAAAAATACTTCGATCTCTTCCTCCAAAGTACAAACCAAAGGTGACAGCTATTGCAGAAGCAAACGACCTCACTCGCCTCAAAATGGAACAGCTCATCGGAAACTTAGAAGCTCATGAGGCAGACCTAGAAGAGGAAGAGAGAAGAGAGCATGAACATCAACGTGGGCCAAAGAAAGACATGGCTCTCAAAGCATCAAAAGCTCTCTCACAAGAGAGTGAGGAATCTAGTGAAGAAGAAGGAGAAGAAGCATTGATAGTCAATGGTAAGAAATATAGAAGGTTTAAATCTAATAAAATTTCTAGTTCTTCTTCCACTCCCAGGTGCTTCGAATGTGGAAAGAAAGGACATTTCAAAAATGAATGTCCCAAAGCTAAGAAGGGAAAGAAAAGCTCACATAAGAAGAAAGAAAAAGCTTATAAAGCAGCATGGGATGAAACGAGTGAAAGTGAAAGCGGAGAAGACAAGATAGAATGTCTAATGGCAAGAGAAGATGAAGAATCTCAAGAGGTAAGCCTAGTTGATCTTCCTAAAGAAGAGTTAGTAGCTAGCTTACAAGAAACTCATGATAAATATGTTGCTGCCAAGAAGAAACTAAAAAGGACTATAAAATCGAACAATGAGCTCATTGCCAAAATAGATGAACTTTCTTCCGAAAAGAATAACATTGATCTTGAAAATATATCTTTAAAAACATCTTTAGATGATTACACTAGAAAGCTACTTACTTTGGAAACTAATGTTGATCTTCTATCAAAAGAAAAGACTGATTTGTTAGCTAAACTACAAGCTTTTCAAACTCAACCTATCTTGTGCAATCATTCGGACTATGACATTATTGTAAAAGAAAAGGATTCATTACTTTCTGATTTAGACCAGGCAAGAAAAGATATACATAAGAAAATGAATAACATTGCTCAGTTGCAACAAGAACTTCATGAGTTAAGAAGAAAAGATATTCTTGATAACATATTAAGAAGTGGTACTACCTTCAATGGAAGAAAAGGTTTGGGATATGTTCCAAAGAGAAACCAAACCAAAAAGACCCAAACTATGTTTGTACCCAAAAACACAATGACTAGAAAAAGAAACGAAGTTGATTCTATTACTTGTCATTTCTGTTTACGTCTTGGTCATTACTGTTTTTCATGCCCCTACAAGACTAAGAAGTCCAACTTAGTTTGGACCCCAAGACCTCAAACTTAGAAGAATGGAATGTAGTTGAGATATGACAAAATACTTAATTTGTGCAATTTATATTGTCCTATCTCAACAAACGATGCTATGCCTATTGGTATTATTTTTCTGCATTGCTGTACTAAAACAGAAACTTTGTCGGTCGAAGTACTGTCGACCGAGCTCTGGGTCGGTCGAAGTAGTGTCGACCGACTGGATGTCTTTAACAAATCGAAAATCTTCCAGTACTCATTTCGGTCAAACACTAGTCAACCGAAAATTTTTTTCTGTTTTTTTTATTGTGATACAGTAACCTCCTCGATCGATAAATTGTCGACCGAGAATTATATCGGTCGAACAATCGTCGACCGACTGGTTTCCTGTATCAGAACTTTTTACACATCAGCAAATTAAAAAGTTTCTAACCTTATCGGACCATCACATGGGTACCAAAATCTATATTCTAATGCAGGAATGGGTCGTTGACAGTGGTTGCTCCAAACATATGACCGGAAACAAGGATGCATTTTCAACTTTTGAAGAAAAGAAAAGTGGGACGGTCACCTTTGGAGACAATGGTAAGGGCAAAATCGTTGGAATAGGTAATGTTGGAACAAATCTTGAAATCAAAAATGTTCTACTAGTTGATGGATTGCATCATAACTTAATAAGTGTAAGTCAACTATGTGATAGCGGTTATGATGTGTTATTTAACAAAACCTGCTGCAAGTTATTAATAGAAAATACTACAACTGTTGTTTATGAAGGAAATAGAGTTGGAAATCTTTATATCCTTAAACCAAACTCTATGAAATCAGTAGTAGGTAAATGCTTACTTGCAAATGAAAACACCTTACAACTATGGCATAAAAAGCTTGGTCATGCTAGTTCACATGCTATTAAAAAGTTAGTAAAATATGATCTTGTTCGTGGATTACCTGCTTTGTCTTTTGATCAAGTTGCAAATTGTGAACCTTGTACAATGGGAAAGCAAACCAAAACATCTTTTAAATCAAAACATGTACTTAGCACCAGTAGATCCTTAGAATTAATTCATATGGATTTATTTGGACCAATGAGAACACAATCTATTGGTGGTAAACGATACTGTTTTGTTATTGTTGATGATTATAGTAGATTTACATGGGTACATTTTATTGCAACAAAAGATGACACTATTCATGTCTTTATGCAATTTTGTTCTAAAATTGAAAATCTTTTACAACATAAAATATGTACCATTAGAAGTGATCACGGTGGTGAATTTGAAAATCATACTTTTGAAACTTTTTGTACATCTCAGGGATATACTCACAATTTCTCTGCTCCACGTACCCCACAACAAAATGGTATTGTGGAACGGAAAAATCGATCTCTACAAGAAATGGCTAGGACCATGATGCTTGAACACAACACACCTAAAACCTTTTGGGCTGAAGCTGTAAACACAGCTTGTTATGTGCTAAATAGAGTCACGGTTCACTCTCACTTGAAGAAAACTCCATATGAAATAATACACTCTAAGAAACCTAGAGTTGACTACTTTCATACTTTTGGCTCTACATGTTATATTTTAAACACCAAGGATGATAGAGACAAGTTTGATTCTAAATCACAAAAAGCATTCTTCTTGGGATATTCTACTTCTAGCAAAGCGTTTAGGGTATATAACACTATCTCTAGAAAAGTTGAGGAATCCATTCATGTTTCTTTTCATGAGGAATCAAAATCTACAAATTTAGATATCATTGATCTCACAAATCAATTTGAAACTATAACCATTCCAAATGATAATGAGAAAACTCCCACATCCGATCCTCCGGTCGAACCACAACCTGCACCTAGGCTGATCAAGGATCATCCCCAAGAGCTAATTATTGGAGATCCAAATGATAAAGTCAAAACTAGGTCCTCTTTCCAAGATGTTGCAAACATGGCCTTTGTCTCTATCATTGAACCTAAGAAAATATCCGAAGCTCTTAAGGATGATTACTGGATAATAGCCATGCAAGAGGAATTAATTCAATTCACTAAAAATGATGTATGGGATTTAGTTCCTAAACCACAAGATAAAACTATCATAGGCACTAAATGGGTTTTTAGGAACAAACTTAATGAGGCAGGAGAAGTCATACGGAATAAAGCACGGTTAGTTGCCCAAGGATATAATCAACAAGAAGGAATTGACTTTGATGAAACATATGCACCCGTAGCTCGACTTGAAGCCATTAGGATGTTATTAGCTATTGCTGCCCATAAAAATATTCAGTTATATCAAATGGATGTCAAAAGTGCATTTCTAAATGGCATCATACAAGAAGAAGTTTATGTTGCTCAACCACCTGGCTTCGAAATCCCAGAAAAGGACGATCATGTTTATAAACTTAAAAAGGCACTTTATGGTCTAAAACAAGCCCCTAGGACTTGGTATGAACGGCTCAAGACATATCTTTTTGATAATGGTTTCTCTATTGGAAATTCAGATTCTACTCTATTTTTCAAAACATATGCATCTGATTTCTTAGTTGTACAAATATATGTTGATGACATTATTTTTGGAGCCTCAAATGAATCATTATGCACACAATTTAGTGACATTATGCAAAAAGAATTTGAAATGAGCCTTATGGGTGAACTAACTTTCTTTCTTGGTTTTCAAATTAAGCAAACACCTGCCGGAATTTTTATAAGCCAAGAAAAATACACTAAAGAACTGTTAAAACGCTTTGGGATGGATCAATGCAAACATGCTACTACTCCTATGGCTACTTCTATTAAAATTGATAAGGATGAAGATGGGGAACCTATTGATGATTCCTTATATAGAGCCATGATTGGTAGTTTGCTATATTTAACCGCTTCCCGACCAGACATTATGTTTTCCGTTGGTCTTTGTGCTCGATTTCAATCCCATCCTATGCAATCTCATTTTCTTGCGGTTAAACGAATCCTTCGATATCTAGCCGGCACTACTTGTTTTGGTTTATGGTATCCAAAAGGACAATCATTGGATTTTAAAGCATATACTGATGCGGATTATGCCGGTTGTCGACTTGATCGCAAAAGTACCAGTGGTGGATGCTTTTTATTAGGTAGAGCCTTAGTATCTTGGTTTAGCAAGAAACAAAACACGGTTGCCCTATCTACCACCGAAGCTGAATATATGGCAGCTGGGTCTTGTTGTGCTCAAGTGCTTTATATGCAACAGGTTTTAAGCGATTATGGTTTTCATCTTTCATCTACACCTATTTTTTGTGACAACACAAGCGCCATAAACTTAGCACACAATCCTATTCTACACAGCCGGGCCAAACATATTGAAATCCGTCATCACTTCTTAAGGGATCACATCTCAAAGAATCATGTTTCCCTTCATCATGTTGATACAGAAAATCAATTAGCTGATATCTTTACAAAACCGCTTCCATTAGATCAATTCAACAACATTAGGAAGCAATTACTTATTACTCCGTTGGAGGATGTTTTCTTTGATATCTGCGGCTCTTAAAAACAACTACTTATGCTTTTATGGTTTGTATCAATATTGGTATGAACGTTTAAATTGGTAATTTGCAAATTGTTGCCTCTTAGATAGACACCTCATTGCTTTACATTTTGGCTATTTAATGGACATCTTTTTCGTTCATTTTTGATGGGATATCTAATTAAGGGGGAGTTTTTAAATAAAACGGTTATCTTTTTGAGATGACAAAGGGGGAGAAATATATACAACTATAACTTAATACTTATGACAAACTCAATCAATGAGTTTCATAAATATACTCTTGGCTTAACATTGAAAGTTGCTATATTCCCAAATGAACTGGATTTCATGTTCCATAATTCACTGGGGATACTAAGCACACATTTTATAAATAAGAGGAACAGTTCCAAACGGCAATATAAAGGTATGGCATTTATATGTTTTATATTTCCTTTATTCATATTTTGGAAATGTTTGTCATCTTCAAAAAGGGGGAGATTGTTGGCTAAATGGACATCTATAAAATCCCTTTGTTTTGATTATGACAAACATTTCATTCTTATTTATCTAACGAGCTACTTGAGTGTGCAGGATTATGGTGGATGACGAAGCAACTAGGGAGATCATAAGTTTATAGTTTTATTTTCATGCAATGTAATTACTATTGTAAAAACTTGTACAGTTATATAATGTACAAGTACGTAGATTGCATGTAAATCAAGCATTGGATCTTCCCTAGCTACACACCATAGTTAGACAAGTCATCCCTTCCAATAGGATCACATTATGCACACTCATGCACACACTTAGTATCTTAATTGATAGATTGAAACAGAGTCAATCTCGGTCGACACACTCCTCGACCGAGACACTCTCGGTCGACAACCTTCTCGACCGAGATTGACCTAAAGTAGCCGTTAGACTTAGCAAATGAGTTAGTTGGCAGTTGGAAGTGAACGTTGCACTCAGAGAGCCTGTCGGTCGAGAAAAGCTCGACCGAGTGGGTGTCTCGGTCGACCATCTGTCGACCGAGACGGTCTCTGACAGAATCTGCAGAGTTAAAGCAATTAGCCGTTGTAAAAACGACCAATCTATTCCTAACGGCTAATTGAGCACTTGGAACCCCTTAGAAACTATCTAGAAGGTCCTTAAGCATACTTAGGCTATCCCTATAAATAGGACAAGCCATAGGACACTAAAATATACCTTGCTACACTTGAGAACTCTTTCTAAGCACTCTTGAGCAATCTTTTACAAGCAATTGAGCACTGTGATCACTTGGCCATATTCCATCTAGCTCAAGCTCGTCCTATAGGCTAGATTTTCCTAACCCTAGCATCCACAAGTCTATTACCTTGGCTAGGAAAATCCATACGCTTGATATAGGCAATTCAAGCCTTGAGCTTAAAAGGATAAGTTGTACTTTCTTATTTTCCTTCTTGTTCCTTGTAATATTTGTACTCTTCGTTGCTACTCCAGGGAGGAGGCTGCATATAGGAAGAGGGTGAAGCTCTTCGTGTGAAGAGGAGGACTTTGGACTACTTCAGAAGGCTATCTTGACGGGAAGCTACTTCGGGAGGGAGGCTACTTCAAGGGGGAGCTTGAAGTTACTCCAAGGAAGGCTGCTTCAAGGTTGGCAAGATTACTTCTAGGTGAAGGCTGTCCAAAGGGTGTTTAGAGAGTGTTGTAATTTTATGTAACATCCTTAAAAGGTAATAAAATTCAATACTTTCAAAATCCCGGTTGGGTAAGCAACCGGGTAGTGGACTGACTCCTTAGCATTTGCTAAGGTGGAACCACTCTAAACACCTGTGTCTCTCTTCTTATCTTTTACTTTGGTTGTTTGAGTTTAAATTATTTTAAATCTCTATAAAACTCTATTCACCCCCCCCTCTAGAGGTTTTCACTCAACCCCTGCATATCCTTGCCTCTGTGTTGGCCCTGCAGTGGACATGGATACTACCTCTCTCATATGGTAGATCTAAAATAGCCCATATGATCCTACCTTATAAGTAGATCATGACATAGGGCTGTGTAGTCATATGGTCCTACCCAAGGATAGACCAACACATCGACTCATGATAACATGATGATCCTACCCCAAGGGTAGACCATGTACTAGGTCATCCATCTCATCATCATCAAATCTATAGAGGAGGACTAGGATCTAAGCTAGTCATGCACATATATTTATGATGATAGTCATAGTCACTCTACAATTGCATGAAATAAAAGTCAACCAAGCCATTATTTCTAAGCAACTGGTAAAACCTCATAAATCACTATGAAACTAGAGTGATTAGCCATAAGAGTAACCACATACCCGACTTGGATATCTCACAGGAAATAAGAACAATCCAATCCAATCCAATCCAATAAAGATGTCCAATCAAGAAAGACAAGCAACCAATCAAGCAATCTTGATCCTGAAAATATGTATAACACCTAATTGTTACCATGTCATCCCAAACAACTCTTTATTGACATGGGATACCTCTTTAAGGTGTCTAAGGCTCATTAGGATTTATTAGGGCCTCTTAGATAAATTTCTCAAACTTTATCCTTTTTAGGTCAACAAACCCTAAAATAGCTTTTCTACTCATGAAAACCCTAATTGTTCAAATTATCCACATTAAGTATCTTTTATACTCAAATTTTCTTAGGATCATTATATCTTTGTTTTATTAATGGATTTGCAAAATTAAAACCATTAAAAGTCATATTCACCTAAACTAGGGTTTACAAGACCATTAATTATCTTTCAATAGGCTAATATTTGCTTTAAATCATCGAAAGAACGTTACCAAATGTCATTAATATCAAAATTAGGGTTTTCCATTCATAAACACATTAAAGGTTACAACTTTTATACTTTTCAAATTGCAGCCAGAATCACACTTCAATGATATTTTTATTCAAGTCCTTGCATTTTTATGATAAATTTTCATATATAATGTCTATATCCGAGCTACCAATCATATACTACAATTTTCACAATTAAAATAGTTACAAACCAATCAAACGATGCCACATGTACCTTTTTTTTGCCTTTCCTCCTTCTGGCTCGTGGACTTCCTCCAAATCTGATTCCATCGTGACTCGGATGACCGGCACCCCGCACCTTCTTCTCCATGCACGTGACTCTATTTCCTTAGGAAAAAGAGCACCACGGAGCAAGGTTGCCTCTGCCGGCAACTCCGATCCTCTGCCTCCTCTAGTTGCCGATCACCCCCCTCCTCTTCGTCTCGTCCCTCTTTCTTCTAGTTAGGATTTACATACCCTCTGATACACCCTCCCCCCCGCTCGCATCGGTGGTCTGGGTTGGCTGCTCCTTGAGAAACCACCACCCTCGGTTTAGGAAAACACTAGGTCAGGGAACAATGTCCCTTCTTAGCACACTGATCCTTCTTGCAAAGATACATACTTGCGGACATAGCCAGAAATTGTGACAGAGCTAGGACCCCTTTTATAGGAGGGTGGGGGCAAGGGAGGCATAGCCTCACCCTTCCCAGAACATGGTTCCTTCGGTGATTTGGGAAACCCTAGTCCCACTCAAGGACATGTCAAATTGGGGATCATTCAACTCAGAATAGGATCCCAATCACAATGGGAGAGTCCCCATAGATGCTCATGCATCAGTCAATGAGGAAATTGGTCCTAAAATCATGTTTCCATGTTCCCCCTTTCCTAGTTCCATTATGGTGAGTGAATGTACAATCACTGTTGGATCCTAGATCCAACGACTGTCATGCCACATTTTCCATTAAAATCTAGAAAATAGCCTTAAATAATCGTGACATTTAATTCAATCCTCTTCACTTTAGGAAATCTTCCAAAAATCATATCTCCTAAACCACTTATACTTTTAGTCCCAAATTTTAGATGAAAGTCCATGATGACTTAATCTACTTGTTTACTAAGTTTGGGACTCAAATTTGAATGTATGAGAGACTTTTATTCGTATGCTTGTTATCACTTTAAAAGGCATATTTTATACATATTTTCTCTCTCTTACTCTTTTATTCTCTTTATTTGGATTCCTTTTACTATTAAAAACTTTGTGGATTCGAAATTTCATCCATGATGATTCAATCATACATCTTTCCGCATATTTCTCATATTTTCATTATTATCTCAATTTCTTTTCTTACTTATGCATTATTTGATTTCCTTTAATTTTCTTTCTCTTTTTATCATCTTGGACACACAAACTTAATAGGGTCCCAGAAATCATATATTTAAAGGAAATATTATCAAATAAACCCATTCATTGCACATAAATCATACAATTTCAAAATCTTACATTTTATAGGAGAAATTGCATTTCACACAATTCAAGTCTGAAAATTGGGGTTGTAACAATATGTGTCACTTCAATACCCAAAAAGTAACTAATAGAACCAAGATCCTTGGTGAAAAATCTTGATCGTAAAAAATCTTTGACATGTTAGATAGCAATAAAGTCATTCCAAAAAATAAGTATATCATTAACAAAAACTTTTAGAATTATAGTCCCTTACATAGAGAAATATGAAAAAGAGTGAGAGAAGACAAACTATTGAACAACACTACCAAATTTCTCAAACTAAGCCCTTAGACATTGTTTTAGACCATAAATAGCCTTTTTAGTTTGCAAACTTTTAGACTCTCCCCCTGAGCAATATACCCAAGAGGTTTCTCTAAATAAATCTCTTCTGTTAAGTCACCATATAATAAAGCATTTTTATATCCAATTGATGAATAGTCCAACCAAAATTAGTAGCAACAAATAGAGGAACAAAAATAGAATTGAGATGAGAAACCGATGAGAATGTCTTAAAATATTCGATGCCATATATGTGAGTGTATTCCTTGTTTACCAGTCTAGCCTTATAGAGGTAACCTATATGGGGCCAAACTGAGTTAGGTAGGTGGCCATGATTCCTATGAGGGATAACCATGAATACCCAGAAAGAGGATGGAGATTCGAGTGAGGATTCAAGAATGATCACTACTATAGAAATGGCTTATAACGTCACATTTAGAGGCGTCAGTTGTATCCCAAAAACCGACGCCTAAACCCTAAAACATCGGCTGAAAGTAGAAACTGACATCTATATGTGAAGACCGGCTAGACACATGTATCACTTTTTATTTAGTGTTGGTTTCTCAACAAGAAACCCACGCCTTAAATCGCCTGCCAAATCCAAGTTTTCCAGCGAAATAAAATTCCTCCAAAATTTCACATACGGCGTCGGTTATTTACCAACTAACCAACGACTAAAGATTTTTCATGAGATAGAAATCGGGCCCATTTTTTTCGTCAGCTTTCTTTCCATAACCGATGTTGATGTGTGTTCCTGCGCTGTCCCTGTGAAAATTTTTACCCCCTGAATTTCCCAATCGGCGTCAGTTTTTTATAACAACCGACGACTATGGGTTGTAATTCGAGAACTTTTTATTTTGTCAGCATATGTAGATAGACGTCAGTTTTTTAGTTGAAACCGACAACTATGAAGCAACATAGGTGTTGGTTTTGTTGTGGTAACTGACACTTTTGGATCTTAGGCATCGGTTTCTGAAACAACCGATAATGATTGTAAACTTAATAGCAGCCGTGGAACAAACTCATACCCATTCTCTGTTTCATCGCATTTCACTAGGGTCTCTGGCGATTTAGCGATTTCACTGCCTGCTGCTCTTCCCTCGGCCGTCCCTACCCTCCGCCGCCTGCTGCTCCTCCGCCAACCATCTCGTCCATGCCCTCTGCCGCCTACAGGCCATCCTCCGCCGCCTGCTGGCCTCCATCGCCTAGGCCTTCTCAGCTCCTGCTAATTCACCAGGAAGCAGCCTCCTGGTTGCTTCTCTGCCTGCCTCCGCTACAAGCAGCTTGGAGCTGTCGCTCGTCTGCTTCTTTCCTTGTCATCTACTCATCTGCCGCTCATCCACCTGCCACCACCATCTGCTCATCCACCGCTACAAGGAGCTTGGACCTTCCCCTACTGCTATAGGTAAGTAGTGTCATATATATCCCCCAATCATCCCCTCTTACTGTGTTTACAATTCCGATTTTGATTATGTTGCTACTTGTATTTGTTTCTAGATAGCTTAGAAGCCAACTGACATATTGTGTTATCTGCCAATTCTGATTTCTGTTGTTGCTTGCATTGGTATATTGTATTATCAATTTCTACATTGGAAAAAAATCTACATGTGGTGGAGGTTGTACTATGTGAAATCACACGTTGATGATTTTGTGCTGTGAATCCATATTGTATAATGTAGATTGATGATGATAATGTTTGCTTTCTCTCTTGATTAACTAATCCAAATGAAATGTGACCTAATGTGCATGTTGCTATATTTGAGACCTAATCTTGTACACATTTCACCCTAATCTTGTATTAGCTATATTGCTCAATTATGAATGATAGGATACCTACATTTGTGTGTAATGATTATCTTGATGATGAACATGCATGTACATTGAAGATGTTGAAATCAATGTTATAGAATATGATACCTAGACTAGGGTATGATTAAGACTACAAGATGTTGCTATTGTAAATCAACCTAGGATATGAACAAATCTTGTGCTTGCATATATTTGTGCTTCTAATCCTCATGCTTGACCTAATTCAATAAATTTTGATGCATGTTGAAATAAGATTCAAACTTGTCCATTCTAGCATCATAATTTGATTTGATTATGTGCTTTGAACCTTAAAACATGTGTGTTAAAGATACATTGACGTTGAATCTCAAACTTAACTCACATGTGGGTCTTCTATTTCTGAAAAGATTACGTGAACTCCTAAATCAGTAACATATATTATTCTTTGTGGACCCAAATACCTTGTGCATCATGTATGCGCCCTAAGGTGATTAAATGTCTAAATCTTGACTTGAAATATGACCTAGGATTGTAGGTACAAGAATGACAACATACATGTATTTGTTGGCCTAGACACTCATCCAAGCTTTACTCATTAGGAGTAAATCTTGTATAGTCCCCAGTTTGGGACTATTCTTGAACACTTAATCTCACTTAGGATGTAAGTGTTTAATGTGTATTGGGTTTTCAAGAAAATTTCGATAGCATTTCCCCATTTCTTCTTTAAGTACATATGTACTTGGAGAACAATGGTGAAATGCTGCCAAAATTTTCTTGAAAACCCAATACACATTATACACTTACTAGTGAGATTAGGTGTTCAAGAATGGGCCGGATAGGTGGTACAAATTTATTATATATAAGAATGACAGCACATGTATTTTTTGGCCTAGAAACCCATCCAAGATTTACTCATTAGGAGTAAATCTTGGATAGTCCCCAGTTTGGGACTATTCTTGAACACCTAATCTCACTTAGCATGTAAGTGTATGTGTATTGGGTTTTCTAGAAAATTTTGGTAGCATTTCCCTGTTTATTCTCTAAGTACATATGTACTTGGAGAACAGCGGGGAAATACTTCCAAAATTTTCTTGAAAACCCAATATACATTATACACTTACTAGTGAGATTAGGTGTTTAAGAATGGGATAGGTGGTACACATTTATTATATATAAAAATGACAACACATGTATTTGTTGGCCTAGAAACCTGTCTAAGATTTACTCATTAGGAGTAAATCTTAGATAGTCTTCGGTTTGGGACTGTTCTTGAACACCTAATCTCACCTAGGATGTTTTAACCATTAATTATATATAAGACCTTAAACCCTAAAGTTTTAACCATAAACTCTAATCTGTTAACCCTAGACCCTAATATTGTTCTAATATATACTTGTTTTCTCTTTGATCATAGAATGGATAGATCATGGATGTCCATTCCAAATCGTTGCACCCCAGAGTTTATTTCTAGTCTTGATCAGTTTATTAGATTTGCAAAGGAACATAGGAAACAACCTAGATATAGGTTCTACTGTCCATGTAGGCATTATGGTAACAACTTGAAAGTCAACACTAGTGACGAAATCAAAAGTCATGCCATGTGCAAGGGGATTGTACAAGACTATAAAGAATGGCACTAGCATAGAGAGATTTCAAACTTGAAATCAGTGGATGTCGATAACAGTTCTTGTGTGGAAGAAGAAATTGCCACCAATGACGTACATGTGAACGAACCAGTTCTATAGACATCATTGATGTGATGCTGCATAGTTGTGGGATAGAGCACACCAATCCAAATCCATGTTTAGAAACATTGTGCATGATGCTGAGATACCGTTACACATAGGTTGTAAGTTGACGAAGCTTAGCATTGTGTTGAGATTGTATAAGATGAAATCTAACAATAAATGGAGCGACAAAAGCTTCACGTCATTGTTGTCTTTGTTGAAAGAAATTCTTCTTAATGGAAACGAGCTGCCAATCTCAACATACCGGTTAAAGAAATTGTTGTGCCCAATGGGAATGGAGGCCAAGAAGATACATGCATGCCCGAATGATTGTGTATTATTTCAAAAGGACTATGTGGATTTGAAAGATTGTCCCAAATGTGGTGTGTCAAGGTATAAATTAATGACTTCGGGGGAGTCCAAAACTAGTTCTCCTGCCAAGGTGATGTGGTATGTACCTATAATACCACAGTTTCAATGCTTGTTTGTCAACCCAATAGATGCGAAGAATTTGAGGTGGCATGCAGATGTTAAGAAAAATAATGATGGGATCCTATGACATGCATCTGATTCTCCAAAGTGGAAGAAGATTGATTTATTGTACCCTGAATTCGGTGAAGAAGTCAAGAATCTAAGACTTGGGCTTTGTACAGATGGGATGAATCCATATGGGACATTGAACAACCAACATAGCACTTGGCCAGTTATGCTTGTTATATACAATCTTCCTCCCTGATTGTGTATGAAAAATAAGTATGTTATGTTGTCATTGTTGATATCAGGCCCTAAACAACCTGGAAATGATATCGACGTTTATCTTGAACCTCTAATTGATGACTTGAAGAAACTCTGGGGTGAAGGTGTGATGACCTATGATGCTTCACAAAGAGAGACATTTCGTTTTCATGCTATTTTGTTTTGCACTGTGAATGACTTTCCAGCATATGGGAATTTGTCTGGATATAGTGTCAAAGGATCTAAATCGTGTCCTATATGTGAATAGAACACTAATTCAATATGACTAAAACACGGTAGCAAGACTATATATCTTGTTCATTAAGGTTTCTTCCAAAATTCCATCTGTATCGTAGGTTGTGCAAAGCATTCAATGGACGGAATGAGGAATGAAGTGCACCTAAACCTATACCAGGGGAGGATGTTTATGAAAGAGTAAAAGACATTGCCAATGAATTTTGGAAGAGATCACAATGTACGATGGCCACACAGAGTGACAAATCATTATTTAAGAAGTCAATATTTTAGGATCTTCCTTATTGGAGTTCTTTGGCAGTCAGGCATTGTATCGATGTCATGCACATTGAGAAAAATGTATGTGATTGCATCATCAATACTATGTTGAATATAGAAGGTACGACTAAAGATGGGATAAAATCCAAAATGGACCTATGTGAAATGGGAATAAGGACAGACTTAACATACTTACCTTCCGCTTGTTACACATTGTTTAGAAAGGAGAAGAAAGCTTTTTGTGAATGCTTGGTAAATGTTAAGGTGCCATAGGGTTACTCATCCAAAATCCATAGATTGGTATCAATGAAAGATATAAAGTTGATAGGTTTTAAATCTCATGATTGTCACACTCTAATGCAACAAATATTGCCCGTGGAAATTCGATCTATATTGCCAAAGCATGTAAGGTTTGCAATCACCAGACTTTGTTTCTTTTTCAACAGTCTATGCAGCAAAGTTATTGACCCTGATACTCTCAATAAATTGCAAAGAGAAGTGGTTGTTACCCTATGTCAACTTGAGATGTATTTGTTTGCTTTGTTCTTTGATATAATGGTACATCTTGTTGTCCACTTGACTAGGGAAGTGAAAATGTTGGGACCAGTTTTCTTGCATTAGATGTATCCCTTTGAATGATACATGAGCGTTTTTAAAGGTGATGTTTGAAACCGTTATTAGCCTGAAGGGATTATTATTGAGGGTTATGTGGTGAGAGAGGTTATGGATTTTTTCAATGACTTTCTGAGTGCTAATGACGCTCATGTTAATGACAAGAATATTAAGGAGCATTTTAGAAAAGGAATTTTGGGATCACGGATGAAAGTAATCAGTCATGAGCTGTTGGAACAAGGTCACTTGTATATTTTACACAACATCGATGAAGAGAGTGTTTATATCAAGGAACATACCAATTTCATCAAGAGATAATATCCTCGAGCCAATTCAATGTGGCTTGCTAGAGAGCATAACAAGACATTTATTAAGTGGTTTGAAGATAAAGTCTTACATCAACTATCTCAAACACCAGATAATCTTAATGAAACTATCAAATGCCTCGCCTTTAAACCAAAATTGAATGTTATGTCTTATGAAGGGTTTGACATAAATGGATTCTCGTATTACATAAAGCGTCAAGATGATAAGAGTGTCATCCAAAACAGTGGGGTCACCCTTCAAGCATCTTCATTGTTTTTTGCAAGTGCAAAGGATAAGAGTCCATGTGAAGCTAAAATGTCATATTACAGTGTCATTGAAGACATATGGGAGTTTGACTATGTAGATTTTAGAATTCCGCTCTTTAAATGTAATTGGGTTGATAACACCAAAGGAGTTAGAGTGGATGAATTGGGTTTCACATTAGTGAACTTTGAAAAGATTGGCGAGAAGGGTGAACCTTTCATATTGGCATCACAGGTGAAACAAGTATTTTATATCGATGATCCTGCAAATGATAAATGGTCGATTGTTCTTCATGGTAAAAGATAGTTCATTGAAGATCCTATAGATGAAGAATAGTACTATGATAAGTATGATGACTCTAGTCCATTCTCAGTTGGGTTGACAACACCACCAAATATTGAAGCTAATGATGACTTGTATGTGCGCGAAGATCACAATGAAGGATTGTTAATTGATAAAAGATCGCAATATTAAAGGCATGCATGTTTATATTTTTTTATATGTTTTATTTTTCTGAATGTGAACTTTACAATGTGAATGTGAACTTTACAATGTCAATTACTTTACAATGTGAATGTGAACTTTACAATGTGAATTACTTTACAATGTGAACTTTACAATCTGAATGTGAACTTTTAGATGGATGAGCATTCATATGATGACTGTGTTGATGATTACCGTGAGGGTGAGGACATCAATGTGCCACCTCACAATGTAAGTTTTAAAAATATATCCCGCCTCACATTTATAAATATATCCTGTAAGTGTGTTTTTTTTGTCAAATTTTAGGTTGGTGATGTACCCCCTGAAGAAATTGGGGCACTTGAAGAGCAGAAAAAAAAATTGAGGAAGTGAGGGGCATCACAATGATGAACAAGTTACTACAGAAAAGGGCAATGGACCTGTAACATACTGAATCTCAAGGTCTTCCCTGCAATTTACCCATTCTTGAGCTTTTCTTTGACTTTTAGTCCATTTGGACCTTTTCCACAAATTCCACATCCTTTTGGATCATTTTTGTACACCTTGTGCAATTTGAGCACAATCTGAGGTTGAAATCACTATTTACCCTCTTTCATGATAATTGAGGGGTGTTTGCACAAATAACCCACATTAGGTGATAAGTTAGGGTTAATATTGTAGTTTGGTCATTAATGGGATAATAGAGTAGATTATATTTATTTGGAGCTTTTTGGATAAATATATTATTATTAATATGTATTTGAGTTCATATATGAGTGTATTAACCTTTATTGTTTCTCTCTCCTCGAAATATGATTTTAGTTCATAATAATATGTTATTTTGTTGAGTAATGAGTAATTGTACCCTAATATGTTTTATATGTCGAATGTACTCACATGTTTCTCATTAATAGCTTTTTCATATAATTCCTTGATTTTAATGTATTTTTTATACTCCTTTATGAGCTATATATTTATTAATGGCCATGTTATGCATTAAACGAGATTTTAATTATATAGCATCGTTCTATATGTTATTATGAGCCTATGGTTCAATTTTGGTGGCTTTTGGAGTTGATTTGACCCCTCTAATGCATTTTATTAGCTTTTAATATAGTGTAGTGCATTAATCGATGCATTTATTTGATTGTAACACTATGATTCCGTTATTTTTCACCCTGTCACGCATCAGCACCCAAGTATGCTCCATCGGACGGCCCGCGTTTGACCATCGCATCTCTGGCTTGATCTGACGGCCGGGACATTGTCCCCTACCTCCCGCTCAACGCGAGATAGGAGCCGTTTCACGGCAGATCATCCCTTGATTCGTTCTCTCTCCCTCCTTCATCAATGCACTTCGTTTTTGGCGCATCAAGTTCGGCTCCTCAAGTCCGTTCCAACGATCCTAAGCTTTCCCTCTCTCGTTCACCGGAGACGAAACGCCCAATAGGGGCTACCTCCTCCTCTCCACCATGGACACACCGTGGGACCTTCACCCACCCTAGCGCCTATTAAAGGTCGGAAAAACCATCCTCATCCCCCGCTCTAGCTTCCTCCACTATCAATTGGCCCTAGGCTACCCTCAGCCACCCAGACCTACTCGCTCTTCTTCTCCGGCAACGGCAGCCAGCCTCTCACACCTCCGACCTCCTCAGTGCAATCATGGGCTAGGTAACCATCCTTAGCCTCTTTCCTTTCTTTTCGCTTCTTTAGTTTGTCTCGTGGAGTCCCCTACCACCGTAACCTCTAGGGCCGCCGTAGTGCCACCATCGACCTTGGTCGGCGCCTAGCGTTTTGGGGTTCTGGTCCACCTCCGCACTCGTTGAAGCATGGATTCGACTCGCAGCCCATACACGAAGTCTTTCCAGATCTTTGTTTCCCGGTTCCGCTGTTTCCTTTTGGGTTTCGATCTCCAAACGATGCCCCTGTTTCTCTGGATCTCCGCGGTGGTTGAGTACCCGCTGCATCGACCTTCTCTTTGTTTTGCTCCTTCACCTCCGCCTGGAATCGAGGAAGCTCCTCGACATGGTCCCCTGATCAGAGCCTCATCAAATCACCAGGTTGACATGGGAGCCTGTCCCCTGGAGCTGCTTGCTCGCGACCATGGCTGCGAGGGAAACAATCCAGGTCGTCAAATGACCCTGGAGTCCCCCGCTGCTTCAATCGCTAGTGTTTTTATGGAAGGGTATTGTCGTCTTTTCACCCCGTTTCTTCTTTCTCGCTTGCAAAGCAATTGATCTGTTCAAATGACCGATTTACCCTCGAAGTTTCAATTGGCTTGATTTAACGAGCAAGGATATTTTGGTCCTTTACTCTGTTATTTAAATCGAATCCTATTTTTATTTAAATATATGTCACACTATGGTTTTCTTAATTTCTGATTGGTCAGATTTACTTAATTCATAGTAAATCGATCCTTTATCAGAAAAATATGAATAAATAGTCGATGGAAAGGATTTTTAACATAGAATCTGATTTTATGGTTTTTGAGTCATGATTTGGATTCCTTTTCCAAAGTTTGCTTTGAATGGCATTTTTAGTATGTAAATGTTTTAAAATACATAATTAATTCATTTTAACTCTGTTTTATATAATAAGATATGTTTTCTTAATCAAGAGATAATGAGTAATCGTTTGGACTTGGTTTTGAGCTCTAAATCATAGTTTTGTAAAATTAGGGTTTTCTATGCTTTATTTCTTTATATATATTAATACATGTGTTGTGTTTATAACTAGGATATTATATGGATGGTTTGCTATCTGTTTGGTGGATATGATGGTAATGTATATATCTAAGGTATGTGATTCCTATGTATGTGAAAACCTATTTTTGTATGTGAGCCCTATTTTGTATGTGATGCCTATTTTTGGGTATGTGGATCCTATTTTAAATTGTGGAACTTAAATATGATGATAATGTGCAATACACCTACTCTCAGTTGGGATCTTATCCAACCCTACCTTAAAGTTGTGCTAGCCTTGTTATCCTTCTATATACATTTATTGGCTCTTTACTTAGTTTATGCCATTGTGGATTAATCATTTGAATCATGTGAATCATTCTTCTTCATATGTTGCCTCCTTTACTTGGAAATGATTTAATCTTGTTATTGACTCATCTTTTGAAATACTTGGAAATGTTATATATTGTGGATGTCTTTGTGGCTCATTTAATTGTAACTCTTGAATCTTGTTGTTGCCTATGTTGGCTCATCTCTTGAAGTACTTGTATAATGATGTTCCCTATGATGGCTTGTTGATTGAGATTATTTATTTGGGTTTTATTCCCAATGCTTGTTGAATCTTGATATATACTTTTCACTATGCTGCCAAGTGAATATTTATGCATGATATAGTTATTGGCCAATTGACAATGTAGTGTACATGAGTACAAACCACCCACAGGGCACTGAGGTTTTAGTCCTCCTGCCGGGCACTGGGGTTTTAGTCCCCCTGCCATTTTATATATTAGGCACTGGGGTTTTATTCCCCCTGCCACTTTTTAGGCACTGGGGTTTTAGTCCCCCTGCCATTGGTGAGGTCCGGTAGGTGCCTCACCCTACATTGATAGGACGTTGTGTCATAATTTATATTCATGCAAAAGTGATAATTGTTGATATTTAAATGTGGCAGTTTCTCTCTCTCATATTCATATATTGGACTCATTTCTTTGGAAATCTCTTCTTGTGGAGAATCTTTTATATTGCAAAGCTTTTTATTATTAATTGTCCTATTCCTTTTGTTTAACACATACCTTTTATCTTTCTCTTGCTGGATGACCCCAACCATCCAGGTTAGGATCAGAGTGCGCATGGAAGCTTGGTGAACCCAAAGCTAAGGATAGGAAAAGAAGAAAGGAATGTATAGTATATGATCATAGTTGCTTTTATGTTATATAGTAGTTTGTTTGGAGACAATGTTGTATTAGTTAAGTCTTCCTCTACCTAGATCCTTGTAGTTGCTTGTATAAAGTTGTACTCCCATTTGGGAAATTTTATATTGTACTCTTTATACATTTTTGAATAATGTCAAGATTTAATTCTTCCGCTGCCATACTTTTGATGATTTTGTTTATCATGTTTTTAGTAGAGACTTTTGGGTCTTTACAGCATGGTATCAGAGCATCAAGGTAGTCGGATTCTTGACTAGTTCAAAATTGTCTCCTAGATAGAACCCTTATCTTATATAGTTTTCCTTTAGTTAGTTTTTCACCTTAGAGTTGACCTAGCATGAAAGTTAGATTTAGTATCCTAATAATAATTAATTAAAAATAACATTTGTCAACTTTTTGGTGAATTGTCTAATTGAGTAGCTATTAGAGCAAGAAGTTGAAGTGATGGTGTCTAGAAAGGGTCAGAGCTTAGGGGCTGGCAATATTTTCCTCCGCCCCACTAGCTTGGTCACGAGGACTCCTGAGCTCATATGACCTGGCCTGGCCTGATCTGAAACGGACAACTCGAAATAGTCTACTCTTAGACATATTGCCTTATTGTTGAATAACCTTAGAATCCTTCATATGATGATTTGATTTCTTTTCTCAAACAAAAATCATCTTGTAATCCCTAAGTATCTTATATGAGCCTTAGATTTCCATGTTTAGGGTTTTGTGTACCCTATGCCCTATGCTATACCTTTAGTTTGGAGGATAGTGGATAGTAAGACTTTCATGATGGATCTTATACCCTTAAAATAGTTTGACTTAGTCACCCTTTGAGTGGAAAGGTAGTGCTAGTACCTTGATAGGTTATGGGGTTTTTGATTTCGAGGACGAAATCCTCTTTAAGGGGGTTGGAGTCCCTCAATGCCTTGAAATCAAGTAACCATAACTCCTTAGACATGGGAATAGAGAGCTTATGTGTTTAGAGTTTAATATGATTGTAATTCATCTTGTTTGATTATTAACTAATGGATAAGTCACATAATCCTTATGCTTGAACCTTAATATACTCTTGATGCACATAATCATTAATTGTTCATATGTGGATATACATAGTTTTGATTAAGTCACCCTAATGATAAAATGTGTATGGTAAAATGCACCCTAAGGATGCTTTAACATGTAATGGTCGTGTTGACCTAAACCTTAATATGTAATCATCTAGCCTTGACAACCTATGTATATATATACCCTTCATGCCTTTCTTGACACATTAGTGACATTAGGTGTCATCTCATGGTATACCTTAATGCATGTAAATCACTTAATCATATGTGTGACCTAATTATCAACACATGTTAGGCATAGCACCTTGTTGACTAAAATATATCTCATTGATCATCTTATTGGTTTATGGATCAAATCAGTAATATGATGATGAGTAATTAGATTCACATAATGTGAGGTTAATTCATAGTAATTAGTGTTGTGAGAGAATATGATTAGTGATGGCATGGATATGAGTATGTTAGATGTTGTGACCATATGTTCCTTGGAGATAAGCCATATACCCTTAGACCTGTTATTAGGGTAATAATGGGTTGGATGATATTAGATGGCATAATTCCACATGATGTAGTTGTTGGGTAATAATGTGGAGTTATTTAGGTTTTGACCTAATACATTATTGTTGTTAGGAATGGTTTTAGTATAAATGGCCTTGTAAACCCTAATTGTGCTTAAAACCCTTAATGAAGGAGATACCCTCGATATATAGTTGAGATATAATTGTTTTGTAATAAAATGTGGCACAAGTGTTAGTATAATAGATATGCTGCCTTTTTATGATAGAGTTTATGTAACAAGATGTTATGTTGGGTTTGTTAAAGGCTATAGGTTTTGTGGAAACCTTAGTAACACCTCACCTATGTAGGTTTTATGTAGTACCCTAGATTAAGGGTTATAACCTAGTTGTTTATGGTTGGGATGTTACACACTCACACTCTCTTTCCTCTTGTTGTGATTTCGGGGACGAAATCCTCTTTAAGGGGTGGTGTGCTGTAACATACTGAATCTCAGGGTCTTCCCTGCAATTTACCCATTCTTGAGCTTTTCTTTGACTTTTAGTCCATTTGGACCTTTTCCACAAATTCCACATCCTTTTGGATCATTTTTGTACACCTTGTGCAATTTGAGCACAATCTGAGGTTGAAATCACTATTTACCCTCTTTCATGATAATTGAGGGGTGTTTGCACAAATAACCCACATTAGGTGATAAGTTAGGGTTAATATTGTAGTTTGGTCATTAATGGGATAATAGAGTAGATTATATTTATTTGGAGCTTTTTGGATAAATATATTATTATTAATATGTATTTGAGTTCATATATGAGTGTATTAACCTTTATTGTTTCTCTCTCCTCGAAATATGATTTTAGTTCATAATAATATGTTATTTTGTTGAGTAATGAGTAATTGTACCCTAATATGTTTTATATGTCGAATGTACTCACATGTTTCTCATTAATAGCTTTTTCATATAATTCCTTGATTTTAATGTATTTTTTATACTCCTTTATGAGCTATATATTTATTAATGGCCATGTTAT
This sequence comes from Alisma plantago-aquatica, assembly GCA_963693085.1. Classification (NCBI taxonomy): domain Eukaryota; kingdom Viridiplantae; phylum Streptophyta; class Magnoliopsida; order Alismatales; family Alismataceae; genus Alisma; species Alisma plantago-aquatica. The sequence goes on along the minus strand of OY856409.1, from coordinate 1,866,403,287 downwards.
GCATTAAACGAGATTTTAATTATATAGCATCGTTCTATATGTTATTATGAGCCTATGGTTCAATTTTGGTGGCTTTTGGAGTTGATTTGACCCCTCTAATGCATTTTATTAGCTTTTAATATAGTGTAGTGCATTAATCGATGCATTTATTTGATTGTAACACTATGATTCCGTTATTTTTCACCCTGTCACGCATCAGCACCCAAGTATGCTCCATCGGACGGCCCGCGTTTGACCATCGCATCTCTGGCTTGATCTGACGGCCGGGACATTGTCCCCTACCTCCCGCTCAACGCGAGATAGGAGCCGTTTCACGGCAGATCATCCCTTGATTCGTTCTCTCTCCCTCCTTCATCAATGCACTTCGTTTTTGGCGCATCAAGTTCGGCTCCTCAAGTCCGTTCCAACGATCCTAAGCTTTCCCTCTCTCGTTCACCGGAGACGAAACGCCCAATCGGGGCTACCTCCTCCTCTCCACCATGGACACACAGTGGGACCTTCACCCACCCTAGCGCCTATTAAAGGTCGGAAAAACCATCCTCATCCCCCGCTCTAGCTTCCTCCACTATCAATTGGCCCTAGGCTACCCTCAGCCACCCAGACCTACTCGCTCTTCTTCTCCGGCAACGGCAGCCAGCCTCTCACACCTCCGACCTCCTCAGTGCAATCATGGGCTAGGTAACCATCCTTAGCCTCTTTCCTTTCTTTTCGCTTCTTTAGTTTGTCTCGTGGAGTCCCCTACCACCGTAACCTCTAGGGCCGCCGTAGTGCCACCATCGACCTTGGTCGGCGCCTAGCGTTTTGGGTTTCTGGTCCACCTCCGCACTCGTTGAAGCATGGATTCGACTCGCAGCCCATACACGAAGTCTTTCCAGATCTTTGTTTCCCGGTTCCGCTGTTTCCTTTTGGGTTTCGATCTCCAAACGATGCCCCTGTTTCTCTGGATCTCCGCGGTGGTTGAGTACCCGCTGCATCGACCTTCTCTTTGTTTTGCTCCTTCACCTCCGCCTGGAATCGAGGAAGCTCCTCGACATGGTCCCCTGATCAGAGCCTCATCAAATCACCAGGTTGACATGGGAGCCTGTCCCCTGGAGCTGCTTGCTCGCGACCATGGCTGCGAGGGAAACAATCCAGGTCGTCAAATGACCCTGGAGTCCCCCGCTGCTTCAATCGCTAGTGTTTTTATGGAAGGGTATTGTCGTCTTTTCACCCCGTTTCTTCTTTCTCGCTTGCAAAGCAATTGATCTGTTCAAATGACCGATTTACCCTCGAAGTTTCAATTGGCTTGATTTAACGAGCAAGGATATTTTGGTCCTTTACTCTGTTATTTAAATCGAATCCTATTTTTATTTAAATATATGTCACACTATGGTTTTCTTAATTTCTGATTGGTCAGATTTACTTAATTCATAGTAAATCGATCCTTTATCAGAAAAATATGAATAAATAGTCGATGGAAAGGATTTTTAACATAGAATCTGATTTTATGGTTTTTGAGTCATGATTTGGATTTCTTTTCCAAAGTTTGCTTTGAATGGCATTTTTAGTATGTAAATGTTTTAAAATACATAATTAATTCATTTTAACTCTGTTTTATATAATAAGATATGTTTTCTTAATCAAGAGATAATGAGTAATCGTTTGGACTTGGTTTTGAGCTCTAAATCATAGTTTTGTAAAATTAGGGTTTTCTATGCTTTATTTCTTTATATATATTAATACATGTGTTGTGTTTATAACTAGGATATTATATGGATGGTTTGCTATCTGTTTGGGGGATATGATGGTAATGTATATATCTAAGGTATGTGATTCCTATGTATGTGAAAACCTATTTTTGTATGTGAGCCCTATTTTGTATGTGATGCCTATTTTTGGGTATGTGGATCCTATTTTAAATTGTGGAACTTAAATATGATGATAATGTGCAATACACCTACTCTCAGTTGGGATCTTATCCAACCCTACCTTAAAGATGTGCTAGCCTTGTTATCCTTCTATATACATTTATTGGCTCTTTACTTAGTTTATGCCATTGTGGATTAATCATTTGAATCATGTGAATCATTCTTCTTCATATGTTGCCTCCTTTACTTGGAAATGATTTAATCTTGTTATTGACTCATCTTTTGAAATACTTGGAAATGTTATATATTGTGGATGTCTTTGTGGCTCATTTAATTGTAACTCTTGAATCTTGTTGTTGCCTATGTTGGCTCATCTCTTGAAGTACTTGTATAATGATGTTCCCTATGATGGCTTGTTGATTGAGATTATTTATTTGGGTTTTATTCCCAATGCTTGTTGAATCTTGATATATACTTTTCACTATGCTGCCAAGTGAATATTTATGCATGATATAGTTATTGGCCAATTGACAATGTAGTGTACATGAGTACAAACCACCCACAGGGCACTGAGGTTTTAGTCCTCCTGCCGGGCACTGGGGTTTTAGTCCCCCTGCCATTTTATATATTAGGCACTGGGGTTTTATTCCCCCTGCCACTTTTTAGGCACTGGGGTTTTAGTCCCCCTGCCATTGGTGAGGTCCGGTAGGTGCCTCACCCTACATTGATAGGACGTTGTGTCATAATTTATATTCATGCAAAAGTGATAATTGTTGATATTTAAATGTGGCAGTTTCTCTCTCTCATATTCATATATTGGACTCATTTCTTTGGAAATCTCTTCTTGTGGAGAATCTTTTATATTGCAAAGCTTTTTATTATTAATTGTCCTATTCCTTTTGTTTAACACATACCTTTTATCTTTCTCTTGCTGGATGACCCCAACCATCCAGGTTAGGATCAGAGTGCGCATGGAAGCTTGGTGAACCCAAAGCTAAGGATAGGAAAAGAAGAAAGGAATGTATAGTATATGATCATAGTTGCTTTTATGTTATATAGTAGTTTGTTTGGAGACAATGTTGTATTAGTTAAGTCTTCCTCTACCTAGATCCTTGTAGTTGCTTGTATAAAGTTGTACTCCCATTTGGGAAATTTTATATTGTACTCTTTATACATTTTTGAATAATGTCAAGATTTAATTCTTCCGCTGCCATACTTTTGATGATTTTGTTTATCATGTTTTTAGTAGAGACTTTTGGGTCTTTACAGGACCCAAACTGGTTGTGGATTTCGATCATTCAGGAAATCCAGTTGGAGTGAACTGCAACTCATTTATTTCATATCTTGGGGTTCTTACTCGTAGCCATTGTAGTCCTATTTTTCAATCCTGGCATAGAGTTCCTAAGGGGAAGAAATACTTAATCTAGAAGGAACTATGTGTGAGTTATCATTATTTGCAATTCTATTTTTGTAGATTACTAATTTTTAGGCTACTAGTTAATAGCAATTCTATTTTGTAGAGTATATTTGATCTGGATGAAAAGCTGCATCATAAATGTGTGGTGCAATGCTGTGGGAGGATCCTAAGGAACTATAGGACAAATCTCACCCGAGAGTACATACGCGATGCTGAGAACAAGTTCTTAATTGATTTCCAATTCTAGACATTGATCACTTTTTGACTAACTCTACACTAATAATTTTTGTTTGTATTCTTTTTAAAAAATAAATTTAGGAAGAGAGCAGCCCCTGAGTAATGGAACTACCTGGACCCCAGAGACTGGGAGGAGTTTGTTACCCAAAGAAAAATGGATGAATTCAAGGTATTAAGCGCCACTCTCAATTTAATTAATATACATTCTTATGTATTCACCTATTCAAGATTATCATTTAGTATTACTAACCAAATCAATGTGCTTACTAACAAGGCAATCAACGATGCTCAAAGAGCAAGGCGTGCACCGAATGTGCATGACCACACAATGGGTCCAAGAGGCTATGTAGGTGTTCTCCAAAGACTACATGTTGAGTATACTACTCAGTCTACTGCATAGTCTGCTGCTACTCAGGAGTCCTCTACTATTGGCCCCGCACCTCTACCTCGCCATGCTATGTGGATATCTAGGAGGAAAAATAAGAAGGGAGATATAACAAAGCCCGCAATTGCTGAGTTGTCTACAAAAATGGTAAAATTCAACTCTTAGAGCAATCGATCAATATTGATTATTGTTATGTTTACTTACTAATTTCTATTGATGGAGATTAGCGGGAGCTGCATGAGCAAAGGAAGGAAGGCAAGTTCATCCCTGAGGGTACAAGGGATGAATTGACAGTTGCTCTGGGTAACCCAGAGCATCCTGGACGTGTTAGGGGTGCATGTGCTGGTGTGGGTATCAAAGCATTCTTTGGGCCATCCTAGCACAAACCTGTCCTAAAAGCGGGACTTTCACAAGTTGAGGTAACCTATTCTTTTTTTAGAATGTTATTGCAAAAGGGAACTCAATAATCGATAGCTAACATTTATTTTATCCATGTATAGGTAGATGAATTAATTGAGAGGAAATTCCAAGAAGCAATGGTGAAGTGGCAAACATCTCAGACGGCCACTCAGACGGTACATGTGATGTGTCACACTTCTATTACTCCTACTACAGAGGTTGGGAGTAATCATGTAGACCCACCACCTAGCACATCCTCTGTAAGTATTTTTATGACATAGTAGCTAGTCTTTGTAGAGGTTGGGAGTTTGTGTATATATGCATATAACATTCTTTATAAAAATTTGTAGAGGTTGAAGCCATGCCGTCTAAAAAGTCAAGAATATGTTGTTGCAGAGGCGTCGGCTTACCCACCCCTTCTAGGGGAAATGTTTCATAGGACTCCAGTACCATATGGTGTGGTTCGTTTGAGCCTAATAAGTATAATCCCCAAATGGAGGGATCCTACATTTCCATATGCCCACCCAGATTCTGAAACGCTTGGTGAGGAAGAAGGCAGAGTGATATTGTGGCCCAAAGCGGATGTCGTCTATACTAATATTGTATGCTAAATTTACATTATGTTAATTTGTTAGTGTGTACGTATATATGAGTCAATTGATATAAAATTATATATACAGGTCAAAAGGAAGACACCCACTACATCTCGACCTCCACCTCCACCTCTTGAAGTACCAAGTTGGCTTCTAAAGGACCTACATGCCTCGTTAGGTCCTAATTCTAGGGGTATGACAGATTGGATAGGCGAACATGATCCAAATTTCCCTATAAATGTTACTATTATGGAGGAAGTTGTAGGTCAATCATACGATAACAATCTATTTATACAAGTTTTGCATACGTATTAATGCATACGTAATACAAGTTTTGCATATGTATTAATGCATACATATTAATGCAGGTCAATCATACGATAACAAGATATTTATACAAGATATTTTGGAGTTGTTTCATTATGATTGGCTGAACACATCTATGATAGAGATGTGGATATGGTGAGATCTTGTTTATACATCCATATACCTTATTGTATATACGGTGATCTGGTTTCTTATATATTAAAGCATACGTAATACATGTCATACAGCCACTTACACACGATATGTACAGATTTTGCATTTTCCCATGTGGGATTTTTGGTTCCGTCTTTGATTAGTATTGTAGTTAAACACCCTAGGTCAGTTACTTCATACTATTGTGATGTTTTTAAATATTTTGGTAAAAACAAGAAGGCAGTGATAATAGATCCATTCAATGTCGGGTAAGTTTATTTTGATTATAATTTGGACTTAAGAAAATTACATTTTTATTGTGACTTTTGAGTTATTAATTTATAACTTTCTTACCTCTAGTGGTAAGCATTCAGAGTTACTATTTATTGTCCCTGAGACGTTCACTGTCTATTATCTAGATGCTATGGGGAAGGAATTGAATATATATGGACACGCAATGAAAATGTCATTATTCTCGTGAGAAATATTTCATATTTTTATATCCGTTAACATATGTTATTACATTCCTATTTAGTTATGCAATTTAGTGAGTTACATTAACATGTAGGGCTTTATAAGAGTACGCCAAAGCTAGAGGAAAGATCCCCAAGAAAAAGAACCAACCACTAACTTGGCAGAATGTGACAGTAATTTCCCGACTCCAATGTATATATTATTTATGTGAATTGTGCTTATTTGTATTTTTGAATATTGTGTATATTTCAATTTATAGTGTGCTACATAAGACAACGGCTAAGCATGTGGATACTATGTGATGTGATTTATGAACATAATTATCGAACATGCCACAATGGAAATCGATACCATACATCAGGTATTATATGTAGTCTCATTAGTTAACATGAAATATATCAATATTATTATATATTATTAATTATATATATACATAATTCTCTTTACAGGTGTTTAAAACTGACTTCACTATAGGTGAAAAGTTATTAGATATACATACTCCCTATACGATGGATGAGTTAAATGATGTAAGAGAATAATGGGCAGAAGCCCTACAAGTAGCGGGAATTTTTAAATATAATTGGGATAATGATGATGATGAATAAAGAATGATATTTCTAAACTTTGTTCTCATAATTATTTTTGTGTGAATGTGAATGAATTTATATGAATTGCCATATATGTGAATGTGAAGATGATCAATACATGAATGTTTCTACATGTGTCTGAATGTGAAAAGAGAAGAAATGAATGGAGTTGCAAGTTGCTAAATGTGTGTGAAAATGGAGGAAATTTGAAATGGAACTACTGGTTTCTACATGTGTGTGATGAAAAATAATATGAATTAAATGTGCTTATACATGTCTGTGAATCACATGATAAATATATAATATTGTCTATCTTGTTAATTTTTCAGGTTTGTGGCCTGTTGTTGGTTGATATCAATGGACGTTGTAAACCTATAGTTCAGAAATAAACTGTAGGTTTTGCATCCTACTGACCAGCCATACAGTAGGTCTGCAAACTGATAAGCAAAAAAAATCAGAACATAGGCATCAATTATTTGTGTAAAACCGACAAAAAAACACATAGGTGTCGGTTGGTAGTTAAAAACTGATGTCTTTATCCCCTTCTGGCATCAGTTATACGTAAAATCAATGCCTAGTAGCGCGTTCGTGGTGGTAGGTGATATGGCATCAGTTATTAGTATACAAACTGACACTGATGGTATCAGTTATTAGTAGATTCTGGCTAGGTACCATGGTCGTGCTAGGTAGCACGGCCTATGGCGTCGGTTACCTATATAAAGCCGACACTGATGATGCCCTTGCAAGTGCCTTTTTGGTGGCGGGAAGGGGTATGGTGTCAGTTGTTACTTAATAACCGACATTTGTAATAAGGTTATAGTGTCGGTTTACTTTAAGAACTGACACTGATAGTCCCCTTGCTGGCACGTTTTCGGTGGCGGGAAGGTTTATGGCATCGGTTGGGGGACCGACGCTGAAGGTGTCAACTTTTAGCGGTGCCCACTTGGGTGTCGCTTGGAAACCGATATCTTAGGCCTTAAATAACTGACACCAAAGGTTACTTCTGTAGTAGTTGATATGTGCTATGATGAAATCCTAAGTCGATACTAAGGTTAGGAAGGGATAAGACCGATGGAATTAGGAGTTGTCTGTTCCCTAGATGCACGTGACCATAGGGTCAGCAGCTAACATCTACCTTTGCCTGAGGACCATGGATTAGTAGGTTGGCCACCTTCATAAGTTCATGGGGCCTAAGGGGTAAATGTTAGAGGCACTCCCTAGATGCATAAGGATCATATCACCCCAAAAGTACTAGCACCCTAGAGACCTTGAGGTAATGACTAAGGATTGTACATAAGAGAGATGTTAAGATCCAGAGGTGATGGGAAAAGTCTTCCCATGGGTATAGACCCATAATGGAGATGTTCATGGTGAGGAGTCATGAGTAGTATGTTTCAACATAGATTTGAAGGAGTGATGGTGATGTGTGATGCACTGTCTTTACTCTTAGAACGGGATGAACTCTGTATTTGGACTGCAGCCAAATGCTTATTCCATCTTGTTATGGGTGTGAGAGACAGGACAAAATGCACATCATATACTAAAGATAGAGGTGATATGAGTTGAAACCCTTCTATGATGTTTGAGGATGGAAGGAAGTACCACACCCTTTGGAGAATATATTGGATAGGTGTTTTGAGAGCATAAGAAGAAAAAGGGTAATATGAGAATGTACCTATCCAAAGTAGTTTGGAATCTATAAGTTATAAGTTTGGGTTTGATAACCAAGATGATGAGCTTGAAGTTTTCTTGACTCAGTTAGACCTAAACCTGAGATGAGGATGATGAGTGGAGTATAGGAAGGTTTATGTCTTCACCATCTCCTAGCACGTAAGGAAGCTAATGCGCTAACGAGATGCTCTCAGTTGAAAATAGCTCACGTGTATAGTTGTCTTGTCTAGCTAGTGGGGAGAGCTAAAAGAGGTTTCTCGGTGGATCCTATGACCATTAGAGGACTAGACCTATGTGTCTAACACCCAGATACAACTAGACTCATCAGTCAAGTTTGTGGTTTCCCAATTATCCAGCCCCGAGCTTGATGTGATGAAAGGATTGATATAAGAACCTCAGAAACACCTCTCAAGAAAAGAAGGTGGTGAAACCCACTACTAGAGTGTTTTAGGGTTTCTAAGGAGTCACCCTTGAGGAATCATGTCATGCAAGAATCTCACGATTTAAGTACATCGTACACCATGGTACTACCAAGATGGTTAAGGTTTGTAGTATTTCTTTGAAGACCTGGGAGTAAGAAGGATATAATGTTGCATGTGGCCAGTTTCCATACATGTCAGAGGGTGAAGGCTGAATACCAGTAACCCAGTGAGTTGCTATAGATAATGATGAGTCCCCAAGAGGGAATGGGAGCAAAACACCATGGACATTGTGGTAGGACTCTCCTGGACCAAGAGAGGTCATGAACCGATATGGGTTACGGTAGATCGCCTTACCAAGTTGACCTAATCCCTTGCCTAAGAGAGAGCACTGCCAGTGTGACAAACCTGGTTGAACTATATATATATATATATATATATATATATATATATATATGAGAGGGAGATACTCCAACAACAAAGTGACCCGAGTTCAATATCTTGAGCAGGACCTACAATGCACTTCCATGTTGTGGAAGTAAGTACATGAAGAACTCAATACTAGATTAAAGTTTTGTGCAGCATATCACCCCCCCCGACTGATGGATAGTTAAGAGAGTATGATCCAGACTTTAGAAGGTCTGATGAGAGCATATGTGCTCATTCAGGGTGATTCGTGGGAGCAGTTCCTGCCCCTAGCATAGTTTGCTAGTTATGAAGTCACCATAGCATGTATCAAGATGTATGAAGCTCTGTAAGGGAGGTCTTGTTGGTCACTGCTTCACTAGGATGATGTCGGTGAGAGGACATTGTGAAGGTTCGAGAAACTAAAGTGTATGGAGATGACGTCGCTTTAATCGAGCAATGGTTGAGTAAGCCCAGGATCGACATGAGTCGCGTGCTGATATGAAGCAGACTGATATGCAGTTCACCGTGAGTGGATATCTGTTATAAAAAACCTAACCCCTCTGAGTTGTAGCTAAGAAACCTAAGTCCTGATACATGGGTCCATTTAAGATGGATTGGTGGAGTTTCTTATGTTGAGCCTTACCCCTCAGGATAACATGATGTATGATGTGTTCCATGTGTCCGATCTAGAGCACTATGTGATGTACTCGATCCATGTGATGCATATTGAACCTATTGAACTCTAAGGGAGGATGACATATCCTGAGTCACCTGTGAGAATTCTAGATACCAAGGTGAAAGAACTCAGATGTAAGAATATAAGGTGATAAAGGTTTGTTGGAAGCACCATGGAGAGGATGAAGCCACATGGGAGCCAAAGACGGACATGGGAAAGTTTTATCCTGATTGTTTGTATGTTTGGTGGAATTTTGAGGGAAAAATTCCTATAAAAGGGGAAGGATGTTACAACACCAATTTTTAGGCTTGAATTATTTGAGATGCAATTTCTCCAATAAAATGTATGGTTTTGAAATTGTATGATTTATGTGCAATGAATGAGTTTCTTTGGTAATATTTCCTTTAAATATATGATTTTGTGGACCCTATTAAGTTAGTGTGTCCAAGATAATAAAAAACAGAAAGAAAATTAAAGGAAATCAAATAATGCATAAATAAGAAAAGAAATTGAGATAGTAATGAAAATATGAGAAATATGTGGAAAAATATATGATTGAATCTTCATGGATGAAATTTCAAATCCACAAGGTTTTAAATGGTAAAACGAATACAAATAAAGAGAATAAAAGAGAAAGACAGAGAAAATATGTATAAAATATGCCTTTTTAAGTGATAACTTACATATAAAGAAAAGTATGTCATACTTTTTAATTTGAGTCCTAAGCTTGGTACACAAGTATAATAAGTCATTGTGGACTTTACTCTAAAATTTGGGACTAAAAGGATAAGTGGTTTAGGAGATATGATTTTTGGAAGATTTCCTAAAGTGAAGAAGATTGAATTAAATGTCACGATTATTTAAGGATATTTTTTGGTTTTTAATTGAACATGTGGCATGACAGCCATAGAATCTAGGATCCAACAATGACCGTACCTGCACTCTCCACAATGGAACAAGGAAAGGAGGAACAGGGAAACATGATTTTAGGACCAATTTCCTCGATGAGTGATGCATGAGCGTCTAGGGGGACTCTCCCATTGTGATTGGGATCCTATTCTGAGTTGAACGATCCCCAATTTGACCTATCCTTGAGTGGGACTAGCATTTCCCTAATCACTGAAGGAACAAAGTTCTAGGAAGGGTGAGGCTACACTTCCCTTTCCCCCAGCCTCCTATAAAAGGGGCCCTAGCTCTCTCACGATTTCAGGCTCTGTCCGCGAGTATGTATCTTTCCAAGAAGGATCGGTGTGCTGAGAAGGGACATTGTTCCCTGACCCAACGTTTTCCCTGACCTGGGGTGGCGACAGCTCCAGGAGCATCCAACCCCCACCACCAATCCGGGGGGGGTATCATAGGGTCTGTGAATCCTAATTGGAAGAAAGAGTGACCAAACAAAGAGGGGCGGTGATCGACAACTAGAGGAGGCATAGGAACGAAGTCGCCGGCGGAGACAACCTTGCTCCGTGGCACTCTATTTTCCAGAGGAAATAGAGTCGCGCATACGGAGAAGAAGGCGCAGGGCGGCGGTCAGTCGGGTCATGATTGAATCGGATCCGGAGGAAGATTCGTGAGCCAGAAGGAGGAAAGGCAAAAACGGTACATGTGGCATCATTTTATTGGTCCGTAACTATTTTAATTGTGAAAATCATATTATATGATTGGTAGCTCAGATATAGACAAATTACATATGAAAATTTATCATAAAATGCAAGGAATTCAATAAAAATATCATTGAAGCTTGATTCTTCCTGCAATTTGAAAAGTATAAAAGTTGGCACCTTTAATGCATTTATGAATGGAAAACCCTAATTTTGATATTAATGAGATTTGGTAAAGTTCTTTGCATGATTTAAAGCCAATATTAACATGTTGTTAATAAAAGGAATATTTAGATCTAAATCTATGATCTTTATACATAATTGGCTCAATTTAGGATTCCATGTATATGAAAGATCATTAATGCGCTTAGAAACCCTAATTTAGGTGAATATGACTTTTAATGGTTTTAATTGTGCAAATCTATGAATAAAATAGAGATATGATGATCCTAAGCCAATTTGAGTATAAAAGATCCTTAATGTGGATAATTTGAGCAATTAGGGTTTTTATGAGTAGAAAAGCTATTTTAGGGTTTGTTGACCTAAAAAGGATAAAGTTTGAGAAATTGATCTAAGAAGCCCTAATGAATCCTAATTATATCTAGAAACCTTAGAGAGGTATCCCAAGTCAATAAAGAGTTCTTTGGGATGAGATGGTAACAATTAGGTATTATACATATTTTTAGGATCAAGATTACTTGATTGGTTGCTTGTCTTGCTTCATTGTACATCTTGATTGGATTGGATTGTTCTTATTTCTTGTGAGATATCAAAGTCAGGTATGTGGTTACGTTTATGGCTAATTGCTCTATTTTCACAGTGATTTCTGAGGTTTTATCGGTTGCTTAGAAATAACTGCTTGGTTGACTTTTATTTCTTATAACTGTAAAGTGACTATGACTATCAGCATAAATATATTTGCATGACTAGCTCAGATTCTAGTCCTCCTCTATAGCTTTGATGATGATGAGATGGATGAACCAGTACATCGTCTACCCTTGGGGTAGGATCATCAGGTTATCATGAGTCAATGTGTTGGTCTACCCTTGGGTAGAACCATACAACTACACAACCTTATGTCCTGATTTACTTGTAAGGTAGGATCATAGGGGCTATTTGAGATCTACCATATGAGAGAGGTAGTATCCATGTCCACTACAGGGACAACACAGAGGCAAGGATATGTTGGGGTTGAGTAGTTATGTTTAATACGTAAAGTTTGATCTATTAAGTAATAATTTAGTTGCATTATGTTGTTACAATTGGATGTAAGATTTTGGTTTCCCCACATACTAGTATAATTCATTATACTGACTGACGTTTTATTTGTCGGCGTTTTAGGAATATCTGAAAGTTGACAAATAGTAAAGTGGCATTTGTGAAGAATAAAGTTAACTTATTAAAGGAGGATTTAGTTAGATAGAACACTACAGTGGGTAGAAGTTCCAGATTCCTATTTTTAAAAGGTATGTAAAAAGTAATTTTTTATCCTTTTTTAAGCTTAGTCTTTGGTAGAATTTATTAATTATTTGTAAAACCATTGATCCTATTTTGAGATAGCGGCTCTAACTTCTTGGTCTTCCTTAATCGGGGGTTACCGGGAAGCGGGGTCATTACACATATGGACTCTGGTTTATTCTCTCTCAAAGGAAGTGTGTTCTAGACCTCCTTATAGAAACTAGTTTGATAAGTGGTAAACCAACATGTATCTTTGTGGATCCACAACTTTTCCGTGAATATATTGATACTTTTGAACTAGTTGATAGAGTTATTGTTAGAAAAATTTTATATTTAACAGTGACTCTTTCAGATATATCTAATGTTGTTGGACGTCTAAGTCAATTTATGCATCAGCCTTGTGGAATAGATTAAATAGGTGTTTGTTAGGCTCTTAGATATCTAAAGGCAACTCCTAGAAAAGGATTACACTATAAAAGTCTTGGGCAGCTCAGTCTTTGGGGGTATTCAGATGCTGACTATGTTGCTACTCATGAGGATAGACGATCTACTCTCACACTATATGTGAGATCTTTTAGGTGATGTATTTACTCAAGGAATATGACATTTCTATCTCTACTCCTGTGCCCACATATTGTGATAATAAAGTTGTTACTTTCATTGCTAATAATCCCGTCTTCCACGAAAGAACGAAACATATTGAGATCGTCTGCCATTTTATTAGAGATGAAGCTCTTGCTAGAAGAATTTGAACTCCTTACATTCCAAAAGATGATCAGTTGGCAGATATATTCACAAAGTCTTATGTTTCAAGTTGAGCTTACATGATATATACGCTCCAACTTGAAGGGAATGTTAGAATATTATTAAATTATATATAAGAAGCTAAGTACCTTGGCCATACGATGTTTCTTAATTCTTAAACATGCTTGAGACCCAAGCATGCTTCATCCCCAAGCATGCTTGTGTTTCAAATTTGTAAGAGTCCCTTCACCTTTGTATAGGATTGGGTTTTTGACAATAAGACATACAACACACTTTCTTTTATTATTCTCAACAGCGTCCAACAACCTCATGCTCCAATTCATGCAGCGATATCTTGTCCATGGACAACTGAAGAAGGAAATTCGTCACATGGAGCATTGAGGATCACCATTGAAACATACTAAAGTTCTCAACTAGTTTCCTTGCGGGTAACTAGAGTGCGCAACATAGACTCCTCTTCCTTAAATAAAACACATTCACCATCTGGAATATAATGACGTGCATAAAGTCAGCCCCTGGTAGCGAGATACCTCGAAGCAACCGTCCTAAAAAAGTTTTAATTTTGGTGGTTAGTGCAAGCTCTATAACTTCCTCCATCTTTCATGGTGTCACCATTCAAGCTTGGGTTCTAGAGAGGAATATTTTCCAGGAATTTAGTACCCTCCTGACAGAAAAATTCCTAGTCTTATCAAATCTTCAAGCAAACTTATCGGTTTATGCACTGTGAGGTAGTGGGATTCTTCCTATGCATTCAACCAATCTTGAACAGACAACTTGCTTTCGTATATTTATATTTACAGTTTGGATTGTTAACAAAATCACTCACTTAATGAAATCAGTTATTCCCCTTTTGCCTCCTAAATAATTATTCAATCACTTCAAATTCGCTTGTCCCAACCCCAACCCCGCAAAAGTTAATGGAAGCACCAGTACCTATACGCAATTCAATCGAAAGGTTAACTCTTCTTTGAGGTTCAACCTTGTTCTACTAACCTTGCTTTGTTTCTTACCACCTTACCACTTTCATCAAGCTTGTTCCAGTAGACCCACTTTGTGACAGTGATCTTTGTATCACTTGGTCTTGGAACTAGAGTCTACACTTCATTCTTTTCAAACTATTCTAGTACCTCTTGCATGAGATTTACGACCTATCAACTTCAGATCTTTCATTTATACCAATGTACGGATGTTTTATGAGTAACCCTGTGGCACCTTAACATTTACCAAGCATTCACAAAATGCTTTATTCTCCTTTCTAGACAACATGTAATGAGAGGGGGGTAAGTATGTTCTCCGATCGCTACTAACTACTTCTTTTAATTTTTTCCTTATTCCTCTTTCACGTAGAGCTGACTAACAATGCAGTTATTCATGTCATCAAAAACCTCATCCTTAATGAGGTGGCATGCAGAAGAATATGAAAAAGATGACAAGTTAAGACACCTGGTTGATTCACCTAGAGCTGACTAACAGTGCGGTTATTCATGTCATCAAAAACCTCATCCTTAATGAGGTGGCATGCAGAAGAATATGAAAAAGATGACAAGTTAAGACACCCAGTTGATATAGATCTCATTAGTAAGGTTTTCTGAATTTTGTAAGACGTTGGTGATGTATAAGGGAGATAATGTAAGAACGCATGTAGATTTTAGCAATTATCATGCTTGACGATTCCCTCTGCCCTGATTTGGTCGATTAACATAAACTAGGCCTTTTTACTATTTTAATTCAATTTATTTTATTTTAAGGACAAATCTTTTCTATCAGGGACTTATTTGCTATTTTAAGGACATATTTATAAAGGAAATGGTCTTACATTTCATTTTTATTTGTCTACCTGATTAAATCATTATATAATATGATGTGTCAAACAGAGCTCTCAATCATTTGTTGCATATACCTTGAAATTTTTGTTTTTGTGGAGTTTCAATTGTTGAATTTTCTTTTGGAATTGGATTCCACCATTTGCTGGATTAATTAAATATTCATTGATCAACAGTCGGTAACGTGATTTATGTGATAGTTTTGTTTATTGCTTGACTCTTTTTTTTAATTTATTGAAATACTTCTCTTGGCTGCTTTCTTGGATGAAAATTAACAGTTGGATCTAGCCTGTTGTATCTATTTATCCACAAATTTTAAAGTTCGTTTCAGATTTGTTCTGAGAATAGTACAAGTCAGTGTCATATTAATGTGTGGATCGTGTGGCAAATGAGGTTAGCATTAGGTGGAGTCATGTATCATAAGCTTAGATAACATAATCATTATTGACGCACTGGTGATGGTTGACTTAGAGTCTAACGATATTTCAAGATAATTATTGTTTAATTGTGATAGAGTAAGAGATCAAGTTATTCCTTCTACATGCTTTTATCACATCTTTTTTTTGTAGTATGTGGTTTGTATGGCATCAATTTAGATAAATCTAACATATGTCTTTCTTCAACTTCATTAGAATCGGACATGTTAATCATGCGTTGTCTGTCAATAAAATCATTTCTACACTAATTGCCCAAATACAATAGTACTTTTATGCTTGGGAAGCCGGAAGCCTCAGTTACATCACATACTCACAGTGAAAAGAATTGAGGTGGTTTATATGCGGCTAAAAACTAGGACCTGAGTTGACTCGGTGATGCGATGGTTACGTTCTCTCAAATTTTTCAATAAAGCATTCAACTGAGCATATTAACTGGTTATGGTAATGTCCTTTGCTTAGGGGTGCACTTGGAAATCGGCGGACCTGGCTAGTGTTTTATCATGCTTTATTTGATCCAGTTGTTGGCCTGCTTGTTGCATGGTGCAGAATGAATAGAATGACCCTGTTTAATTAAAAAGAACAGAGGTTGAACGATTTAATGAGGTCCTAATCAAGTGTGTTGTAATATCTGATCCTATTGCCAGACATATAAAATGCTTAATACAAGGCTAACAGATGTACTTTTAATTATTCTTACAAATTCATGGAATTGGGAGTTGGTTTCACGGGTTCTATGAGAATTGTATCAAACGGAAAAATAATTCACATATATTTCTGCGGTTTATGCATTTTATGTAGATTTGTGCTTATTTTGCTGACAGTGGTCAATATTATACTGTAAACCGTATCTGATTTTTAGCAAAATACTTGCTAAGAAAAATTTAGTGAACATGAAACTCTGAATTAACTACAGATTCTTGTGTGGCTTTTTTTCTCTATGCATTGCGATTCGTAATATTCATTACTTTGGCCCTAAATGTTCACGCAACTTATCAATAATGGAAAATATTTTGGCATGCACATATCCACCTCTGAGAGTCTGGGAACTTGGCTTTTGGTACTCACATATTAGGTTTCTATTGCAAATGGTTTAATTGCATACCCAACGCTAGTACCAGTCAATTCTGCGGTTTAGTTTATTCATAGTTGTGTTACATAACACTTATAACTTGAATTTCAGTGGGCGTTATTCCTTTGGTAACGTGGGTTCGTAATTCTGTTCAATCGAGATTATTATTATATGATGAATAATTTCTTTCACCAGGTAGGGGTGTTTTAGGTATCTAACAATTCGCCATCATATGATTGCTTTGCTGATAAATATTCATTTGTTTTATCTTCTGTTGGCTATGTTCTACGGACATCTTTTGTATTGGTTGCCATTGTTTAACACGGATACTTTAGCTGGCCTTTCTACCATGCCAAATTGACACATCGATCAGCATGAAAACAAATGTTCATTACAGAAGTTGAAGTTCAGTTTTTACTTAAACCAAGAAAAAAAATGCATATATCTTATTCTGTTTGTTCAAGTCATGTGTTTCTGGCCCTGCGCATGCCATCATTTTGCTTCCTAACAACCAATAGGTAGTATATCAATCCACCCACCAGAACGCAAATAGCCATTCCATCCACAACTGCCGCGATGATGATGATCTTTAGCTTGGTACTTATTGAACTTCTCTCATCCTTGGACATGTCGACACTGGGAACTTTTATCCAGAAACTCACACCATCTTTCCAGTCAGCTTCTCTGATTCCCCCAACCACTCCGTAATAGAAGCACCAATGACTGTTGTTGGCATATACCGTTGCAAGGCATGAGCAATTGCCCACACAGGATTGCAAGCATTCCTCTAGGGTGACGTTTGTTACTGATGCAGCAGACCTTAAGGCAGTGGTGCCGCCCACAATGTTCTGCATCTCCACCTCATATGGTACTTCACAATACTCTTCAGGAAGGAGATTCTTGATGCAGCTCATGGCTGAAGAATTCTGTTCCCCTGATGTGATCTGGATACAAGAACAAGAGTGTGATGGTGAGCATACTCCTGATTGACCGCACGGGAATGGAAGGTCACACATTGCAATAGGTGCTCGATAGCTTGCCTTAAAGCTTGTGTTAAGAGCCGAGTAATAATAAAGTGACACAGACCCTGTTCCTCCAAGCATCAGAAATCTCACAGGCTCAGCAGCCTCTGTCCCGAGGAGTTGTGCGATTTTTCGCCTGTTACTTCCATATACTTTGAGCCCTTCCGATCCCAGTTTCACGAGCGATATGTTCCGATCTCTAGTATGGTTGAGCTCCCAGTAGGAGTACTTCCCCCCGTCAGCAGAGTTCAAGTACAAGGCGACCCTGTCTCTATTGATTTCAAAGGAGTAGTACAAGGCTGCCGAATCGGCAACGCTGGCCGTCAAACTCGAAGGAGCATAAAGTACTTGCGACCAGAGCATTACATCTCCAGGATGGTCGAATGTCTGCCATAAAGTCTGGTTCTCTGCGTTGATTAAGGCGAGGTTGCCAGTTGGTTCTAGTAGTACAGTCTGCAGTTATGAATTCATTGGCCAGGAGAATTTGCAGGTAAGTAGTCACTGGAGTAGTTTGGAAAAGTTTGTGGAATCTACATTCATATAGCAGTGAACTTATATAACATGGATATATAGTTTGTACCTTCACTCCAAGTCCAGCAGTATTGGAAGACCAACCAACTGTCCCGTTTGTGTCTTTCAGCTTCAGCTCACCAGCTTTCGTCATCTCTAGTGTGCATTGGTCTTTGGGGTTGAACTTTGTACTGCGGTGATCTGATGCCCAGGCTTTCAGCTCTCCTAGCAGTACCACCAACGAGCACGAGTGCCTGCCATTTGTAGTCGCCTCTAAACTAAGGGCAGCTTTGAATTGTGGAAACGCTTCTCCGGCTGTAGAGAAGAGAGCTCTTCCGCGAAAACCAGCCTCATAGGCAGAGGGAACAGGTATTCCAATCTGTTGGCCAACTGATAACTGAAAGCAAGACAGAGTTGAAGAGAAATGGGTGAAAGTTAGGAGGAACAAACAGGGTACTGTAAGAGATTGGGCATTCATTGAGCCTAGCTTGTGTGGCTTGGTGTTTGATGTGATATCACTTATCAGTCTCATGAGGACTAGGTCTATTTGGTCCGGCTCTAAATTCTTGCAAGGAACAGTAGTCTGATTCTGCAAGTGCAAGATTTTGATGTTTCTTTGTGGGTGCATTCCGAGTGGTGCTTAAAGCCTGCAACAAAGTAATTTTCCACTAGGCAGAGAGCGCTTGGTTCATTGGATCTTTTCAACATATTTCAGAGTGGCACTCTTCCGTTTTGAAACTTTTCACTTTCCAATTCACCTAGTGAATTAGTGCTATTGTGGTCCGTTGCGCTCGAAGTCTCCGTTGTTAGGCAAATCAGCAAAGAATAAGGTGGCAAAAGACGTGGCACCGAGTTTGTTAAATGGGTCGCAGGATCAATCCTTGAACATGTTATCAATCAATATAATCACCTATTTGTAGAAAACAATAACAATGTGGTATGTGCTCGTTCTTCGAAGATGAAAATAAGTGCTTGACGATTTAATAGACCAATACCGGTCGGCTTAATGATTAACACGGAAAGAACCTGATAATTAAGATTCCTTACATTTCGGAATAATTGTTCATGAGTGTTATGTTATTGAATTAGGGATATTACTTGTCTAGAAAATATATATTGTAATGATTCTCAAACCATTCATAAATCGGTAAATTTAACATATGTTAGCTATATTAGTTTGGCTAATACTATTTGGCATGGGTTAAACCCAATGTAAATACAACTACTATATGTGGGATATGGAAGGGGGGAATGGTTTTTATCTTTTGTGTAAATGGAAAGGTGTTTTAGTCCACATAGCTCATTCCAAATGCTTTGTTGGTTTTTATATAAAGATTGCATGCGACATTAGTGTCCAAAGGGCTCTAGGGGGAGTAGCTCATCCTTGTGGTGGGCATGGTGACCACAACACACAAGTATACACGTGTGCACCATGCTTTGCCTCGCTTGACTGGGCTCGGGTCTTGGCTCATGGGAAATTATGTTCTTTTTTTTCTTTTTGCACAACGAATAACAACTTAATTAATTGGAAATGGAATCATCATATTACTTTTATGTGTACACGAGTGTTGTTGTGATTGTGTCAAACTAAGAATATGAGTATGTTACAAGTTACTAGACATGAACTTAGGGTTAAACATAAATCTAAGACAATGAAGTTTGTCCTTTGTATTTTACAAATCTATTGCTTGTCGTCTTTAATAGCCGCTTCTTGTTGTGAGAATTTCTCTCGTGGAGTTATTTTCCTGAATGAGAAAAATCCTCTTCTCTGTCCCTTTAATGTGATCTATTGGGTGGTGGTACTTAATGATTGTTGAGTTGCACCATTGCTATTGTTATTTGTCATCTAAGTGCGACTTAGACGACCTTTTTCTACAGATCTGTGACCAAATCAAGTCTAGAAGAATAGTGTGTATCTGAAAAATAATTGTGTGTTGATTTCCTTAAGAAATGTCTCTCTTGTTCAAGTGAGCGATATGGTTCAATTTTTTTAATCCAATTTATTTATTTGTCATGCTCTGTTTGTTCTAACATTTCTTATCTGGTTCTTAGCTTGGCATGTAAACATGTTAATTATATTGCAATTGTCTACTATTACTTCAAACAATATTTTTCAATTTAACAGTGTAACAACCTCAATTTTTAGCAAGCCCCAATTAAGGAAGGCTAAAAAGATGAGAGTCATTACCTTCAATTTATTAGCAAAGATCCAGATTAGTCAAATAATAAATAATAGAAAATAATTTTATGAATTCACATATGTTGTTTACAAGATGCTTACATGAACTTTCTGTACATTTGAGAAGAAATAACTAGATAATCATACTTTTTTTTTGGAAATAGGTAAATGTATTACCAAAAGAGGTTGTATAGCAACGCTATACTGTACAAGACAGACTACACAAAGTGTACAAGGCAAACATGTAATTTTCATCTTTATCTAGATAATCATACTTTTGATTACTTCGGGCCTTCATGTAATTTTCATCTTTATCTTCATGTCCTTTATCATGTATATCAGTTCATACCTAAGTTGACGTGAAACAAATACACGATTAGTATATTGCCATATTGGTATGTGGGGTGCATCCAACATGTGTAACTAAATAACAACATATATTCCAACAAACACTTGTAAATATAAAATGATATTTTCTTCACCTCTTTTATGTGATATTCATAGTGGCATTATAATTTGAACAAAATGTAAACAAACACCCAACATTTTAATGGTCCAATCCTCGAGAAAAACCTCAAAAAGTGCTGAAAAACTAAGGTGATTATTCTTAGGTGTAACCACGTACCTCAATGGTGAGCCATGCATATTATCATGCAGAACACTCTTCAATTAAATTCAAGCAATCCAAACAACAAAAATGAATCTAGGCAATAACATTCTATCTACATGTATATGAATCCTAAAATGTCATCGTCGCATATTAATCACATTAAACCTTACTTGGCCCTATTCTAGGGTTTAGAGTTGTCTCATATTAAGGATATGGATTAAGGGCTCAAACTTTATTTCTCTTGCAGAATACATTATTAAAGTTATAATTCCACATTAATCATCATGTCTTATCCTTATTATCAAGTTAAGCCTTTTTTGCCATTAGGGGAAACTATGTGAAATTATGTAACTTTAAGATCATAAGAAGATTAGGTTCTAAACCCTAATCATTAGATTCATCATATCCTTCCATTAGGAACACTTAGATTACATTAAACTCATTAACAACATAGCACAAGTTATGATCTTTAAACGTGACTCCTTAAATACATGATTTTCCACTTTAGATATCTAAATTATCATCATGATCATCTTAGATCCCCATTATGCTAATTAATATCAGATAACATCTCAAGTTAACCAAATTTATTGATTTAAGCATCATAATCACATAAACTAGGGTTTTATGTTTTAATCACCACTTAAACTCATATTGGCTCCATTTTTAGAATGAGAATCATAATCAAGTCTCAACTGTGTTTTCTTTGTATTACCATTGTTTTGCTGATCAATTTTTATATATTATATGTTCCCGTCTGAGCTATCGATAATTAGTTATGAAAAAAGCAAACCAAATTTACTTGGGCCAATGAGAGGCTAACACGTAAGCCATAATATTCATATTTCCTTTGTAGCCGAGCCAGCTTGGTTTCTGGGATAAAAGACCTCTTTACCCTCACTCCTTACATGTGCAGGTAGGGGTACTTTGATCTTTGGCATGTGGGTCATCTCCTTTCTCACGTTTAGGCCCCCAACATCGTGGCTTCATGCCTCACGGAGGACATGGCACCACTTGTGCTCTGCCTTCCCCTGGATCAACCTGCGTAGGGCGATTCTTTGCCAGGATCCTCATGTGTGCGCTCGTGTGCCACCACCTCCGAGACAGGGAGCGTCTTCCCATCCTGTTGTAGGGCACTCATGCCTCATACGGCCATGATGACAAGGAGCGAGGCACCTCTGAGGCTCCAGGGTGTGCCTTCGGAGAAGGCACCCTCTACTAGACCATCTGCGGAGCATGAATCCATGAGCAATGTGCGACTAGGGTAGGTTCATGGCTCCTGGCTCTTGGGCGCCGAAGGTGGTTGGGTTGGTCCCGCTGAACCATGTCGTCCCTGGAGTAGCTACTCATCGTCGCATGCATGTGGGAAGTAACACGTCTATCTGGGTGTACTTGACCTCCTCTGTGAGTCTTGAGATCACAAGAGTCTTTCCATTGCTTTGCCTCACTATGTGTCGTGATATGGTCTTCCATGGAGATCATGGGGAAAGTAGACTAGGGTACTGGAGCCCAGGGTGTCGGCTTCATCTCCCCTCCTCGTCCACAGATCTTCAACACCTTATATAAGCAGAACTAGAGGGAGCAACCCCATCGGTGGCATGAGAAGGCAACAGGCTCTCGGTGTACCCAACGTTGAGGGAAAGTGAATACCTTCTTGTAAAGAAAATAACCTTCCTTTTAAGTAAAACTCCCACAAAGTAGAATAATTATATCTTTCTTAGTGGTAACTCTTTTCCTATCAAATTTTAGGGAAACTTTCTATTTCTTATTATGCTTTTCTTGGCAAGATACCAGATGCAAACTATTTGATAAATAATTCTAAACATGACTTTCTAGCAAATTTTAGATAATTACATATTTAATTTCCTAGATCACAAAACATATTGGAAAGCTCTCATTTTTATCCCATAGGCTAATATTGGGATCATTTACCATTTAAAATTGTATTTGATATTTATCATGGGCACAAAAAATCTCATCTTCCTATTTTGTTTCACAAGAACTTATATGTGAACTTTTTATTCTGGGAGTTTAAATAAATCACATCTCTCTCATCTTTATTTCATTTGGCCATAAATTTTAAAGGAATCTTTTTAATAAAAATATCTTGGTTTGGGGATTATTTGGTGGTACAAAACAAAGATTAAATACTCTTTTCTTGCCCCTTAAGAAATTATTTTATTTAATCCATTTAAACCACATAATAACTTTATTTCTCATTCAACTTGGCAAACAATTCTATTTTGGCACATATTTGCTTTGAGGGTTGAAATTAATCTTATTTGTTGCCTTCAACTTATCCTTTCTAGAAAACTCCACATAATTCCATATATAAAAAAAACTATCCATTATTCTTGGCAACATATCATAGTTATCATTGGATTATTAAAACCAGTAAACTATGTGAGATCTATTTCATATGGAGTATTTTACACTTTCACGCCATAATTTACAAACAAGTCACATAGAGAACCATCGTTATAATATGTCCTTCATATTACATTATTTGTAAACAAATATTTAAAACATGTAAAAAGACAGGTTATAACATCCTTTCCCTCTAAGAAATTTTGTCCTCAAAATTCAACTACTCATCCAAACCAATATCTCAAAATGTCATTAATGTTTGTGCTCATTCCTTCTTTACTTAAATTCGGGCCACCAAGAACTATTTTCAAAACATATAGTCTCATGGGTTTCAGTTGGGTCATGGATTTCACCCATTCCACAAAGATGATTTTATTATTTTATCAATAATACCATTGGAGATATTACAAATCAATTTATTTATATAATACAAAATTACAACCAATTTATTTATATAATTGTTTTACCAAAATTAAGGATATAACATTCACCCCTCCTTAAAAGGAATTTTGTCCCCAATCACACCTAGTAAGCTCATGGTGAATGATAACTCTTGTCAGTCTTAAACCTTTGGATTAGCAACCCTACTTAGGTAACTTTGACACCTTTTATTGATATGCAAATTTCTCACATTATTACTAAGATCAGTAGTTCAATTCAATTCAAGGTATATCCACATCCTTAGTATCTTCATGATATCATCCCTTGGTGATTACATTTTTCATTTGTGCTTTTAATTTCACTTGATGATTATATTTTCGTGTGTAATTTCTAGTTCCCCTTGATGACTACCATTTCACTTGGTGATTATCCTTTCACCTAGGTTTCCAACCTATTGTTCATTTATTTCCACACAAGGGTGAGGTAGCACCTCCAACCCTAGGTCATGTTATATAAATTTATAACTTAGGATATTCATTCTCATATGTCAACTATAAGCATAACATATGTCTACCCAATCTCTCTCCCTCATAATTAGATGAAATAAGCACTCCACTACGGCCCAAATACAAAGTTCATCCCATTCCTATAGTGGATATGGTAGATTCAAACATTACCTCAGAATTTCATACTTTCCATTGAATCATTCTCAACATGACTCTAAACCATACTTACTTTTTAGTTCCACAATATTCTAATATTTCATGAAGTCAAATGCATTTTTCACTCTTGCATTTATGCACAACTCCTTTCAATATCACATGACTTCTTTATATCTTTTACATTTACACCTTTGGTATTATGAGCCTTAGCCACTTCCTTGAGGTCCCTAGGGGTATATGTACTTTTTTTGGAGTGATCTCATCCTTATGCATCTAGGGAGTGCCTCTCACATTCACCCATTGGGCCACGTGATCATCATGAGGGTAGCTATTCTCATGAGTCATGTACCTTGGGCAAACCTAGTTGTTACCTCCCAACCAAGGGTCTTATGCATTCAGGGCACAATCAACTCCTACCCATCAGTCCTATGTACCTTTTATACACCCTACTTGACCTTAGGATTTGACTTAGGACTCTGCCCTTCCCAAGTATTTCTTTGAGGTGTCACACCTTAACCATTTTCGAGCACATCATTTTCAAATGTAATTCTTTAAGTCGAATTTCCTCCATCTCTTAGAATGCTCGTTATTCACTTTATGTACCCTCATTGAACTCATGGCAACATTTTTTCCTGACTCGGTCTCATATGGTCAACCATCCATAGTAACCTTTCCTCATGTTCCTCAAAGATGGCATACTTGGGTTCAAAGAATCATACTTAATATATGTTCTTTCTGTAACGTCCCCGGATTCTGCCGTCTCGAGACTTAGAATGCCCGAGAGGAAAAATCTGAAAATGTTAGCTAATTGTTTCAGAGAGCGATGCGGAAGCATAATATGCATACATGAACATACAATCATAACATTTCTCAACAATAACATGTATGTTTACAACATGAATTATTACAGCTTTGATTACATTTACATATTGAAAAATAGAAAATTACACAGTCTAAACATGTATGCTAACCATGATCCTAGATAATTGGTAACCTGAACAACTTGCTCACACCCTGTTCTTTTTCTCCCATGCTATCTCTGAAGCTAAAACATATGTGAAACAAATGAATCAACAAAAGTTGGTACATGGTAAAAGATACACTAGTAAGGTTGCATAAAGGAAAACACTTGAAGAAGGAAGAAAGAGAGAAAAACCATTTCTTAAGGTGAAAATTAGGTAAACATGCTTTTTATTACATTTATTTGATGCAGTTGTTCTACACTTATTTGCACTTGACTTACATCCAGTATGGGCAAAATTTATATCATCATACATCTAGCATGGGCCAAAGCATCATACATCCATGTTAGGCAACATACATCCATACCAGGATTGGTGCACTAGTAGCTACAACCCATCCATATCCTTTTATGTTATATTAGATTTTGGTGAAGTATAACTCATAATAGTTCAACCAAGCAATGAATATCCAAATAATAGGATTCATGATATTACCTATCATAAGCAACCAATAAATCTAGTCTTATACTTATAAGACCACGTACCTCAGTTCAGAGATTCCTAGTAATCCTTGATCATCTAGATATCTGTTTATCACCCGATTAATAGCAAATTAATCATCATTAATACATGGTTCATTATGTCATTGATATTTTAGGTCTAAGTTAGGGTTTAGGCCAAACCTAGGTTTCAACTGATGTTAAATATGTTTATGACATTTTTCAACTGATATATATGTCATAAGTAAGGTCTGGTATGAATTTCATATTTTTATGAGGATTTTCCTATTTTCTAGCATTTTTTTTGAACATACCAAAAGGTAGCTACAGATTACATGGTGTCTGAGAGCGGATTAAAAATTCTATTGAAAGCCTAAAGATCTTCCTGGTAAGTAGGCAGAAGGGAGGCCGAGCAAGTAGCCCATGAACATGAATCTTTGGGTTGTTTTAGGCACTGCTTGGCTAGCCAGTCTGCTAGCTTATTCTGGCTTCTTCTCTAAAACACCACCTTGAAGAGTGGGCGTTCAACCCCTAGGAGTTGGATGGCCTTGGTTAGGAGGACATATCTGGGTGGGGGTGCTTCAAGGCCCTGAATCCAATTTGAGGCATTCCGTCAGTCTGTGATCAAGATTCCAGAGCTAAGACCTTCCTATTTCGCATACAGCAGAGCTTCCCTGATGGCCAATATTTCTCCTCTCATTGGATCTATGCCGGAAGAACGTTGAGCTTGAGTGTGGAGCCAGGCTCCTTGCATGTCTCTGACGATCGAGCTAGTAGCAAACATGCCTACAACTTTGTTGAGTGCCATATCCACATGGATAATAAAGGAGTGAGGGGTGATGGGAAAGCTTATGGTACTCGGGGGTGGCACTAAGGGAGGTGACGAGGGGAGATTGAAAGCCTGTGTAGTTGTGGTTATCGCCACTCTGCATTGAGTGACGATCACCGACAGAGGTAAAGACTTGCTCTCAAAGATGTGGAGGTTCCGGGTTTTCCAGAGCCACCAGCAGGCTATAGCAAAGCAGTCATCCCAATTGGGTATCCTACTGAGGGTCTTCAAGTTATATGATATCCAGTCCTTGATGGAAACGAGAGTGAAGAAATGTGCTGCGTCCGAAGGCAACAGAAGGGTCCACACTGCCTTCGCCTTTGGACAGTCCCTTATGGCATGGATTGTATCCTCTAGAGGATAATGGCACCGCTCACATGAAGAATCTTGTGTGAGGTGGCGCCTAACCCTTAGCTCATTGGTGAGAAGCCTTTCATGATGAAGTATCCACAAGGTAGTTTTAATATGTTGTTGAGTCTTCAAGCCCTAGATAGAGTCGTAACAGTCAATGCTAGCAGTTTTGGTGAAGTTCATGATGGTCTTGTATGCAGAGTTAGATGAGAAAGCTCCGTTTGTGGAGGGTAGCCATATTCTTTTGTCCTCTCCGTAAGTATGACTCGGAGGTGGCATGAGGGCAATGGCGCGTACTGAAGGATCGTCAAACCAGAAATTGATGAAGCTGATGTCCCATTCTCCAGAGTCAGATATGAGTCATGCCACTGTCATGCTTTTTATATCATCAGTGATCGTGAGGTCCACCTTGAGGTTAGGGGCGAAACCGTCACTGACCCAAAGGTCTGTCCAGATGTTCGTTTTGTCGCCTGAGATAGCAGTCATAGATGAATTGTTTCGAGTGAGAGGTAAAAGAGTTCTGAACCCCCTCCAGGTGTGTGATCCATAGGTAGATCCAGAGCTTTACCTACCATATTTGGCATGCATAAGTTGTATCCAAGGTGTCGGGCCATGCTGGATGTACTCCCATGCGATCTTTGCTAGTAGAGCTTTGTTCGAGCCTGCTTCCGTTCTCACTCCGAGGCCACCTCTGTGAGGTTGTTTAGTCATGT
This sequence comes from Alisma plantago-aquatica, assembly GCA_963693085.1. Classification (NCBI taxonomy): domain Eukaryota; kingdom Viridiplantae; phylum Streptophyta; class Magnoliopsida; order Alismatales; family Alismataceae; genus Alisma; species Alisma plantago-aquatica. The sequence goes on along the minus strand of OY856409.1, from coordinate 1,866,375,476 downwards.
GTTTCCAGGCAACCAAGTACAACTTCTTGGTGTCATGTGTTCCACTCCATATGAAGTTTCAAATCAATTGGTCTATTCTGTCCGAGGTGGAGGCAGGTAGCAGAGTGGATTGCATTGTGTAGCAAGATTGGGTGGATAGTACAGACTTTGCCAAAGTGACTCTACCTGCCATTGAAAGAAATCTATTCTGCCAACTATTAATCTATGAGCAGATCCTGTCGATCAGATATTGGTAATGGTCCTTGCTTTTCCTCTTATGGATGATCGGAATGCCTAAGTGGTTTCCCAGGTCAGAGGTTTCCTTGATATCTAAAGCTCTGCTGACCTCCGCTCGTATGTGCCGTGGGGTGTTAGAGGAGAAGAAAATCGAGGATTTTCCATGGGAAAGAACCTGACCTGAAGCTTGGCTGAAACGGTGGAGGCACCGGTTGATAGTGGTTTCCTGGAGAGTAGAGGCTTCACCGAAGAGGATGATATCATCATCGAAGCTAACGTGGGTGAAGGCAAGCTTTTGTCTGGTTAAACGAACATGTTTCCAATCGCCTAGTGAAGTTTCTTCTTCAATCAATTGACTTAAACGCTCAAGGCAAAGAACGAAGAGGTATGGAGAGAGGGGATCTCCTTGCTTCACCCCACAGGTCTATTTAAAAGAGCCTATTTCCTCCCCATTCCAGAGAACTGAAGTCGTACATGAGGTAATGATCTGCATAATAATGTGTGCAAGGTTGCTGGGAATATGCGTTCTGGAGAGAGTATCAGCAATGAAGGGCCAACTAAGCTTGTCTAAAGCCTTCATAAGATCAAGCTTGATGGCACATAAATGCTTCTTATTCTGTTTAGATTCCATAGAATGGATGATCTCCTGGACAAGTACTATGTTGTCTCCAATTTTCCGACCGGGCACGAAGCTGGACTGGTAAGGTGAAATCCATGAGGAAAGGTATGACTTTAGTCTTTTGGCAATGACCTTGGACAGGAGTTTCGAGCAAACGTTATTCAATGAAATCGGGCACAGCTGCGAGCAGGATTCTGGTTGTGGCACTTTGGGGATGAGGATTAGAGTAGAGTTCCTACTTCCTGGCTCAATGGGACGACCCGCAAAGGGGCCTTGCACAAGATCACAAATCTATTGTTTAAGAATAGACTAGTGCTTTTGGATGAAAGATGCGGCTATACCATTTAGACCCAGAGCCTTCAATGGCGCCATGGAATCGAGAGAGACCTTTATCTCATCACTGTCCGGGGTCCGAGCCAGTGATTCCAAAGCTTCCACATTCGGAGGGACAAAGCTCTCGATAAATGTGCCACTGGAGTGGCGACATAGATCGGGCGACGTTTCTTGGTAGACGTTAGAGAAAAAGGACAAGATAAGGTTGTTGAGGTCCTCACCTTCTTCAATCCAGTTTCCCTAAGAGTCCTTCAGGTGGGTGATCTTGTTCCTGTTCCGTCTCGTTTTGACAATAGAATGGAAAAACTTTGTATTATTATCGCCCAGCTTGACCCAAGAACAGCGAGCCTTCTATTGCCAATCTAGCTCTTCCCTCCATAGAATCTCATCCAGTTGACATTGTAATTCCACCGTGTGTTTTGCTAGATTGTAATCGAAATTGAGAGCTAGTTGGAATTGATTCCAACGGATTGTGTTTTCGAGTCGATCTTTCCTTCTTCTGTCTTCTTTCTTCTTCTTATTCACAACCCACAATGCCTCCTTCTTCAGAAATCCTGATCCTGCTTCGCCAAAGGGGGCTCCAGGATCCCAGTTGCTCCGAAAGAAAGGTTCGAAACCCTCTATCACAGACCAGCTGGCTGCTGTACCATGGAAGGGGCACCTTTTGTGCTGTGAGTCGGCGTAGGTGATCAGAAGAGGGGCATGGTCAGAGTTTTTCCTTTCAAGAACCAAGACTGGAGATGATGTTGTAAGGTCGAGCCAGTGACTATTGCCGAGTGCTCTATCTAGCTTCTCGTGAAGGAGGGCTCTCTTAAAGGTAGTACGGGGGCTATTGGTGCTGAGGTTGTGGATATTGCATGAAGTAGCAGCTTCAATGAAGTCTTGACTATTCACCTTGTCAAAGGATCTACTACCAAATTTCTTCGATTGGAACATGACCACTATAAATTCACCCACAACAACCCAAGGTGTGGCGATTTTAGAAGCAAGCAGGTTGAGGTGATGCCATAAGAAGTTCCTACTTCCCCTTGTGGTGCCTCCATACACGAAAGTGCAGAGGAAGTTGCTATTTATGCGACAGTGAATGAATTGCTTGTGGGAGAGGAGAACTTCCACTGGGGTACTCGTCTTCCATAGGACCCAAATCCCACCTGCGAACCCTACCGCTTCAACTCTGTGAGAGTTTGGGAAGCCCATCCTCTTGATTATAGTAGTGGCCTTGTTTCCGCTGCAACGAGGTTCATAGATTCCTACTACAGAAATGTGGTATCTGCTGATAAGATTCTTCAAATTGTTCTGGGTATCGTCGTCACAGATACCCTGAACGTTCCAACTCATGACCTTCATTGATTACCATCTTCTAGGGTGGAGGTGACCATCTCTTGTGCAACCTTCTCTAAATCTTGGAGGTGTGACTGTTTCCCCCTTTTTCTGGTAGAGGCTCGTCCGGGATCCCCCGCGTGGATCACCTTCTTGTTTCTAAGGTGGATACTTGCAAACGGTTTGGAAGGGCTCCTGTATGACACATAAGACGGACCAAGGTTACCCATGTTGAACTGGGTGGAGACGAAGGGGTGTGGTTTCATGGGTCTTCCTTGAAGAACCTCGTCATCGAAGGGTCATGCCACGGTGTGGTCAGATGAAGGGGCGGGAACTGGTGAGGGCTCAGACGTCTGGGAACATATATGTTGGGGAGGTTGGTGGGTGCGTGGAGAATTGGATGTTCCTTGATTCCTAGGAGGTATGTTGTTCCTTTTCCTTAGGATCCAATCGATGGCTTATCCTCCTCCTCCAGTTATTCTCTTTGCCACTTTATCAACATTGATGATTTCTTGGATATCCTCTTCTTCCGCTGGATCAACCTCTGGCCCCTGGAATCTGTTGTGGCCCTGGGACGTCTTCTGTTGTGGGTGTGAGGGCTACTGTTTCCTTGGTTTTCACATTACTGGTTTGGCGTGGATGTCCTCTGAGAAGCCTGCCATGTGTTGCTGCATAGAGGTAGGGATGAGGGAACCCGTTTCTACACTCGCCCTTCTGGCCGCGTTCTCCTCTTCGATTTTCTTCTTGCAGTCCTTTTCAATGTGGTCTGCTCTTCTGCAGTGGAGATAGATATAGGGTATATTATCATACTCTACCTTGTAACGAATACTGTCAACCCCAATTGCAGGGACGAGTGGTATTGCCATGTTGAGTTCCACCGCTATGCGTGCGAAATGGCCCCTCCGTTGGAGCATGGTGTTCGTGTCTACTTTAATGGTTTTCCCAAGGAGATTGCCAATTTCTCACAGAAGCACTTCTTGGTACAGGTGAATCGACAAGTTAGGGATGTGAACCCAGGCTACGATGCTAGGAGGCGAGGCTCTATCTGGGGAGAACGACATAGACCATCTTTGAACGGTTAAGTAGGAACCAAAAATCGGCTAAGGCCCGCCTTCCAGCTCGTTAATATAATCATCTTCTACTTGCAGTTGAACAATGTAGTAATTGTTCTCCACGTCAATCAAGTTGAAGCCCCCCACCGGTTTCCACAGAGCTTTGATTCTATCTATTAACGTTAGGTATCTGATCTCCCGTGAGAGAAGTTTTACAACCATAGAGTATTGCCACAGTTTCAGAAGGTCTTCCAGGGCTTCTTGACAGAGGAAGAAGGCAGGGAAGCCTTGCTCGGCGGTGATTTCAATGTCTGAAGGAAGCAGGTTGGTTCCGTTCTCGTCTGTATCAATCTGGATGAAGTTTCTTGGATTGTCTCGTGATCTTTGGGTGACTGTGTCTTTATAGGATAGCCTTGTGTTTCTCTGGGGATCGGTGGTGTGTTGGCTTTGGCCCGATCGTGGGGGGAAAGATTTTGAAGCGTCCTGCGCGTCACAATCCATGGATGTGGCACCGACGGTAGGGGAAGCCCTGTGGGTGTGATCGACCGTCTGCTGGCCATGTGAAACAAAATTGAGAGATAAGCCTGATGATCCCAGCACCACCATGCTGGAAGGACTGGAGGAAGGGTCCCCATCTCCTTTGTCTTCAATAAAATGACGATCGCCTGGATGGTCACCTTCACCCACAGTGGAAGCCCTATCCGTCATCACACTTTTATTTTTCTAGCATTAATATAAGGCGAAAAGCATCTAATTATGCATTAATGAGAGAAGAGATAATATTTATCAATAATATTTGTATTATATTCCATAAATTGGTTTCAATAATCATCATGATTCAATAAGAATTTTTTGAGAATTAATCTCAACTGGATATTATTTCTTCCTTTCAATAATCCGTTCAAAGGAGCATTATACTATAAATTGAATATCATCATTGAAAGTGGTTCAAGGGTTTGATCTAGGAGTGCCGTAACGTAGAGAACATTTTTCTGAATCTAGGGGTATTTTTGGGGGATTTATAGGATAAGTATGCTATTTTTAATGAATGACGCAAATTTAGCACAATATCTACTATTTTATAAGAGAAAGGTACCTTTATGAAATTCCAGGACTGTTGGATCTAAATCCTAGGGCTGAGATGCATCTAGGGCATTCCTTTCCAGGCCAAGCCGGACAAAACTTGCAGGATATCCAATTAGGGTGGAGTCCACCTAACCCGCTCGACCTCATCTCCTTTGTCTCGTGAGTCCTAGCCTTGCATCTTTAGCCTCTCCTCTTCTGTTGTTCCTATGAGCACATGTGCTCAACACAAGGAAAGGTCCTAGGGTACGAGCTTTGAAGCTTCATCCTCACCACCCCTTTTTGTTACCATAGATCTGTAGTTACCCTCGACCATTGACCAGGAGGCACTGTGGTCTCCAGATTACCCTCGAGGTCTCCTCCATTTCCAAGCTGCTGCAATCGGTGACCTTGGCATGACCACAAAGAAGCAGAATAAGGGCAAGGGTTCCAACACTAGGATGCTTGGAACTATTATTGGTATATATGCCCATAGAGCCATCCCAAGTGATTGCATGGAGTCGGATATTAATTAATCAATTAATGCGATTATTTGGTTAATTAATGAATTCCAGAATATTCTAATTAATCTACGAGCGTTTTAATTAACGCAGTGTTTCTGTTACCGATGGATTTAGGAAACCTTACTTCCCTTCATCTCCTATTTAAAGGAGGATTGACGGCTGATATCTATATAAGATATTGAGAGAGACTTTTTAGTTTACGCTCACGTACGTAAACCTATCCGTCACCGTCCTTTGGAGCGAAAGGAGAGCAACGCACCGCTAGCACGCCACTGCACTGACATGACTCCTTCCCGCCAGCTTAGGAAGTGCGACGTGGAGTTCCAGTCTATCCGCGTGGACAAGGTAGAGACGTAGATGCTGAGACACCTGCGTTCGGAGGGCATCTATGACCATCCAAGCACGTTACGAGTTGCGTACATCATCGCACGAAAGCAGCACCGCCGAATCTTCCTGTGACAATGAACGGGAGAGAAGTTCCGTCCATGTAGACAAGCATCGTTGCACACCGTCGTGCAGCGGGACATCACCGGACTTGCTCCGCAATAAGGTATATCCCGCAAACACTCCTTCCAATTACACTGTTGTCTACGAGATCCTGTTTCGGGTTGCGTGGATTTTGTTGCTTCCGCCACACATATTTTCTCCACAAAACCCAATAGTGGTATCAGAGCAGCGTCGATCTACGACGCATTTGGATTCGTTTCGATATGATCGAATCGTTGTATACTATTTTTTATGTTGCATACGATGCAAATTAAAACTGCTAATGTGCAAATCTAAACCTAATTCCACATACTCAGCAGGATCCCCACACAGGGGCGCTGCCCCTATGTACCCCGCATAGTCTGCGTGGGAGTCAAAAATTTATTTAATGGGGAATGTCCCGCATTAAAAGTAGTGCAATTTTTAATATGTATATATGTATATGTAGATATACCTATGATAGCATACACGTCACCTTTAAAATCTATTTTGTGTGGTGAGTGCATGCACGGTTATGGCCTAATATCCCCTTTTGTGAATATTGTGAATGAATGTGGATGTCAATCTTGTGGATATGTTTGTTTGTGAATGCTGTGGATGTATAATGGTTGCATATGGATACTTTGTATAAAGTATTCAGCTTGCATGTCGAGCCTCATCTCTTATTTCAAAGTGTAATTAATTCTTTCCCTTTATATTTGTACTCATATGATGTAATAGAGATAGGATTAGTTTTAGTCTTTGTAAACTTGATGTAAGGAGGCCACTTGAAGATCCAACTCCAAGGAGTGCCCATGGAGAAGTACCATGAAGATCTAATTTCAAGAAGCAACCTGAAGATCCAACTCCAAGGAGCGTCCATGGAGAAGTAACAAGAAGATCCAATTCCAACAAGCAACTTGAAGTTCCAACCTCACGAAGCATCTATGAAGCTATTCATTGTAATGTTGATCATTACATGCTTACAGGTTGATTCATAGGTGTTGCATGAGATGCATAAGACCATAGGTGGACCGTGATCCTTTGTTGCTCCAAAGGATTACAATAGTATGGCCATAACTGATGTATTTGTGTTTGTGATTGCATGTCTATCATTTGTGGTTGTGGATATAGTAGTATATGATACGTACTATAAGTATGTGGTGTTTGGATATGTATATGTATTAATAAAACCCCTCAAATTAATAATATTAAGTTTTAGTTGCCTTCCATAAAGCAACACACATAAAAAGCTTGATCGACTATGTGTGGGCACGCCTCCGCGTGGTACACTGTCTATCTCGTAGAAGTGTGATGGTGGGTGTGTGGGTCTACCTCCGCAGGGTGCACACTCTTCGTGTTGGCTTATGGGTTGGACTTAACCAGGGAACCTTGATAGGATCAAGTACCTAGAGGTACACAAATGCATAATGGCAAGGAGTTGTGCATGATCATCTATCCAAGAGTTGCATATGATGCAATTGGCAAAAGTTTCCTACCTTAGTATTTGGTCTTTGACGCCGGCGTTGGCTGGGCATTGATCCAATTATTTTGGGTCTTGGCTCACTAGAAGGTTGTGCATTGCAATATTCTGAGTTGATAGTGAGGGCTATCAATTTGAATAAAATAGTGGGAGCATAATCAATTAAAGTCCTAATTAATCTCATTTATCAAATCTTTACAAGTCAAAATGTTTTGGACTAAATGCAAATTTTTCCTTTTGTAGCAATCAAATGGCAAACAACACATACTTTCTCATTGCGATCGGTCCTTGAGAAGGACAAACTTACCGGAACCAACTTTCAAAACTAGTTTAGGATGCTGAGAATTGTTCTCACACATGAGCGTAAGCTCTATGTCCTTGAAACACCAGAGCCAGCAGATCCCACCGTAAATGCACCCAAGGCTGAAAAGGATGCTTACACGAAGCACCTTGATGATGTCGTGGATGTCAAGTGCCTGATGTTGTGCTCAATGAACTATGAGTTGCAAGAGCATCATGAGAACATGAATGTCATGGAGATCGTAACACATCTCAAGAACATGTATCAACATCAAGCAAGACATGAGAGATATGATGCCTTAAAGGCTTTGTTTAGGATCAAGATGAAAGAGGGAGACTCAGTTGGAACCCACATACTCACTTTAATTGGGTACGTGGAAATCTTATCCAAGCTTGGTTTTCCCCTAGGTCAAGAGTTGGCCACTGATGTGATTCTACAATCGTTTCCTGAATCATATAATCATTTTGTCATGAACTACAACATGAACAATTTTGACAAGCCATTGTCAGAATTGTTGGGCATGTTGAAGATAGATGAAGCACAGATGAATAAAGACAAGCCCAAGTTTGTGATGATGATCGACAAGACAAAGGGAAAGTCAAAAGGCAAAGGTAAGGCTAAGAAAAGTTCTAAAGCCGGGAAGAAGCCAAAGTCATCCACGCTCAAAGCTAAAGGTGGGATCTCCAAAGAAGGCAATTGTCACCATTGTCACCAGCCTGGACATTGGAAAAGAAACTTTCCTCTCTACCTGGAGGAACTGAGGAAGAAGAAGCATGGGATAGAGATCACCACTTTAGGTATATACGTTATTGAGATAAACTTAAATACTTCTTCATCATGGGTACTGCATACCGAATGTGGATTTCACATATGTTCTAATATGCATGATCTGATAAGAAGTAAGCCTTTACGAAAGGGCCAAGTCGACTAGCGGGTTGCTAATGGAGCAAGAGTTGCTGCCAACACAGTTGGAGTTATTAGTTTATCTTTGCCTACGGGCCTTGTAATAGAATTAGAGAATTGCTATTATGTACCTGCCATTAATAGAAATATTATTTTTGTATCTTGTATGGACAAGAGTGGATTTGAATTTCACATTAAGAATGGAATTATTTCTATTTCTAAAGATGAGATCTTTTATGGAAATGCCCCTATGTCTTATGGTATCTACTTGTTAGAACTTGAGACTAGCATATACAAGGTAAATACTAAAAGGTTAAAACTTGACAACTCAAACAAAACATTCTTATGGCATTGTCGTCTTGGGCACATAAACGAGAAGTGCATATCTAGACTCCATAAGGATGGTTATCTAGACTCTTTTGATTTTGAATCATTAGAGACATGTGAGGCATGTTTATTAGGGAAGATGACCAAGACTCCTTTCACTGGACACAGTGAGAGAGCCAGTGATCAGCTAGGTCTCATACATACTGATGTATGTGGACCTTTTAGATCAAATGCTAGAGGAGGCTATCAATACTTCATTACCTTCATTGATGAGCTCAGTAGGTATGGCCATGTATATCTTATGAAACACAAGTCAGAAACTCTTGAAATGTTCAAGAATTTCATGAATGCAGTAGAGAAGCAACTTGGTAAAAGTATTAAAGCACTCCGTTCAGATCGAGGTGGTGACTACTTAAGCCAAGAGTTTGAGGACCTTCTGAGAGACCATGGCATTGTATCACAATGGACTCCACCTGGTACACCACAACATTATGGTGTGTTAGAAAGAAGGAATCGTACATTATTAGACATGGTACGATCAATGATGAGTTCATCTAAACTTCCAATATCATTCTGGGGATATGCTCTTGAAACTACAATGTTTACACTTAACCGTGTACCTTCCAAATCAGTTCAAAAGACACCATATGGGATATCGAATGTGAATCGTCCCAATTTGTCTATGTTAAATATTTGGGGATGTGAAGCTTATGTTAGGAAACAATTTCCTGAAAAGCTTGGACCCAAATTGGAAAAATTCTATTTTGTTGGATACCCCAAGGAAACTCGGGGATACTACTTCTACACACCAACTGACAACAAAGTGTTTGTTGTTAGGACTACTGTATTTCTTGAAAAGGAATTTATTTCCAAAGGAATTAGTGGGAGGAATGTAGAGCTCGAAGAAGTTCGAGACCAACAAGAAAGTAGAGAGCCTGAGGAGGTACATAAGGAACATGAAGACTCACAAGTTGTTGTGGAATTTCAAGTTCCAAATGTAACACAGGAACCTCATCGGTTTAGTAGGACACGACTTGAACCTGAGAGATTTGGATTTCTCGTGACTCAAGACAGTGATGAATTGGGCATAGCAGATGAGCCAACTTCCTATCTAGAAGCTACTAAGGGACTAGAATCTGAGAAATGGCTCAAAGCCATGAGATCTGAGATGGAATCCATGTACACCAACAAGGTATGGACCTTGGTGGATCCACCCAAAGGGGTAAAACCCATAGGGTGCAAGTGGGTCTTCAAGAAGAAGACTGACATGGATGGAAATGTTCAAACCTATAAAGGTAGATAGGTTGCAAAAGGATTCCGTCAAATTCAAGGTGTTGATTATGATGAGACCTTCTCACCAGTTGCCATAGTTAAATCCATCAGGATCATGCTTGCCATTGCAGCTTATCATGACTATGAGAATTGGCAGATGTATGTTAAAACAACATTCCTTAATGGGAATTTACTTGAGGATGTGTACATGACACAACCTTAGGGTTTTATCGATCCAAAGGAAGCCAATAAAGTCTGTAAGATACAAAGTTCAATCTATGGATTGAAGCAAGCATCTCGGAGATGGAATCTACATTTTGATGAAGTAGTCAAAAAGTTTGGCTTTAGTCAAAATGAAGATGAACCTTGTGTTTACAAAAGGGTTAGTGGGAGGACAATCGCATTTCTCATATTGTATGTGGATGACATACTATTGATGGGAAATGACATCCCTACTCTTCAGATAGTAAAAGGTTGGCTAGGAAAGACCTTCTCTATGAAGGATTTAGGCGAAGCATCCTATATACTAGGGATCAAGATCAATAGAGATTGATCTAGAAGGATTCTAGGCCTAAGCCAGAGCACATACATTGACAAGGTGCTCAAGAGGTTTACCATGGAGGGTTCTAAGAGTGGTAACTTTCCCATGTCCCATGGGGTTATGATCTCTAAAACCCAACGTCCTAGTTCATGTGATGAACGGGCACGCATGAGTAAGATTCCATATGCATCAGTAATTGGATCTATCATGTATGCGATGTTATGTACTCATCCTAATGTGTCGTATGATTTGAGCATGATGAGCCGATATCAGTCAGATCCAAGTGAATGTCACTGGATAGCCATAAAGAACATCCTAAAGTACTTGAAAAGGACTAAGGATCAATTCTTGGTATACAGTGGTGAGGAAGAGCTCGTGGTAAAGGGTTACACCGATGCTAGCTTCCAAACTGACAAAGATGACTACAGATCACAATATGGATTTGTGTTTTGCCTGAACAACGAAGTTGTGAGCTGGAAGAGTTCCAAGCAAGAGACGGTTGCATATTCTACAATAGAGGCCGAATGTATTGCCACATCTAATGCTGTAAAGGAAGTTGTGTTGATCAAGAAGTTCATTTCTGAACTTGGAGTGGTTCCAAGCGTTGGTGATGCAATTGAGTTGTTTTGCGACAACAACAGATAAATTGCACAGGCTAAAGAACCAAGATCGCACCAACATTCCAAACATATTCTACGGCAGTTCCATCTCATACGAGAGATCATATAACGAGGAGATGTGAAGATTTTCAGAGTACCTACAGAAAGCAATGTAGTTGACCCGCTCACAAAAGCACTTTCATAGCAGAAACATGATGGACATGTTCGATCACTTGGATTGAGATTCATGAGTGATTGGGTATAAGTGCAAGTGGGAATCTGTTGGCATGTATGCCCATAGAGACTATCATTCAATGATTGTAATGGGATACTATGTAAACAATTTGTAATACTACATTGATTATATCAATAAAGGCAAGTTTCAAATCTATATGTTTGTGTTTTATATTGTGAGATGACCATAAAACTTATAGATTCCTATAGAATAATATACTTAATGACATATGTCTCCGGGTTGATGACTTGAACAGTGAGATCATATGTATGCTAAGAGTATGTATTCTTGTTTTGTCCCTAATCGGTTGTTATTGTGGAAATATCCATAGACATCAATAACACATAAAATTAGAATGTATGTTGGTTGATGGAATAATCTCATTATCCATGATATGGAGATATCAAACCAAATACATAGATACTTGTTAGAGAACAATGTATCAGATAGACACACCTTGAGAGTGACACATGGATACCATGATTGGTAGTTAGAGTCACATCTCATAATGATGGTGGTGATTGTGGTTCTTAGATCTGAAGTCACTACACTTATCACATGTCATTCGGTGTACTTTGACATCATCCACCGTGGTCCTGAATAAGGATTGCCATAAAGATGGTGCTTGGGTGCACTGTGACACATGGGGATGACTGTGAGTGATATAGATGGAATTTGTCCTTCCTACGGGAGTTTGATATTTTGGCCACTTGATAAGCGAGACTGAGAAATGCATGGCCATGCTGATGTGAGTCAATATGTGATATTGAGCTTACATATATCTCAAACAGTCTGCTCTAGTTCAAGGAACATGGATTAAACGTTGAAGAGGATAACAATTCCATGACTCGAGTTCAATCCAGATATCAGTGACAAAGGAACTATACAATCATTGTAACACCAGTCATGAATGATAGGTTAAGTTGTTCTCCAACTTCTCTAATTACTTGGGTGGAAATGAAGTCTTTCTAGATACCAATCATTGCTTGTGAAATCATAATATGATTATGGATATCACTGCCAATGTAATTTGGAGCCTACCGGGTCACACGCATAAGATGTGTTAGAAGAGGAGTGTGATTGTGGATTTGATTGGAATTTCTCCGAATCACATTGATTACTAAAATGTTTATGTAATGGATTAGAATAATATTGGAGTGACTGGATCTAAGTTCTAGTGGGAGTCTATTGGTATATATGCCCATAGAGCCATCCCAATCGATTGCATGGAGTCAGATATTAATTAATCAATTAATGCGATTATTTGGTTAATTAATGAATTCTAAAATATTCGAATTAATCCATGAGCATTTTAATTAACGTAGTGTTTCTATTACCTATGGGTTTAGGAAACCCTACTTCCCTTTGTCTCCTATTTAAAGGAGGATTGACGGCTGATATCTATATAAGATATTGATAGGCTTTTCAGTTTACGCTCACATACGTAAACCTAGCCGTCACCGTCCTTAGGAACGAAAGGAGAGAAACGCACCACTAGCATGCCGCCGCACAGACATGACTCCTTCCCGCCGGCTTAGGAAGCGCGACGTGGAGTTCTAGTCCATCCGCGTGGACGACGTAGAGACGCAGACGCTGAGAAGCCTGTATTCGGAGGACATCAACGACCATCTGTGTGCGTTACGAGTCGCGTACATCATCGCGCGAAAGGAGAGCCGCCGAATCTTCCTATGACAACGAAAGGGAGAGAAGTTCTATCTGTGTAGACAAGCGTCGTTCCACACCGTCACACAGCGGGACATCGCCAGACTTGCTCCACGATAAGGTATATCCCGCAAACACTCCTTCCAATTACGCTGTTGTCAATGAGATCCTGTTTCGGATTGCGTGGATTTTGTTGCTTCTGTCGCTCATGTTTTCTCCACAAAACCCAACAACTATTTCGGGTTATGGCTGGCCTGGTCACATGTTTTGACGCCACAAGAGTGGATCTTCGACGACCAAGTAACGGCTCATACCATCATCTCAGATCGGTCTGGTCATGTTCTCGACGTTGTCCTGTCCTAGATTAGGCCATGGAATCTGACTAGGCTCAGACCGGATGTCTCATTTTCCCTCGCTCTCTATTCTGTTGTGTGAACACTCTGATCTGGTCAACCAGGCACCACCGTGAGCGAGCAAGGAGTGATTCACGTCATCGTCTCACACCCATCTCACCATTCCTCTTCTCCATGTTCTTCTAATCTTCTGTAGGGTCTGGACCATTGGGACGACAAGCTCACCATCCCCCATGTCACCACCTCAAGCACAAACTCAGGCAAGAAAAAGTTGTAGAGGCCTTAAAGGCTAGATCTTGCTCCTCATAAAGGTCTGATTTGGCTAGAAAATATCTACAGATATGTGTTGAAATGTTCCTACCCTCAATCTCCTTTCCAATCCTAGGCTCTGTTGAGAGACTTTGCAATCACCAGAGGAATCATAGGAACCCCTAGGTGGATGTAGGGAAGTCCAAGGAACCTAGGGTCAGACTCTGCCTCCCCAGATGTGAAGCCTCGACGACGGGTGTTGGACAGACTTGAAAAGTGTGCATGATCTCTGGGTTAGGGACGATAGCTGTGGGTTCAAATTGTGTAAGGGGTGTGAGGGGTCTAAGGAGTTCTGTGGGGTCTAAGGAGTTCTATTATTTGGAAATCAACCCCTTGATCATATTTTTGCGTTGGAGTCATTTTGCTGGGTTGAGGATGCCTCATCCGCAGAAATAGGAGAAGGGAGACGAAGTCTCCATGTTCAGATTAGTAGAAGGGTAACTTAGATCTGTCCACATATATTATCCTCAATCTAAATTAAAAACTAAGATGCATGATGTATACTTTTGTAATAGACCTGGATGAGACTTCTCCAAAAAACAAGATTTTACTCATTTAGACCAATAGATCACATCTCCTAATCTTAATGAACTCCAACAAGGACCTCAAAACATTACAAAATTTGGAACATAGATCCCCTATCACATAATCTCTCATCCAACAATGTTTGAGACCAAAATTTTATAGCATGATCATGTAAACAGTAACCATTGACCAAAGTCTATAAATTAATTGAATCTTGATCAAACAAGTCTAACAATATATTTTATGGTTGTAATACACCTTAGAGTTCATCAATTGACCACATGATACCTCAAGTTTCATCACTAATTCATATTACTCAAGGTACTTCTTCAATTACTATATCGAATATCACACTCCTAAATCAGGGTCATCACATTCAGCCCATTTTATATAGAATTTCATCCTCGAAATTCAACCAATGTCATGTTAATTGTGATATCAAGGAGTTCAACCTCATATAGGCCGCTATTTCTAGGTGATAGGGAAATGTAGATTTGGATATACCCTAAGTTGTCATTTGAGGATATACAATCACCTTGGGTGTAACCACACCACCTTATATATAGTGAAGCGTCATTTAGTGGTTTATTCATAACTTGACATTCTATTCTTCTAGGATTTACATCACTTATTACCAAAATAATTAGGGAATTACTTATATAGAGTTGAAAAGGTATTACTAAGGCTTTCACATTTCACCCTACTCCCTATGGAAGGTGATATCAAGATTTCTTCTTGTTTAATAATAGAACTTTCAAACTTAACATCTTAGTGTGGATTATGATCAACATCATACTAGCATTTCATCATTAGAGGGAGGATTGCTCTTCATATTTACATAGTAGGGTCTTCACCCTATTGTGTGAATTTTCATCAAACTAGAAGCTTAGATTTAGAAGATTGGGGATTGAGAACTAAATCTAGTGATGTTGTAATCTATGATCCAAAAATGTGTTTTATTTCAAGAACATAGTTTCAACTTATATCTTTCATATATGATATGAGGGGAAATAATAGAATATATTCAATCGAGATTGTCAGGATTTCAAACTCATATGTTTCATGTACAGTGTCAAGGGAAAGAGGATATACTAAATCAATCTTATCATGATTCAAACTTGAATATCACATGTAGGGTATAGGAAGGGTATATATATATATATATTAGGTCAAGCTTATATGGGTGACTCTTCATACATGATCATCCAAATATCTCAAGTGAGGTTTCTAACATCATATATATATAGAGAAAGAGAAGGGGAAGGAGAAGGATTGTCATGCATTGATGAATATTATATGCACAAGGCATTTTACTCTCTGAACTAGAGTTCATATATCACCTCACTTGCAACTATTTATGAGATTAACAAACATATGTCACTCAAGCTAGGACATATATATGTCCAACAAGACCTACTAACCAAAACTTCTACCCATAACAAAATTTCTACCCATCTTTTGGGAAATAAGGGTAACCACTAGATTCCTTTATATACAACTACTAACCTGAGTATGAGGATCATCATGGTTATCACACATCATATACATCATCTTAGGGTCTTGGGACATCTCCCTCACCTATATTGCAAGAATCAAAATTTTAATTGCCTCTTCCTCTATCGTTAGATATTTTCATAGGACATCTAGGGTTCAACACTTTTAAGGAAACCAAACACTGCGTCACTCAACTCATATACTTAGAAGTAGTCTAGCTAGGGACTCATTATCATGTATTTCATCATGCACATTTTTCAACATTTTACATATATTTTGGAGTATAGGTACTCTGACCATCTCCTGTGACGGGTCGACTCATATCAAAGGGTCACCCTATTCATATGTCCCATGCTAGAGGTCCTCCTTTGTAAAGAGATTGATGCCCATGTTGGTCTCAAACTATATGTCACATATCATATCTCAAAACGCACAAGACTAGGTACAAGAAAACATGCCAACCCACTAGCTATGTTTAACACATCAACCAAGTCGTATGTATCAACAAGGTGATAGGTCTATCTAGGGTTGCATGGTCAACTCATTTCATATTTTCAACCTACTTGACCTTCTCAAGGACAACCTGAGCATTATCAACATAAATATCATTAACAACATCAACATCAACATCGAGATCAACATTAACATAATTATCATTATCGTTATCATAATCATCATCATCATCTTAGGTTTCTAAGTTACTCACTAACCTTGTTGGCTAAATGGACATCTATAAATCCCTTTGTTTTGATTATGACAAACATTTCATTCTTATTGATCTAACGAGCTACTTGAGTGTGCAGGATTAAGGTGGATGACAAAACAACTAGGGAAATCCATATGCTTACATGTTTATGTTTTCATGAAATGTAATCGCCTTGTAAAAACTTGTACAAATATATAATGTACAAGTACTTAGATTTCATGTAAATCAAGCGTTAGATTCTCCCTAGCTAAACACCACATTTAGATAAGTCATCCCCTTCAAACAGGATCACATTTGCACACTCATACATATAATTAGTGCCTAAATTGAAACATTGAAACAGGATCAATCTCGATCGACCAACTCCTCGACCGAGACACTCTCGGTCGACAATCTTCTCGACCGAGAAAGATCCAAAGTATCCGTTAGACACAACTGACAAGGTAGTTGGCAGTTGGAGATAGACGTTGCAAATCACTTGATCCAGAGAGCCTGTCGGTCGACAAAACTTTGACCGAGTAGGCATGTCGGTCGACCATTCCTCGACCGAGATGAACTCTGACAGCAACTGCAGAGTAAATTAATTAGTCGTTGCTAAAGCAACAAACTTGTACCTAACGGCTAGTTAAGCACTTAGAAACCCCTAGAAGTTGTCTAGAACGTCCTTAAGCATCCATAGGCCATTCCTATAAATAGGACAAGCCATAGGACTCTAAAAGACACCTTTTTACACACTTGAGAACTCTTTGAGCAAGCAATTACATTTGCAATCTGTTGTGAGCAATTTTGAGCATTGTAACAATTGGCTACTTTCATCCTTAGCTCAAAATTCGTGTCCTATAGGCTAGCATCTCCTACCCACTGCAATCACAAGTCCATACACTTGGTTAGGAGATCTATACGCTTGATCTAGGCAAATCAAGCCTTGGGCTACAAAGGATAAGTTGTAATTTCCTTTTTCCTTTCTTGTTCTCTATTACTGTTTGTACTCTCCTTGCTACTCCTAGGTTGGAGGCTGCGGATTGGAGAGGGTGGAGATCTTCTTGGTGAAGAAGGCGACCTTGAGCTACTTCAGAAGGCTGGTGCAACGGGAGGTTACTTCTAGAGAGGAAGGCTACTTCAAGGGGGAGCTTGGAGTTACTTCAAGAAGGCTACCTCAAGTTGGTGCACCTACTTCAAGTGAAGGCTGTTCAAGGGGGTGTAAAGGAAAGTATTGTATTTTGTATAAATCCTTGAGAAGGTAATAAAATAAATACTTTCAAAATCCCTGTTGGGTAAGCAACCGGGTAGTGGACTGACAACTTTAGTATTTGCTAAAGTTGGAACCACTCTAAACACCTGTCTCCTTCTTCCAATTTCAATTGTGGTTGTTTGAGTTCAATAAATTGTTAAAATTATTTTAAAACTCTATTCACCCCCCCTCTAGTGTTTTTCAATTGGTATCAGAGCAGGCTTCAAGGAACCCTAACCAGGTCTTGAAGAATGGAGGGTAATGGTGATTACAATCACAACAAAAGGTGCTGCTTGGACAAAACTACAACATGTTGCAATTGGTGCTTAGGAACAAGCCACACAACAACTAGATGCCCATGGAGATCAAAGAAGGAAGATGAGCACAAAGATTGTCTTATTGCTACAACTAGTGAAGAAGAAGAAGAGGTAAGTCTTTTTGATTTATCTAAAGAAGAACTAGTTGCTAGTCTTGAAGAAACACATATTAAATATATTGAGTGCAAGAAGAAATTAAAGAAATATATTAAAGCAAATGATGAATTACATGCTGAGCTTCTTGCTATGACTTCCAAAAATGAAGATCTTAAAAAGATCATTGAAGATCATGATAGTAAGATAAAATCTATAGAGGCAAATTGCAATCTACTTTCTTTAGAGAAGATCAATTTGCAAACTCAAGTGAACGATCTTCAAAAACAACCCATATTGTGCACCCATATAGATTATGACACTATTGTCAAAGAACGAAACTCATTGTCATCTAATCTAGACCAAGCAAAACTAGATATCAAGAAGAGAATGGATGAGATTGCCAAGTTACAACAAAAAGTTAGTAGTTTAAATAATAATGGCATTCTTGATCAAATCTTAGATAATTCCTATCATCAAATTGGGAGAAGAGGACTAGGTTACAAGCCTAAAGGGAAATCCTATCAACAACCTAGTTGGAGAAAGTCACAAACCCATCAATCTATATATGTACCTAAAGGAACATCTTCACCCAAGGACAACACAGAACACAACCATAGAAAAAGATATGAGGTTGACTCGATATGTTGTCATTATTGTTTGCGCCTTGGTCACTATTCTTTTTCATGCCCTTACAAGAGAAAAGATGTTGAGTTAGTTTGGGTTCCAAAACCTCCAAACTAAATGAACAGAATCAAGTTGAGATATGACCAAGAACCTTAGTTGCATATTTCTATGTCTATCTCAACTCAACACAATGGGATAACAAATAAATTTAATTATATAAATATTTAACTTACATAATTATGTTTCACTTGGAAGAAATTAACAGTTCCAGAAATCTTATCGGTCGAAAGACTGTCGATTGAGAGACCATCGGTCAAGAAATTGTCGACCGAGCATGTCACTGATCTCCAGTCTGCTACAAAATTGCTGAATTCTTTTAAAATTGATGAAATTGCTATCTATTTGTGATTGATGACTGGATATATTTTGAAAACCATCCCTACAAATTTAAATGAGATTAATATTAGTTTATTCCCTAAATGATTTAAGTTATGCTTAGTTCAATGAAAAGAAAATTTCTATTTTCATATGATTTTTCCTAAAGTATTTTCTGGTCTATCCATATACAAATCATGTGATGGAATTATCATTATATGGTGTTATCATTACATCATGGATATGCTTTTACTATTTGGTAAGCATAAATAATGATAATTGTATGCATGGATCCGTGATGATATATTCGGCAAGCAAAATGATTAATTAAGTTATATGCTATTGCTTACAACACTTAAGACAAAATCTCTAAATTAGTATCTTTGAAGACTTGAGATATTAATTGTGCCTTCATTTAAGAATCATATTAAGTAGTATGCTTCAACTTGTTACTTAATCAAATTTTATGCAGATATTATACTCGATATATTCAATTTGAAAATCTGCAAATTTGCCTCTTGGTTAAAATGAAATTTGACCAAGGGGCGCTATGGTCGTAGTCAAATTCGACCTAAAATAAGTTTGATACAATAACTAATTGAATATCATTTTATTGTGATTAAAAGCACAATTAATTTATGATCACAAAATTGTCTCAATATTTTCAATAATAAAACAAAATATTACTCCCTTAGAAAATATATATATGCTCTACAAATTTACTCTATCATTTTCATTAAAAATCAGCTTAAAAATTCATACCCAGTAAGTCTGTCGGTCGACAAATTCTTCGACCGAAAACCTCTCGGTCAGCCCACCTCTCTCGACCGACAGAATCTAGACAGACCTAACATCGGACACACTTCTGGTCGACAATTGTTCGACCGAGACAGTGTCGGTCGACAATTGCTCGACCGAGAATGAGCCGTTGGGATATGACCGTTGCAATCCGACCGTTACCATTGACGACCGACCGTTGCAAGTCGACCGTTGGACGGAAGAGTGGCGCGTCTGGAATATGACCATTGCGGACGCTCGGTCGACAAATTGTCGACCGACCCGGTCACTGGATTGCTATAAAAGGGACCAAAAACGAGTCACTTCTTCACACTTTCATATTCTTGCTTGTATAGGTTCTCTCTAGTGCATTCTTGTGCAAATCTTTAGCATCCTCATCCCCAAGACTTCCTTGCTTCTTCTTCACCTTCAAGCAACTCAATGGCCTCATCATCTACTCGTGGGAAGAAGAAGGTCGCCGGCAGGAAAGGAAGGGAAGCTACTCCACCATTGACGATCATCAACGACATTGCCTTCGTCGACGGAGATGCTGGTGATCGCTATCTACGGCTCTCCTCCAAAGCTCCTCTCCCACGATGACCGGTTGAAGTTATGGACTTCCTCAACATCGTCGACTTGGAGGACATTTTTGAGGTGCAAAAGTTGAAAGAATTCATCAACCCTTCTTTCCCTTCCTATTCCACCAAGGTAGTGAATGAATTCTATGCTAACCTCATCTCCCACTCTGAAAATGAAACCATCTTCTTCTATACTATGGTCAATGGGCATAGCTTTCGATTTACTGAAGAAGATATTCTTGACATGCTAAATATTGACCTAGATGAATATCAAGACACCGTTGACCTTACCACTGGAAACCCACTTAATCAATTTTCCCAAGATGACCATACCGTTAGTCTTAGTGACATCAAAAGAACCATTTTTCAATCAAATACAACCTGTCACGAAGATAGGGGCACATACTACGCTATCAATCTCAAACCTACAGCTAGGATTGTAAACCTTATTGTTTCAACAAACATACATCCTAGAGCAAATAAGTCTGAAGTTCCTATTTTTCACATGTGTCTAATCTATGCCATTATCCAACGTATTCCCACAAATTTTATCTGCATTATTCTTAAAAACATGCTTGAGTTTTCTGACAATCCTCCATATGCTGATCTTGTATGCCAAATTACTCAACATTTTCTTAAGACACAAATTGAGGACATGGGTTATACATGGGAGCGTAGAACACAAAAAAATAAGTAAGAATACTGTAGAAAAAATGGGAATTGATTTCGGTCATAAGAGGGCTAGGACAGAAGGAGAGACATCTACCCAAAATATACCACCACCACCTCCTCCTACTAACCTACCCTATGATCCCATCCAAAACACCCTAACCTATGTTGTTGGGTCACAATATCATCTTAGTAAATAACTAGATTATAACCATCATGCCATGAATTATCTAAACCAAAGAATGCAAACCCTGTCTCCAAACCAACCAGACGAATATCCGTATTCTTTAAATCCTGGCATGCTCAATCCATATAATCCTTCTTACAACTATTATCAAACTCCACCTCCACCATCTATGGATCTCACGCACACTCAGTTTTCATCCATGCAACTGCAAGATATTGCTGCTAACTTCCGATTTGATCGAGTTCCTACCTTCTTGGAAGCGTATGCATTAACCAAGACAGGTGCTCTGGATTGGCAAACTTTGGTTAGATATTATGGAGCTGAGCCGTTTCTTGGGAAAGACCCTGATATTGATGTAATTCTTAAGTCTTTCCAGTGAGTTTTGGAGTTGTATTAGTTGTAATGAAATCTTTGAATGATTGTAATAAATGGGTCATCTCTATATGATTTATCTTTCCATGCTTGTAATACATTCCATGTTTTTAATGAAAATGGTTATCTTCTCTTGTTACAATGGATATTCTTCTAAACACATATAAGACATCTTCTAAATATGGATTATAAGACTATCATAGTAGAGCATCCAAAATAAGGGGAGTAATAAATAAAAATAAATCAAAAAGAATGCAAATCTTTAAAATTGTGACTAAATTGACTATCTTTTGCAAAGAATTCAAACTTCTATTTGGGATATCTATCTAAGGGGGAGTATAGTATAAAATTACGGGGGATAAATACTATAAATTATTCAACTTGGATATCTTTTTGAAATGACAAAGGGGGAGAAATAAATATAAAACTAAAACTTAGTAATTATAAAAAACTCAATCAATGAGTTTCATAAATAAACTCTTGGCTTTACATTGAAAGTTTCTATATTCCCTAGTGAAGTGGATTTCATGTTCCATAATTCATGGGGAATAATAAGCAGACATTTTATAAACAAGAGGAAAAGCTACAAAAGGTAATCTAAAGGTATGAGACTCATATGTTTTATATTTCCTTCATTTATATTTTGGAAATGTTTGTCATCTTCAAAAAAGGGGAGATTGTTGGCTAAATGGACATCTATAAATCCCTTTGTTTTGATTATGACAAACATTTCATTCTTATTGATCTAACGAGCTACTTGAGTGTGCAGGATTAAGATGGATGACAAAGCAACTAGGGAAATCCATATGCTTACATGTTTATGTTTTCATGAAATGTAATCGCCTTGTAAAAACTTGTACAAATATATAATGTACAAGTACTTAGATTTCATGTAAATCAAGCGTTAGATTCTCCCTAGCTAAAAACCACATTTAGATAAGTCATCCCCTTCAAACAGGATCACATTTGCACACTCATACATATAATTAGTGCCTAAATTGAAACATTGAAACAGGATCAATCTCGGTCGACCAACTCCTTGACCGAGACACTCTCGGTCGACAATCTTCTCGACCGAGAAAGATCCAAAGTAGCCGTTAGACACAACTGACAAGGTAGTTGGCAGTTGGAGATAGACGTTGCAAATCACTTGATCCAGAGAGCCTGTCGGTCGACAAAACTTTGACCGAGTAGGCATCTCGGTCGACCATTCCTCGACCGAGATGAACTCTGACAGCAACTGCAGAGTAAATTAATTAGCCGTTGCTAAAGCAACAAACTTGTACCTAATGGCTAGTTAAGCACTTAGAAACCCCTAGAAGTTGTCTAGAACGTCCTTAAGCATCCATAGGCCATTCCTATAAATAGGACAAGCCATAGGACTCTAAAAGACACCTTTTTACACACTTGAGAACTCTTTGAGCAAGCAATTACATTTGCAATCTGTTGTGAGCAATTTTGAGCATTGTAACAATTGGCTACTTTCATCCTTAGCTCAAAATTCGTGTCCTATAGGCTAGCATCTCCTACCCACTGCAATCACAAGTCCATACACTTGGTTAGGAGATCTATACGCTTGATCTAGGTAAATCAAGCCTTGGGCTACAAAGGATAAGTTGTAATTTCCTTTTTCCTTTCTTGTTCTCTATTACTGTTTGTACTCTCCTTGCTACTCCTAGGTTGGAGGCTGCGGATTGGAGAGGGTGGAGATCTTCTTGGTGAAGAAGGCGACCTTGAGCTACTTCAGAAGGCTGGTGCAACGGGAGGTTACTTCTAGAGAGGAAGGCTACTTCAAGGGGGAGCTTGGAGTTACTTCAAGAAGGCTACCTCAAGTTGGTGCACCTACTTCAAGTGAAGGTTGTTCAAGGGGGTGTAAAGGAAAGTATTGTATTGTTTATAAATCCTTGAGAAGGTAATAAAATAAATACTTTCAAAATCCCGGTTGGGTAAGCAACCGGGTAGTGGACTGACAACTTTAGTATTTGCTAAAGTTGGAACCACTCTAAACACCTATCTCCTTCTTCCAATTTCAATTGTGGTTGTTTGAGTTCAATAAATTGTTAAAATTATTTTAAAACTCTATTCACCCCCCTCTAGTGTTTTTCAAACCTAACTTTTATCATGGCTCTAGACAACTCTAGAGACTAAAAATACCATATAAAATCTCTCATCTAGACTTGATGTTACATCTCTTTCTCTTAGGTTACATGGACACTCACTACCTTTCTCGGCGTGGTAACATTTTTCATATGTACATATACTAATACTTGAAATAAGTTTTCTCCAACGTTGAAACAGGCGATGAAAACCACCATACTCCATTTGAATAAAACCAAAACCAAAATGAGTTACCACACTCATGAGGAAGTCTAGTACCATGACACCTAGAGAACTAGCAAGAACATGGTGCACACCTATGTAGACACCCTAAGCATAGTTCGTGAATCATATGTCTAGGGAGGTAAATTGCACAAGTCTACACCTTGTTCTATAACATCTAGGTTCTAACCTAGAGGATAAGTCAACCTAGTCCACAAGGATATTTCATTAAGTTTCTAGGGTTGGAATGTAAAGTGAGTTTGGTTTATGTTTCCTGTAAGCAATTGTTAGGTGTACCTATTATTCATGCTCTGATACCAACTGTAACGTCCCCAGATTCTGCCGTCTCGAGACTTAGAAGGCTCGAGAGGACAAATCCGAAAATGTTAGCTAATTATTTCAGAGAGCGATGCAGAAGCATAATACGCATACATGAACATACAACCATAATATTTCTCAACAATAACATGAATGTTTACAACATGAATTATTACAGCTTGGATTACATTTACATATTGAAAAATAGAAAATTACACAGTCTAAACATGTATGCTAACCAGGATCCTAGACAAAAGGTAACCTGAACAACTTGCTCACACCCTGTTCTTTTTCTCCCTTACTATCTCTGAACCTAAAACATACGTGAAACAAACGAATCAACAAAAGTTAGTACGTGGTAAAAGATACACTAGTAAGGTTGCATAAAGGAAAATACTTGAAGAAGGAAGAAAGAGAGAAAAACCATTTCTTAAGCTGAAAATTAGGTAAACATCCTTTTTATTACATTTATTTGATGCAGTTGTACTACACTTATCTGCACTTGACTTACATCTAGTATGGGCAAAAATTATATCATCATACATCTAACATGGGCCAAAGCATCATACATCCATGTTAGGGAACATACATCCATACCAGGCTTGGTGTACTAGTAGCTACAACCCATCCATATCCTTTTATGTTATATTAGATTTTGGTGAAGTATAACTCATAATAGTTCAACCAAGCAATGAATATCCAAATAATATCATTCATGATATTACCTATCATAAGCAACCAAGAAATCTAGTCTTATACTTATAAGACCACGTACCTGAGTTCAGAGATTCCTAGTAATCCTCGATCATCTGAATATCTGGTCATCACCTGATTAATAGCAAATTAATCATCATTAATACATGGTTCATTATGTCATTGATATTTTAGGTCTAAGTTAGGGTTTAGGACAAACCTAGGTGTCAACTTATGTTAAATATGTTTATGACATTTTTCAACTGATCTATATGTCATCAGTAAGGCCTGGTATGAATTTCATATTTTTATGAGGATTTTCCTATTTTCTAGCATTTTTTTTGAACATACCAAAAGGGTAATGTAGAGAATTGGTTTCAATAATCATTAGGATTCAATAAGAATTTTCTGAGAATTAATCTCAACTGGATATTATTTCTTTCTTTTAATAAATAGTTAAAAGGAGCATTATACTCTAAATTGAATATCATCATTGAAATTGGTTCAAGGGTCCGATCTAGGAGTGCAGTAATGTAGAGAATATTTTTTTGAATCTAGGGATATTTTTGGGGGGTTTATAGGGTAAGTATGCTATTTTTAATGCATGACGCAAATTCAGCACATTATCTATTATTTTATAAGAGAAAGGTACCTTTATGAAATTCCAGGACTGTTGAATCTAAATCCTAGGGCTGAGATGCGTCCAGGGCATTCCTTTCCAGGCAATGCCGTATGGAACTTGCAGGATATCCGATTAGGGTGGAGTCCACTTAACCCGCTCGACCTCATCTCCTTCATCTCGCGAGTCCTAGCCTCGCGTCTTCAGCCTGTCCTCTTCTATTGTTCCTGTGAGAATAGGTGCTCGACAAAAGGAAAGGTCCTAGGGCGTGAGCTCTGAAGCTTCATCCTCACCCCCCCTTTTGGTCACCATAGATCTGTAGTTACCCTCGACCATTGGCCAGGAGGCACTGCAGTCTCCAGATTACCCTCGAGGTCTCCTCCGTTTCCAAGCTACTGTGATCGGCGGCCTTGGCATGACCACAAAGAAGCAGAATAAGGGCAAGGGTTCCAACACCAGGATGCTTGGAACTACTTCGGGTTATGGCTGGCCTGGTCGCAGGTTATGATGCCACAAGAGTGGATCTTCAGCGAGCAAGGAACGAATCCTACCATCATCTCAGATTGGTCTCATCATGTTCTCGACATTGTTGTGTCCTGGATTAGGCCATGGAATCCGACTAGGCTCAGGCTGGATGCTCCAGTTTCCCTCTCTCTCTCTATTCTGCTGTGTGCACACTCTGATCTGGGCGACCAGGCACTGCCGTGAGCGATCAAGGATTTATTCCTATCATCATCTCACACCCATCTCGCCATTCCTCTTCTCCATGTTCTTCTAATCTTCTATAGGGTCTGGACCATTGGGACGACAAGCCCGCCAGCCCCCACTTCACCACCTCTAGTGCAAACTCAGGCAAGAAAGGGTTGTAGAGGCCTTACAGACTAGATCTTGCTCCTCATAAAGGTCTGATTTTGCTAGAAAATCTCTACAGATACATGTTGAAAGGTTCCTACCCTCAATCTCCTTGCCAATCCTGGGCTCTATTGAGAACCTTTGCAATCACCAGAGGAATCATAGGAACCCCCAAGTGGATGCAGGGAAGTCCAAGGAACCCATGGTCAGACTCTGCCTCCCCAGATGTGAAGCCTCGACAGCGGGTATTGGATGAACTTGAAAAGTGTGCATGATCTCTGGGTTAGGGACGATATCTATGGGTTCAGATTGTGTAAGGAATGTGAGGGGTCTAAGGAGTTATGTGGAGTCTAAGGAGTTCTATTATTTGGCAATCAACCCCTTGATCTGATGTTTGCGTTGGAGTCATTTCATTGGGTTGAGGAAGCCTCCTCCACAGAAATAGGAGAAGGGAGACAAAGTCTCCATGTTCAGATTAGTAGAAGGGTAACTTAGATCTGTCCACATATATTATCCTCAATCTCAAATAAAAACTAAGCTGCATGACATATACTTTTGTAATAGACCTAGATGAGACTTCTCCCAAGAACAAGCTTTTACACATTTATACCAATAGATTACATCTCCTAATCTTAATGAACTCCAACAAGGACCTCAAAACATTACAAAATTTTGAACATAGATCCCCTATCACATAATCTCTCATCCAACAATGTTTGAGACCAAAATTTTATAGCATGATCATGTAAACAGTAACCATTGACCAAAGTCTATAAATTAATTGAATCTTGATCAAAAAGTCCAACAATATCTTTTATGGTTGTAATACTACTTTATATTACTCAAGGTACTTATTCAATTACTATATCGAATATCACACTCCTAAAATCAGGGTCATCACACTTTCATATTTTATATTAGGTGAAATTCATGGTTACCTCAATCTTTAAATCGATTTAGTCAACTTACCATTCTAGGGAAGGTCCTAACCTAGGGTGCCTTCTTTGCTCACAAGAGGAGGTTAGGCTCTCTAGCTACAACCTGAACCTATAGGTCTAGGGTTTTGCCTCCCCCATAGTACTTTTCCCAATCTTGGGTGGACCCACCCCAGGCTGGAACACTGGCCCTACAAATTGAACTAAGGGTTTCATATTATCATCTTTATGCATTGTTTTTATTATAACTTATCAACCTATGTTAAACTCTGGGATACCCATTTAAGGTCTTGTCCATGCAGTGGACTTGGGCCACCTTCTCAATCTAGAGGTTGGGGCCATATCAGTCTTCCCCTATTCACATAGATGGCCTTTAGTGTCTTCCCCTATTTAGGTGGATGTCCTTGTATGCCTTCCCCTATTCTGGCAGATGACCTTTGATGTCTTCCCCTTTTTAGGCGGATGACCTTTTTTCATATCCTCAAATTCAGGTGGGTGACGATATATACCATACATCCAGAGGTGCTATGAGGGGTTCAACAAAGTTATATTCAGATTTTCACTTTCATTTATAACCATTAGCTACTTATATTTCTTAAAACTTTTCTCATTAATGCATTTTTCTACATGCACATATGCATGAAACACAGAGTCACCTAACTCCTTTTTTTATATGATAACTTCTCAACCTTTATTTTCCCAATCTCTGTGTTATACCCACTCATTGGGAGCATTCATACTCACTCACTGAGAATATTATCAATGATCTACCCACTCTTTGGGGGTGATCTCCATTCATACCCACCCACTGGGATATTCTTTATCCATTCATTCCTCCAGTGACATCATTAGGGTGATGAGGAAGTTGTATTCCTATTTTCATTTTCTTGTATAGCCATTGGTCATTTATGTCTCTCATGTACCTTCAAATCTCCCTCTTTTTTTCACGTGCATCATGCATACATTTCTCCACATCATACATAGAAATATATGTCATATAGACTTATTTACATTTCTCTTAATCCTCATTGCTTTTACCCTAATGAGGGCTCAAATGTGTAGGGCTTCCATTTTACCCATTCTACTCCCATTTCCTAAGAATAGGGTTTAGGGTTCGAGTCAGAGACTACACAATCTACATCCTACATCTTAGGGTTTTTAATGTCTCTTGACCCACTAGGGTTCTTCTGAACCATAAAACTGTTATTTCCATATTTCATGTATAGCACTATTTCCACATTACATGTACATTATTCTTTCCTCATTATATATACATTAATTGGCAAAGGATGCCTTAATCCTACTTCTTCTCAAAACCCTGACTTTAGATGAGGATAGAACTATCTTTTTCTGGTGTATTAAGTAAGAAAATGAGAAGTGGATGAATCCAGATGAGAAGAATCCCTAAAGGTATTTTACTTCGAGCAAAATCTTCCGACTTTGTTCTGGTTAGATGCACAGGCCTGGGAGTCCTCATAAGCCGACTAACGATACGAAGGAAACTTTTGTCAGCCCTCGGGTTTTGGTCCATTATAGACACCATCACCTTTAGAACATGACCTAATAATTCCCTCATATTTTTTGAGATTACTTGAAATTATAACATATTAATTTTTTTTTGAAAAATCTAGTGATCTAATAAAAAATGTAACAACCTCACTTTTTAGCAGCCCCCAATTAAGGAAGGACAAAAAGATGATAGTTGTTACTTTCAACTTTTATACAAGATCCAGACTAGTCAACTAATAGAAAATTGTTTACAAGATGAGTACATAAACTTTCTATAAATTTGTGAAGAAACAACTAGCTAATCCTCCTTTTGATAACTTTGGTGCCTTCATGTAATTTTCATCTTTATCTTCATTTCCTTTATCATGTATATCAGTTCATACCTAAAACGGTGTGAAACAAATATGCGATCAGTATGTTGCCATATTAGTACATGGGGTGCATCCAAAATGTGCAAGTAAATTACAACATATATTCCAACAAATACTTGCAAATATAAATTGGCATTTTCTTCACATAATGTTTCTTTTATGTGATATTCATAGTGGCATTATATTTGAATACAATGTAAACAAACAACCAACATTTTAATTGTTCAAACATTGAGGAAAATCTCAAAAATCTCTGGAAAACTAAGGTGGTTATTTTTAGGTGTAACCATGTACATCAATGGTGATCCATGCAGATTACACTTCATTTACATTCAAGCAATCTAATCAACAAAGATGAATCTAGGAAATCACATTCTATCTACATGTCAATGAATCTTAAAGTGTCACCATCACATATTAATCACATTAAATCCTACTCAACCCTATTCTAGGGTTTAGAAATGTCTTAGGTTAAGGATATGGATTAAGGGCTCAAACCCTTTTCTCTACATAAAAGCTTATTAAAGTTATAACTCCACATTAATCATCATGTGTTATCCTGATTATCAAGTTAGGCCCTTTATGCCATTAGGGGCAACTACTCGATATTATGCAGCTTTCAAAGACCAATGAATAAGGAGATTAGGTTCTAAACCCTAATCATTAGATTCATCATATCCTTCCACTAGGAACAATTGGATTTCGTTAAACTCATTAACAACATAGCACAGTTTATGTACTTTAAACATGATTCCTTAAATACATGATTTTCCACTTCAGATATCTAAATTATTAGCATGATCATCTTAGATCCCCATTATGTTAATTAATATTGGATAACATCTCAAATTAACCAGATCTACTGATATAAGAATCATAATCACCAAAACAAGGGTTTTTATGCTTTCATCGCCACTTTAACCCATATTTGATCCATTTTTATAACTAGAAGCATAATTAAGTCTCAATTGTATTTTATTTGTGTTCCCCTCATTTTACTGATCAATTTTCATATATTATATGTCCCATCCGAGCTACCATTAATTAGTTATGAAAAAAGTATACCAAACTTACTTAGGTCGATGAGAGTCTGACACGTCAACCATAATTTCCTATTTCCTTTGTAGCCAATCCAGCTTGGTTTCTGGGACAAAAGACCTCCTTACCCTCATTCCTTACATGTACAAGTACAGGTACTTTGGTCTTTGGCCGGTGGGACATCTCCTTTCTCTCGTTCAGACCCCTGATGCCATGGCTTCACGCTTCCAGGAGGGCATGGCGCCTCTCAAGCATCGTCATCCCCTTGATCCACCCATGTAGGGAAACTCCTCACCAGGATCCTTGTACGTGCGCGTGTGTGCCACCAACTCCGAGACAGGGAGCATCCTCACTGTAGGAACCCATGCCTAGTAGGACCACGATGACCAAAAGCAGGGCTCCTATGAGGCTCCAGGGTGCGGCTTTGGAGAAGGCACCCTCTGCTAGAGATTAAATACTATTTTCTTTCCCCTTAAGAAATTATTTTATTTAATCCATTTAAACCACATAACAACTCTTTTTCCCATTCAACTTAGCAAACAATCCTATTTTTGCACATATTTTTGTTGAGGATTGAAATTAATATTATTAGTTTCCTTCAAATTATCCAAAACTCTATAAGATTCCATTTATAAAATAGCAACTATCCATTATTCTTGCTAACATATATAATTTTTTCATTGGATTATTGAAACCAGTAAACTGCTTGAGATCTATTCTATACAGAGTATTCTGCACTTTCACACCATAATTTCAAAACAAGACACATAGAGAACCATCTTTCGTGTGTGTCCTTCATATTACATTATTTGTAAAAAAATATTTAAAACATGGAAAAAACTAGGTTATAACATCCTTTCCCAATTATAGGAATTTTTTCCTCAAACTTCAACTAGTCATCTAAATCAATATCTCAAAATGCCATTAACTTATGAGCTAATTCCTTTTTTTTTACTTTTATTTGTGCCACCTGGACCTATTTGCTAAACAAATAGTCTCATGGGAATCAGTTGGGTCATGGGTTGTCCCCATGCCACAAAGATGATTTTGTTGTTTCATCAATAACACCATTGGAGAAATTACAAATCAATTTATTTATATAATACAATTTTTCCAAAATTGAGGATATGACAAAACAATCTCAAAGAAACTAGTATGTGTCGTTAGATAACACGTCTACCCATGATAATGACCATCCTAAGATAGACACTTCTGGTAATGTTTGAAAAATTCTATGGCACCAACTTTGCACATTGATAGAACCGAATGGATATTTTTCTTAGGATGACAAGTTTTCTTGAAAATATTATAGATGATGAACCTACACCTGATGAAAATGGTCTTGAGAACACTAAGAAAATCACAGACTGGGAGGAGGTTGATAAGTTGTGTACAGGATGTATCCTCTTAGTACTGATGAATAATTTGTATGATTTATACTCTAAATATCTTTGCATGATTAGCAAGGTCTATGCAATTTTTTAGATAAGAAATATATAGTAGAGAATTAGGATGTTTAAAAATATTTGATCTATAATTTTTTGAAATTTCAAATAGTATATGGTAAATCAATTTTCTATCAGGTACATGATTTCTAAATCTTCTGTCATAACCTCTCTGAAGCGAGTATGAATTTTATTTATAAATTCATTGTCATTTCAATCATTCAAAAGTTCCCTAAGTCTTTGGAGGATTTTGGTCAAAATCTCAAGCAAAAAAAGAGTGACATATCCCTAAATAAACTTATGCTAGATATAAAAATTAAAGTGCAACACATGAATAAGGAAGTGGTCTAGGTACCATTTGTTGCAAAACCTACTATCAATCTTATGAATGCTAAGAATAAAGAAAAGAAAAATAAGAACATATGTAAACCTAAAACCACAATTCTAGAGAAACTAAAGAATAAATTTTATTGAACTCGTGGATAGGTTGTCCACTAAAACAAGGATTGTCCTTCAAAGAAGGCAAAGAATGCTACTACATCTATATTTGAGCAGGCCGTAGTCAACATAATGGGTACTTTCTTCAACCTTAATGAAGGGTACATTTATATAAAATCTGAAATCCTTTCTATATTGAAACTACTATACTGGGTTATAGACATTGGGACTAATGTACTTGTTTGTGTTGATAATTCGATGTTTGTGTCTTATCAAGCCACTTTATGTATGTCCATGACTTTAGGTGATGCAATATGTTTAGAAGAAAAGGCAAAGGATGGGTGGATCTACAATATCCTTAAGGAAATATATTGACTCTTCACATAGTCAGACATATTCCATCTACTCATCATTATATTATTAGTAGTACAATATTGGTTAGAAATATTTTCAGAATAAACTAAAAATGTATTAAACGACTTATTGCATGTTTTCGAGATAGTTAATTTTTGGCAAAGGGGTGTTTATGTGATTTATATAACTTACTTAAGATTCATGTTAAATGTACTATTTTTAATACTGGTTTTAATTTGGGTGATAATTTTATTTGCTTAAATCTTGTGTTGTCTAACTAATGTCATTGTCATTTGGGTCATGTGAATGTTGGCTCTATAAAACATATGCTGAATATGGATTTGATCCCTAAATATTAAATTAATAATAGAAAAAGTGAAATTTTGTGTATCTAAACTTCCTAGAAAGCCTTCGATTATGTGGATATGAATTTTAATTTTTTAATTTAGTACATATTGATATCTGCAAATTTGATAGACTTGCAAATAGAGATCATAAAGGTTATTTAAAAACTTTCATTGATGATTTTAGTAAATATTATTATGTTCTTCAATAAAATTTGGATGAGGCATTAGATAAATTCAAAATATCTTAGAAAGAAGAAGAAACACAAACTGGAAAGATGCCTAAAATATTAAGGTCTAATAGTGGAGGAGAGTATCTCTCAAACTTGTTTTAGGAATTTTCTCAACTCAACATATATTTCATGAGGTTACCACTTATACACCTAAATCTAATGGGATTGATGAATGCAAGAATCAAACCCTGATAGATTTGGTTGATACATTACTTCAAACTGTTGACTCAAATTCTAATTGACTCTCATAGTCTAATTGACTGAATCCTTATTTTGATGATGACTAACCATTCCACTTATTTGTATCTAATGCTTCTACTTGAGTGATTTCAGATTAGGTATAGACACACTCCAAATGCCTTAACTTGCACATCCTAACATGGAGAAAGACAAGTCAAAATCAATGCAAGTGCACTTTTGTGGAAAAGACATCTAATCGATTACAATCATGTTGTAATCACTTGTAATGATTGTATGACCTGTAATTAAGCTTAGAAAAAAATCAAGAGAACTTAAATCGAATATGTAAGAACTTTTATGGCATTTTCAAAAACTCATCAAAGGGACTCTTGTCAGTCGAGTTTCATCTAGGATAAACTCCACAAACACCTTTGATGGATCTTTGGAACTACCAGGTTCAGTCAAGTTTCCTCCAGACAAACTTGACCGAAACCTCTACGCATGAAAACCAAATTTAAGTCGTCGGCTAAGTTTCATCCAGGATAAACTCGACCAACAACTCAAATTTGATTTGGTGCATAGTTCTTTTGATCGAGTTTCCCAACAAACTCGACCGACTGCACTGTAAAAAATGTGTATGAAAAGTGTTTTTAGTCGTTGGAGTATTGAAAAACTCAAAAATATATTTGTTGCAACACCCTAAATGACTATAATTCATCCTTAAGTACTTTGGCTAGTAGGAATCCCCAACTATAAGTAGGACCCCTTGTGCTTCATCCCATGGTTAGCCAAGCACTATGAAGGTCCCTATATAATTGTTGAGTGCCTCCAAAATCCTCCTCCACTCTTAAGCTTAATAACTTGCTACATACATTAGAGTGAGTAGGAGACTTGTAACGGATCTAGTCCTACATGTATATCTTGTGAGGCTCTAAATTCCTCCACCTCCCAAACTCCCTTTCTACCATGAAGATGAAGGTTCTATCTTTGGCTAAGAGAGGTGAAGAAGAAGAAGGGAAGGAGTCCCCTGGTAAAATATCTTGGTGAAGGCAGAAGACTCATTGCAAAAGGAGGTAAGTCCTTGGTGAGGTTGAAGATTCTTGTTCTTGGATAGGTAACTACTTTGTAAGGTTATTGTTTCCCTTGTCCTCAAAAGGAAGGTTGGGTATCCTTGTCCCGGAAAAGGAAGGTCACATATTGTATATCTTATAATGGAATATAAGGAAGGTATAATGGTTGCAAATCATAGAGGTTGACCTCTCTTGGAGTTTGGAACCACTATACATAGTTTGTGTTCTTTATCTTATTCAATCTCTCTCCTTTCTATGTATGTTTAGTTGCACTTAAATTTCATATTTGCAACCTTATCTCTTAAAAGTAATTAAAGTTCTAATGAATTTGGTTTAAGAGGTATAGCTCTATTCAACCCCCCCTTCTAGAGACCATCACCTTTAGATACAACAAGTGGTATCCGAGAGGGTCTTCTCCAAGAACACTACCACAAGTAGGATAAGATGGGTGATTATGAAGGTGGATGGTACCTCATCTACATCCCAATATTGATTGGAGAAACTTCCTCTATTCAAAGATAAGGCTAAAATCATCCAAGGATTAAGTCTTGAGCTATGGAGAATGGTGGGCCTTCCATACAAGCTACTGGAGACAAAGATAGAAGAATGAGATAAAGGTACTTTGAAGAAAGTAACCTTGAATTCTAGAGCCATAAACATTCTCTATGCCTCCATTTCCCCTATCAAATTCGATTGGATTTATTCATGTGAAATATTCTACTTAGATATAGATAAAGCTATGTGTCACTTTTGAGGGGACAAATCAAGTTAAGGAAAGTAAAGTCTACATCCTCAAAGGGCTTCTTGAAAACTTCAAGATGAGTAAGGATGGAAGGGTGGTGGATATGTACTCAAGGCTCAACACCATTGTAAATGGTCTTTCCATACTAGGTTATCTTATGGCTAGAGGGGAGATCAACCCAAAGATCCTTAGAACTCTCCCCAAGAGGTGGCAATCCAAGGTCACTTCCATGAAGAGATCATTGGAATCTACAAGTTCATGAAGTTACACTTGTCATGCAAGAGGAAGAAGAAAGAGAAGAAGAGAAAGAGCTCAAGAGAAAGAAGCCTGAAATCAAAGCCCAAGTTGAAGCCATTGTTAGTCAAGATTCTCCTTACTCTCAATTTGAAGAAGATTCCATGCACTCCAAGGGTAAATTCTACAAAAGCAACTCCTCCTCCTCCACTCGGTCCTTCAAATGTGGAAAGAAGGGTCACTTCAATGAAGATTGTCCACAAGGAAAAAAGACTCGTCATCACAAGAGAATGGAAGAGAAGCAAAAGAAGAAGTATAAATGGAACAAAAGCTCTAGTGACTCCTCCAACTCAATCTCAAGTAAATAATCTAGTGGAGTATCTAGCTCAAGCTCTAGAAAAGATGGAGAATGCCATTGTTCTCTCATGGCAAGTGCACATGAAGATTCAAATGAGGTAAATATAAAGTCTTTCGATAATGAATATTTAGTGCATGTCTTAAGTTTACTAAACAAAAAAAGAAAAAGCTTTATAAAACTCTTTATAACTTGAATGAAGAAAAAAATGATCTTGCACATGCTAATATTGGCTTGCAAGATGAAAACAATGCTTATCTTAGTCAAGTAGACTCTCTTGAACTTGAAAATGCTAATTTTCTTGATAATATTAGATTTTTAGAAGCTCAACCTCTTATGTCTTATTCTAATGAAGAGCATAATAATATTGCAAGTTCTCACATGCTTGACTTTAATGGTCCTAAAATTGAAAAAAGAGGACACTGACTTTATTATTCAAGGAATAGAATATGAAAATAGTTTTTATCTTTCTAAGATTGCTTTGGTTGACAAAGAAAATGCTTCCTTTCTTGCAAAAATTAATGTCCTTAAATCTTGTTCTAGTTCTACTAGTAGAGAGAAAAATTTTGTTACTCTTAATATTGGAAAAGATTCTTATATGATCGAATCTCTTTACTTAGAAACTAATATTTTGCATGCTAGAGATAATATCAATAAGTTTTCTACTATTACTTCTCTTATGCATGAAAATCATAGTTTGAGATCTTCTATGCAAATATTCTTAGATGATAAAAAGAATCTTAATAAAATCCTAGACCTTACTACCAAACAAATTGGTATAGATGTTATTGGACTTGATAGTAGCCAAAGCAACAACAAAAATAATAGTCCTTCAATTTTCAACGAAGAATCCTCTAGTTCCAAGGCTACAAGATCACATAATCATTGCGATAAAATTGGTTATTCTTCTACATATTTCCCTTTTAGGAAAGCACCTAAGAGTGACACACAAAGATTATTCTCTCTAGAGGTAGCGAGATGCTAGGGTTTCATGGTAGGGGTGGCGGTCGTGGTGTCAGTCGCCCTCCCCCTCACTCTACAACAACACAGACCACAAAAGATAGCCCAAAGATGGAGATCTACGGGTTCTGATGCCCCAATGGAGGAACAACCATGTGGACTTGTTCAATCCTACAAAGAAACAATGATTGGTCTCTCTACTAAAGCATTGCCAACTCTAACCCAAGTCTCACCAGACACAATCAAGGCATCTTATATTCATATCGACCACTTAGGAAACATTTTATCCATCACGATTAACCCTGATGTGATTCTGCCGTTACTCGAACTCTGGTGATTCACCGTCATTGTCAAGGTCGTTGGAACTGATGTAGGCTTCAACACCTTGATGAACTGGATTGCAATCCTCTGGAAACCTACTAAAGAATTTCGAGCCATTGACCTAGATATGGGATACTATATCATTCAACGTGCAAATAAGCTATGACCGAGGGACCTTGGATGATCTTCAACCATTATCTCTCGGTTCAATCTTGGTCACCAGAGTTCCACCCCTACAATCTAATCTCATGTAAAATGGTTGTCTGGACTAGGATTGTAGACATGCTTGTCTATTTGTATCAGAACCAAGTGTTAACTTAATTGACAAGACAACCGAAATTGATACTGCCACACAATCTTGGCATCACGACAAGTTTGCAAGGATTGCAGTCTAAGTGGACACTACTGTCATGGTGCTTCTAGCAATCACCCTGAATGGTGAATAATAGTGACTTGAGTATGAGAATCTTCCCACCCTATTTCAAAGTTGTGGGAGCCTAGGCCATGCTGAAGGTGACTGCAAACACATCCCTTTCTTTCTAGTAGTGGAACCTTCTTCTTCCACAGCCACACCTCTGAATGTACACAAACCATACTCCAGGTCCATCCATGTGAAAATGCCTAAGTGAAGAACATTGACAAAACAAGAGTCTATGGCTACCGACATAAGTCATAATAAAGCGACTGACAAAACCAAACCATCGTCTGAGAAGGAAGACCAAGTACAACCTGGAAAAGAGACATGTTCAATGGTCGACGATGCTCAACCAAAGACAAACTTTGAACTAGTAGATTGGCAAATGATTGTGAATCAGAAGCAAAAAAAGAAACAAGTATCCAAGTATAGCTCTTCCATGGGTAAATCTACCCCCGTCACTCAGTAGGACAAGCCCTCATCTATTGAGTGCATAGACACTACAGTCATACTTGTGGACGATGAAACCAATACAGGGAGAGATAGCATGCCCAGTGCCACTAATCCCTTCCGCTTCCTCGCCGACAAACAACCATTATCTCAAGCCACCAAGTTCCAATGGGGCAACACAATTTGACATGGTGGCGACATGCTTCAAAATTGAAAGGTCGTCTACCAGATGGTCAGCCGTGGAAGAGAGTGAAAAAAGGCAAACTTGCTCAGCTCTATGGTGGTAGCCAGTACTAGCCTGGTGTACACCAACAACTAAACCTAGATGATGAAACTATAAATGAAGATGATGCCATGAGTTTTGAGGACCTCTCAATGGGGATCCAGAACATCATCCTCTAACTCCACCACCTTCTCCATGACCATGATCAACTGGAATATTCAAGGAGCTCATTCCAATGATAGGAAAAAATTACTTAAATAATCCAAATGTCATTACCAGCTTCACATCATAGCTATCATTAAACCTAGGTACAATGGTATCAAAGCCAAAAAAATCATCAAGAAACTTGGTTTCACTTCTTCCCATAGGGTAGAAGATCTGGGATTCTCAGGCGACATCCAGCTACTCTGGGATACTCACAAATGCAATCTCGATGCACTTTGTAACCACCAACAATTCATCCACTGTCATGTACAACAGCCCTAGTCTGCAAAGAAGGAACTTACTATGGAACAGATTCCTAGAGGTGTCGACATCTATCAATGAAGCAAGGGTAATAGTAGGAGACTTTAACATGATGCCTAATATCTCAGAAAAGTAGGGTGGCAAGGGATTTGACATCCGCTCCAGTATAAAATTCAACTCACTATTGTTGTCAACGGGCTTCCATGATATGGAGGCTGTTGGACTCTTCTTTACTTTCAAAGGAGGAACCAATATGAAAATCTTGGATCGCGTGCTTGCTAACAGTAACTGGCTAAACGCTGCCAACATCAATACAACTATTGTTCTTCCCAGATCCAGAATGACCACAACCCACTTCGTATCTACCAGAAGCCATCCAAGACACAACGATAGGTTCTCTTCCACACCATGACTCCCTCCTTCAAGACGGAGGTGCTTGCACTATGGGACACGAACCTCCCCTTTCATGAGGCTCTACCTAACTTCAAGAAGGTGGCCATTGCATGGGGCACCCGACGCTGGAAACAACAACGCAAGCAAAAGAACAAGATCCTCAAATAGCTGGACCGCTGCTAGATACAAGCCTCACCATCACCCAATATACCTAATGAAATCTTGTATGTTAACTTGCAAGAACAGTTCGAAACTATCCTAAGAAAGGAGGAAGCTGATTGGAGGCAAAGAGAAAATGTAAATTGGTTACAACTCAGTGACAAAAACAATAGTTTCTTCCACTCCTATGTTAAAGCTAGGCATCATCAAAACAAATTTACTAGGCTTCTTGACTCAAAGGATGAATGGATCACTTCTATCCCTACCCTAAAGGATAATGTCCACACCTACTTCAAATGCTTGCTTACTGCCCCACCCTACTCCTCTGTAAAGCCACAAAAAATTTCTGATTACATTGAGGTGTTCCCAAACACACCCAACATGTATCACCTTTAGTGAGTACCTAATCATGATGAAGTTTGACAGGTTGTCTTCCAAATGGCACCAGCCAAAGCACTAGGCCCATATGGAGTTCATGACGAATTCATCCAAGCCAACTGGAGCAAGGTAGGACATTCATTCACTTGCGCAATAAGAGGCATTTTCCATAGTGAAACAATTCTTGAACACATGGAAAACTCTTTGATTGTTCTTATCCCTAAACTGACCCAACCTTAACATTGTAGTGATTTAAGGATGATCTCTCTGAATAATTGTTGTTCTCTCTAAGATCATTCTTGGAAGAATTAAACCTTTGCTCAACGAATGGATCTCTGCAAATCAATCAAACTTTATATCTGGTCGCATCATCAGTGAAAACATCCTCCTTGTCTAGGAGGTCATCCATTCAATGAGGAATAAGATATAAGGCACAAAGTCAGTCAACATCAAAATTGATCTATCTAAGGCTTTTGACAGAATGAATTGATCTTTCATCTCAGACACCCTGCATAACACTAGTTTACCTACACACTTGATTGCACTAATCATGCAGATCATCTCCGCTAGACAAACACAAATTCTTTGGGAGGATGGTCATCTTGAACCCTTCAAAGCATCATTAGGTGTGCATCAGGTAGATCCCCAAAGCCCCTACCTCTTCATCCTTTGTATAGAAAGGCTTAGTCAATCCATCTCACACTGTCTCTAAGTGCCAACGGAAACTCATTCTTTTCTCATGAAGAAGAACTCCTCTCAACCATGTGATGTTCTCTAATGATATCTTACTCATGTTTGAAGTCTCACCCCAACAAGCTTCCACTATCAACAAACTACTAACTGAGTTTGCTACAGTGTCTAGGAAGATTGTATCCAAAGAAAAATTGAAATGTTTTTTCTCACCAAATACCACCACCTCTGAGAGATGAAGGTTCTGTAGCCGTCTAGGCATCCCTAGCACTGAGGACCTTTGTTACAACCCCAATTTTGGGTTCATTTGCTGAGAAATGTAATTTCTCACATTAAAGATAAATGAACAAATAATGATGTCTTTTGATTGAATGCATGAATTTCATTACAATAGCCTTGATGATTGCTTTGTGGGCTTTATTGGCTATTGGGCCCAATAATAAGGAAATTCAATTAGTGAATGAATAATTAAGTTTTTGAGAAAAGAAAGGTGTGGAAACCTCCAGAAGGCAAAATAATACAATCCAAAGTTGGATTTCATGCCTCTTGGGTTCCTTGGGTCCAAAGGAGTCTAAAGTTTCATAGAGGATGCAATAAGAAAAGAAAAGACCAATTAAGTATTTCCTTGTTAAGAAAGAAATTGAAAATAATGATAAAATGTGGAAAATATGTGAAAAGAGGTATATTTGAGTTATCCTTGGTGGATTTTCGTATCCCAATGATTTTTTAATGTTAAAAGCAATTCCAATAGGAAAATAGAAGAGAGATAAAGAGAAATCCTTAAAAAGAGAATTAAAAAGGAAAATAAATTGATTAATAAAAGGGAAATATGAGAAATTAACTTTCAAAAGAAGATAAAGGAAATAGATTTTCCCCAATATGGGAATCTGTGCCTTTGGGATTTCTTGAGGTCCAAGGGACCCAAAATAACAAGATAATAGCAAAGGGAAAAGAAATAACAATTAATTTTGAATAAATTAATGAATAACTTAGGAGAGAAGGAATCCTTCTCATCCCTTGGAATTTGTTTCCCAAATTTTGTACAAAGCTAGAAAATGTAAAGAAAAATGTTCCCCAAAAATTTGAGTTAAATAGGAGTTATGGTTTGGGAGATATAAATTTTCCAAGTTATCTCCAATTTGGGAATTATTCTGAATTAAAAGAAATATATCTTTCCTTTGGATGATCACGAGCGATAAGATCCGTTGGATCAAGATCCCAAGCTAGACGCTCATCGTCAAGTCCCACGTGAACTGGGATTCTACTGGTTACAGGAGGATCTTCCATCCCAGATTTCTTGCAATCCAGTGGATGTGCAAAGCTATTTTCAGTCCCTTTGGACTTGGGAGATGACACCAAAGGGGAAGGTCCCTGGTTCGACTAGGATTGGTCGAGGTTTTGGAAAACGCCAAAATCTCGCAAGCTTGCCTCAACCCTATATATATGGGAGGATGTGCAAGGGCACCATCACCTATTTTTGCTATCCCAATCGTTGTTGTTTGTTGCAAGGAACAACTTCAAGGTAGGGAATTGAACCTGCGGAGTCCGACGAGTAAGGGGGTTGTCTTGGCATGCTCGTGGCATGGAATTGAACCTGCGGTCAACTTCAAGGTAGGGAGGCGGAGCTCCCTGGCCATTCAACGTGAGAAAAGAGGTTCGAGAACTCAGAGTCAACGATCGAGTTGACCACCGCAGTCGTTGTGTGTGCACGAGGTTGAAAAAGGAGCTCTCCCGCAGAATTACCAAACTGACCCTCGCCTCTTCGGTCGCTCCAAGGTCAGTTTAGACCTTTGTTTCTTTTATTTGCAAAGAAAGGGGCGCGTGTGATCCTGGCCGCTGGATCCTAAGTGGACCACGAATCAAACGATCCGTGTTTTTCGCAAAATTAGCAAATAAATCTATTAACAAGTTTTTCTTGTTAAAATCATATCTTCAGCTAGAAAACTCAAATGACGGAAATCAATACATGAAAAATGATCAGAAAAATGCGAGGGACACATTAAAAAGAGTTTGGGAACCTAAATCAATATCTTTTTGCAAAAGTACCTAATGTGGGTAAAAAGGTATTAATTTGTGGGTGTTAAACCTAATTGATGATTGAAAATAGATTTAATCTTGCAAGTGTGTAAATTTGAGGATTATTAATTGGTTTGATGATTAAGATAGATTGTAACCTATTTTGATGATGGAATTGCAAGAATTAGGGTTTTAAACCTAATATGTTGATTAAAACCCTTAGAAACCCTAAGTGAGGGAAAAAGGGAAGAAAGAATATAATAATCCAAAAATTAGGGTTTTTTTTATCCAAATCTAATCTGAAGATCTTAATGGAAAATAAACTCATATAATTAGGGTTTGATGGATATTTTGATAAAAATAAAGTAAAAGTGGTAAAAAGGAAGTGAAACCCTAATTATGGTCAAAACCCTAAAAAGGGCTAGTAACCCTAGGGTACGATTAGGCCTATTAGATTTGGATACCATGATCCATGATAAGAAATATATTGGATGCCTTTTTCAAGATCAACCTGTGTGTACTTGCTTGATTTCTTGATTGGTTGAGTTATTTCTACATTCAAGTCTGCTTAACAGGTATGTGGTTAATTATGAATAACCGCCTTAGTTTCCCGAGGATTTTTCGGATGGTTAATCGCATTGAATGTAAATTATCAGTTTGGATGTTCATACTTGCAAATCATAAAGTCACTATGATTATCACATTAATAATAGAGGTATGTATTCTCGCACCTACATGGCACCCTGATGGATGATGCCAAAGGTCAGTCACAGATGGGTAGACCAATGGGCACCCTGAGTGGTGACCCCAGGCACCAAGCTCGGGAATGAGAATGTGGCCTATGATATTTTATGACTAGAGGGAACCATGAGTGGGGACCCCAGGCACCTAGCTTGGGAATGAGAAGGTGGCCTTAAGTCATTGGCAAAAGAAACCCTAAGGTGGGTATGCCAGGGTTAGGGAAAAAGCGGTGGAGAATGTCATACTGAAAAGTGTAAATTGGC
Source organism: Alisma plantago-aquatica (assembly GCA_963693085.1). NCBI lineage: Eukaryota > Viridiplantae > Streptophyta > Magnoliopsida > Alismatales > Alismataceae > Alisma > Alisma plantago-aquatica. The sequence goes on along the minus strand of OY856409.1, from coordinate 1,866,332,426 downwards.
ATGTTAATTAACTTGATTGTGATAATTAGATTGTTATCCATATGTGCAAACTTTTGGCTATCCCCACATACCAGTATATTTTGATATGATGACCGACATTTTGTTTGTCAGTGTTTTAGGTACAAGTTTGAAAAGCACAAATAGTAAAGAGACACATCATGAAAATAAGAAGTAAAGTACAAGGAGGATTAGATAGAATAATTCAAGTTGTGGATAGATAGTTTTCCAAAGTTTTTAAAAGGTATGCAAAGTTTTATTTTAATACCTGTTTTCAGTTTAGTTAGTAGAATTTCATAATTAATATTGATTATTTGTTGGACCTTTGATCCGGGTTATTAGATAACAACTCTGATCTCTTGGTCTTCCTTAAGTGGGGGTTACCAGGATACGGGGTCTTTACAACTTTAGTAGATACTTAGGTGTCCCAATATTACATAATCTCCTAAACAAGGACATGCATGCCAATATTCTTAACTCAATCCTAGGTTGCATGAATAGCTGGTCGGTATGACAATTGTCCCTACCTGGGTGTATTACACCCATCTAGTTCTTCCTTTCATCCATTCCTACCTATACTATGCAGACGGTCAAGCTCCCCTCATCCCTCTATGATAGAATTGATCAATGTGTCTGGAAGTTCATCTGGTCGGGAGGACGTCCACAACAACCTCTCTCTCTGGTGTCTTGGAATAAAATCTCATGCTGAAAACAACATGGAGGGCTAGGCCTCAAACGAGAAAAGGACTACAACAAAGCCTTAATGATGAAGAATGTATGGACATTCAAGAACAAACCCAACCTCCTATGAGTCAAGGTTATGCGGGAGAAAAATATGCATAATAATAGGATGAGCACGCACCCTTGCTCTGCTTCTTGGGCATTCATTAAAAATAATCTTGAAATACTTGTATCTATCTGTGGTAAAACAATCAACTCTAGCATCTAAGCTAATGCATGGCTTGACAAATGGATATTTGAGAAATCCAATATGCAACTAGCCCCTGGCATGCCAATTCCTCCAGAGCTTATAGACCTAACATTTAGCTCTATGGAACCTACAGAACATGGGTGGGATTTGAGCTTCATACGACAGTACCTCCCGTAGCAATCTTGGGACCTGATCAAAAGCATACCATCTCCTAATATTGAGGGAGACAATGACACATGGTAGTGGCCCTTTGATCCATCTGGAACTCTTAAAACTCATACTTCCTATCATTTCCTTCATCACCCACAAGCAGACATAGACACACAGAGATGAAAAAAAAATTGGGCACTCCATTTACCGCAAAGATGCAAGGTTTTTCTCTATCTCCTTAAACATCGATCCTTGTTGACCAATTGTGAGAAGAAACGAAGACATATCACTAAAGAGGAACCGTGTCCTATATGCAGCAATGACCTAGACACCCTCATCCATTTCTTGCGAGACTGTGCCATTTGTAGGCCCATCTGGGAAGCCTTCAATATGAATCTGAGTTTCTTTACCAATAATCAAGGAGACTGGATCAATCTAATCACCGTGCCAACATCAAGCTCAACAAATGGAATCCAAACTGCCATTGCTTGCTGGGCAATCTTGAAATTTCGCAACGAGCAATGCCATGAAGGTGCTCAATGATCAAATAATGCCACTGTCACCTTCATTAAAGAAAAAATGCAGAACGTCATGTCTCTCCCTTAACTATTCAGCAAACCCATCAACATCCCTACCATATCAAGTACCTTAAAACCTACTGTGAATGACATCACCATCTTTGTTGAAGCAGCATTTCAATGCCATTCTCTCAAGATGGTCTTTGGCATCCAAGCTCTCGAGACTAATGGCCTTTGCATTATGGGATGGATCCTTCCTATGCATGCGTCATGTGCATTAGATGCAGAATTCATAGCCATCCTCCATGGGGTTGAGCTATGCATGACACAAAAATGGGACACTACCACCATGTATCCTGATGCATCTACTATAATCAATCTGCTAAAAGGGCATCATGCTACTTCGAGTAAGATGGATCCATACAGGAGTAGTCTCTAAAATTTAATGAGGGAAATGAGAAACCTAAACATCTCCTTCATTCTATGCAACTACACCAAGATACATGGTGCCATTACAAAAAACACCTTGTACTCCTTCTCACCCTATTTCTTCTCCAATGAGAAACCACACTAGTTATCTTTGGACATCCATGTTGACTTCAATTCAATTTGGTCTGCACTAGAGAGAAGAATGAATAAATCTTAATCTCTATGGTTCTTCAAAAAAAAGGAAAGCACCTAAGAGTAATCAGACTTAGGCTACTAAGCTGACCCCTTTGGACCCAAGAATTTGATTGGGAACCATTTCATCTTTCTTCTTACAAGTCACTTACAATTGGATTAATATGAGCTATTGATTTGAAAACTGGTTTCTCGATCCACAAAAAAGATGAACGCTGAGATGTATATGGGGTGGAAACAAGTGGAAAAGAAATGGTAAGAACAAAGGTAATGTTATTCTTGATCATATCCAATAATAGTGTGCTTTTTCCAAGTTAATATGCATTATACCTATGGTTTTTGAGTCTAAGTTGGTATATTGTGATTCTCATCACTTTATTACTCAAAAACTACCCCGAATTCTTTATAAGTGCATTACTAACTTGCATATACATATTTGGATATGGTTTATATTTTTATCATGCCTCTAGATATGATTTTCTAAAATATATGTGCTTTTTGACAGCAACTGTTGTCAATCAAGTTTGTCCAGATGAAAACTTGACCGACAAGGACCAATGGGTGTTGCCAATAGATGTTTTTGGCTGAGAAGTTTAACCCATAAACTTAACCGACAACACTATGCACAGAATATACAAATGGCTTATCGAATGAGAATTTCCCTCTTAGCTAAACTTTCTCAACCAATAGCCTTATTCTTTGGCACTCCCCTTGGTACCTTTATAGATGCATTTTATCATGATTTAACTATCCTATCTTGCATACAACTCTATCTTTCTAATTGCTCTAAATTGGTATCTCTATTTCTTGCCATTACCTGTCTTGAGTTGTTATGCATGTTTCAAGAATGATGTCTTTGGATCTCTTGGTTGTGTCTTGAATTGCTTCCATTGTGCTCCAACTTCATACATCTATCTAGTTCTATATCTTGTTTTAATAAAAACTTGAGTTTCTGAGTAGTAATCATCTTTTGGTAATGATGCATTTTGTTAGTGAGTAATATCCTTTCATGCATCTGAAATTTCATGTCTATGTGTTTGGATATTTCTCTATATCTACTCTCAAAAACTTGTGCATCTTTGTTATGATCTAGATCCTATTAGTATCCATAAATTGTGATATCATCTACTGGCAGTTGATATACGTGTAGTTCTAGTATTGTTCATCTTTTGATATCCAATTATATTCTATGCTCTATCTTGTTTCATACATACTCAAGCTTGTTCCTTGACTTGCATATCTACTATCTCGATTTACTTTCTTGCATAGTATTTCTTTGATATTTTATAGAATTACATCTAGGATTGTTTAGATGCATGTCTTGTTTTGCTTTACTTACTAGGCTTGGACAAGCTCCTAGTTTTTTCTCTTCTGCTCTCCCTTCTAACTTTTGGTGTCTCCTTTTACTAGCAAGTTGTGTTTTTAGCTCTTCAACACCCTTCCTTTTTTGAATGAAAAAGGGGTAGAAGCCATGCATTATGTAAAGGGGATAACACATATATGTAGAGGAAATATATGAGTAGAAGACATAGTTTCCATAAATGTTACAAAAGATAATCATGAAGGAGAATTGGCATTAATTGAGGGGGAGTATGAGAACTCCGTCAGCATAAATTGAGGGTGTAACATACTGAATCCTGGATTCAATTGCAATTTAACCCATTTTCAAGATTTTATTTCCTTCATATCCTTCTTGTCCTTTTCCCTAAATTTTACTATCTATTCTATCCTCTTTGGCCTCAATGTTGAAAATGAACTATACCTGATGGCTTGAATTATATTTACCCACATTCATGACAATGAATGATTTTTTTTGCACCATCTCAACTAGAGTGTTAATTAGAGTCTAATAATTTAAAATGACCATTCATGTATATAATTAGTGGATTATATTAATTTAGAGTTTTATGGCTTTTTGGGATAAGAAATAAGAATTAATGTGGAAATTAGTTAATTAATGAGATATTAACCCTCTCCTCTTATCTCTCCTCCTAAATGTTATTAAAGCATTAAAAAGGAGAATAGGATGTGGGATATGACACTTGAATGATTTTATAATCTCCATCTCGAATTTCATTTGAGGATTTGCTAAGAAAATGTCTTTGTAATAATTCACCCTTTTAAAATACATTAATATATACATTAATGGGCAATATGGTGATTAAGGGACAAAACTTTTTTAAAACAAAAATATAATTACATAGAATTAATCTAGGCATTAATATTAACCTATGGTTAAATTTTAGGTCAATTGACCCATGTTTGACCCTCCAAATCAATTTTACAAGTTTTGATTATAATTTGACCAAGGTTTGTAATCAATTTCATTTATGCGAGCAATTAAAGCTAAAGTTCGGTTATTTTCTCAGCTGTCACACATCACTTTTATCACCCATGCTCATCGGACGGTCTGACTTTGATCATCTAAATATCAACCCGGTCCAACGGTCCTAAGATCACCCTCTACATCCAGCCGTTTTGTGAGTCTGAGCAACCTCCTGATGCCTTGATTCCATGACCTCGTTCTTCCTCAACCAACCACCAATTTGCATGATTTCTTTGTGGTTGAGTTCATATCTCTCCACCATTTCTAGTGAGCCTTAACTCGCCTTCTCTCTCTCCTTGTACACAAAATGCCCATTCTGGGCATAACCTCCCTCTCACGTCGTTTTTACAACCACCACCGCAATGCTTTCACGATCTATTTAAAGGAGCATAAACCAACCTCAAAACACATCTTCACCTCCTCCCCTTCCTATTTCACCTACTTCTCCCCCAAACTCCTTGACCCACTCACTCCTCATCTCCAACAATGACGAGCTTGCCCCGACTCTAGGTGCTGCCTCAGACAAATTGGGTACGCAGTAAGCTTCCCTAACCTCCGTCCTTCACTTTCCCTTCTTTGTTTTGGCTCGATACACCCCAAACACCATATCCTATAGACACTATTCGAACTCCTCATCGACGCTACCCGTCTCAGTGCCTCATTGCCTTCCCGACCCCGGTTTCTCTTCGTTGGTGTGCACCAGACCCCATTGATGCACTACTGAGCTTTGTTCATGACTATTTCTCACTGATTCCTCATTGCTGACCTCATACATCTTGGTCCACTATTTCTCGTCATTCCAGAATAGCTCCTAGATCCCTTATGATCTCTATAACATAAGCCTTGGCTCTTTGGGTTCATCGAAACTCAAGGAAGAATCTAGCATCTTCCCTTTGCCTGGTTGATTGCAACTCACAAGTTTTGATCAGGAGTTCGACCTCCAGATCCCTGATCCTGCCATGGCTCAAGAACGAAGAAACCAGGTCAACAAATGACCCAGATAACAATTCCTTTTAAATCGATTGATTAACTTCGTGAGGTGTTTTCGGGATTTCACGCTCACTTTTGATATAGCAAAGGCAATCCTTGTTTTGTCTGAATGACACTTTCACCCCCACAAACTTAATCAATCTATTTACATCACAAGGGCATCTGAGTCTTTTTGCCCATCCGTTTAGTTGCGGTTGACCAGAGTCGTGCGAGCACAGACCTACTACTTGGCCAAGTGTGATTGGCTCAGGTCAACATGGGTCCGAATTCCGTTCCCTTCCTCTTTGCGAAGCCTTTTTGCCCACGTGGCTTTTCCTTGATTTTTAATTGATCAATTTTTAATGATTCATACTAAATCGTAGGATATCATCAAAATGCAAATAAATACTTGTTGGAAAGGATTTTTCACAAGGAATCCAAATGTATGGTTTTTAAGCATTGTTTTGTATTCCTATTTTGAAGTTTATTCTAAACACCATTTTAATTATATAAAAAGCCTTAAAATATATAACTAATTCGTTTTAACTCCAAATTAAGAAATAAATATGTTTTCCTAATCATAAAAATCAAAGTAATCCATTGGTTATTTTCATTTCTAAATTGATGGTTTTCATATGAGGTCCAAAATTAGGGGTTTTCACATAATATGCTCTATAAACCCTAATCCATGTGTATAAAGTTGTATCTAGGGCAAAAGTGATATTGGTCACATTTAATTGATGATAGGTCTTCTCTAGAAATATCAAGTGAGTTATGTGCAACCCTATCTTTGTATGTGCATTCTAACCCTAAGTTGGTCATATTTTTGTCCAATCCCATTTTCTCAATGAGGCATGAGCCTATACCTTAGTTTCAATACTTCTTGTTATTTCATTTCAATTATTCTAGGGTCTTGGACCCCACTTGCAAAAGATACCAATTTCTTAAACTTGCCATTGACGATTTTAGCATGATGATGTAAATGACTAATTAACTAATGTAGTGTACATGAGTACAAGCCACCCATAGTTTGGGCATGAGACATGGGGAACGTGACCACTCTCCCCACTTTTATTTATATTGTAGGTGTTTGAGAATGTGACCACTCTCCCTCACCTATTTGTTTTGGTTGAAGTTAGGTAGGTTCCTCAGACCTATATTAGCTTAATGTAGGCATATTAAGTCATGCATGCAAACTTTAATATTATTTGACTTGGAAGAATTCTTATTTATTTACTTGTCTCATACTTTTGACCCTCTTAGCATAGTTAATCTTTATTGTTTCTTGCTTACGTTCATAATTGTCCTTATTCCTTAATTGACACATACCTTTATTATCCTCTTACTGGGTGATCCCAACCACCCAGGTTTTGGATCAGAGTGCACAACAGGAGCATGGTGAACCAGCCTAAGACTAGGAAAAGGAGTCCATCCTTCTCTCATGGATTTACTTGATAAGTTTTTTTTATTTTGGAGACATATTGATGTAGTTGAGTTTCCCTCTAATTAGATCATTTATTTGTATAAAGCATGTACACCCTTTTCTGAAAAATTTATGTACTCTTTGTGAAATTGAATATAGTCAAATTTTAACTTCCGCTGATATCTAATTAGATTTTGTTTACCATTGTTATTAGTAAAGAGGTGGTGATTTCACTTCTTTACATAATGGTATCAGAGCCAATGGTAGTCAGGGTCTTGAATATTTCAATTTGTCTCCTTAGTTATAAACCCTTACCTCATATAGTATCCCTTTAGTTCATCTTAGAATTGACCTATGGTGAAAGGTGGATTTAGAACCACAAGAATTTCATATTAGAAATATCTTTAATCAACTTTTAGGTGATTAGCCTATTAGGTAGCTACTAGGACATACGTCGAAAGTAAGGGTACCTAGAAAGGATCAGGGTCTGGGTGCTGGTAATGTTTTCATCTGTGGCACTATCTTGGTTTATGAGGATTCTCGGATCCATATGACACCGGCCTGGCCTGAGTTTATGTTGATTGTCTGAAATAGCATACCTTTAGGCAAATAACCACAATGTTGAGTATCCTTGGTACCCAAATAAAATCACCTTATGACCCATAATTTCCTTATATGCATCTTAGACTTCCATGTTTAGGGGTAGTCTACCCTATACTAGACTTTGAAGTTTAGTAATAGTGAATAGTAAACAATCAAGTGATTGGATCCTATACATGGTTTGATTAGACTCACTCTTTTACCTCTAGTTCAGTGGTAGTATTAATACCTTGATAGATTTTTCATTTGCTAATTTTAAGGATGAAATCCCTTTTTAGGGGATGGAATACTATACAAAGCAAAATCTAGCCACTCTAAAATTTGAATACCCTGACTCTGTAGATAAGACATTAATGAGCTTATATGATTAGAAATGACCAAACAAATTATATTTTAACATGTTTGTTTATATACAAATGAGTATATAATAAGTCATAAAATAAACAGTTCATATGCTTGAACCATAACAAATACTTAAGGTACATAATATGAGTAACTCACTAAATATGAATACACATAATGTTGACCGTGTCACCCTAATGATAAGATAAATCCATAACATGTAATGGTCATTTTGACCTAAACCCTAAGATGTAATCATCTAACCTTAACATATATATGTACATATCCTTAATGCCTTCATGGTACATTGCTGACATTAGGTGTCATCATCAGTTAATATACCTTGATACATATAAATGGATTATATTCACATAATCATAATTTAATCAAGTTATCAATATGTGTGATGCATACTACCTTGTTATATAATACACACCTCATTAATCACCTTACAATAATTTGGTATATGGATCAATTCATTAATATGCAATGTGTTACACCTTATTCACTAAAAATACATATAATTACTCAATTGGGATAAGGGGTAATTGGATTTACATAAGCATGATTATTAAGTCTACAATTCCAAATACCTAATGTGATGTTAAATGAATTATTTATAATATTAAGTGTAAATAGGATAATATGGTTAGTAATCACATTAACGAAAGTCTAAAAAGTGATGTGACAATGTGTAATATAGGTTTAAGAAATTAGTGTGACATTATATAGACATAATAAATTGTTGGATAATATTATCTATTCCTTACAAAATAATTTGTGATAATTCTACACGAAGGTAATATGAATATAATGGAGTATAGATTCAAGTTGTTAAGTATTGTGATCTAACATATTGATAAATATTGAGATGATTTAGAAAACCCTAATTGTGCTTAAAATTCTTAATTAGTGATGAGAAATACATATGATTTGTACATAATGTTGAGATATAATTCTTTTGACAATAATGTGAATATAATTTGACATAATTAATATAATAATAAGGATGATGTAATCTCGTAATGGAGATAATGTTACTAAGCCAAAATGTTAGCTATGTTATATTGGATAAAAAGTAATGTGAATAGTGGAAACCTTAGAAAACCTAACTTTTGAGTAGAGCATGTGAAGTACCATATATTAGAGGTAACCACCTAGTTTCTAAGTGTTGGGATGTTACGTACTCACCCTTCCCTTTGTTGAGATTTCGGGGACAAAATCCTATTTAAGGAGTGGAGTGTTGTAACATTCGGAATCCTGGATTCAATTACAATTTAACCCATTTTCACAATTTAATTTCCTTCAATCCTTCTTGTCCTTTTCTGTAAATTTCATTATCTTTTCTATCCTCTTTGGCCTCAATGTTGAAAATGAGCTATACTTGATGGCTTGAATTATATTTATCCACACTCATGACATTGAATGGGTTTATTGCATAAATATCTCAACTACAATGTTAATTATTCCAAAAATCCATACAACTCTAAATTAATATAATCTACTAATTATCTCACATTAATGGTCATTCTGCATTATTTTCTGACCAAAATAATGCAAAATGACCACTAATGTGAGATAATTAGTAGATTATATTAATTTAGAGTTGTATGGATTTTTGGGATAAGAAATAGGAAATAATGTGGAAATTAGTTAATTAATGAGATAATAACCCTCTTCTCTTTTTACTCCTCCTAAATGATATTAAAGCATTAAAAATGAGAATAGGAGGTGGGATGTGACACTTGAATGATTTTATAATCTCCATCTTGAATTTCATTTAAGGATTTGCTAAGAAAGTGCCTTAGTAATAATTCACCATTTTAAAATATATTAATATATACATTAATGGCCAATATGGTGATTAAGGGCCAAATCTTTTGCAAAATGAAAATTTAATTGCATATCATTAATCTAGGCATTAATATTAACCTGTGGATGAAATTTGAGGCCATTTGACCCATGTTTAACCCCCCAAACCAATTTTACAAGTTTTGATTATAATTTAACCAAGGTTTGTAATCAATTTCATTTATGTGAGCAATTAAATCCAAAGTTCGGTTATTTTCTCGCCTGTCACACGTCACTTTTATCACCCACTCTCATCGAATGGTCTAGAATTTATCATTTGAATCTTTACCCTATCTAACTGTCCTAATATCTCTGTCTACCTCTAGCCGTTTCACGAGTCTGAGTAACCTCCTGAGGCCTTGATGCCACAACCTCGTTGTCCCTCAACCGACCACCAATTCTCATGATTTCTTTGTGGTTGAGTTCATCTCTCTCTACAATTTCCCATGAGCCTTAACTCTCCTTCTCTCTCGCCTTGTGCACAAAATGCCCATTTAGGGCATAACCTCCCTCTCATGCTATTTTCACAGTCGCCACCTCAATGCTTCCACGATCTATTTAAAGGAGCATAAACCAACCTCGGAACTCACCTTCACCTCCTCCCCTTCCAATTTCACCTATTTCTCTCTGAAACTCCATGACCAGCTCACTCCTCATCTCCAGCAATGATGAGCTTGCCCCGACTCTAGGCGTTGCCTCAGACGAATTGGGTACGCGGTAAGCTTCCCTGACCTCTATCCTTCACTTTCCCTTCATTAGTTTCTCTCAATATGCCCCCAAACGCCATATCCTATAGATGCTATTTGACCTACTCACCTGTGCTAGCCACCTCAGTGCCTTCCCAACCCCAGTTTCTCTTCACTGGTGTGCACAAGAGACCATTGATGTACTATTGGGCTTTGTTCACGACTATTTCTCACTGATTCCTCGCCGCTAACCTTGTACATCTTGGTCCCCTATTTCTCATCATTTAGGCACAACTCCTCAAAACCCTATGATTTCTAGAACCTAAGACTTGGCTCTTGGGGTTTGTCGATACTCAAGGAAGCATCTAACATCTTCCCTTCTCCTGGGTGATTGCAACTCACTAGTTTTGATTAGGAGTTCGACCTCGAGGTCCCTGATTTTGCCATTGCTCGAGAATGAAGAAACTAGGTCAACGAATGACCCAGATAGCCATTCCTTTTCAATCAATTTATTAAAATCACAAGGGTGTTTTTGAGATTTCACGCTCATTTTTTATCTAGCAAAGGCAACCCTCATTTTGTCTGAATGACACTTTTGTCCCCGTAAAAAATAATCGATCTATTTACATCACAAGCACATTTGAGTCTTTTTTTCCATCCACTTAGTTGTGGTTGGCCCAGGTCAGTGTGGGCCTGGCCTCCATGCCCCACCTCTTCGCGAAGCCTTTTTGTCCACGTGGATTTTCCTCAATTTTTTCATTGGTCAGTTTTCAATAATTCCTAGTAAATTGTTGGATTATCAAAAAAATGCAAATAAATACTCATTGGGAATTTTTCACAAGGAATACGAATTCATAGTTTTAAGCATCAATTTTTATTCCTATTTTGACGTTTATTCTAAACACCATTTTAATTATATAAAAAGCCTTAAAATGTGTAACTAATTCATTTTAACTCCAAATTTAATAAATATATATGTTTTCTTAATCATGAGAATTCAAGTAATCGATTGGTCCAAGTTTTGAGTCCTAAAACAATGGTTTTCATAGGAGGTACAAAATTAGGGTTTCTCCCATAATATGCATTATAAACCCTAATCAATGTGTATAAACTTATATCTAGGACAAAAGTGATATTGGACACATTTAATTGATGAAAGGTCTTCTCTAGGAATCTCAAGTGAGGCATGTGCAACCCTATTTTTGTATGTGCATTCTAACCCAAGTTGGGCATATTTTTATCCAATCACATTTTCTCAATGAGGCATGAGCATGTACCTTAGTTTCAATACATCTTGTTATTTCATTTCAATTATTCTGGGGTTTTGGACCTCACTTGCAAAAGTTAACAATTTCTTAAATCTTCCATTGACTATTTTAGCATGATGATGTAAATGACTAATTAACTAATTTAGTGTGCATGAGTACAAACCACCCATAGTTTGGGCATGAACCTTGGGGAATGTGACCACTCTCCCCACTTTTATATATATTGTAGGTGTTTGGGAATGTGACCACTCTCCCTCACCTCTTTGTTTTGGTTGAGGTTAGGTAGGTTCCTCAACCCTATATTAGCTTAATTTAGTCATATTAAATCATGCATGCAAACTTTATTATTATTTTACTTGGCAGAATTATTATTTATTTACTTGCCTCATACTTTTGTCCCTCTTAGCATAGTTAATATTTATTATTTCTTGTTTCAATTGATAATTGATATTATTCCTTAATTGACACATGCCTTTATTCTCCTCTTACTGGGTGATCCCAACCACCTAGGTTTAGGATCAGAGCGCACAATAGGAGCATGGTGAACCAGCCTAAGACTAGGAAAAGGGGTCCATCCTTCCCTCATGGATTTACTTGTTTAGTTATTTATTGTGGAGACATATTGATGTAGTTGAGTTTTCCTCTACTTAGATCCTTTATTTGTATAAAGAATGTACACCCTTTAGGGAAAAATTTATGTACTCTTTGTGAAATTGAATATAGTCAAATTTTAACTTCCACTTCTATCCAATTGGATTTTTTTTACCATTTCATTAGTAAAGAGGTGGTGATTTCACTTCTTTACAGAGGGGGAGCATATGAACTCAATCATATTGAAACCTGTAGGTTTCTCCACAACTATGATTTTACTTAAATGCTTTGAATAAAATAAAGGGATGTTTTTTCATCTCAAAATGGGGGAGAATGTTGACTCAAAGTCTAATTGATTAAACCCTTGTTTTGATGATGACTAACTATTATGTCCTCGGTTTCGATAAAATTAAATTATACAAATGGATTGATTTATAATTCCCCAATGGTATTATTGGTGGAATAATAAACACCTTTATGGCATGGGTGCTTGTGGCACAAGATAAGTAAATAGAAGGAATTCATACATGAATGAATAATAATGGTTTTTTGATACAAAAGATAATTATAAGTTTTCAAGAGAAAATAACATATATGTTGTTTTAGATAATTAAAAGATAATTATCTTACCAAGATTGGAAACACCATGTTTGTGGAATCAAACATGAACTTTCAGTTTATCTTTTTATACTTGAAAATAATGAAGAAAGGAAGAGAATTCTAGAAATTTGGGATAAAAAGGAGATTCCATGAGATAACATTATTGTTTTAAATATTGTTTAAAAGGAGCAAGTTTTGTATGGGAAAGATTTCATGTCAGATCCCACACATTCGATATGAGTTGAGTAAATATATTAATGGGTTCCTATAAATGATTTATAGAATATATCAAATAAAGAGTGAGAAAATGGAATCTAGAATTTATTCACTATCCAATGTAGACCAGATAGTTGAGTGTTTTTCCTTGATGGCTTATCAGTGCCAAATTTGAGTCCTAATAAGAATATGGTAGTGTCTTTTCATGACTTTTGGTTTTATTGGAATAAAAGTCAAAAGTTTTCATAAAAGGAAAAGTAAGAGAAAGTAAAAGGAATGTAGATGTATGCCTTGCCTTTTCCCATAATTTAGTTGATGTTAAATTGATTTCTGAAAAAGGAATGGTTTCTATCGAAAGGAAATATCAACATTTTGGAAAGGTCTAATGGTGTATCTTGCCACTTATGGAAGAAAGAAGAAGGAAACAAGGATTTAGGGGAGTATGCATATATATAATTATATATATAATTATTTATATATATAATTATATATATATATAAGACTCACCTAGCAATCCACAAAGTATAGGGATATATATACATGGGCATGCATTGGTATACAAGACACCCAATCCTCCCCTTGCTTGAGGCATAACCTTCAATAATAGTCAAAAACTATCTCTTTCCCTCTCATCATGAGCATTGACATGGTCGTGTTGGGTATCTTTCTTTTTAGTGGTGTGTAGATTACCAACCAACAACATAGGGCAAACAACAATAGTCTACTCCGGCTGTTGCAACCTCCTAGCTCTGACTGCCCATGTAAGAAGTCAATGCAAGCCAAGGAGAGATAGGAAACACCCTTCCATGGAAGATGCATGGGCAGCCATGGCAATCGGCAAGGCCGAGAAAGGAAAGGATTGTTGTGTTGAGAGAAAGAGAGAGAGAGAGGATTGGTCGATTCCTTTAGGTTTTTCTTCTTGATGAAGTCTAGTGGTGTAAGAATATAGGGACCTTGGGGATTGCTGGGCGGCAGTACCAGTGATAACAGAGGAGTTGGGGAGGAGAAGGCAATCTAGACACTTGGAGTCTCGATGATGACCGGCCAAAGTGAGCTCTTGATTCCTCATTAGAAGTGGAGTGCATGTAGGCTACGCAAAACATGAGTAAGGAGATGATTCAAGGTTAAATGACCCCGATAGACCTAGGTGGATCATGGGGTACATTGGTCTTTTCACCAATACCCAACCAACTGCCAATGTGGAAACTAAGCAAGTTTGCTGATGTGTCAGCATATGATTGGCCTATATATGCTTAATATTACAAATATTCTAGAAATTTATTAGTAACTTAGGTTGCAATAAGTGATATATGAAATATGATCAATAAAATGAGAAGAATACAAAGAAAATATATTTGAGACGTAATTTTCATTGAAATTATAAAAGTAGTGCAACATGGGGTAAAGTGGAGATTAAAAGCATAAAAATCCTAGTTTTGAGTATTAAAATATTGAAACATTAAATAAAGCCTCTTATGCTATTTCTTAATTATGTGGAGTATAATAGTAATTTAACTTGATTATGAATATAATAATGATTATTTGGGTCCCTAATATGAATAATCATGCAAATGAAGTAATTAGAGTTCAATATCATATTTTCTATGTCATTAAGGGACATGATTGGATCTTTTGTTCATGATTCAATATTGTGATAGATTTTATAATCTTGGCAACACCTAATATGAATTAGAGTTCTTAAGTCATAAAAATGATAATCATGGGAATTAAGAGTTTCAAGGCATAACCCTAATGATAACCCAATAACAAAGAAACAAAACCCTAGATTAGGATTGAGCAGGGTTTAATATAATTAATGTGATAAATATGATTGGTGATGCTTTAGGATTTACATACATGCATATTAAAGTTGATTTCTTGATTTACTTGCTTGATTGGTTATTAATCTTGAAGTATGATTGCATAATCTGCATGGCTCACCTTTGAGGTACGTGGTTATGCCTAAGTCTAACCACATTAGTTTGTCGGTGTCTTCTGAGTGTTTCTCGAGGATTGAACAATTAAATTGTTGGATGTTTATTTTACATTCTATTCAATTATAATGACACTATGAGGATCACATTAGAAAGATTGTGTGAAGAAAATGTGAGTTCATATTAGCAAGTATTTGTTGCAATATATGTTGTTTTTACTTTTACATTTTGGATGCACCCCATGTACTAGTATGGCAACGTACTGATCACATTTTATTTCACGTCGTTTTAGGTTTAAACTGATATACATGATAAAGGACATGAAGATAAACATGGAAATCGCATGAAGGCATTAAGGATTTTAAAGGAGGATTTGCTTATTATTTCTTCTCAAATGTACAGTTATGAGGATAGAAAGTTCATGTAAGCATCTTGTATATAATTTTTGAAATGAATGAATTATTTGCTCTTTTTTATATTGTTTGATTAAAATCTGGATCTTTGGGTAAAATTTGTAGGTAATGACTCTTATCTTTTTGGCCTTCCTCAATTGGAAGTTGTTGAAAAGTGAGGTCGTTACACTTGGTATTAGAGTGCAATATTTGTCAAATAATATTTAATAGTTCATAATTTGAAGTAATCCATAGAATATGAGGGAATTATTAGGGCATTTTCTAAAGTCGATGGTGTCTAGAAGGGACCACAACCCAGGGGCTGGAAATACTTTCTACCAAATCACTAGTCGACTTATGAAGACTCACGGGCCTACACATCCTGCCTAGACAAAGTCAGATGATTTTTCCAGAAGTAAAATACCTTTAGGTTTTATTCTCATATTTATTGATCCACTTCTCATCCTCTTGCTTAATAAAACTTAAAAGGAACTTCCCTCCTCATCTCAAGTTAGGGTTTTGAGAAGAAGTAGTATTAAGGCATCCTTCACCAACTAATGTACAAATAATGTAGAGACAACAATGTACATGTAATTCACAAGAAATAATGTAAAAATAATGATAAGAAAAATACAAACATTTTAAGGTTTTTCCTTATGAAGGTAACCCTAGATGGAACTAAAGTGGGGTTGGGAAAACCCTAGTGGGTTAATGGACATAGAAACCCTAAGAGGTAGTGTGTAGTCTCTATAACCCATATCCAAAACCTTAATCATGGGAAATAGGAGTAGAATGGGTAAAATGGAGACCCCTCCCATATGACCCCTAATTAGGGTAAGAGTAATGAGACTTAAGAAAAATGTAAATAAGTCCATGTGACCTAGATGTCCATGTATGGATGTGGAGAAATTTATGTGTGATGTGTGTGTGGAAAATATTTGAATATACATCAGAAACATAAATAGCCAAGGGTTATACATGAATATGAAAATATGAATATAACTTGCACATCATCCTAATGTTATCTCTATAGGAATGAATGGATAAAGAATATCCTAGTGGGTGGGTATGAATGGAGATCACCCCCAGAGAGTGGGTTGATCATTGAGAATACTCCCAGTGAGTGAGTATGAATACCCCCAACGAGTGGGTATACCATAGAGATTGGGTAAATAAAGATTGAGAAGTCATAATATAAAAAATGAGTTAGGTAACTCACTCTTCCATGAATATTTGCATGTGGAACAAGGATTTAATGAGAAAAGTTTTGAGAAACATATGTAACCAATGGTTGTATATAACAATGAAAATCTAAACATAACATGATCGAACCCCCCATACCAACTCTGGAAGGTTGAGAATAGAAGAAATGAAAGAGTCATTGTGATGAATAGGACCAGGCCCAAGATTAGGAAGGTCAGACCAGGCCCTAGATTGGGAAGGTCATATAAGGTTAGACAAGGCCCCAAATTAGGAAGGTCATATAAGGTTAGACCATGCCCCATATTGGGAAGGTCACATGAGGTCAGGACCAAGATTGGGAAGACCAACATGGAACCTAGATCTAGATTGAGAAGGTGGTCTAAATTCCACTATAGGGACAAGACCCTAAGAGAGGGTATCCTAGAGGTTGAGTAAAAAAATGGGTTGAGATGTTATCATAAAATCCATGCAAAAAAATGAAAATATGAAACCATTAGGGATGGTGTACGACAATGGGGTGGGTGAATCCAAGAGTTGGAGAAAGGACCTAAGGAGGAGGAAAACCCAAAACCCATGGATACATGTTGTGGTTAAGAGAGCTTAACCATCTCCTATGAGCCATAAAGCCACCCTAGGTTAGGACCTTCCCTAGAAGGGTGAGTTGATCAATCAACTAAAGATTTAGATAACTTTAATTGCAACCTAAAGGGTGGAGAATTAAGTATATAAAATATGAAAGAACATATATTGAGTATGATTCTTTGAACCCAAGTATGATGTCTCTGAGAAACATGAGGAAAAGTCACTATGGAAGTGGATGATCGTATGAGATCAAGATCAATAGAGAAGTTGCCATAAGTTCAATCAGGGAACATAAAATGAATCATGAGCATCATAAGAGATGGAATAAATCCATTTTAAAGAATTACATATGAAAATAATGTGCTTGAAAATGGTCAAAGATTGTAATATCTCAAATAATCCCTTGGGAAGGGTAGATCACTAAGTCAATTATAAGGTCAAGTAGGGAGTATCAAAGGTACATGGGACTGAGGGGACTAGGACTTGATTGTTCCTTAATTGCACAAGACCATCTAGTCAGGAGGTAACAACTGTGTTTGCCCAAGGCACATGTCTCAGGAGATTGGCCACCTTCATGATGTTCATGTGTTCCAATAGATGAATGTGAGAGGCACTCTCAAAATGCATAAGGATGAGATCACTCCAAAAGTACCTACACCCCTAGATACCTCAACGAAGTGTCTAAGTTTCTAATACATGAGGTGTAAATATAAAAGATATAAGAAGTCATGTTATAATGAAAGGAGTTATGTACAAACTCAAAGTAAAAAAGGAATTTACCTTAATGAAATATAAGAACATTTTATCTATGGTTTGAAGTCATGTTAAGAATGATCCAACATATAATATGAAATTTTAGATAATTTGGGTACACCATCTCATTATGAGTGAGATAGATTAGGGTAGAGACATGTTAGGGTTTAAATGGACATGAATACCTTGAAGTTGAACTTAATTACATGACCTAGGGCTTGAGGTGTTACCCCACCCTTGTGTGAAAATAAATGCATAATAGGTTAAAACCTACATGAAAATGTAATCACCAAATAAGGATATCATGTAAATGTTAAGGATGTGGATATACCTTGAATTGAATTCAAGTATCAATCTTAGTAATAATGGGACAAGTTTGAATATCAATAGAAGATGTTAAAGATAATCTAAGAAGAATTCCTAACCCTAATTTTTGAAACTATAAGTAGTTTTCATTCACCTTAAAGCTTACTAGGTGTGAATTTTGGGAGTAAAATTCTTTTTAAGGAGGGTGATTTATATCCTCAGTTTTGAGAAAATTGAATTATATAAATGTAATGATTTGTAAATTTCCCAATGGTATTATTGGTGGAATAATAACCACCTTTATGACATGGGTGCTTGTGGTGCAAGATTAATAAATAGAAGTAATTCATACATGAATATATAATAGTGGATTTTTGATATAATAAAGATAAATGTAAGTTTCCAAGAGAAAATAAGATATATCATGTTTTAGAGAATTAAAAGATAATTATCTGGCCAAGATTGGTAACACCATGTTTGAGGCATCAAACATGAATATTTTAGTTTCTCTTTTTATACCTTAAAATAATAAAAAAAAGGAGGAGAATTCTCAAAATTTGGGAGAAAAAGGAGATTCCATAAGATAATTATATTGTTTTAAATAATGTTGAAGAAGAGCAAGTTTTGTATGGGAAAGATGTCCTGCCAGATCCCATGCATTAGATATGAGTTGGAGAAATACATTAATGAGTTCCTATAAATGATTTATAGAATATTTCAAAGAAAGAGAGAGAAAAGATGAATCTAGAATTTAATGATAAAGTGGTTCCTAAACAGGGGTAATTATCCAATGTACAACAAATAGTTAAGTGTTTGTCCTTAATGGCTTTCGTTGCCAAATCTGAGTCCTAATAAGAATATGGTAGTGTCTTTTTGTGACTTTTGATTTTATTGGAATAAAATTCAAAAGTTTTCATAGAAGGAAAAGTAAGAAAAGGTAAGAGGAATGTAGATTTATGTCTTGCCTTTTCCCCGTAGTTTAGTTGTTTTTAAATCGATTTATGAAAAAAAAATTCTATATAAAGGAAATATCAATATTTTGGAAAGGTCTAATGGTGTATCTGGCAACTTATGGAAGAGAGAAGAAGGGAAATAATGATTTAGGGGAGTATCTATAAATCTATATATATTGAAGATTTAACAAGTAATCCTCAAACCATAGGGCTATATATAGATGGGCATGCATATGTATAAATGACACCCAATCCTCCCCTTTATTGTGACATAACCTTCCATAATAGTAAAAAACAAACTCTCCCCCTCTTAGCATGACTGATGAAAGCATATTCATCCCATTTTTAGTTCCATTATTAGTCTATTTTAGCATTCATATAGCATAGTTTTCATTAGAATAAGCTTTGTTTGGATCTACTTAGGTTTTTATGTTAGTTTGTAGGAATTTGATACTTTTCTTGACTCCCTTTGTAGGCTTTGGATTTTATCACTCTACAACAAGTTGGCCTAGGGGGTCCCTCTGTCCAGAACTTTCAGAAGGTAGATTGATACACAAAAATTTGATTTCAAGAACTTTCAAAAGGTATACCGATACAAAAATATTGTGTGAAAGACCAAAATCCACACGTCGATCAACATCCCAATCAAAATTAAAATCAATGAGAGAAGCAAGAGGTCGAAAACCTTATCAACCTCCTTGATTGACACTTTGGTCAATACCCCATGCTCGACAGCTCCATTGATCCACCAAATTGACATATAGAAGGTTGACATTCAACTCATTGATAAGCAAGGTCGAAACCTCTCTTGACCGCCCCTACTCAACATCATCATCGATCAACAGCTGATAGAAATTCATCCTATCGATCTACTGTTGTCAACACAATGTTGTCGACACTCTCGTTGACAACTAGAACTTCAACCAACAGACCCGTCGATCCTCAAGGTTGACAGTCCCGTCGACCTCCAAGACTGATGATAGGAAGTTCAAAATCCATCGACTGATAGACCCATTGACCGATGAACCCATCGATCGACACAGATAGGGAATGCAAGAGGTCGACAACCTCAACCCTATAAATAGGCCCCCAGCACAGCCATAAAATCATCTAATATTTTCTGGAGATAGAAACACCAAACGATATTATTGAGATCAAAGAAAGGATGATACCTTTCAACCAAGCTAGTTCTATGAACCTTTCTAGACAATACCTATCGACCTCAAGCATAGTTCAATAAATCTCCTTCATCCACAACTCCAAGCCATTATCATCACTTCTTATGCGGTCGATCTCTTCCCTGAGTTGTTGTTCCTCTACCTACTCCTACTACAAGTCAGGGATTATACCTGAAGGTGAAAGAAGGAAGCAAGTCTGTCTCTACATACCACACTAATCCTCTTCCGCCACCATGATGACCATGATGGCATCCTCTTCCTCATCTTGTGATATTAATCTTTCCATGTCGAGGGAGTAGTCTTTTCACTGGGGTGTGGGGACTAGACCCACTACCCATTTCTTGCAATGTTTTTCATATTACAACTCTTGTATGAACTCATATAATTCATAGCTAATATTTTATTGCATGTTTTGTGGATTGATCACCCACTTTATGTGGTTTATTATAATCTTTTACTGCTAGAACTTTAACATTTAATATTTGAATACCAATTAGTTTTGGTTGATGCCCCTATGAGAACTTCTGATGGAAAGTCTCCAGAGTAGTGGATAGATGACCCGTAAGTAACAAGACATCAAGCTTATAGGGATATCTACTCATGCAAGTTTCTGAATCTAAAAAGGAAAACTTTCATAATTCTAATTATATCTTCATACATGTTTGTATTTGAATGATTACACAGAATCGAGTAGTGGAAGTGAAACCCAGTTCCACCCTAGTGTTTCCATCCATTGATAACTAGAACTTTAATCTAGCTCTTTTTGTTCTTGCAACCTTAGATTTACTAAACCAATCTCTACTTTTGTGATAAATACTAATTCTTGCTAGGTTACTTTGATTAAATAGTTCTTAAAAAAGTTGTCCCTTGGGATTTGATCCTTAACTATACTGCGATAAGATCTGTCTGCTTGCGGGTGGCGTTGTTGCACTTTGGTTTTGGTAAACTCTAGGAATTATATTCCAATTGAATTTTTAGTGCAAAAATATTCCACGTCAATGACCATTGACATGGTGGTCTCAGATTTCTTCTCCATGGCATGTAGACTGCTGACCAACAGTATAGGGCACACAACAACAGGCTACCTTGACTACTACAACCTCATGGCTCCCACCACCCATGGGAAGAAGTCAGCGCAAGCCAAGGTTGGACAGGAAACACCCTTCTGTGCAAGATGCATGGGCAGCCATGGAAGCTGAGAAAGGTTGAGAAAGGAAAGGATTATTGTGTTGAGAGAAAGAGAGAGAGGGAGAGGGTGATGCCTGTAGGTTTTGCTTCTTGATGAAGTCTAGAAGAGGATGGAGACATGGAGCATGGGGATTGTTGAGTGGTGATACCAGTGATAATAGAGGAGTTGGGGAGAAGGAGGAGAGACAAACACTTGGAGTCCTGACGACAACCTTCTAGAGAAAGCTCCTGACTCCTCATTAGTGACAGAGTGCATACATGACACACACACTATGAGGAAGGAGATGATTCTAAGTCAAATGACTGGGATACCGCTTAGTGGACATTTTAAGAGCAAGGGGTATGGAGGTCTTTTCACTAATACCCAGCCAGTTGCCAGCATGGAAGCTGAGTAAGTAAATTTGCAGATATGTCATCATATGATTGGCCTATATATGCTTAATCTTGCAAATATTCTACAAACTGATTGGTAACTCGGATCACAACAAGTGATATATGAAAAATGATCATGAGAATGAGAGTAATACAAAGAAAATATAATTGAGACCCAATTCTCATTGAAATTCTAAAAATAGTGCAACATGGGTTAAAGTGGATATTAAAAGCATAAAAACCCTAGTTTTGGGTATCAAAATGTTGAAAAATTAAAAACCCCTCTTGTATGTTATTTCCTTATTATGTGGAGTATAATGGTAATTCAACTTGATTATGAAAATAACAACGACAATTAGGGTCCCTAATATGAATAATCATGCATATGAAGTAATTAGGATTCAATATCATATTCTCTATGTCATTAAGGAACATAATTGGATCTTGTGTTCATGATTCAATATTTCTGATAGATTTTATAATCTTGGCAACACCTAATATGAATTAAGTTCTTAAGTCATTAAAATGATAATCATTGGAATTAACGGTTTCGAGTCACAACCCTAATGATAACTCAATAACAAGGAAACCTAAACCCTAGATTAGGACCGAGTATGGTTTAATATAATTAATGAGATTAATATTATTGGTGATGCTTTAGGATTTACAAACATGTATAGTAAAGTTGATTTCTTGGTTTACTTGCTTGTTTAAGTATTATGCTTGAAGTATGATTGCATAATATGCATGGCTCACCTTTGAGGTACATGGTTATGACTAATGTTGGCTAAATTGGACATTAATATACCCTTTGTTTTGATGAATACAAACATTTCACACTTGTCAATCTAAAATGATATTTGAGTATTTTAGGGTTCAAAGGAATAAGGAAATCCTACTAAGTGGGAAGATGAATATCAATGCAAATTGAAGATTAAATGCGCTTAAATGTATAAATTTTTATAATTGTATTCAAATGTAAACACTTGTACAAAAATATAATGTACAAGTACTTATACATCATGTAAATCAAGCATTAGATCTTCCCTACCAACTTATGACCCTTAGATGGTTTTCCCCTAAAGTTAGAGTGACCCACACACATTGAAACACATACTTAGTAGGTGATTCAAAAGTCTAGAATAGGGACACCCTCAGTCGAATAAATTGTCGATCGAGACACACTCGGTCGAAGTTCTTGTCAATCCAGAAACACCTCAGTTGAAATTGTGAGCACTATGCAACAACTTAAACAATTATGCTCTAAATTAGCATTCAGTCGAAAATAACCTTGACCGAACAAGCATTGGTCTAAATCTTGAGACTGTGAGACTGAGTGGTTGGTAGTTGGGAGTTGGAAATAGAAGTTTCAACACTTTTGCTCCAATCCCATCTTTGGTCAAAGAAAAGTTCAACTAAGACACATCTCGGTCAACAAGTTTCTCAACCGCGATAGTTTTTGGATTGTTCTTTTTAGCTTAAAACAATTAGCCATTGTAAGACAATTAGTGGATACCTAACGACTAGTTAAGCACTAAGAACACTCTAGAAACTCTCAAGAACATCCCAAGTACTTGTAAACCATTCCTATAAATAGGAGGGGACTTAGGAAACCTAAAGTACAATAGCTACACCTGAGAATACATTCTAGTGAGCAACTAAGCAAGAGCTACACTTGCCATCTTATTTTACTTACTTCAATTTTGTATCATGTAGCTATAATCTCCTAGAAACCACATATAGCCTCGTCCATTTTAAGTGGATAGGAGATCTATACGCTTGATATAGGATCAAAGCGTTTTACTCAATTGGATAAGTATTTTCTTTCTTCCAATGTTTTTCTTCTATATTGTATATTGTTCTCCTTGACTACTCCTAGGTTTGGAGGTTGTTGAAAGGAGGTTGCTTAGAGATACTTCTTGGTGGATAAGGCTGCTTCGAGGTGTTCTTGAGATTACATCAAGGAAGGCTATTTTAAGGGAGGTTGGAGATACTTCTAAAGGAAGGCTATCTCAAGGTGGTGGAGCTACTTCAAGGAGGTGAAGGTTACTCCAAGGACTTGAAGTTTCTTCAAGAAGGCTACGTCAAGGAAGTTGAGGCTACTTTAAGGAGAAGGATACTTCAAGGGTGTATAAGGTGATTGTATTTCTTGTAACATCCTTGGCAGTAATAAAATAAATCACTTTCAAAATCCCAATTGGAAACAATTGGGTGGTGGACCGACTACCTTTGATTTCAAAGGTAGGAACCACTCTACATCCAAATGTCTTCCTTGTTTCCTCCTCCTTATTTGGTTTGACTATTTAATTAATTTTAAAGTTCCAAAAAGATCTATTCACCACCCCTCTAGATCTTTCAATTAGTATTAGAGCAGGTCTTCAAGGAGCCCAAGTAGGTCTTGAAGAATGGGGGAATGTGTACTTCACAACATCAACCTTGAAGGAACCTATGTGAGATGGTCACCACCCTTTTATGGAAGCAACTACACTTATTGGAAGAGAAGGATGCAATTTTACTTCCAAGGGATAATCTTGGACCTTTGGAGAATGGTATCTACACCCTATGTACTTCCAACGATGGAATATGCAACATGGGATAAGTTTAATTAAATGCAAATGCGGTAAGCATTTTATATTGTTCTATTTTAGTAAGTGAGTTTAATAGATTATTTTCATGTGATACAACTTATGATATATGGAACAAACTACCTATAACACGAGAACAATTTCATATGCAATATAATGAATCTATCAGTGAGATGTATGCAAGATTTTCTTCCATGGTTAACAACTTAAGTGCATTAGGAAAATATATAAGTTAAGAAGATTAGGTGTCTAAAATCCTTAGATCTTTGCCTCCAAAATACAATCCAAAGGTGACGGTCATTGAAGAAACTAATGATCTCACCACATTGAGGATGGAGCAGCTCATTGGTAATTTAGAAACTCATGAAGTCACTCTTGAAGAAGAAGAAAGATTGGCAGCCGAACACAAGAAGGAGAAAAGGAAGTACATTGCTTTTAGGAAGCAACCAAAGAAAGTAATGAAACAAGTGAAGAATATAGTGAAGAGGAGGCACTCATTGTAAGTGGAAAGCAATATAGAAAGTTTAAAACTAACAAAAAAATTTATGTTTCTTCTTATTCTTCCCTTAGGTGATTTGAATGTGGTAAGAGGGGACATTTAAAAAATGATTGTCCCAAAGTCAAGAAGGGAATGAAATCTTCCCCCAAGAAGAAAGATAAAGCCTACAAAGCTACTTGGGATGACTCAAGCAATGATAGCAAAAGTCAAGAAGAAGTTGAATGTCTCATGACCAACGAAGACACAGTAAGATGTTTCATTGCAAAAACAAATGTAGAAGAAAATGAGGTAAGTCTTCTTGATTTATTTAAAGAAGAGTCAGTCACTAGTATTGAAGAATTACATGATAAATATGTTGATTGTAAAAAGAAATAAAAAAGGCTTACGAAAACCAATGATGATTTTCATGCTAAGCTATATACTCTCTTTTCGAAAAATGAAAGTCTTATATCTGAAAGAGACACCTTAAAGTCTTCAATTAATGAGCTTAATATCAAGTTTCTTGTTGTAGAAACAAACTATAACTTTCTTTTCCAAGAAAAGCTTGAATGGCTTGCTAAAATACATGATCTTCAAACTCAACCTATTTTATGCACTCATTTGGATTATGACGCTATTGTCAAAGAAAGAGATAGTTTGCTATCTAATCTAGATCAAGGAAAATTATACATTAAAAAGAAAATGGATGAAATTTCTAAGCTGTAAAAGAATATTAGTAGCTTGAAAAACAAAGAAATTCTTGATAAAATTCTAAAAGACTCATCTGGCCAAATTGGGAGGAGAGGCCTAGGTTATGTGCCCAAAGATAAATCCTATCAAAAACCTATAACTAAAAGGACACAAGTACCCATATGAAAGTCATGTATGTGCCTAAAGACAATCTAGCTAAGAAGAGAAATAAAATTAATTCTACTTGCTGTCATTACTATTTATGTCTTGGACATTATCATTCTCTTGCCCATACAAGAAAAAGGATGTTGACTTGGTTTGGGTTCAAAAAACCTCCAACTTAAAAATATTGATCATAATAGTTAAGATTTGACTTAAGCTCACTTTGAAATTTTTAATGTCTTATCTCAACCGAAATAAGCTTGAACTTGTATATCCTTGATTACTTAATTGTGTTATCTAAGAATTATGACATGATACAATTAAATTATAAATGCTGAAAATGCACATAACTTAATCTCAGCTGACAAAATTCTCAAACGAGACATCTTCTGGTCAAAGACAAGTTCAACCGATGGTAGTTCTATCAAAATTGGTTTTACTAGAAAATGTTTTCAGTCAACAAATAGTTCGATCGATAACTTATTTAGTTGATGATATATTCGATCGACAATAGTTATGTGAGGACTATTTATTAAGAATATAATTATCAACCTGCAATTGAATTTGGTGACCCAAATTTGTAACATACACGTCATAGTAAATTGTTCTAAATATTTGATTAATCCTAACCAAAAGGACCAATATATGGGACCAAAATTTCATATTTTGCAAGTTTGGATGGTCTATTAAAGCTACTCTAAAAGACACATGAAACAAGAAGACTTTCACAGACTTGGAAAAAAGGTAAAATTATTGAAAAAAATTTGAAAGGTAAAACTATTGGTATAAGCGAAGGCAGTACTAATTTTAAATGTGCTATATGTGAAAGAACAACATCATAAATGCTATAACAATGGTTATGATTCATAGAAAAAATCAAAATGGATAAAGGAAGTTGTAAACTTCATAACACTATGGATATTAATTGCAAAAATAAATTGGTCATGGCTTAAAAAGATTGTCCACACATGAAAATTTCTTTAAATAATTACCAAAAGTTTTGTGATAAATATAAAATTGGTGTATTATAGACAAGCAGAAGCTACAAAAAATGATCTTGTCACAAAAAGGCTTTATTTTGAAATAATAAAAACAAAGAATATAAGGTTTGTAAGTATAAATGATGATTATACACAACAAGTATTAGTCATATCCTAAAAGATTTTGGACAAATGATCCTACTAAAAATAATGAATAAAATTCAACCCCAAGACCTAAAAGCAAAACATTGAAACTATATGAGCATGATTAGGATTTATTGAGAAGAAATAGATTTGGATATGATTTATGAATCAGTGGCTAAGACTTGACATCATCAAATGGATGCATAAAGCAGATTGGTCATAAAAAAGTTACATATCGGTTCATTCTAAGAATAAAGCTGCATTAATTGGAAATCTTCATAAATGACTCTTGGATGAAAAGGAGCTCGACTGAGGGGTGCCCCGATCAAAGTCATGGTCGACCAAAAATAAGCCTGACAAAAATACTTATTTTTAAATCAAATCATTCACTTGCACCCAAAATTGGTATATTAAATCTATAAGTTGCTCGTCATGTTAAATACTTATAATAAGAGAAACGTTTTTGTGCAAGAAGCAACATTGCTTATAAAATTGACTCACAATATTACTTAATTTATTGATTTTAATATGTTATGATTTGAAATACCTTAGTATCTTTAAGATCACTTTTATTATGAGATTAAGGAGTAGTCACAAAATTCTTGAATATAATATATATCTTGCTCTAAATTGACTTCTCTACACCAATTAGGGCTTAATATCCCTTGTATTTGGTTAGAGATACAATTATTGATTCGACTATGAGCCTAAAGGAATATCATATCATTTCAAGGCTTAACATACTTAGCAAATGATTGAGAAATTAATAAAATTCATTGATCCCTCCATGAGCCTAAAGGAATCTCATATTATTTCAGGGCTTAACATCCCTTGCAAATGATTGAGAAATTAATCTTGGTTTTTGAATTGTGGCTGAATTTGACATTATTTTTGAGGTAAACAATTAGGGGGGGTAATAAATTAAGGGGGAGTCTTATTGACTTACACAAATGATTATATGGATATCTTTTTGAAATGACAAAGGGGGAGAAATAATATAAATCAATATAAATGAGTTTCATGTTTTCTTGGCTTGACATTAATTGATGCTACATTCCTTAAGAGATGGATACTATGTTCCACATCTCTTAAGGAATAATTAGCACACATTTTATGAAAACAAGAAAATGTCCTTCATCTCAGGTAAATATCAGGGATGAAACTCATCTCTTTTAAATCATTTTGATTATATTTTAGAAATGTTTGTCATCTAAAAAAAGGGGGAGATTGTTGGCTAAATTGGACATTAATACACCCTTTGTTTTGATGATGAAAAACATTTCACACTTGTGGATTTAACATGTTATTTGAGTATTTCAGAGTTCAAAGGAATAAGGAAATTCTACTAAGTGGGAAGATGAATATCAATGCAAATTGAAGATCAAATGCGCTTAATTGTATAAATTTTCATGATTGTACTCAAATATAAACACCTGTACAAAAATATAATGTAAAAGTACTTAGACATCATGTAAATCAAGCGTTAGATCTTCCCTACCCACTTATAACCTTTAGATAGTTTTCCCCCAAAGTTAGAGTCACCCACACACATTAAAACACACTTAGTAGGTGATTTAAAAGTCTAGAATAGGGACTCCCTCGGTCTAAGAAATTGTTGACCACGACACACTCAGTCGAAGTTCTTATCAACCGAGAAACACATCAATTGAAATTGTGAGCACTATTTAACAACTTACACAATTGTGCTCTAAATGAGCATTTGGTCGAAAATAACCTCGATCGAGCAAGCAATGGTCTAAATCTTGTGACTGTTAGACTAAGTGGTTGGTAGTTTGGAGTTGGAAATAGACGTTGCAACACTTTTTTTCCAATCCCCTCTTTGGTCGAAGACAATTTTGACCGATACACATCTCGATCGACAACTTCCTCGACCGTGATAGTTTTTGGATTGTTCTTTTCAACTCAAAACAATTAGCCATTACAAGACAATTAAGGGATACCTAACAACTTTAAGCACTAAGAACACTCTAGAAACCCTCTAGAATGTCCCTAAGTACTTGTAAATGATTCCTATAAATAGGAGAGGCCTTAGGACACCTAAAGTACAACAACTACACTTGAGAATACATTTTAGTGAGCAACTAAGCAAGAGATACACTTGCCATCTTATTTTACTTTCTTCAATTTTGTGTCCTTTAGCTATAATATCCTAGCCACCACATATAGCCTCGTCCATCTTAAGTGTATAGGAGATTTATACGCTTCATATAGGATCAAAGCGCTATACTCAATCGGATAAGTATTTTCTTTCTTCCAATCTTTTTCTTTTATATTGTATTTTGTTCTATTTGACTACTCCTAGGTTTGGAGGTTGTTGTAAGGAGGTTGCATGGAGCTACTTCTTGGTGGAGAAGGCTGGTTTGAGGTTTGCTTGAGATTACTTCAAGGAAGGTTGCTTCAAATGAGGTTGGAGCTACTTCTAAAGGAATGCTATATCAAGGTGGTGGAGCTACTTCAAGGAGGTGAAGGTTTCTCTAAGGACTTGAAGTTACTTCAAGAAGGTTGCTTCAAGGAGGTTGAGGCTACTTCAAGGATGTAGAAGGTGATTGTATTTTGTGTAACATCCTTGTGAGGTAATAACACAAATCACTTTCAAAATCCCAATTGGAAACAGTTGGGTAGTGGACTGACTACCTTTGATTTCAAAGGTAGGAACCACTCTACAACCAAGTGTCTTCCTTTTTTCCTCCTCCTTCTTTGGTTTTATTGTTTAATTTATTTTAAAGTTCCAAAAAGCTCTATTCACCCCCTCTATATCTTTCACCTAAGACCAACCACATTAGTTTGTCGGTGTTTTCTGAGCGTTTCTCAAGGATTGAACAATTAAATTGTTGGATGTTTGTTTACATTCTGTTCAATTATAAGTTGAAAATGCTTTAATGGTATCATTATTTTTGGAATGTCAGATTCCAAGAAGAAAGTGAGAGTTATTAATTTCTTGTTTTGTAATTGTATTGTCTCAAAATGTTATGAGTTTTTACATTCCACATGGTACACATAGTAGTAAAGGAAAGAATAGAGGCAAAGGATGACAATTGAGAAAGCATAAAGGAGATAAGAGGGAGAAAGATAGTTAATAAGTGGGGATAGAATAGATGTAGTAAATGAATATGCAACATTAAATCAATTTGAATTATAATTTAATATTAAGAAAGTATCATGTTGAAATATGTTTAAAATCAAATCTACAAGAGATCCAAGGTGGCTATATAATATCACAATTTTATGTTAAGCATTAATATTATCTAAAATAAATATGAGATATTGAAAGGATGAATATATTGTTTGTATGTGTAATGGGGACTTAATTAACGAGGAAGTTGTCTTAGTAAGACATCTATATGATAGAGAAAAGGAAGAAAACAATGCAATTATGGGAGAAATGGGATAGGTGAGAGTGTTATCATAGTAACATGAGGTGTTGTTTTATCTATCAAAATGGAGCAAATTTCATGTGATTGTCATGCAATTAAAATTGATAAAAATGAGGAATATGATATATAAGGATGTTGGGTCGACATTTTTTTTGTTAGAAAAAAGACAATAATAGATTGATGCTAGAATCCATAAGAAAATTCTAAAATACTAAGATGGATCTAACCAAGGGAAAATAAGAATGGAATTATGGAAATGAAACCCAATAAGGCAATCCTTTTATGGTCGGGGAAGGTTTAGACATCCCGCCTGTTGATAAATCAATATTGTAATTGAGCACCCAGTTTTGGAAAATGGTTTGATTCCGTTGAAGTGCTTTTAGGTTAAGTAATCAAAACAATTAAAAAGTCAAGGATGGGTGAGTTCTTGGGGCCTTAAGATGATCATCAACCTTGTGAACTCTAATGGTTTACTCAATTTTCACAAACACTCCCAGAATAGAGATCCATCACAAGTGAGTTGGATGAGATGTATCATGAGATTAGAGAGAAATGATTAATGGAAATGTTCAATTTTTTTTATAAATCTTGATGTTTGAATTAGGCATGGGTAAGAAATCTGATTAAGTACCCAATCATATTGATAAATTAAGAGGATCAAATTCACATGATATCTTATTATCAATCAATAGAAATAAATCATATATATAGAGAACATGTAAGATAAAGGTTAGATCAACAAGTCATGGACTTGAATTGATCAGGAGAGAATGATAATCTAATAATATATCAAGAACATCAATCATGTTAAACTGTGATTACGTAAGTGATTAACAAGTAGAACAATTACCAAGTTGATCTTGCAACACTAGAACTAGTTATAACAAGTAAGATTATATGTTTATTATCTAAACAACTAGAAGATAATGACCAATTACAACTATATATAGAGACCCATAGTATCTCCTTGTTGATTCTTCAATCTGTTGGTATGTCAGAATGTTACTTCAATGAGGAAGAACTCTACTAGAAGTGAAGCGGTAGGTAATATGGAATAAAGGGATGAGTTCACACCTTGTATTTTGGAGATTCATAAAAGGTGATATATGGATTTGAGTGTGGGCATATATATATAATTTGGGGTGTCGAGGTTTAGGGAAGAGATTTTCAAACTTTAGGAAGACTTTTTTTCTATCTTTTAATAAAATTAGAAGTGGATGCCATGTGCATCATGGAATACCTTATAATTTAAAGATCTATCTATGGTAGACAACATGAATCTATGATGTTACAGTCCTCAAAGATCGTATCTTTATTTCATAGGAGTTTCTTGGGGTATATAACCAATTTTCACTATGCCTTTCTAGATTTAGAAGGTTTTATATCAATTTCAATTTTGAAATATTTCTATGATCTTGGGATCATATCTTGAGTCATTGAACTTTATTGGAAAATGGAAAGGTATTAGAGGGTCAAAACTTGATGACAAAGTATTTCCCTTTTCCCTATTGTTCAAATTTTAGATAAATGATTGGTTCATACCTAATTTCCGCTAGTATATCAAGTTGAATATTTTAGTCATAAAGAATTCAATTAAACTATTTATTAATGAGGCTATTGTAAATCTAAGTTGGAATCAAAAAATGTAAATAAATTTAAAGTCATAAATTCATATGTAAACCTCTTATGGTTGAGATAGTGGGTAAATGGATTGGTAAATAGTTGAAAATGTGTAAAATTTTGGCAAATGGCATAAACTCTTATCATTAACTATAGAGTTGATTTCATCATGATAATCGATTAAGTAATAAAAATTATTTTATTTAAGAGGGATAACTTCATGCTTGAGCTAAATCATACCATGATTTTTGGTCATAAAGTGTTGGGAGTAAGAATTGTCAAGTTATAATCTAATAAGCATAGGTCTTGATGTGGTGAAAATATTTTTCAACAATGGGATTGAGATTTTGAATGGTAATATTGCTTCTATAAAAATTTATTACTAGATAAGTGAGTGTATAAGGTCATGAAGACATATATCATGTGAAATGTGATATATCAGTTTCATGTCTTGATGTGATGGTAGAGAAACAATTGAACATAACAAAATCTTTATAGAAAATCATTTTAATTTGTTGTTGAGATGGATGAAGTCATTTTAATGTCTTGATGATCTAACATAATGATTTCTTTAAAGTTTTCAAATTGAGGACTTATCAATTTAAAGACTTCTTGAAAATTGAAGGGAACATATTTGTGTTTAAATGACCTAGATGATTGTTTCTTTTAACATCATGGTTATGTGTATAACATATTATTAACTTAAATGAGATCCTTTTAGGGGATGATTGATTTATTGGATTCAAGTGGATAACCTATAATCCTTCATTTACCTTATCCAGAGCTAACAAACTATTGTGTTTTACAAAATTTCTAAACAAAAATGTTCTGTTTGGACATCATGGATGAGAAGGGGGGGCCATAGGCCCTGAGGAACGAAGATCAATAGAAAACACACCATATGTGTGAGGGATCATGGTGTCCTATGATTTAGAATGGGAAAATAAAATACATCATTCATTGAACAAATTTGGATGCATGAGATGATCACTTTTCCACCTCCAGCTAATCAAACATTATCTTTTAGCCGTCAGATCTATATATACAATCCAATTTGGCCATGCCCATCAAATCAAACATGCCCTTAATATTTCACCGACATGGATGGATGTTTTGATTAATATATTGAAGTAGATGCTTTCTTGGTATAACAACTTGTTAAATATATATAATCACATCTTTTTGGTTAGGAAGAGTGTCCAATGCCTTGTACTTGATGATTGCTCACTTTAACATATTGTTGAACCAGGAATGATCCATTTTAATTCTTGATAACCAAGAAAAATGTTGTCTTTATCATCATGAACTATATGATATCTTTCTTTAATGTCTTGTTAAGGTGAACAACATCATGTGAACTTCTTTTCTATTGAGGATGAGTATTTGGTTTCACACCTTGAATTGGGCACTTGCTTGGTTTAACATCTTTTTAACTGGATATGATCGTTTTACTTTCTCATTGACTAGATGAAGGTTTGTTTTTCATCTTAAAATGGATGAATGATTAGATTCACATCTTTGTGAACTCTAAGGTCCATTTCAAATTAATTGGCTTGGACAAATGCTTCTTTTAATATCTTAAACTAGGCAAATTCTCAAATTAACGCCTTGTTTAATTATATGTGATCCATTTAATCTCTTTATAACATGGATGAATGTTTGGTTTTGTATTCAAGTGGATGCTATGTCTACATAACATCTTTTTGAACTAGACAAGATCCTATTTTTGTCTTGTTG
Source organism: Alisma plantago-aquatica (assembly GCA_963693085.1). NCBI lineage: Eukaryota > Viridiplantae > Streptophyta > Magnoliopsida > Alismatales > Alismataceae > Alisma > Alisma plantago-aquatica. The sequence continues at coordinate 1,866,298,685 of OY856409.1, read as the reverse complement.
ACCTTGAAAAATTGATCTTTATAACATCTTGAACTGGACACGTTCTTGGTTTAACATCTTTTTAAATAGTATGAATCCTTAACTATCTCACTTACCTAAATGAATGTCTAGTTTAGTGTCCTGAACAAATGATTTCTCAATTTATGTCTAGCTGATAGGTTGGGGTCCTTTTAGTCTTAAAACTAGATGAATGTCAATTTAATATCTTGAACTTGATAATTTCTTCGTTTAACGTCTTTTTGAACTAAATGGGACATTTTTAATGTCCTAATTACCTAGAAAAATGTTTGTTTAACATGTCAAACTACATGTTGTTAGATTTCTTGTCTCCAAATGGGATGTGATAGAAAGTTGTATGATGGCCTAGTTTTAGGTCAAAATATGGGATCCAACTAGAGAAAATAGGGAGGTCCAATTTAATATCATGATCTAGGCTCCAAAGAGACAAAAAGATGGTCCATTCATGGTGTAGGACCCACTAGATAGGTCAATTTGAATGAGAGTTTAGGTCCATGGAGGTCTTATCTCTATTGTGGCCTTGACGTGGATGCCTATATGAAGTAATATAAATTAGAAATATTGGACTTTAACATGATACAAGATGGAAATATTTTTATTAGAAAAATTACATATGGGACATCCTAAGAAAGACAATGAAAGATATTTTTTTATGTCTACTTAATCTATGGTATAAAAGGAATCTATAAGACTCACAAAGTCCTACTGATGCAACAAAAAATGGGTAAGTGAAACCTTGATGCAACAATGTAGTATTGTTGTAATTATTGATATATTTCATATCTTAGTGAAATTTCACTCCATTTCAATAATCAAAATATTCATAGTGTTGAATTAGCATATGATTCGTTGGTGAGCATATTAAAAGTAGATATAACATATAAAGTTTATTGAATAAATCTCTTTCATCATCCTATTTTTATGAAATATATAGGGAACAAATGCAAGCTTCACCATGAAAACGTATTGGACCTTTAGAATACCATACCAAAATGTGTCTCCAAAAGAAATTATATCAAATATAGTATTAACTAATTAAATATTTCCTAGATGTATATTTTAGAGATGGAATTAATTATTTTATCACATCTTATCTTGACATTCCATGCATCTCAGTAATAAAATTAGATATGAAGGAGAGATGAAGACAATAAGATTTAAAGTTATTGATAGGTATTAACTATAGTTTTTCCATATTAATAAAAATAAAACACATCACAGTGAAGTATTGACCCCATGGATAATAGTGAAAAATGCAAATGGAATTTTATCATTTTCTCATTATTCTATGTTTCTAATAAACTAAATATGTAATATTGCAAGAGGATTTGGAAAATGCATTAATGAATGTAAAAGAAATGATAAAATCATAAAAAATCACTACAAACACTATAGTATAGACAATCCCAAACTATTACATACTAGAATATAGATATTGTCAAATGAATCAATGCCTTTCATTACAAAAATCTATCAGCCAAAACTTCATATTTTGAATTTGTTTTTCTTGCATTATAATTCACACCTACTCTCCTCAACCTTGAAAAGATCTTTCACAAACCATTTGAATACTAAGTACATGTGGTGGTGCCTACGGTGAAAGGATAGACATCTCATTTGTCATGTGCACGAGTATTGACATCAGCTACCTGAAATTTCTTAAATAGCCAGGTTACCTGATGTTGTTGGATTTAGGGGTAGAGGTGGAGCCTATGAAGGTCCCACCTGAGGAACTCTCTATTTTGGTTTTTCCTCCTCTTGTATGTCATATGCGACATAAAACTACTCGTGACATGCTTACCATATCTATATCATCATAAGTTGCTAATTTCTATCAATAATGCATAAGTACAGATATGGAATCCTATTCTTATATAACGCTAAGTAACCTAGGCTATAATACAAAAAATGTGGAACCCAAAAACTTGAATGGACAAAGAGTGAAAGCCAAAACAAAATCACAATTGATCATAGCTGACATCATAATACAAGAATGCAAAATAATGTATAAACAAATCTCAACATCATTCACAAGTATTATCACATATAAGTCCCATTTTATTTGTATTCCGGCAAGTTATTGTAGATAATTCATCATGCATGACCAAAGTTACCACCTATTTATACATAAGGTTTTCCTTTTAATAGATAATATGACACCATGTAAAGGAGAAGTAATAAGAAACTGAGTATAGATACAAATTTAGTTGAATACCTATCCCAGTTCCAAGTGTATAGGGACAAATATAGATACCACAATAAAATAGAGTCACACACCTCTTCTCACTTATTCTCTATGGAAGATGGATCCTTTTTGCTAAACCACTTTTATGGGTTATGATTACTATAAAAGATGGAGAACGACGATCATAAGACCAATTTCTTAGATAGAGATAAGTTGTACATAGATTTTTTTCTATAATCGGAGAAACCATCCATCGGACTAGCCACATTGTGACCAGTCCTATAAAGGTAAAACATGGGAGACACTATCCATCCCGCAAGAATAGTGGCCCATTAAGTCACTTTATAGTTTTGTCAATGCGGAAAGCAATTCATGTATGAGTGGCACACTCAGCAGGAGTCGAACCTGAGACCCTTTGTTAGGGGCCCCATTGTTGCGACCAGATGATATACCATTCGTTGTCTTAGTTATATGTAGATTATTCTTAGTATGCATATATAGTATATATTTTCAATTAAATAGTTCTACGAATAGTAGCAACATTGAAAAAATATATCTGAGTAGTAGTGGTCGTATAAAGTAAAATAATGTAACATGTATAAGGAACATGATGTAAGAGAAATACAAAGTGAATGTCATAAGATACTATATAGGTTACCCTATAATGACTTCCTTAAGCCATGTGTAATTGGGATGTACCAGTTATACTATTGGCTAGGTATTGTAAAGCAATGATGAAAGCACAAATAACTCAATTCAATATTTAGGTTATTATGGTTTCCACGAACAATTGAACATTGTTGTATTTTTAAGAAAATATGGCGGCAGAGTAGGCAACAAAAATGAAAATTTTAACAGCCATGTTCCCCTTGAACCAATGAATCACGTAAATAACTATATAATGGGAAAGATGGTTTATGAGGTCATACCTGGTCCTATAGCAATTCCAACAACTATTCCCTCATCGTGGTCACATACCCATTCTTCAAGTCACACTCGAACAACATCTGCATCAACCTCCTTGTTGATCCCCATAGACAGCAAGTTGACATTGTCCTCCTAGCAGAAAAAGGATCCACACCTCTAGAGTAGTCCACACGGACCACCAGGAACTCTTGTCATTCTAGAAGAACGAACAAGAAAATATTGTCCCTCTCTATTGGTGTACTAGTCACCAACTTATTCTCCCATAATTATTCTCCCTTACTATCCCTCCCTTTATCTGGTAGGACTTTCTCAAATTCTCTCAATTACCACAATTAGAGAAGACAAACAATTTACAGAAGAAATTTATTTGTTTCTGAAAAGCCCCCAGTATCCCTCCATTTATAGGAGGGTCAGGGTAAGGGTTCCCATTCTTAGCGGGAGCAGAAGAGATTGGAATTTCACAAATTTTTGCAACCTACGAGTGGCAAAATGGTCAGTTCATGGGCAAACCGATCGGTTGGCATGTGAGACGATCGGTTCACCCAGTGAACCAGTTGTTTCGTCATGTTTCCCAAACATAATTATATTGGGAATTCTAATTCAATTAATGCACAACATGACATCATCACTAATCCTTGAGTCAATGGAATTGAACCATGAACTAGGCATCTCACTTCACAAAAAGGTCATCTTACAAACTCGAACCGATCGGTTCACTAAGTGAATTGGACGTTTTGCACCTTAGTTCATCTAGAATTCATCGAATGCAATATTTGATAAACCTAACACTCCAAATAGTCAGTTCAACACTTGAACCAGTCAGTTCAGAGTCCAGTTAGTCAATTGTTGTTTAAATTGAGTACCTAAACACTTTAGTAATCAATTTAATTATTATTCATGATTCAAATCCTATCCCAAGTGAATTCCTATATGTGTGACCCTATAGGTTCCACATTACGTTGGTAGTGAATGGACATAACTCATCCATGACATCACAAACAAAGAGAAATGCCTAGTCACACAACATTGCTATCCAAGTAATTGGAAAGTTGGAGAACAACAACGTACAATCTGTAATAGGTTTGATAGTAATTGTATATTTACTTTGTCTTTGATATCCAAATTGAACTTGAGGCATGGACTTATCATCCTTTCTATGTTCAATCCATGTTCCTTGAACTAGAGAAGACTGTATGAGATATCTATGACCTCAATATCATATATTGATTCACATGTGCATGCACATGCTTTTCTCAGTCTCTCTTACCAAGTGGCCAGGATACCAAACTCTAGTATGAGGGTCAAATCCCATCTACATTACTCAAAGTCATCCCAATGTGTCACAATGTATCTGATCATCACCTTTATGGAAACCCTTATTTAGGATTATAATAGATGATGTCAAAACACACCGAATGACGTGATGAGTGTAGTGATTTTAGGTCTAAGAACCACAATCACCAAATTCAGTATGAGAGATGACTATGACCACCAAGTATGGTTTTCATGTGTCACTCTTAAGGTGGGTATCTACGATAAACTATTCTTTAACAAGTATCTATGTTCTTGGTTTGATACACATATCATGACTGATGAGATTCTATCATCAACCAAAACACACTCTTATCTTATGTGTTATTGTTGTCTATCAGCCTTCCATAGTAACATCCAACGTGGGACATAACAAGAATGTACATACTCTTAACATCTGTATGATCTCATTGTTCAAGTCAAGCACTTGAAGACATACATCATTGAGTAATTTTCATTCTTTATACATTCAACAGGTTTCCTCATTATCTCATAACTAAGGGAAATAGAATAAATTGGAAGCTTGCCTTTATTATTAATAAAATTGTTTATATGATATCCCATCACAATCATCATATGATTGGCTCTCTGGGCATACATACCAACAGATTCCCAATTGCACTTAGAGCCAATCACCCAGGAATCTCATTCTTAGTGAACTAAACATGTCCATCATGTTTCTGTTGTGCAAGTGCTAATCTAGCGGGTTAGCATCATTTTGCTTTTAGTTGGTATATTGCATGTTTCACATCTCTTAGTTGTATGACATTTTGTATGAGATGGTGTTGTCATAGTATGCTATTTGATATTCCTTGCATAACCAGTATCTCCATTGTTTTCATAGTATTTCTACTATGTCATGAATGGTTGAACCATCTCCCAAGTTCATCTATATGAACTTCTAGATCCATACAATATCATTTCTGTGTTCATAACACAGGACATACAACTTCTATTGTAGAATTAGAACAATGGTATGTAGTTTGGAACCTTCTCCAACTTATAACACTTCTTATTAAGATCAAATGTTGTTTTATATTGCAATCATTCTATGTCATTTTGGAAGATTGCATCGATGTAACTCTTTATATCCAACTCTTCCTTATCACGTAGTTCAACAACTAATCCTTTAGTGCTTCTCAAGTACTTATGATGATTTTCTATAGTTTTCCAATGACCTTCTAGATCTTACTAAAATCATCTTGTCATGACCAATACATTCAAGATAATGGGATGAGTACACTATATTGCAGATAGATCCAAATGTGAATGCATATGGCATCTCTTCCATTCTTTACAAGAATTGGAACATTAAATTCTTGAGAAATTAATCACATCTACAAGGACATATTCTCTCTTACTAAATCATTCATGCTGAACTCTATCATCATCTTACCAATTATTGTGCTCATATTTAGGTTTAGAAACTCTCAAGAGCTATCTCTATAGATCTTGATTCCTATCACATAGTATGTTTCACCTAATCCTTCAGATTAAAGGTGATTTCCATGCCAAGTTTTAATATTTGGTATTGATATGTCATTCCTCATCAATATATGGAATATTCATATGCTCCCACTAAATCTTTTGTACTCACAGATTTCATCTTTTATCTTGACTCAAGTCAAACTCAGACTATCTTGTCAAATCAAAGATTCCAATTCTAAGATGCTTATTTCAACCTATAGATTGAAGACTGTAGCTTATAGACTTTATTTGCATTAATAGAGTTATGAAACCTTCTGTAATGAACTAGAACTTAAAATCTTGCCCTATTCCATGATTAGAAAGCTAGTGAGGCTAGTTCCTTAGATTTGACCAAACAATGTTAAATATTAGAACACATTTACATAATAACCTAATTATGTGCCAACATGTAAATAAAATCATGAAATATATTACATATACATTCTTTAATTTCATAATAGTTGAATAAAAATCAATAATTTTCTTTGGAGTAACATTTGGTAATTTCATGTCCATAAATATTAAAATTTGTCATATATTTAAATAAATAAAGAATTAATGGACATAATGTATACAATGAGTGAAATGTAGAATTCCATACATAAGCATATATGTAAAACTCATTTTGTAACTATGTGACATTAATAGGACTTAATTAAGTAAGTGTTGACATAATGTTTTGATAAATGTAATGATAATGTAATAAAATTATAATTTTTCCATAGCACATAAAAAGAAACCTCAAAATAAAAATATAATAGTGAAAGTGTGTTCCTTGGGTGTCTATTTCCTTCGGAGCCAAGTTTCACATTATTTGCATAATAAAACCTATTTTATTATTTTTATGAAAGAAAATAGGATAAGAGTCAAAAGTATTAAATAAATTACTAAAAATCTATAAAAGTGGAATTAGACCTTAGATTCAACATCTACACATTAAGATTAGACTATGTGTGAATTTTCATCCTATTCAGACAAACTTGCATATCCTAGTGTAGTTAGGAGAGAGGATGTACTTTTAAGCCTAAAATATTAAATAACATGTTAAATAACTCAAAAAGGGAAAATTAATTATAGAATCATCTGCCTTATATTTAGGGTTGCCTATAGTCTAAGTTTCATGATTTTTGAGAGTCTCTAGACGCCTCAAATTTATAAAGGAAAGAGATTACATATCATAATCTAAAATAATTAAAGAAAATATGAAATCTCTTCAAATAGACATATAATGCCAAAATTGGAATCTACATGTCTTAATTAGTCTAGGTGCAAAACTTCACTTTATTTAGACTTTGTTTGCTCACTCAATTTGATTGGGAAAGAAAAAGAAATAAATTACATGTCATTTTATTTGAATTTCATTTTGAAAATATTAATGTCATTTTGTCATACTGGACTGCAACTTTAGCTGATACGTGCACTTTTTCCCACCATTGGATGTGGATCATGTGGTCTACTATTTGTCTCCTAGCTCACGCCATAATAGGAAAGTGGGTCGTTCAGTGGTGTCTGGTAACATCACGATATCCCCCTAATTAGTTGATCATTCTTGTAATTCTTTTTGCAACATATTCCTTATTCAATTCCACACAAAACTGTGGGTAACTTGAGTCCTGTTGTGGAGGATTCGAGAAATGTCCAATCCTTAGGGAACAAGTGTTCCATGGCTTATACGTAGGAACCCTAGAACATGGCTATATATAGATATGATTGTACCCCCTCTTCTGCATCATTGAGTACAAGTCTACTCCAGTCCCTATTTCTCTCACTGCCCTTGTTCTCTGCCAACGATCACATTTTCCTCCATGAGATTGCGGCTCGTGTCCACAACACCTTGGTTATTTGATGATCAATTTGACTTGGGGTAAGCTTCGATAGGTTCATTTCTTCATTTTGGTCTTCTTCACTTCACAAATTGTCTACCCATTAGTTTTTACCCAATCTTCCATGTTGATATGCTATTGCAACACACAACTATGGCGTGTGAAGAGGGGGAAGATGACCTCAGACAAAATTACCTAACTTCCCCTCTCATCTCTCTCAGTCTTTTATTTCTTCGTAAGGTCATTTTTATAAATCACCACAAATATTTCCTTTGATTGTTGCTTGTAACACGGGTAATAAAAGGTCATTTTTTCATTGTCACACTATAAAGTTCCAATATTTGATATAAGGGAAAATTAGTCATTTGCAAATTAATTACAATAATAAATTAGTAATTAGAATATTGTCAAAATCATATATTTCTATTGGAAGCTAAACAATTATAAAAAATATGTTTTAGAATCCTTGGAATTTTCTATATCTTGTGGTCCAGGTTTCATTTCCAGACTTCAAAGTGTTAAAAACATGATTTTTATGGTTTAATAATCTATATTCACTTAATTATAATTGAAGAAAGATTTTAATGGGTAAAAATTGGATGTTGGATCGAATCCATAATATGTAACCTTGTAGCCACTTTCTATATCAAAATTGTGAATTAGTCTAGGGTTTTGCCAAAGGTTTGGATTTCTAGGGTTTCACCAAAATATATCATTAAACCCTAGTTGATGGATAAAATATTATATGTAGGTTGTGTTGACTTTACACTTGGAGGATTAGGGCTTGATCTCTAACTTAGCACTCAAGTCAAGGTATGTTTGCATCCCTTATTAACCTTGTTGAGCAACACACCAATTTCCTCTCTTAATGTATGATTGCAACCCATATTATTTCTGCATGGAGCAATTTATAATTTCCTCCCTTCTAATGTATGTTTGCATCCCCTATTATACTTTTGAGCAATAAACCATTTTTTTCTCGTAATGTATGATTGTATCTCATATTATTTCTATATTAAGAAATTTCTAATTTCCTCCCTTCTAATGTATGTTTGCATCTCATATTATTCTCTTTGACTAATAAACCTAGTTTCTCACTCTTCTAAAATACTATCCAATACAATATCTCTCTTTTGATAATTTATTCTATGTAAAACATTCTACTTGATTATGATCTAATGATCAACCTATTTTTTTGGGCCTTCTTTTGACTCTAACTTGTATCTTTATTCTTGTTGAAACCCTAATTTTGTCACTTTTGTGGTTGATGCTTATTTTATCCAGTTTTGTGATGGCAACTTTATTTATTCTATAAAAGAATACACGTTTTACTTGCCTCCACATTATGCATGATTATGTGATTCAGTAGCCCTAGACTAGTGTAATTACATTGGTTTTTTGTTTGTGTGCCCATGTTATAATTTTTGGGATGGAGGTGGTATGCCCCATACCCGGTTTTGTGCCCACTTTTATATATATTGGGGAGGTGGTTGTGTGCCATACTCTATCCGCTTTTTAAGTTGTAAGCCTTGGCTGCCTTTGTTATTTATATTGTTCTAGAGCTATGCTTATCTCACATGCATGGAGGTTGTTAATATTGTGATGGGTTTTGTGCCTAAGATTTATATGTTTTTGTGTGGCACAATCTTTATGTTTTATTTAATGGAAAATATTTCTCTTGTTTAACATCTTTTGAAGTTCATATTATTTTATGCCTAGTTGGGTAGTCCTTTCCTTTTTCCATGTGAAACCTTTTTTATTTGATGATCTTTATTTCTGGTATTGCTCAATACTCAATTTAGTATGCATATACTGGTATTTTGCTATGTATATACTTTTCTCCTCTTGTTTGGGTACGCTTCCAACCCCAGGTGTAGGTCAAGGAGAAGCTAACCAAGTTGGATCGAGACCACAACAAGTTTAGCACATCCTTTTGGGAGATTTTCTCGAGGTGGTTAGATGATCCCCAACTGTTCCTTTAGTATAGTTAGTTTTCATTTGTATCACCCTACATGGTGAAGTATAGTGACAATATCAAGCTTTGCAATAGTTATATATTTTGTATTCTTCTGCTACATTTGTTTATTGGAATCATACTTTTGAATAAAATGGATTACCATCCCTTTTCTAAAAATTTATATTTGTGTTTGATATATGGGATTTATCCTTTTCATTTTATTTAGTAGTGAGTGGATCCTCTCTCAGGTCCCACTCATTACAATATGGTATCAGAGCCAATGATCATCGATTATCTAACTATTTCAATCTTGTCTCCCTTGGATGATTACCTTTTTCATAGGTTGCTTATACCTAGTACCCTTGCCTTGTACAGGAAAGCCTATGGTTGGAGAAAACTCATCTATTGACAATGTAGCTTGTTATGAGACACCCTAGAACCCTAAGTATGGAATGGTGAGGATAGAGCCTCCCTTTACTCCTTCAGTGACTCAAGTTAAATTGGAAGTCAATATTCAATGGGTCAGGATACCCTAGCCTCTAATGTTGCTAATGGGGGTGTACACTTCTCTCATGAACAAGAGTTAGCTTTGTTGGGACAGTTCCTTACCATATCTATGGTAGGATAAATGAACAGTCCTCCTGTATCTGAAAATCCCAAGGAGTACTCATTAACTGACTTCATGAAGATGCAACCCCCTTACTTCAAGGTTGAAGGTATTATAACCTCAAATTTCATAAACCGAGTAATGAAATTTGTAAATCTCCTTTTAATTGATAAATGAAATCAATGGTCAAATTACTTGTTTGAATTGAATGATTTTCATTCATGATAGCCTTGATTGTTTTCTTAATAGGCTTTATTGGCTATTGAGCCCAATTGAGATAAAAAGAAAAAGAAAAGAAATTCTAGTGAATAAGGGATAAATAAGAAAATGGATACATGATAATTAAAAGGCTAAGGAATATTACCAAGATGTAATTTCGTGCCTTTAGGGTTCTTTGAGGTCTAAGGAATCCAAGATGATAATTTAATGGCAAGGGAAAAAGAGAAAATATGTGAGAAATATATATTTAAGTGATAACTTGAAACTAAAAAAACGGACCCGTTTTATTTAGATAATGAGCCCAATTTTGGCAGAGAGGTATATTAAGTCATTACTAAGTTTCCCTCAAAATTTTGGTTTAATCTGACACTCAGTTTGGGAGATATGGCTTTTACAAAATTCCCTAAAGTGTTGTGATTATCATCAATGTCACATATTTAACATTTTAAATGAAAATAGTAGGGATGACGCCAGCCATCAGATTGCGATCTGACGCCAGTTATCCATCTCCTACCTTGAGTCTGAAAAGGAAAGTTTCCGCAAGACAAAGGGATTTTCCTCTCCACTTTTCTTGTGATCCAGTTCATGTGCGAACTTGGAAAGACCCCAGTTAGATTCGGGGCGGGATTCTGAACCCCTTAACCCCAACTTTCTCGTGCTTTCGTGGCATATAGGAGAAACGCCTAATCCACCTTGAAAGGGTAGATGGAAGCAAGGGTGGGAACCCTAGTTTTGGACCCCCACACCTATAAGTACCTACCCCTCTCGACTCCTCTCACCCTCACGAATCGAGGCAACACTCCCTCTCACTCTCTCATGCCCTGAGTCGAAGAAACTGATATGCTCCGGTAAGCTCTCCACCACGGTGCCGTTACGGAGCCTTGGCTGGATCAGGCAAAGGACGGGGAGCAGTAGCCCTCTGATCAAATATTGTCGTGGACTCAAGAGCAGATCAACGGCTGATAGCAGTCGTGTTCTTGGAAAGTGGTGAGTGGGTGCACGCGAGGAGGGGCGTCAGATCGAGATTGGTCAACGATGACCAAAAATCCGACAATCGACGTTTTTCTAAAAAGCAAAAGTAAGTTTCCTCTCTGCCCGATATTTTAGAAAATGATGGAATCATGATTAATTCGTTAAAAATCATTCCTTTGGGCAAAAAATGCAAGTAAGTAGTGCTTTTTTATCAAGAAAATGCGTATAACATGAGAAAATGATATTTGAGCCTAGTTGTAAATTCTATTAAAAAGGTATCGAGTTTTACATCTTATAACGCATTAAATGACAGAAAAACCCCAAGAAAGAGATATAAACAATCATGATGAATCTTGATTTTGTTTTTGATCAAGGTTAACCTGTTAAGAGTAAAGGAAAGGGTAAAATCATAAAAGGATGATTAATATGTTACTTTTAGGGTTTTTATGATCATGTACATGAACTAAAAACCCTAATTTGGGAAAACATGAGTTTGAGTGGTTATAATATGAAATTTCTAGTATAAAACTGTAATATAATGATTCTTGAACATAGTTTGGATTAGAGAATCCTTAATGAAGATAATTGAGATGATTAGGGTTTTGTGAATAAGAAACCTATGAAACCCCAATTGAGTATAAAGGATAAATCCTTGAGGTTTAATAGGTTAATTTGAGAAGAATTACCCTTTTGAATATTAAAATTGAGTTTCAATCTATTTTACATGAAAAGTGGGCTAATTTAGGGTTTTAATCTATGTATGAAGGATAAAACATATAGAAACCCTAATTTAGGGTAAACGAAGAGAAAAACTTGGTTTAAATCAGATTATGGAAATATGTTACCATATAATGATCCTAAGCATGTTAGGAGTGTTATGATGAGAAAGTTAAAGTTTTTATGTAGTTTTGTGGAATTAGGGTTTATAATACTAAAAGTGGAGGCAAAACCCTAATTGCAAAGGAAACCCTAAAAACTGGAATAGAAATCCTGAGAAACAAGATGAGTTTGGATAAATCTTGATAAAAAGGAAATTTGTATGTTTATTTTAGGATTTCTATGCATACTTGCTTGCTTGGTTTGGTTTTTTCTACTTAACTGATTCTGTCTCAAAATCTACAATCACAAGTATGTGGTTACGCTTATGGTTAATTGCTTTAGTTTCACAGTGATTCCTGAATATTTTATCGGTTGCCTGAAAATAACTGATTGGATGACTTTTATTTCATGCAACTATAAAGTGACTATGATTATCACAATAAATATATATACATGACTGGCTCAGATCCTGGTCCTCCTATGTGTCTTTGCTAATGATGAAAAGGGTAACCTAGTACAGGGCCTACTTGTTAAGTAGGACATTACGTTATCATGAGTTAGAAATTGGGCTACCCACGTGTAGCGCCATGAGACTCTTTAGCTCACCATGAGTTAAGGAGTGGGATACCTATGGGTAGTGCCATGTGACTCAACCCTAGAAATTTATTCACCTATTAGGCAGGATCATAATGGGTTTAATGGGGATCTACCATAAGGAAGGTAATGGAGTTTTGCAATACCACTAAAAATCCTAATGTTATGAATCCTTAGGTTTAGCCTTGCTAGTACTATGGTAAGGACTCCACCCACGTGTGTTAAGACACGCGGAAGTCTTATCGTAGTATAGTTAAGGGTCGAATCCTCGGGACAACGGTCTTGACGAAGTCAAGATGGAAAACGTTTTAGCTCTACTTAACTACTTAACAGTTGATATTTAGATCGGAAGTTTGATGTTGGTTTTAAAGCTAAATGCGAGGAAAGCAAAGCAAGAAGGTAAAGATTAAAGTTGTAAACAATTGATAAAAACCACTAGGATGTTATCGGGTTTCACACCACTACACATGGATCAAGTCATGCAACATAATAAAACAACCTGCAAAAAGGGTCAAATCAGTTAGTATCTTGTAGTCCTAGCTTCCTTTCGGATAACTAGCTACGAGAAGCGTGGAGTATTGCAATGCCAGCCATCCCATAATGAATGGTCACATGCCTTGCATTACTCCTTCATGAAATGTGTTCCTCGACCTTACCAAGGTTGCACTTCCATACGTCAACTGATTCCATTTCATAGTATGAAAGTGCAACGATGGGGGTGAGTTTACTCCACTCCTGAAAACACTTCTAGACACCGAAACAGACGTATGGTGACTACATACATCCATAACCAACATTCAATCGATATATAGATCTAAGGGTACAAACGTTGACAATTCATACCAAAAGACAATATGTAACACAAGTTGATGATCAAGCAACTAGTATTCATTAAGCGATTGAAGTCAAACAAAAAGGATGAGTATCTTTGTTACAGGTTATTGAATTACATCGCATGAAATGAAAACATGGGTAGCGGGGCTACTCCCCGCACCCTAGTGAATGAAACTACTCGCTCATGGCAAAGGAGGTGAGAAGAGAGAGAAAGAACGTCATCTCCACGGAGGAGGGAAGGTTGAACCCTTGGTGAAGAGAGCAACGATCTTCACACTTCGTGGTTGCTTTGATGAAGGATTTTCTCTTCCCACCTTCTCTGTGGAAGAGATGGAAAGAAGAGAGAGAAGGAAGCTTGATGATGAGCACGGATCTCAAAACTGGCAGCCTTGGGGCAGTGGACGGAAGATCAGAGTGCTCTGGGTCTGGAGAGGCAGCCTTTGGGCGTCTTGGAATTCGATCCCCTTTGAAGTGGCCCTTGAGATCCTATTTATAGGCTCAAGTTGAGCCCAAACGGTCTTGAGACCGTGAGGCTTCTCGCGGTCTTGGGACCGTGAGGCTTGTCGCGGTCTTGGGACCGTGAGGCTTCTCGCGGTCTTGGGACCGTGAGGCTTGTCGCGGTCTTGGGACCGTGAGGCTTGTCGCGGTCTTAGGATCGTGAGGCTTGTCGCGGTCTTGGGACCGTGAGGCTTGTCGCGGTCTTGGGACCGTGAGGCTTGTCGCGGTCTTGGGACCGTGAGGCTTCTCGCGGTCTTGGGACCGTGAGGCTTCTCGCGGTCTTGGGACCGTGAGGAGTCTTTGTGCATTTTTTTGTGTTTTCTGTAATGAAAAAGAGGAAAAGTTAGTTTATTGATGTATCTGCAATAAAGTAAGAAAGTTTAATGATTCTATTTAGTTTATCTAAGAAAGAGTATGGAAAACTAAAGATAACTAATAAGATAACGTCACAAAATGAGAGGTTATCACCCCCCCTAACTTAGAGTCTAGCTTGTCCTCATGTTAGATAGAGCTAAGGCATGTAATGGCGAGGCGATTTTATTTGATTTAGGGTTTTCATACTCTTGCTTCAATTCTAGGTCAGAGATCTACCGAGGTCTTATCAGGGCTTCTACTTACACTAACTCTTTCGAGTATCAAAAGTTGCATGGATCTCAGGTTCCTTTTATATCGTGAATCTCGCATTGGGATCACCTTTCTTATTGTGTGCATGTCATCGACTCCAATCAGTTTTATACTTCTTTGGAGAAACCTATTGGTAGCTAGAGTGAGAATGAGGGCTGGCTTAAAAGGCTTATTGTGTAATTCCCCCTCAAGTGGGGAAGGGTTTGTCTATGCTTTTTAGAGATTCACTACCGGGCACGACACATCTGCCTTTATGAGGGCAGCTGAATGTACCGGCCGGGTGAGCTCTTTTATCAGCCTTATCATATATTAGGAAACCTTAGGATCTCATTACCGGGCACGACACATCTGCCTTCATGAGGGCAGCTTTATGTACCGGCCGAGTGAGATCTTTGTTGGCTCTTCATATAGGTCCTTATGCATGGCACAACTCTCATGTTTTTATTCAGCACTCTGGCTTTTATTCAAATCTCACAGGCTTGGGAAGTGGGTTTTGTTAGGGTTTTTTTTTTTTTTTGATTGGGCGGCCAAGCCTCTTTTATTGAAAAAAGAAGAAAACTGTTCTTGGGGTTCTTGACATGCACTTGGTGGTCTGCTCGTGAGATTTTCTTGATTTTGGATTTCCCTGATTTCCCTCTTGACTTTGAGAGTATTCGGTTCGCTTTGGCCCAGAAGTTGACCTGTGAAGAGTCTGAGATAGAGTTGAAGCAAAAGTATAAAAACCAATAGTGAATGAATTTTATGGATTTGCCATTTCAAGCCTGTAAGCTAATCTTATTATTTATATGAGGACTACTTTATCTCTAGCTTAGGTAAGGGTGATACTTTTCATGATGAAAGTTATACTTAGAATTTGTTTTATTGAAAAAAAGTCTAAGTACGAAAAGAAAATTTGAAAACGATGTGCGGAAAAGAAAAGAAAAATGAGTTAGAAGAGTTGGAGAAGAATGATACCTCGCCCTTGTCCAGTGCACTCCCCCCTAACTTATCACGCACTCTGTCCACAGAGTGTCAAAGGGATAGGATGAGAGGTGCATGGACAAGGGCATTTAGGCGTCAGTTAATCCTGAGCTTGCCCCTGGTGCTTGGAGGAGCTTAGCTGCGAACTGTCCACGCAGGGCGTGATAGTCGACGTCAGTCATATCCTCTACTAGTTTCTGAAGAACTAGGATGGTATACATCCAGTAGAGGACATGGAAGCCGCAGTCGTTGGATTGTCAGATTTGCTGGGGACACTTGTGGCAGAAGGAAGGGCGGTGAAAGTGTTCTTTGGCGTAAGCTTTTGTGTGCTGACTAAGGAGATCAATTAATCTTTCAGCGCATTCTTTTGCCACTACCTCTGTGGGTGTTTTTGGCGTTACGACGTAAACTTTCTGTCGTGGGTTGTACTGGCTATCGGAACTGTTATAAATTGTAATTGTTCCATCCGGTAGGTTTGCTGCCAGAAGTAGCCAGTGTTCATGGTAAAGGAAGGGTAGCATGATGAACTTCGGCGTTGTGTGTTGTAGATATGAGATTAGTGTTTCGGCTGCGCCGAAGTTCTTTAGCTTTAAAAGATCATCCTTCAGGTATGGAGATGCCATGTATGCTGTGGGGTGATCTTTTCTGAGTAGAAGCTGATAGGCGGACATAAGGCCAACAGAGAGGGATCCTTTAATTTGTAAAGATTCTCGCAGAGTGTCTGCCATTATAAGAATGTCACCAGACATGAAAACGAGCTCATCATTCGCGGCGGAAAGCTTTGACATAATGAGCTGTAGTTCGTAGCTGGATAGGCCTTTGCAAGCACTGAGATCAAAGTCTGGAAAAGATGGTGTGATGGCAGACAGCGGGTTGTTGGCATCATTGCTTTGCTCGGTAGCGGAGGCCGGTCCTTTTGATTTCTCTGACTCTTTTAGAGTTTGGCGGAAGGGTCGCCGCAGTGGTCGTTGGATAGCAGAGAAGAGGTAGCGAGGGACATCATCTGGTGCCATCGTTAGGTCCTTGAAGAACCGTCTGTCGCAGATGAGTTCCATCGCATAACGTCCTCTCAAGGAATGAAAATCTTCAGTGACCAGGGCAGAGAAAGGGATTTCTTGGTTCAGCGCTTGGATGTGACGAATGGTGCAGAAAGCGCAATCCCCGGATCCTTCTGCGGCTTGAACTGGTGGGTTTATAATTTTGAACCAGGGCTGGCACCAGTCTTGGCGGAGAGATGGGCGTGCAGCCCAAATTAGCTTAAGTAGCCGAAAGGGTATGCATCTTGCTTCGCCGGCTGCTTCACCCACAAAGTTTATCGTACCGACGGGTAGCTCGGTGCTGCAGAAGTTATAAACTGTGGCGTCCCGAGCCTCTGTATCGACAATCATGGCTAGCCAATGGTTTAAAATTTGGAATGGCACAGTAAGGTAACGTGCTCGTCGTGCTAGCCCGATACGCAGACGTTCGATGGATTTTTCTTGGATGTCCTTGTATAGGAGGCCCAAGGATAGGGCGGGTGAGGCATTGAAGACAGGCTGCTTCCTTTTGTGGCTTCTGTAAAGTTCGATACAGTTGGCGAGGAGGACACGGAAGATAGACATTGGCATCGTCGACCCAGGTCGCAGGATTTTGCGAAAATCTTCACGTGTCAGCTTGCGCTTCGTTTTAGTGTTGTGGTAGATAATATCATCTCCTGCCTTTGTATCGTCCACAATAGTATTCAGTATAAAGATATCCTGGGCATCTAAAGTGGAAATGGCCGCCATATCAAGGTCATGCATTTTGTGCGGCAGGGGTGGTGGCGGGGGAAGCTCCTGTAGAGGGGGGGAAGGATGCACTTCTGGAGCTTCCTCAGAGCCAAGAGTATCGTTGTCTGAGTCCGAGGCAGAATCGAGCTCTTCATCAGTATCCAATTGCACTCGTTCGGACTTGTACTCGTCGAGGGGTGAGGTTGCCGTCGTGGTGGCCGCTGAGAGGGGCAAGACAGCTGTTGTAGGAGGGGTGGCGGAGATTCTGATTATGCATTGGTGGAATTCGGCGAAGGCTGCTTCTTTAGCAGCTTCTCCGATGGATCCCATAGCAGAGTAGTCAAGAAATTGATCCCCATATGATATATTAACATTATCATGGTGTGGGGAGTTGGGATCCTTATCACCGTCATGGTGATCTGTTTGTTGTCTGGGTTCTGCTCCTTGGCTTGGACCCTCCCCAGCATCAGCTGGTTTGTCAGAGTTTTCATCTGAGGAGGTACTGTTGGTGGAGTCAGCTGAAGAATCAGAATCGTCATCATTATCATCACCATCGTCATCGTCGTTAGTTGTCTTCTTCTGTGCTTTCTTTTTGCACAGACGATGGATGGATTGGAGTTCATCATAAGCCACTTGCACGTGCTCGTGTGTTTCGAGCAGTGCTTCGTGGGTTTCTTTAATATCTAGGAAACGCTGTTCAGCCGAGAGGAGTCTTGCTGTGAGATCTGTTACTTGAGCTCTTAGCTGAATGAGCTCATTATTTGATGACTCCTCCTGGCGATGATGTAGCTGCGTGAGGGTGGTGGTGATGTCATCCAGTCGCGTGCTGAAGGCTTGTTGTTGTTGCTGCAGCTCGCGTAGGGTCTCTGGCAGAGGTGAAGTCTGCGCGGAAATCCGATCGACTTGTGTTGCCAACACTTCATGCTGGCGTTGTACTCCCTGGATCAACTTGGGCAAGTTGTTGCAGTGGCCGTCGATGTGGTCGACTTGCTTGGCCACTGAAGCTTGACGTTGTTGGATTCCTTGGAGGATGCCTGGCATGGTGCGGTTCTGCTCGCCGATCTGGGCAACCTGCTTAGTTAGACCCTGCACACATGAAAAAATAGAATGTAAAATGTTAGATGGGTCGGTGAGGAGGTTTCGGATGGTGTCAAATTGACGTCCGAATTCCGCACCGACGTTAGCAAAAGGGACCCCAGTGATTGAAGGGTGAGGTGGCTGGGGTTGGGGTGGAATGATAGTGTCTTGCGGAAAAGGCACAGGTGATGGACCTGCGAATTGCGTGGTGACTGTAGATGGAGTCACTAGCGATGTCGGGGTGGTGGAGGATGGAAAAAATGGTGGCATTCCCGAAGATGGAAATGGATTCAGGAATGTTGATGGAAAGTCGGTGGATGTGAAGGAGGAGAAAGTGGGCATTGTGGTGGAGAATGGGGTGCCCGAAGTAAAGAAAGGTGGAGGTGGTGGAGAGGTGGTGAAGGAAGGTGGAGCGGAGGAAGATTGGAGGGTGGTTGATGGTGGTGGGGTGGTGGAGATTGGGGTGGTGGAGGGCGGAGAGGTGGTATTGAGCTCAGCATTTAGACTCATTATAAAAGAGTCTAGTGATGAGGATGTAATATGTTCGTCGGGGAGGGGGGGTTCAGATTCAGGATTAGGTTTCGATGTGGGTGTCCCGGACAGCTCATGAGCTTTGACGAGCCTTCTGGAAGGTCGTTTGACTAGGAGCTTTGCTGTTTTAGCTGTCGGGGCAGTTATACTAAGCTCAGCCTGCCCTGCCTTTGCTTTCTTTTCTCTGGCTTTGACTGAAGCGATGATTGTGGCGATCTCATCTTCAGTGAACAGGAGCTTGTCTTTATCATAGTCAGCAAGCTCAGGAAGTGGCAGCAGGTTTCGTGAAGATTTTGTGGGGCAGAAAACGTAGTGCAGCCTTCCATCCTTATCTTTTAAGATGTAGGAGTTCTTTAGTGTCTGTTCATTGGTAAGGATGTCGCCTTTTATTGGGCTGCATTTGGGTAGAAGTCTATCCATTTTGAGATATTTGATGATAGATGTGATATGACCACCCGTGTAGATTTCTTTCCCGAGGGCGAAGGCTGAGAGCTTGATCAGCATGTGCCATCCAATGTTGACAGGCAATCCGTTGAGGACTGACCAGAGGACAAAAAGGTCGGATATGAGAATATTTCCCCCTTCGGATCTAGGGAAAAGTGCGCCGACGATAATTTTGTGTAACGTGCGCACTAGGCCAGAATGAACGTTGGAGGCCTTGCTTGTCCTTGCATCGAAGGTTGGTAACCCCGTTAAAGACTTCCAGAAATTATGCTTGTTGAAACTGGGGTGGTCTGTGCCAGCAGCTTTGGCTTGCTTCAGCTGGTCTTTATTATCGATGAAAATTTCGTTCAGGACATTTTCGGTGATGACCACCTCATTGTTGAAGATTCTGGAGGTTATTCTACGGTCACCACCGTCCCTTTCTTTATGCAAGATGTCCACCACTTCTTTGTTGAAGTATGTGAAGAATTCAGTAGTTGGCTCAGAGTAGGAAATTTTCGATACAAAGCAGAGCCGGGAAAGGTTGGAATTTTCAAGAAGAGTGAGGATTCTGTGGTAGATCCCCATCTTCATCAGTATGCTGGGGCAGGCATACTTGGTTGGTTTAAGGAGTTGGCTGATGGGGGGAATGATTTGGAGGTGAAGGTTCTCGGGTGGTGGTGCTGTGGTGGTGATGGGAGGAAAGATAGGAACAGTTATTGTGGCAGGGTTGGTGACGGTGGTGGAGGATGGTGGGATGTACCCTGCTAGGATTTGTTCTCTTGCACAGACAGGGTGGACCTGCTTCCTGGCTCTCTTCTTAGATGTTGGCTCAGTTGTTGGTTCTGGAGCCAATCTCTTCCCCTTACTTTTTGTAGTGGGTGATTCTTTCTCAGGGGAAGGCTGGTATTCGGAGGCCTCGTCGGATGAGGTCTCTTCGACCTCCTCGTCAGAAGGTTCTTCATCTAGGCAGCGGTTGATTCACTTGATGTCCTTCATGACAGCAGTCAGGTTTACTTCTGCTGGGACTTTTCCAGTCCTTTTGAAGTCATCAACTAAGCTTTTCAGATTTGCTCGTTCAGCAATGAGCTTCTCTTTTGTCCAGAAGGGAGCGTCTGTTGGTCCTTGCTTAGCAGGTGAAGCCATTCTGAAATAATTGATAAGAAACAAAAGTTAGAAATCTCTAAATTTTGAAATTATAACAAGGTAAAATTATGTTGAATTTGAGTTTTATTAGTTTGATTTAGTTCAAACGGTCCTGAGACCGTTTGGTCTCAAACGGTCTGGAGACCGCGAGGATCCAAACGGTCTGGAGACCGCGAGGATCCAAACGGTCTGGAGACCGCGAGGATCCAAACGGTCTTGAGACCACGAGGATCCAAACGGTCTTGAGACCGCGAGGATCCAAACGGTCTTGAGACCGCGAGGATCCAAACGGTCTTGAGACCGCGAGGATCCAAACGGTCTTGAGACCGCGAGGATCCAAACGGTCTTGAGACCGCGAGGAAGACGAACCGCGCGGGAGGCGAATCGTGCGGCCGTTCGTTGGCTAAGAGCTGCAGAAACGATGATGGCGACAACGGTGGGAGGGGGCTCGAACGCGAGTTTTAAATGGTGATGCGTCAACCTGTCGCTGCGGTCGGTGGGTCGGCGAAGGGGTAGCTGCTGCAGAGCTGTCGATAAGCCGGGAGCGACGACGAGCTAGGAACGACGACGACAAAGTCGAGAACGACGGCGACGAAGCCGAGTCGTCGGCGAAGCACTTGAAACAGCGGTGCGCGGGAGTGTAGAGACGAAGGTCAGAGCGGAATGAAACAGGAGGGTTTGAGAATTCGAGAATCAAGAAGAGGGGCGCGTAGGTGGGGGAGGGGATATTTATAGGTTTTTAGGAGCCCTCTCGGTCTGGAGACCGCGAGGGGCCTCACGGTCGTGAGACCGTGAGGAGCCTCACGGTCTGGAGACCGCGAGGGGCCTCACGGTCGTGAGACCGCGAGGGGCCTCACGGTCTCTAGACCGTTTGACCGCAAGATCAAGTGGATTTTTATGTATTGTTGGATTTAAAGAAAGCAAAAGAAAAAGGAAAAACAAAGATAGATAAAAGGGTGTTTAAAAACAAAAGAAAAGGCTAGGGAAGGTGATATTCAGGCCTTGGGTTGCCTCCCAAGAAGCGCCTTGGTTTAACGTCGCTGGCTCGACAAGATTATTGCTCCGGCTATGCTGACTTTATAGGGTCATGAATTTCGATGGTTTGTCTTGATAACTTGTCTGCCGGAGTGTGGTATTTTTTTAATCTGTGGCCATTTACGGTCCTCTCTCCTCCATTATCGTCAATAATAATGACAGCTCCTGTCGGGTATATATGTTTGATTGTAAAGGGACCCGACCATTTGGTACGCAGTTTTCCAGGAAACATTTTTAATCTGGAGTTGAATAGGAGGACTTTGTTTCCGACGATTATATCTTTTCTTTTGATGTGGCCATCGTGCCACATCTTAGTTTGTTCTTTGTAGATTCTTGCGTTGTGGTAGGCTGTCATTCGTAGTTCTTCTAACTCTTGGAGTTGAAGTTGTCGGAATTCACCAGCACCTTTGAGATCGAAATTTAGTTGCTTAATGGCCCACCAAGCCTTATGCTCCAATTCAACTGGCAAATGGCAAGACTTCCCATACACTAATCGAAACGGTGTTGTTCCGATGGGTGTTTTGAAAGCTGTACGGTAAGCCCATAGAGCGTCGGATAATTTGGTTGACCAATCGGTGCGGTGTCGATTGACGGTTTTTTCCAGAATAACTTTAATTTGCCTATTGGAGACTTCAACCTGTCCACATGTCTGTGGGTGATATGGTGTAGAAACTTTGTGGTTGACTCCATATTTTCTTAATAAGGCTTCAAAGCTCCGTTCCAAAAAATGTGATCCGCCATCAGATATAATCGTTCTTGGGACGCCAAATCTGGGAAATATTATCTCTTTAAACATCTTGATTACCGGTTTTGAATCGCAAGAGGTGGTTGGTAGAGCTTCTACCCATTTTGAAACGTAATCCATAGCAACCAAGATATACTTGAATCCATAAGACGAGGGGAAAGGGCCCATATAATCTATTCCCCATACATCGAAAAGTTCGATTTCTTGCCATATGTTCAATGGCATTTCATTTCTTCTGGTTATTCCTCCGGAAAGTTGGCACTTGTCGCATGATCGCACATATTCATGTGCGTCTTTTGCAATGGTGGGCCAATAAAAGCCAGATTGCAAGACCTTGAGGGCTGTCTTCTTAGAACTCATGTGCCCCCCAGTAGGGCCTGAGTGACAGTGCTCAAGGACCGGAGTGATTTCTGTCTCTGGGATGCATCTACGAAAGAGTCCATCTGCGCATAAGCGAAAAAGATAGGGCTCGTCCCAGAAATATTGCTTAGCGTCGTGAATGAACTTCTTTTTATCGTGATAAGATGTGGATGGGTGAATGATTCCTGTTGCCAAATAGTTGACAATGTCGGCATACCAGGGAAATCCATTGGAAACTTTCATTAAGTGGTCGTCCGGGAGGGAATCTTGGATAGGAACTTTGTCTTCATCCTCAACTCTAATACGGCTGAGATGATCGGCGACGACGTTTTCCACTCCGCTTTTGTCTTTAATTTCCAAATCGAATTCTTGGAGCATTAGCACCCAGCGGATAAGTCTAGGTTTTGCGTCCTGCTTCTGAATCAGATATCGTATAGCGGAGTGGTCAGTGTAGACAATGACTTTAGCTCCTATCAGGTATGAGCGGAATTTTTCGAATGCGTAGATGACAGCTAAAAATTCCTTTTCTGTAGTGGTGTAATTTTTTTGTGCTTCATCCAGCGTTTTAGATGCGTAGTATATAACATGGGGTTTCTTGTCGATTCTTTGCCCTAAAACGGCCCCTATGGCAAAATCGCTCGCATCACACATGATTTTGAAAGGTAACGACCAATCTGGAGCTCATAATATTGGTGCAGAAATCAGGGCATCTTTCAGAATTGTGAAACTTTGCAAGCATTCTTGGTTAAAGTTGAACTTTGTGTCCTTGGTCAGCAGTTGTGTCATGGGTTTTGCTATTTTGGAGAAATCTTTAATAAATCTTCTGTAAAATCCAGCATGTCCTAAGAAGGCACGGACTCCTTTTACGTCTTTTGGTGGCATCAATTTTGAGATAACGTCAATTTTTGCTTGATCCACCTCGATCCCTCTGTCGCTCACTCTGTGTCCTAAAACAACACCTTCTGTTACCATAAAATGGCATTTTTCCCAATTTAAAATGAGGTTTGTTTCCTCACATCTTTGTAGGACTTGAACCAGGTTGAGCAGACAGTTGTCGAAGGAGTCTCCATAAACTGAAAAATCATCCATGAATACCTCCATTATAGACTCTGTCAATCCCGCAAAGATAGCGGCCATGCATCTTTGGAAAGTAGCTGGTGCATTACAGAGCCCGAATGGCATTCTTCTGAAAGCGTACGTCCCAAAGGGACAGGTAAAAGTAGTTTTTTCTTGATCGTCCAGATGTATCGGGATTTGGTAAAAGCCGGAATATCCATCGAGCTAACAAAAGAACTTCTGATGAGCTAGGCGCTCGAGGACCTCATCTAGGAAAGGCAGGGGGTAGTGATCTTTTTGTGTTGATTTATTAAGTTTCCTATAATCAATGCACATACGCCACCCTGTAACGGTTCTAGTGGGCACCAGTTCGTTTTTGTCATTAAGAACAACGGTGGTTCCCCCCTTTTTAGGGACCACCTGCACTGGGCTTACCCACTGAGAATCAGAAATTGGGTAGATAATGCCTGCCTTTAGAAGTTTGAGGACCTCGAGGCGAACCACCTCTTTGAGGTTGGGGTTTAACTTTCTCTGGTGTTCTCATGATGGTTTAAACTCTTCAACCATGGGCAGTTTGTGCATACATAGAGCAGGGTTTATGCCCGTCAGATCAGTCATTTTATAGCCAATTGCTTTCTTATGCTTCTTCAGTTCATCGAGGAGTCTGTTTTCTTGATCATCCTCCAGAGTGGAGCTGATGATTACTAGACAGAGCTTCTCATCATCAAGAAAAACATGTTTAAGTCCCTCGGGTAAGGCTTTCATTTCTGGAGCCTTAGGTGGCTCAGTGGCTTCTATAATTGTGATGGCTTTAAGTTCTTCAAACGTGGCTGTCGGAGCTTCTTCAGCTTTTTCTAAGTATTGCAGGCACTGTTGTACTAGTTCACTGGCCGAGAATTCTACATCCGGATTTGTAAGAATATTTTCCAATTCGTCGGATGGTTCAGACATTTCTAACTGGGACATTTGATAAATAGCATCCAGGAGAAAGACTTCCTCTTGAATGCTTGGACCTTTCATGCTGTTTAGAACTCTGAACTGGAAAGCCTCCCTCCCAAGTCTCAGAATAATAGTTCCTGCTTCGACATCAATGAGAGCTCGGGCGGTAGCTAGGAAAGGTCTTCCAAAGATTATCGGATATCTCAGGTCTTCTTGTATGTCCATAATAACAAAATCACACGGGACATAAGAATTTGTTCCTATTCTGACAGGGATGTCTTCGATAATGCCAAGAGGGGCAGTTATGGTAGAGTCGGCTAATTGGATTGTCATAGTCGTAGGTAACAAATCAGTAAAGCCTAATCTTTTACACATTGAATAGGGCATAATAGATATGCTTGCTCCTAGGTCTGCCAATCCTTTCTTGCTAGAGCCATTTCCAATGGAACACTGAATGCCGAAGGAACCTGGGTCCTTCTTTTTCTTTGGCATTTTATTAAGTAGAATATCTGAAGTGGTCTGAGCAAGTTTCACTGTTTCATGCTCCTCTGTCATATACTTTCTCGACAATAGGGTTTTCAGGTATTTTGCCCAAGCGGGCACTTCGGAAAGGGCATCAAGAAAAGGAATATCAATGTATAACTTTTTCATAGCTTCTTTAAATTTTTGGAACCTAGTGTCCATTTTGGTTCCTTTTAGTCTGTCTGGGTAAGGAATTCTTGGTGGGACTTCTGAGATTGGTTCCTTGTTCTTTTCGTTCTCTGTAGAATTTTCTGTTTCTCTGCTTGAATTCCCTGTTGGGGAAAGGATGGCTACGTTATCATCATCATGGTCGATTCTTGTGACATCAGGCAGGACACAACCAGACCGCGTGGTGACGGCATTAAGTTGTTCTGGTCTGTTTGGGTTATGACGGGGGTTTGCCTCTGGTTGCCCAGCAAAAGTGCCGGCTTGAGGTTTCAATTGAGCGGCAATCTGCGCCAGTTGGGCTTCTACGGCTTTTTTTTGAGCTTGTTGGTTTGCAAGCATGGTTTGTTGCGATTGAAGCATTTGTCTAATCAAGGATATCTCATCAGATGATTGGGGAGGAGCACCCCTTTGTTGATACTGAGTGACTTGCTGTCCTGGTTGTTGTAGAGGTGCAGTTAACTGTGGTTGCAGGGGCTGCTGCAACTGGGGTTGCTCTGGCTGCTGCAACTGGGGTTGTTGCAACTGAGGGTGCAGTCCTGAATGGGCATATTGGTAGGAAGGATTCCTGGGATAGTTAGATCTTTGAAAACCTTGTTTGTAATTCCCTTGATTGAAGTTATTCTGAAATCCTGATGGTTGTCTATTGAAAGATCCACCTTGTGCCTGCTGCTGTGGGTTGGCAGTCCCTGCAGGATTCCCGTATTGGAAACCAGGATGGTTCCTTGGTTTGTCTGGGTTGTAATACACTTGGCCAGGTATTGAATGTATGGAGTTAACTTGCTCTGGCATTTGATCTTCGGGATGCTCGATGATGGGTTCATATTGCGGCATAG
The DNA here is from genome assembly GCA_963693085.1 of Alisma plantago-aquatica. Taxonomy (NCBI): domain Eukaryota; kingdom Viridiplantae; phylum Streptophyta; class Magnoliopsida; order Alismatales; family Alismataceae; genus Alisma; species Alisma plantago-aquatica. The sequence goes on along the minus strand of OY856409.1, from coordinate 1,866,272,287 downwards.
GTGGTTGTAAATCCATCATGACATTGTACAACAATCCACATGATAATGTGGGATGATCAGATGCATGACAGGCTTCACAAGTTCCAGTAGCTGCCTTGACTTGTTGAACCTGAGAGCTTTTCTTCTTATCATATTCCCCGAAAGAGGTTTCGAGGGCTTGTTGCTTGCTAGCAATAGTCTTCAAAGCCTCAGCAATGGCCTTGAGTTCCATGGATTCTTCCGCTTTGTAAACCTTGAGAACGCCTTTGGGTTGGTTAGATGACCTTCCCCAATTGGATTGGTTCTCGGCCCCCAGCGTAACTATATTCCAGGCATCTTCATAATTCTTTCTCATAAAGTTTCCTCCAGATGAGGAATCTAGGAATTGCTTAATATCATCACTTACTCCTCTGTAAAATGTTTCTATTAGTTGATTTTGAGAAATGCCATGGTGAGGACACTTTCTCAGGAGTTCTTTGAATCTTTCCCAAGCTTCAGCAAGTGTTTCTCCAGGTAGTTGGGAAAAGTGATTAATTTGTCCCCTAATCTCATAGGTTAGCGAAGGTGGGAAGAATTTCTCAAGAAACTTCTCTTCTAAGGGAGTCCAGGTAGTGATGATGGGGTGTCTATCCAAAGCGTTGTACCAGCTTAGTGCTCTTCCAGATAAGGTGAAGTGAAAAAGGTGTAACATGATTGCTTCCATTGCAATTCCTGCTTGGGGTACAAGTCGGCAGAGTGACTTGAATCTCTTAAGGTGATCCATGCAGTCATCTCCGGGTGCTCCGGAGAAAGAGATGCCTTGCATGATCTGGATCCACTGCGTCCGAATTTCAAAGTGTGGTATGTTAATAATCGGTGGTCGGACAGGATGATCGTCTTCATAATTCTTTGGGACTGCGTAGTCTCGAAGTTGCTTGTTTCTTAACGCAAGTTGAGCAGCAGCATGCTCTGCTTGGATGCGGGCTTGTTCCTCAGCTCGGATCTCAGCTTGCACCTGAGCACGAGTGTCGGCAATAAGTTGTGCTCGTTGTGCTGCTATGGCGGCGTTGACTCTTTCTGCAACAAGGCGTTGCTCTTCGGCCATCTGTCTGGCTCTTTGGCGGTTAAGTCTATTCCTTCGGTGAAAACTTCTTTCTACCTCAGAATCGTATTCTGGTTCAGGGGAGAATCCGATGCTATGCGGGGGTTGCATACACGTTTTCTAACTGAGTAGAAGGAAAATCACACGTTAGGATAATGGAAGGAAATGAAAAAGATCAAGAAGTATTGGAGTTGTTATTAAGAAAAAGTGTAAAATCCTAATCAACCAAGAAGTTGGTAAGTAAAAAAAACTAAAAAGTTCCGTTGTCCCCGGCAACGGCGCCAATTTTTAATGGAGTTTTGCAATACCACTAAAAATCCTAAGGTTATGAATCCTTAGGTTTAGCCTTGCTAGTACTATGGTAAGGACTCCACCCACGTGTGTTAAGACACGCGGAAGTCTTATCGTAGTATAGTTAAGGGTCAAATCCTCGGGACAACGGTCTTGACGAAGTCAAGATGGAAAACGTTTTAGCTCTACTTAACTACTTAACAGTTGATATTTAGATCGGAAGTTTGATGTTGGTTTTAAAGCTAAATGCGAGGAAAGCAAAGCAAGAAGGTAAAGATTAAAGTTGTAAACAATTGATAAAAACCACTAGGATGTTATCGGGTTTCACACCACTACACATGGATCAAGTCATGCAACATAATAAAACAACCTGCAAAAAGGGTCAAATCAGTTAGTATCTTGTAGTCCTAGCTTCCTTTCGGATAACTAGCTACGAGAAGCGTGGAGTATTGCAATTCCAGCCATCCCATAATGAATGGTCACATGCCTTGCATTACTCCTTCATGAAATGTGTTCCTCGACCTTACCAAGGTTGCACTTCCATACGTCAACTGATTCCATTTCATAGTATGAAAGTGCAACGATGGGGGTGAGTTTACTCCACTCCTGAAAACACTTCTAGACACCGAAACAGACGTATGGTGACTACATACATCCATAACCAACATTCAATCGATATATAGATCTAAGGGTACAAACGTTGACAATTCATACCAAAAGACAATATGTAACACAAGTTGATGATCAAGCAACTAGTATTCATTAAGCGATTGAAGTCAAACTGAAAGGATGAGTATCTTTGTTACAGGTTATTGAATTACATCGCATGAAATGAAAACATGGGTAGCGGGGCTACTCCCCGCACCCTAGTGAATGAGACTACTCGCTCATGGCAAAGGAGGTGAGAAGAGAGAGAAAGAACGTCATCTCCACGGAGGAGGGAAGGTTGAACCCTTGGTGAAGAGAGCATCGATCTTCACACTTCGTGGTTGCTTTGATGAAGGATTTTCTCTTCCCACCTTCTCTGTGGAAGAGATGGAAAGAAGAGAGAGAAGGAAGCTTGATGATGAGCATGGATCTCAAAACTGGCAGCCTTGGGGCAGTGGACGGAAGATCAGAGTGCTCTGGGTCTGGAGAGGCAGCCTTTGGGCGTCTTGGAATTCGATCCCCTTTGAAGTGGCCCTTGAGATCCTATTTATAGGCTCAAGTTGAGCCCAAACGGTCTTGAGACCGTTTGGTCTCAAACGGTCTTGAGACCGTGAGGCTTCTCGCGGTCTTGGGACCGTGAGGCTTCTCGCGGTCTTGGGACCGTGAGGCTTGTCACGGTCTTGGGACCGTGAGGCTTCTCGCGGTCTTGGGACCGTGAGGCTTGTCGCGGTCTTGGGACCGTGAGGCTTGTCGCGGTCTTGGGATCGTGAGGCTTGTCGCGGTCTTGGGACCGTGAGGCTTGTCGCGGTCTTGGGACCGTGAGGCTTGTCGCGGTCTTGGGACCGTGAGGCTTCTCACGGTCTTGGGACCGTGAGGAGTCTTTGTGCATTTTTTTGTGTTTTCTGTAATGAAAAAGAGGAAAAGTTAGTTTATTGATGTATCTGCAATAAAGTAAGAAAGTTTAATGATTCTATTTAGTTTATCTAAGAAAGAGTATGGAAAACTAAAGATAACTAATAAGATAACGTCACAAAATGAGAGGTTATCAGAAGGTAGCATCCAGGTCCTCTACAGGGACAGTGCAGAGGCTAGGGTATGTATGGATTGCACAGTTATGTTTAAAACATAAAGTTGTTTATTAAATCATAATTTATTGTAATATGTTGTTACAATTAATTGCATGATTATTGTTTCCCCCACATACCAGCATATTAATTTATGCTGACCGACGTTTTGTTTGTCGGCATTTTAGGTACAAATTGAAAAGGACAAATAGTAAAGTGGCATATTGTGAAATTAAGAAATAAAGTGCAAGGAGGATTAGTTAGAATAGATTCCAGATGTGGATAGAAGTTAGATATCCAAGTTTTTGAAAAAGGTATGCAAAGTTTTATTTTATTCCTTCTTTCAGTATAGTCAAGGTAGAATTTAATAATTATTACTGATTATTTATCGAACCTATGATCTAGGAAATTGGGATAACATATCTGACCTCTTGGTCTCCCTTAATTGGGGGTTACCAGAGGCGAGGTTATTATAGAAGGAGAATTGGAGATAGGATGATGATTGGGCTTTAGTCATGGAGCAGACTTTTGATGGTATGGCATGCCTTCCGCACCAGAGGGTCTAGTTTGCTTGTTATGTGCTAGACGAACCAACTCGTGTCTGGTGGAATGGAATTTTTAGGACTTGTGACATCTCTACTTTGACATGGGAGCAATTCTTGGTGCTTTTACATGGGAAGTACATATATATTGATGCCCTAAATAAGAAGGAAGTGGAATTCTAAAGTCTGAAGCAGGGTTCCTTATTTGTTTCAGCATATGTGCAAAGTTTCTACTGCTGGAATGTTATCCTTCTAAACTAAGTGAGGATCGTAGGACTCACCTATATTTGCAAGGACTCAACTACATTGTAGGTCATACTTTTGTTCCACAACTTCCCCTGACTTTTCAACAGATGGTTGATAAAGCTATAGCTATTGAGTCTTATCTAGGATATCAGACTAAGGAACATGCCAAGAATAGGAAGTTCCCAGGTGATGATCAGAAGAGGGACATGTGTGTTAAGTGTAATGGTTATCATCCTCTTGTAAAGTGTTCTCATGGTGGAAATCAAGATAGACCTCAACCTGGGTCTCAAATTATATGTCATCATTTCAATGATCCTGGTGATATTCGACCAAGATGTCCCCAACTTTGTGATTGATGTGCACCAGATCAACAACAACAACCTCAAGCACCACCTCAGAATAATGGCAATAATAATGGATGAAGATCTATTGAGATACATCCTAGAAGAGTCTTTGTTTTGGATGGCCAAGAGGTTAATGAAGAAGATCATGTTGTAGGTAACCATAATCTCTTAGTTACACTTTAGAGATATGTCTTTTGTTTTGCATAGTACCTTGAAGATGAAATTGCTTTAGTACATGAATTTTGGAAAGACCTTTTTTAGAACCTATAATATTGTTTGACTTAGTAGGTAAAACCTTTTAAGGAGGTGGAGTATAAGTGATTCTTTATTTTGGGATGTTTAATTTTGAGAATGAAATCATTCAAAAGGGGTGGAGTGTTGTAACGAACCAATACTTAAAATTTTATCCTATTCCATGATTAGAATGTTAGTAAGGCTAGTACCTTATATTTGACTAATCAAGGATAAATATTAGAACGCATTTACATAATAACCTAATTATGTGCCAACATGTAAATAAAATCATGAAATATATTATATATAAATTATTTACTTAGATAATGGCTAAATAAAAATGAATAATTTGCTTTGGAGTAACAATTGGTAATTTCATGTCTATAAATATTAAGATTTGTCATATAATCTAAATAAATAAGGAATTAATGGACATAATGTATAAAATGAGTAAAGTGTAGAATTTTGTAAATAATCATGTATATAAAACTCTTTTTGCAACTATGTGACATTAATAGGACTTAATTAACTATGTGTCGATATAATGAATAATAAATATAATAATAATGTGTCAAAATTTCTAATGGTTCCCTAACTCATAAAAATATCAAAATAAAAATCTAATAGTGAAAATGTGTTCCATGGGTCGCTATTTCCTTAGGAGCCAAGTTTCTCCTTATTTGCATAATAATAACTATTTTAAGTCTTTTTGGAAAAGAAAACATGATAAGAGACAAATGTATAAATAAATTACTAAAAGTCTCCAAAAGTAGAATTAAACTGTAGATTCAAAGTCTATACATAAAGATTAGCGTATGTGTGAATTTTCATCCTATTTGGACAAACTTGCCTATCCTAGTGTAATTAGGAGAGAGAATGTACCTTTAAGTCCAAAACATTAAATAATATGTTAAATAACTCGAAAAGGGAAAATTATTTATAGAATCATATTCCTCAAATCTAAGTTTGTGTGTAATGTAAGTTTCACAAACTTAGAGAGTCTCTAGATGCATCAAATTTATAAAGGAAAGATATATCTATCATAATATAAAAATAATTAAAGAAAATACAAAATCTCTCCAAAAGTGATATTGAATGACAAAATTGGAATCTACATGTCTGAGTTAGTCTAGGTGAAAAATTTCACTTTATTTGGACTTTGTTTGCTCACTGAATTTGATTGGGAAAGAAAAAGAAATTAATTACATGACACTTTATTCGAATTTGATTTGGAATACATTATTTTCATGTTGTTATGTTGGACTCTGACTTTATCCAATATACATGCCTTTTCCCAGCCTTTTGATGCAGATTGCACAGTCTGTCTTTTGTCTCCTAGCTCGTGCCAGAATAGGAAAGGGGGTCGTTGGTTGGTGTATGGTAAAATCACAATATCTCCCTATTTAGTTGACCATTTCATGTGATTCTTTTTGCAATAGACTCCTTATTCAATTCTGTCAAAAACCATGGGTAACTCGAGGCCTATTTTGGAGGATTTGAGAAACACCCAATCCTTGGGGCACAAGTCATCCATGGCCTATATGTAGGAACCCTAGAACATTGTTATCTATAGATGTGTTTGTACCCCTAGTTCTGCATCATCGTGTACAAGTCTCCTCCAATCCCAATTTCTCTTAGTTCCCTTGTTCTCTACCAATGATCAAGTTTTCCTCCCTGGGTTGGTTACTCCTGTGCATGACACCTTGGTTGGTAGGCGATCAATTTGACTTGGGGTAAGATTCGACAGGTTTATTTCTTCGTTTTGGTCTTGTTCACTTCATGAATTGTCCACCCATTGGTTTTTTACCAATCTTCCATGTTGATATACTACTGCAATATGCAACTATGGTGTGTGAACAGAAGGGGAACATGACCCCTAACATAAGTACCTAATTTCCCATCTCGTCTCTCTCAGTCTTTGTTTCTCTGTAAGGGCATTTTGGTAAATCACCACGAATATTTCCTTTGATCGTCCCATGTAACGTGGGTAAGAAAAGGTCATTTTTTAGCTATCACACTATAAAGTTTTGATATCTGATATAAGGGAACATTGGTCATTTGCAAATTAGTTACAATAATAAATTAGTAATTAGTGTGAATCTTGTTAGAATCATATATTTTTATTGGAAGTTCAAAAAATTATAAAAAAATATGTTTTAGAATCCTTGATATTTTCTCTATCCTTTGGTCTAGTTTTCATTGCATGATTTCAAAGTTTTAAAAGCACGATTTTAGGGTTTAATAATCTACATTCACTTAATAATAATTCAAGACAGATTTTAATGGGTAAATACTGGATCTTGGAACAAATCCATAATCAGTAACCTTGTACCCTCTTCCTAGACTAAAACTATGAATTAATCTAGGGTATTGTTGAAGGTTTGGATTTCTAGCGTTTCACCAAAATATGCCATAAAACCCTATTTGACTGATCAAATATTATATGTAGGTTGAGTTGAATTTAGAGTTGGTAGATTAGGACTTAATCTCTGACTTAGGACTCAAGTCATGGTATGTTTGCATCCACTATTATCCTTCTTGAGCAATAAACTAATTTCCTCTCTTAATATATGATTGCAACCCATATTATTTCTAGATTGAGAAATTTCTAATTTCCTCACTTCTAATGTACACTTGCATCCCCTATTATCCTTGTTGAGCAATAAACCAATTTCCTCTCTTAATGTATGATTGCATCCCATATTATTTTTACATTGAGAAATTTCTAATTTCCTCCCTTCTAATGCATTCTTGCATCTCATATTATTCTCTTTGAGAAATAAACCTAGTTTCTCACTCTCTTGACATACTAGCCTACACAATCTCTCTCTTTTGAGAATTTATTTAATGTAAAACATTCTACTTGATTGTGATATAATGATCCCTATTTTGTTGGATCTTCTTTTGACTCTAACTTGTATCTTTATTCTTGTGGAAATACTAATTTTGCCACTTTTGTGGTTGATACTTATTTTGTCCATTTTTGTGATGGCAACTTTGTTTATTCTATAAAAGACTACACTTTTTTTTGGAAATGGGTAAATAGTATTGCCAAAAAAGGATATACAGAAAACTATACCCTACGAAACATTACATGTAGACTATAAACTAACTGGAGGGTAACTTTACAAAAGCCCCCAGAAAGTTTTGGACTGTATAAACAATCCCTTTTCTAATCCTATTTTGTCTTTAACAACTCCTATAATCTCTCTACAAAAATTCTGTATCAACTATGTTTCTGTGGTTCTAACCTCCCCATGGATTCGCTTGTTCCTTTCCCTCCATACCAAATAACAAAAAAGGGTTAGGCATATGCCCCCAAAGCCTCTACAAAATTTAGAGCTACGAGATTCATTCTAAGTAATGATCTCCTGTATGGATAAGTTAATCACATCCGTCCACCCATTCCTGAGACAAACAACCGCCCATATGTATCTGGAGTAGTTGCAGTTATCAAAAATGTGGTCATGGCTTTCTCTTCCCTATGGAAGAGGCAGTAGATGGTATCAAGATCAATACTCCAGTTGTGCATTCGATCCTTGGTGGTAAGCCTTTTTAGAATAGCTTTGTACGTGGTGGTGCTCCACTTGGGCACATGGAAGGGGCCCCAGAGAGTCTTGAACTAGTGCACCTTCAAGCTATCATCCGTCTTGTTAATCCATGGTTTGTTGTGTTGGTCAATCAACTCAAACAGACCATTGTCATCAACACGTTACAAAGGTTGAGCCACTATTACAACCCTGTTTTTGGGTTCAATTAGTGAGAAATGTAATTTCTCATACTAAAGATAATTGAACAAATAATGATATGATTTGTTTTGGAAATGAATGGTTTCCCTTCACAATAGCCTTGATTGGTTGCTTTGTGGGCTTTATTGGCTATTGGGCCCAAATAACAAGGAAATTCAATTAGTAAATGGATAATTGAATTTTTAAGAAAAGGAATTTCTAGAAACCTCTAGAAGGCAAATACAAAGGGGATTTCGTGCCTCTTGGGTTCCTTGGGTACCAAGGAGTCCAAGGTTGCAAAAAGAAAGCAATAAGAAAAGAAAAGATTAATTCAGTATTTCTATATTAAGAAATAAATTGAAAATAATGATAAAATGTGGAAAATAAGTGGAAAGAGGTATAAATGAGATTCCTTGGTGAAATTTCATATCCATGAGGATGCTAATATTAAAAGGAATGCCAATGAGGAAAATAAAAGGAAAATAAAGAGAAATCCTCAAAAAGAGATATTTTAATGAGAAATAAACAAGATAATGAGGAATTATGTGAAATAATGCATTTAGATGCATCTAGAAGGATAATGAGTATCCAATAAAAAAAAGAATTCGAAATGATAGAGTTTCTTGGGATCCGAGGAGTCCCAATAAAGAGGAAGGAAAGAGAAAATACTCAAATTGCAAAATAAGAGGATAATGTGATACATTATTTATGGATTTTGTGATAAGGATAGAAAGGAAGTATTTTCTAATAAAAGAGAATGTAATTTCGTGCCAAAGAACTAAAAAGCAAACATGAAGAGAATAAGAGAAAATAATTTCGAATTCTTAATGACTAAGGATCAAGGAAAATAAAGAATTAATATAAGGAGAGAGAATTTATTCTCAACTATGGAAAGATGGTTTCCTAATTAGGAGAAGCCTTGTTTTTCTCATAGGCAAGTATGTTAGGGCGTGGAAGTCCTCCCTATATAGAGGGTCGGATCCATTGGCAAAGACCAGAGGGATCCCACACAGATATCCTTCTATCTTCTTCACCTTCTTCCAAGTTTTTGTCCACAAACCCTAATGGAGAAGAGCAGCATGGTCAGGTCACTATGAGGAGGTATGAAGGGTTAGATATGGGTGTGCATTGCTCCACGAAGCTGGCAGAAGATGGGCCGACGTTGTCGTATCCTACACTGCATGCAGCAGTGGCCGCACGGCTGCAAGGCCTGCTGCGGGTCGCGGTCACGGCCAGAGTAGAAGAATTCCTTGGACGATGGCTAAAAAGCTCCCTGAGGTGCACGGAGGAGCTGCGGAGGTAGGGGACCTATCCCCGATGGCGGTCGAGGTCCAGGGGGAGGAAGAGGAGCTGCACACTACGGCTAGGGTAGCAGCAGGTCGGCGGAGTGAGGTTGAAGACAACTAAATGATCAATGGACAAAAGTACCCCTCCGGGGAACAAAAGGCGGGCGACTTACGCGGGGCTAAAATATTCATTTGGTTATAATTCCAAACGAGCCGCGTTGTATGGCTAGGAGTGACATGGCGTCTCGTGGTTGGCCCAGGTAAAGTTTTATTGCAAAAATCGTAGTTAAAGATTCGTAGCTCGGATGACAAAAGTTTATATATGAATTTTGATCATAAGAACACAAGGAATCCAATAAAAATAGTTTTATAGCCTGAATCTGATCATAGTTCGAAATGTAGTGCAAATTATCATCTTTAATGAATTAAAGGTTAAGAAACCCTATTTTGAAATGAATAAAGTGTTTAATAGGGTTTAATGGATCATTAGAGTTGATATTAACCTGTTAAATGTAAAATTGTACATTATGTTCAAAAAGGAAGAACTTTGCACGTGATTAGTCTAATTTAGAGTTTATATGCATAAATATGCTTGAAATGTGAAAAATACATAAAGTTACCATCTTTAGTGATTTAATTAAGAAAGACCCTTAGATTTGATGAGAGATGGATTTAATGTGGATAATTCAAGCTGATATTAACCTATTGTTAATAAAAGTGAAAATAAGATCTAAAAAGATGATCTTTTTATATAATTGGCTTAAGTTAGGGTTTTGTGCATGATTATGCATTAATGAGCTTGGAAACCCTAATTTAGGAGAATATGACTTTTAAATGTTTTAATTGTTCAAATCCATAAATAAATAGGGATATGATGATCCTAATTCAATTTGGGTGTTAAAATGAATAGTTTGAGCAATTAGGGTTTATATAAATGGAAAAGAGTATTTTAGGGTTTGTTAACCTAAAAGAGATAAAGTTCGAGAAATTGATCTAAGAAACCCTAATGAGTATTAATGGAACCTTAATGTGGATTAGAAACCCTAGAAAGAGAATCCAAGTCAATAAAGTAGATTCTTGATAAAGTGTGTAATAAATAGAGTACATATTCTTTTTAGGAATTATGTGATGATTGAATTACTTGCTTGGATCTGTTGAATGGGTTGATTGTATATACATGAAGTATATGTTGAATAATCTGCATGACTCATCAAATTAGGTATGTGGTTACGCTTATGAAAAATCGCTCTAGTTTCATAGCGATTCCAGAAGTTTTAATCGGTTGCTTGAAAATTAACTGTTGGATGTCTATTTATTTCATGCAACTATAAAGTGACTATGATTATCACTATAAATAAGTATATATAACTGGATAAATCCGGGTCCACCTCTGTTACTTTGAAAAGGCTAAAAAGGGGGTAATCCTAGAGCAAGATCTAGGTTACCGAGAGTTAGAAATTGGGCTACCTACGTGTAGTGCCATGAGACGCATTAGCCTGCCATGAGTTAAGGAGTGGACTACTTACGAGTAGTGCCATGTGACTCAGCCCTAGAAACTGGTTCACCTATAGATGGGACCATGAGGGGTTTAATGGGGATCTACCATAAGGAAGGTAGGATCCAGGTCCACTGCAAGGATAGTACAGAGGATAGGTTACTCATGGATCGCGTATGTTATATTTAAAACGTAATCTTGATTTTTAAATGATTAATTGAATGATTGTGTGGTTATCATAGTTACATGTTTATTGTTTCCCCCACATACCAGCTTCGGCTGACCGACGTTTTGTTTGTCGGCGTTTTAGGTACAAGCCAAAAGGACAAACAGTAAATCGTCACATTGTGAAATATATGAAGAAAAATACAAGGAGGATTAGTTAGCGTAGAATCATTAAGTGGATAGAAGTTAGAAATCCAAAATTTCAAAAGGTATGCAAAGTTTATTTTCTTACAGCTTTTCAATTTAGTATGTTAAAATTTGATAATTATTCTTGGTTAATTGCCGAACCTTTGATCCAGAAGTCATGGGTGCGGCTTCGACCTCTCGGTCTCCCTTAATTGGGGGTTATCGGGAGGTGGGGTCATAACATTTGGTATCAGAGCATAGGTTCCTCAGTTAACCATTAATAATTATTAAATTTTACAAACTCCATAGAACCCAAGGGAGTTATTAGAGGATTATCTGAAAGATGGAGGTGTCTAGAAAAGGATCACGACTGGGGGCTGGAAATATTTTCCTCCGCACCACTAGTCAGAATACGAGGACTCCCGGATCCGTGTGACTGCCTGGCCAAAGTCTTAGGGTATGAATCGAAATAAGATACCTTTAGAACTTTCTCATCTTATTCATCCCTTCTCATCACAAAATTCTGCTAAGGACCTAAAGGATTAGGGTTTTCTTTCTTCTCCTCACCCTATTGAGGTATGGGTAAGGTTAATAAGGTTTAAGGAATCCTCCACCAAATTAATGAAAAGCATGTAAATAAGATGTCATGGACATAAGCTTAATAGATTAAGCGCAAATTAAAGAATAGATACATGCTTAGGTCGTATGACATAAGTTGTCATGTCCTCAGAAGAGACCTGAGGATAAACCTTCTTGTCAGGAGGGTAAGTTAGTCTCGGAGATAGAGATCTCCATTGCAAGTAGAGACCTGGCACATCCTCTGAGGATGATGCTAACCCTAACCCTAAGTGATGGTTAGAGAGAGATGAGTTGGACCAGGTGTTTGAAGGGACATGCCTTTGGGATGCCATATGATCCATGGGTGACCTAACACCTTTGACAACCCAACCCTGGGAAGGGTCGTGCATGTTAGGGTAAAGGATAGCTCCTTAGATGATGATGTTAGTGAAGGACCTTAGAAACCCTATGGGCCTATGTGTGTAGGTCATAACATGCACCCAAGGTACGTTCGTAGTGTGAGAAAAGGGTTGAAACCCCGGACGGGAAATTTTGTGTTAAGCTTAAGGGGTTATGGATAACCTTGAGCGAACATAAGTTGAACATAGGCTTCATCCAGTTAGGGGCATGCTTTTGAGGTTGAACCTTCTTTAAGAGAGGACCTCTACTTGTGAGGTTGGCTTTAGAGTTAGCTCGAGAGAGAGAGCAGGAAACCGAGTAAGAAGGTTGGAATCCTAGACTCCGAGATATGAGGAGAAGTCAGGAGTTGAGGATGATGTGAACTAAGAGGATGATAGTGGTCACCACATGCTTGATCCCTAGAGGTTGATGATGTCTTGGTTTCCATGGGAGGGACCAAAACCTAGAGGACATATGAGGTTTCTGGCACCTGTGTGCCTATGGTATAAGTGTCTACCTTCTGAGAAAGGAAGAAGATGTTCTGTATACCCTGAAGTGGATTTGTAACAGGTTATGAGACCTTGTACCTTAAGGTTTGTCCTTGAGGAAAATCCAACTCTAAGTGTTGCTCGAGTTGAAGGATGACAGGAAGTACACGTTATGCCTTTTTGTAAGCTTGATTCATGGTTAAGAGATAGAGCATGCAGTTGGACACCTAAAAGTGAACCTAGGGTTCCTAGGCCTAAGAGGGGAAGTGGTGTACCTAATGCTCATGACGAGAATTAAGTTGCTATAGTTTCGAGCATGGTGCTCCACATGCATAAAGGAAAGGGAAACCCCCTTAAATTTAAGGTATGTTTGATGAACCCCTCACAGCTAGGTTGATGATAAAGGAAGGTATGATCTTGATACAACATTGAGGAAAGAGGACAAGTATGACCTAGCATGGTTCAGTGGGTGATCTGCTTGTGCCTTAATAGCTTTCTAGGGTTAAGTAGGATCATGTAAATGTAAACCCTAGACCTAAGAGCTTTTGTGACGTTGTTGTTAAGAGATAGTTTTCCTCCCATCCTGGGAGAGGGACCCCTTTGGTAGGGTGTATATCAGTTTTGTTGGTTTAAGGTAACCTAAAGAGGTCTCATAGGATCTTGAGAAGCTAAGTGAAAAGTACATGATATGAGAATGAACCTATAGACCCATAGATATCCATCTCTAATTGCATATGAATGTGTTACCATGGAGGTAACCGGTATGGGGCTTAACCAAGGTAGGCAGGTTGCCATGATCCCTATGAAAGGATGAAAGCCAGCCCATGAATGCAGAAACAGAGATGATGAAGACTTGGGTAAGGTTTTAAGTGAACATGTACTATGATGGAGAATCCTAAGTCTATCCTAGGGTGAGGTGGGGATAAGACCGATGGAATTAGGAGTTGCCTAATTCCCTAGTTGCACATGACCATAGGGTCGGGAGGTAACAACTATCATTGTCTGAGGGCCATGGGTTAGGAGATTGATCACCTCCATGAACTCATGGGACCCAAAGGGAAGATGAGTAGGGCACTCTCTGGATGCATGAGGGAAGAGGGATGACCCCAAAAGTGTCGGCACCCTATAGACCTAGAGGAGGTGACCAAGGATTGTGTTTGGACCTAGTAGTTTCCAGACTAGTTTTCCATGGAAGCAACTTTGATATCAAGATGAATGCGATATTGAGACATATGTGGCACATTTCAACTTAGATTTAAAAAGTGTATTGGCAAGGTGGGATGTACCATCTCTACTCTTGGAACAGGAAGAACTCTGTATTTGGACTGCAGCCAAATGCTTATTTCCTCTTGTTATGGGGGTGAGAGATAGGACATTACGCATGACATACATCAAGGATAAGAGATGAGGTAGGTTGGAACGTTGCCACGAGAAATGAGAATAGAGAAGATAACCTACCCTGGTAAAGAGAATGATACATGGTTGTTTTGCAAACACTAAGAGGAATGAGGTAGTCACCTTAAGAGGATGTTTTTATCCTGAGCTAAGTGGAACTTACAAGTTATACTAGGTTGAGTTTGATCACCATGATGATGAAATCAGAGAGTGTTCTTAATAAAGATGGACATAGAGTTTGAGGTGAGATGATAAGTGAAATACATGGAAGTGTATGCCTTCAATGTTATCTAATACCTAAGGATGTGAAGTGATAATGGATGCTCTGGTTGAGATACATCTGACTTGTTTGACTAGAAGACTAGAAGAGGTTGTTTGGCTAACCCTAAGTTTGGAAAGGAGAGGTGTTTGGATAACTCTCAGATGTAGCAAGATACGTTGAAAAGTTAAAGGGTTGTTTGGTTAGCCAGTCTAGTCCTTGATACGATGAAAGGATGAGCCTCAAGTGCACTTCTTTGGAAAAGAAGGTGATGAAACTCCGACTAGAGTGGTTTAATTAGTGTTTTTGAGGAATCTATCTTAAGGGATCATGACAATATAGGAGATCATGACTTAATACCATGGTACTACCAAGATAATAAGTGATAGTGGTACCTTAAATACCTAAGATAAAGTTGCATGTGGTATATGACCATGCAAGCCAAGGGTCAAGGACGAACACCAGTAACCCCGTGCATGGATATAAAGGATAAAAAGTCCCCGAAAGAGAAAGGGAGTTCATCACAATGGGTGTTGTAAGTCTCCCCTGGATCAAGGAAGGTCGAGATGCAATATGGGTTATGGTAGTTCTCCTTACCTAGATGACATGAGAAAGAAAGAGTTCTGTCAAGGGACAGATCTGGTTGAACTACCCATGAGAGAGAGATGGTTCAACTATGAAGTGAGTTCAAAGGTTCTTGAGTTTGACCTGAAGGTTCCCTTCCAAAAGATGGAAGTAGGTGCATGAAGGACTCGATGTTAGTAAAGTTTGTCACCCCTAACTAATGATTAATATGATCCAGACTAAAGGGTCTGATGAGGGCATATGTGCTCATTCAGGGTGATAGTTAGAGATAGTTCCTGTCCTATGAAAAGATGTGATGATGACCACCATAGCCAGTATCGGGATTCTAAGAAGCTCTGTAAGGGAGGTTGAGTTGGTCACCACTTTAGTAAGGTGATGTTGGCGAAAGGACCACATGATGATTAGAAAAAGACCACAGTGCATGAAGACGAAAGTCACTTTAATCATGCAATGGCTGAAAGGAGCCTAGAGACGACGAGAGTCGTGAGCAGATGCAAATTAGACTAACATGCAATGCACTGTGGGAGAATATAATCCGACCCCTCTGAGCTGCAGCTGAGAAAGCTGAGTCCCCGATACATGGGTCCATTAGAGATGGATGGGTGGAGATGGTTAGGTTTTGACCCTACCCCTCAGGATAAAGTAATGTGGGATGTTTTCCATGTGTCCAATTTAGAGCACTATGTGAGGTACCTCGACCATGTGCTGAGCAATTAACCTAGTGAGCCCCAAGGGAGGCTGGAATGGCCTGAGTCACCTGTGTAGTTTATAGACGCCAGGATGAAAAAACTCAGAGAAAAGAATATGGGATGATAAAGGTTCTTTGGATGCTCCATGAGTACGGTAAAGCCACATAGGGGCCAATGATGGACATGGAAAAGTCTTATCCTGAATTATTTGTTTGCTTGATAGAATTTTGAGGACAAAATTCCTATAAGAGGGGAAGGATGTTACAACCCTATTTTTGGGTTCAATTAGTGAGAAATGTAATTTCTCATACTAAAGATAATTGAACAAATAATGATATGATTTTTTTCGGAAATGAATGGTTTCCCTTCACAATAGCCTTGATTGGTTGCTTTATGGGTTTTATTGGCTATTGGGCCCAAATAACAAGGAAATTCAATTAGTAAATGGATAATTGAATTATTAAGAAAAGGAATTTCTAGAAACCTCTAGAAGGCAAATCCAAAGGGGATTTTGTGCCTCTTGGGTTCCTTGGGTACCAAGGAGTCCAAGGTTGCAAAAAGAAAGTAATAAGAAAAGAAAAGATTAATTCAATATTTCTATATTAAGAAATAAATTGAAAATAATGATAAAATGTGGAAAATAAGTGGAAAGAGGTATAAATGAGATTCCTTGGTGAAATTTCATATCCATCAGGATGGTAATATTAAAAGGAATGCCAATGAGGAAAATAAAAGGAAAATAAAGAGAAATCCTCAAAAAGAGATATTTAATGAGAAATAAACAAGATAATGAGGAATTATGTGAAATAATGCATTTAGATGCATCTAGAAGGATAATGAGTATCCAATAAAAAAAAGAATTTGAAATGATAGAGTTCTTGGGATCCGAGGAGTCCCAATAAAGAGGAAGGAAAGAGAAAATACTAAAATTGCAAACTAAGAGGATAATGTGATACATTATTTATGGATTTAGTGATAAGGATAGAAAGGAAGTATTTTCTAATAAAAGAGAATGTAATTTCGTGCCAAAGAACTAAAAAGCAAACATGAAGAGAATAAGAGAAAATAATTTCGAATTCTTAATGACTAAGGATCAAGGAAAATAAGGAACTAATATAAGGAGAGAGAATTTATTCTCAACTATGGAAAGATGGTTTCCTAACGAGGAGAAGCCTTGCTTTTCTCATAGGCAAGTACGTTAGGGCGTGGAAGTCCTCCCTATATAGAGGGTCGGATCCATTGGCAAAGACCAGAGGGATCCCACACAGATATCCTTCTATCTTCTTCACCTTCTTCCACGTTTTTGTCCACAAACCCTAATGGAGAAGAGAGGCATGGTCAGGGAACTATGAGGAGGTATGAAGGGTTGGATATGGACGCACATTGCTCCACGAAGCTGGGAGAAGCTAGGCCAACGTTGTCGTATCCTGCACTGCATGCAGCAGTGGCCGCACGGCTGCAAGGCCTGCTGCGGGTCGCGGTCACAGCCAGAGTAGAAGAATCCCTTGGACGATGGCTAAAAAGCACCCTGAGGTGCGCGGAGGAGCTGCGGAGGTAGGGGACCTGTCCCCGATGGCGGTCGAGGTCCAGGGGGAGGAAGAGGAGTCGCACAATGTGGCTAGGGTAGCAGCAGGTCGGCGGAGTGAGGTTGAAGACAACTAAATGATCAATGGACAAAAGTACCCCTTCAGGGAACAAAAGGCGGGCGACTTATGCGAGGCTAAAATAGTCATTTGGTTATAAATCCAAACGAGACGCGTTGTATGGCAAGGAGTGATGTGGCGTCTCTTGATTGGCCCAGGTAAAGTTTTATTGCAAAAAGCATAGTTAAAGATTCGTAGCTCGGATGACAAAAGTTTATATATGAATTTTGATCAGAAGAACACAAGGAATCCAATAAAAATAGTTTTATAGCATGAACCTGATCATAGTTCGAAATTTAGTGCAAATTATCATCTTTAATGAATTAAAGGTTAAGAAACCCTATTTTGAAATGAATAAAGTGTTTCATAGGGTTTAATGGATCATTAGAGTTGATATTAACCTGTTAAATGTAAAATTGTACATTATGTTAAAAAAGGAAGAACTTTGCATGTGATTAGTCTAATTTAGAGTTTATATGAATAAATATGCTTGAAATGTGAAAAATACATAAAGTTACCATCTTTAATGATTTAATTAAGAAAGGCCCTTAGATTTGATGATAGATGGATTTAATGTGGATAATTCAATCTGATAATAACCTATTGTTAAAAAAAGTGAAAATAAGATCTAAAAAGATGATATTTTTATATAATTGGCTTAAGTTAGGGTTTTGTTCATGATTATGCATTAATGAGCTTGGAAACCCTAATTTAGGAGAATATGACTTTTAAATTTTTTAATTGTTCAAATCCATAAATAAATAGGGATATGATGATCCCAAGTCAATTAGGGTGTTAAAATGAATAGTTTGAGCAATTAGAGTTTATATAAATGGAAAAGAGTATTTTAGGATTTGTTAATCTAAAAGAGATAAAATTTGAGAAATTGATCTAAGAAACCCTAATGAGTATTAATGTTACCTTAATGCAGATTAGAAACCCTAGAAAGAGAATCCAAGTCAATAAAGTAGATTCTTGATAAAGTGTGTAAGAAATAGAGTACATATTATTTTCAAGAACTATGTGATGATTGAATTACTTGCTTGGATATGTTGAATGGGTTGATTGTATATACATGAAGTATATGTTGAATAATCTGCATGACTCATCAAATCAAGTATGTGGTTATGCTTATGAATAATCGCTCTAGTTTCACGGCGATTCCCGAAGTTTTAATCAGTTGCTTGAAATTAATTGTTGGATGTCTATTTATTTCATGCAACTATAAAGTGACTATGATTATCACTATAAATGAGTATATATAACTGGCTAGATCTGAGTCCACCTCTGTTACTTTGAAAAGGCTAAAAAGGGGGTAATCCTAGTGCAAGGCCTAGGTTACCGAGAGTTAGAAATTGGGCTACCTGCGTGTAGTGCCATGAGACTCATTAGCCTGCCATGAGTTAAGGAGTGGACTACTTATGAGTAGTGCCATGTGACTCAGCCCTAGAAATGGGTTCACCTATAGAGGGGACCATGAGGGGTTTAATGGGGATCTACCATAAGGAAGGTAGGATCCAGGTCCACTGCAGGGATAGTACAGAGGATAGGGTACTCATGGATCGCGGATGTTATATTTAAAACGTAATCTTGATTGTTAAATGATTAATTGAATGATTACGTGGTTATCATAGTTACATGTTTATTGTTTCCCCCACATACCAGCTTCGGCTGACTGACGTTTTGTTTGTCGGCGTTTTAGGTACAAGCCAAAAGGACAAACAGTAAATCATCACATTGTGAAATACATGAAGAAAAATACAAGGAGGATTAGTTAGCGTAGAATCATTAAGTGGATAGAAGTTAGAAATCCAAAATTTCAAAAGGTATCCAGAGTTTATTTTCTTACAGCTTTTCAGTTTCGTATGTTAAAATTTGATAATTATTCTTGGTTAATTGTCGAACCTTTGATCCAGAAGTCATGGGTGCGGCTTCGACCTCTCGGTCTCCCTTAATTGGGGGTTATCGGGAGGTGGGGTCGTAACAACCACCTCCCAGCAGCTATACATCTTTTTCCATAATCTTGATTGATGCGACATCGTCTGCAATCTCTACCCATACCTCATAGACATCCATTCAGACCATATATTATCCTTGTTCCTCAAGAACCTATCCATTCTCTTATACCAGCAAGTGTCCATAATCTCAGCATGGTGCCTAACATTAAGGCCCCCTTTAAAAAAGAACCTGGAGATCACATCCCATGCCACACTATGGTGTTTGCCGCTCCAAATAAAACTAGTTATCACCTTCTGTATTCTAGTAGCAACCGGGTCAGGAACCTTGCAGACGTCCCCCCAAAACCTGACCATGCTCTGGACGACTGTCCGCACCAGCACCAACCTTCCCTCCTCATAAATCTTAATGCCACTCCAATTATCTAGCTTCCCTCTGATACTATCCAAGCATAAGGAGAAGTCTTTGGTAGTTCCTTTACCCCCTGCAATAGGAGCACCTAAGTATTTGGTAGGTAGGGAATCATCACTCATACCACAAGCCACCCTCAGACGTCCTCTTCTGCTATCACACAATTTAGAACAGTAGATCTTCGATTTTATTTGGCTGATGTAGAGCCCAGTCATCTTACAAAAGTGTATCATGACTTTTTTTAACTCTGCCAATGTCTTAGCATTCCCTACAGAGAAGAGCATCACATACTCCACAAAGATGAGGTGAGACTTGAATTTAGTCCCTTTTACCTTGTATGTTTGATTTTTCCCTCTAGTTCAACAACTTTAAGCATATGGGTTAGTACTTCCATCACAATGGTGAACAAGAGGGGGAATATTGGGTCCCCTTGTCTAAGCCCATTGTTGGCGCAGAACAACCCTTCTGGCGTGCCATTGATCAACACCGAGAAGGAAGTCATTTGCACACAATATTTAACAATGTTGATCCATCTGTCATCAAATCCCATACTCGCCATGGTTCTCTAGAGGTAGTCCCAGTGCACATGGTCATACGCTTTAGAAAGATCCAATTTCAAGAAGGCCTTCACATTAGATCTACTAATGTTGATGTTCACCAGGAATTCAACAGTGAGATTAGTGTTATCATCTATGCGCCTCCCTTTGATGAAGGCACTTTATTCTTTGGAAATAATGACGGGAAAAATCTCCTTCAGTCTACCTACAAGTAGTTTAGATATGATTTTATATAACACACCATAGCATGCTATAGGGTTGTAATCATTCATGTTATCAACATCTCTCTTTTTGGGGACTAGCTTGATGAAAGCATGGTTAACGACTCTAACCATCCTTCCACCATTCAAAAACCACCTAACAACATTGGTAATGTCTTGTTTAATTGTAGTCCACATCGCTTTGATGAACCATCCATTAAAACCATCTAGCCCTGGGGCCTTATATGGTTTAATAGAAAAGACCACATCTTTAATTTCCTCTTCAGAGACCAGCTTACACAGCTATCTATTCATCTCCACAGTAACTGGCCTGCTAGGGATTGAATTCTCATCAAAATGGGGCCTTCTCGTAGGTCTGTTGTATAACTATTGGAAGTGTTTGACAACATTAAATGCAATAGCAGCCCTGTCTTCAACCATCTCACCCTCTTCATTTATGAGCTCGTGTATAGTCTCTAGCATCTCTTTCTTCTTAATAGCAGCGTGGTAGCATCTGGTGTTCTGATCACCATCCTTCAACCACTTCAATCTACTCCTCTTCCAAAGAAAAATATCATCCACTTTCATTAGCTTCTTCAGCCTTTCCTGAGTCTCCTTCTCTATATGAATAGCTTCAGGGTTCAACCATTGTAACTTGACTTCAAGCGCAACAACTTCATATTTAGCTTTTGTGTTGCTTAGAAGGTTTTTAAGGTTGACCTTCTCCCTACTCCATTTCTTAAGCATCAGTTTAGTTAGATAAAGTTTCCTCAACATGATGAAAAGTGGGTTGCCCTCCACCGGTGTGCTCCAAGCCTCTGTAACAAGCTCTTTAAAACCCCTCCCATTCACACCACCAATTGTTAAACATGAATGGCCAAGGCATTTTTTGGACCTTTGCAAGTTCAAGCTTCATCCAGGAGTGGTCACTGGTAAGATTGGAGCCTAGTTTGATTGCAGCATATGGCCACACATCAAGACAAGCCTCATTCACTAGTCCTCTATCCATGGTACTAGAAATTCTACGATCACCCTACTATTTGTTCAACCATGTGGTTCTTCCCCCTATAATG
Source organism: Alisma plantago-aquatica (assembly GCA_963693085.1). NCBI lineage: Eukaryota > Viridiplantae > Streptophyta > Magnoliopsida > Alismatales > Alismataceae > Alisma > Alisma plantago-aquatica. The sequence continues at coordinate 1,866,250,785 of OY856409.1, read as the reverse complement.
GCCAGCTCAATGAGGCTAGTCGCATCAACTATGTCATTGAAGGCAGCCATCACACACTTAGGAACCCTTCGGCCCCCAAACTTCTCCCTCGCTTTCTTGATATTATTAAAGTCTCCAATTACCAACTAGGGGATCTTCTCTTGGTAGGTCTCCTTTATGGTCTTCCACTTACTCTCCCTGTCCCTTTCCAGGTTCTCACCATAGATGGCAGAGGTGATGAAAGACATATCACCTCTATTGTAGTAGATCACTATACATACTTGGTCAGAGAAGCTTATCGGATCAACATCCCAAGCTTCAGGATCCCACCCTATAACTATTCTTCCATCATCCACCTATTCCAGGTTTGATATAGCACTCCATCCCCTCGGGAACAAAGTATCAACCCATTCTTTGACCTCCCATTTTATGTGTGTTTCCAGGAAAAATGCAAGGCTTACTTTTTCTTCGATGATCACCTCCCTAACCTCCTTCTGGCTCCTTGCCAGAGAGGAACCTCACACATTCCATGCGAGGATAGACATTAAATATCTTTGGTGTCGCCCCCTTTACCGGAGCGGCCATTCTTCTTCTTCTTCCTCTTAGAGCTCCTGGTCTCCACCAGGCTCCTACTCCTATTGGGCGTATCACCTGCATCCTCCCATGCCATCTTATCTAGGATAGAAAAGGGGTTGTCATCCACCTTTCCCGTGCTATTTGAGTCAGGAGTTTCCTCAAACACCTCACCATCCTCTAGCTGATCAACCACCACCACCAGAATAGCCTCAGCAGAAGCATTGTTGGCCCCAGCAGCAGTGTTGGTGTCATTGGCTTCAGGAATCTCCTTGGACCCATACGATTGCCCCATATCAAAGGTCCCAGCACCAGCCTCCTTGTCTTTACGCTTTGCAGGAGGTTTTGACTTACTCTTCCTCGATCGACCCCCGGTTGTTCAGGAATAATAGGCGGTTCGATTCTAACCTCTTTACGAGCTCTCAGGCATTCGCCAGCATCATGCCCGAAAACCATGCATTCGACACACCTGTCCGGCATTGCCCCATACCTCACCTTGACCTCCCACTCCTCCCTGTTAGGTAATTCAACAATGACTTTCAGAGGAGGTTCAGTTTTAGTAGAGATATCAACACAGACACAGGTGCATCCCATAGTAGAACCATCTGTCATCCTGTCAATTGCCCTAGGGGTACCAATCGCATGGGCGATGACAAAAATGGCCCTAGGTGTCCAATGCTTGCTGACATTTGGTAATGAAACCCACATAATAGCAGTCTTGAAGTCCGCACACCTGGTATCAGCCTCTGATGTCCAGCTCCACACAAGAACAAGTTGGTCATTGAAAAACGAGGGGCCACAGAGGGTAGCACCTCTGAGATCCACTTCAGATGCAAATTGAACCAAGAAGAGGCCCTCTTCCATTGTGAAAATCTCAATCTCCCCTTTCGACCTCTAGCTCCTGATCATATACCCCCTTAGTTGGTTAGGATGATGTCACTTCCTAAGAATCTGGACTATCACCTAGTACCAGTGGTAGTCCTCCATCTCACTCATGATCGGTTCAGTAAACCTCATCCAGGTTCTCTGGTCACCTTCACAGTAGAAAGAGGTCTTTGGGTCACTAGCCACGGTACCTCAAATCGATGGTGGAGGACCAGTGACATATCAGACCTAATCCCCCACAATCATGACATCTGTCACCGGCGAGAACCACCCTTCACTAGCATTGTACCTGGTAGAAGTAGGAGGGGGATGGCCGCCCCCGCCCACCATGGATCGCCTGCCCAAGAGAGAAGCCTGGACCGGAAGGGTTTGGTGAGATTGAAAGTGTTTATCATCACACTTTCACAAGATAGACAACCAAAGACTACACTTTTTACTTACCTCCACATTATGCTTGATTATGTGATTTAGTAGCCCTAGAGTAGTGTAATTACATTGGTTTTTGGGTTGTGGTCCTGTGTTATATTTTTTTGGATTGAGGTTGTGTGCCCCATTCCCATGTTTTGTTCTTACTTTTATATATATTGGGGAGGTGGTTGTGTGTCATACACTATTATATTTCATGATTGTGAGCCTTGTCCCCCATTGTTATTTATATTGTTCTAGTGATATGCTTATCTCACATGCATGTAGGTTGTTATTATCTTGATGGGTTTTTTGCCCAAGTTTTATATGTTATTCTATGGCTAAATTGTTATGTTTTATTTAATGGAAAATATTTCTTTTGTTTAGCATCTTTTGAAGTTCATATTATTTTATTCCAACTTGGGTAGTCCTTTCCTTTTTCCATGGGTAGCCTTGTTTATTTGATGACCTTTATTTCTCATATTTCTCAATACTCAGTTTAGTATGCACATACCCGTGTTTTTTTGATGTATCTACTTTTCTCCTCTTGTTGGGATATGCTTCCAACCCCAGGTGTAGGTCAAGGAGAAGACAACCAAGTTGGACTAGGACCACATCAAATTTAGGACAACCTTTTGGGAGACTTTCTCAAGGTCATTAGATTTAGTGTAGTTGGTTTTCATATGTATCAAGCTTTAAAGTATAGTGACAATATCAATCTTTGTAATAGTTAGATATTTCTTATTCCACTGCTACATTTGGTTAATTGAATCATACTTTTGAATAAAATGGATTACCATCCCTTTGCAAAAATTTATATTGGTGTTTGATATATGGTATGTTTCCTTTTTATTTGATTTAGTAGGGAGTGGATCCCCTCTCGAATCCCACTCCTTACACCTTCAGGTTGTGTCACATACACATCCTTTCAATTATTCCTCTTAAAGAATGCAATATCATTTCCATATGCCAAATCACATTGTCTTAATAAGATGCAAAATAAGCATATCAATTGGTGAAGGAATTTCATTATGATCAACACCTTTAACTCGTTTGAAAAACCTTTGCAATCAATTTGTCCTCTTCTGTCATCCATGTTGTCCTTTTTTATGAAAACCCAACTTCACCTTATGGGTGTTACCCTTCTAGATGGTACCACCAAGATCATACCTTGTTGGTGTTCATGGATTCCATTCTAGATACAATAGCCTCAAGCCATTTCTTAGACTATGGTGCCTCAATAGTTCTTAGTTGATTGTTGGCTCATCATCATATGTCCAACTCACAACTTATCTGGGTTATAGCATGGACAATCCTTTTAACCTCAGATTGTTCTACTAGAATTATGAGTTTTGTGTTAAAGATGGAACTTGAGATTCCACAACAATTTGTGATTCTCCTTATTTCCATTGTACCATCTTGTTGACCTCAAACTTTTTGAGTTCTAATTCACACCCACTGATTCTTTTAGAATTCAGATCTCCTATCAATAGACATTTTTTTATTGGATTGAGATAAGTAGTGTTCAACAATTTATATGATCTTTAGGATAAATTATTCAAGAAACTCTTTCTTTTATAATATTAAATCCTTATAAAAGACACATCAGGAAATTCACATATCATATCTGATGTAACATCTTTTAAACCATTTAGACGGTACTTTGTTTTAGTGTTAAGCATGTATCTATGAGGAAATTAGAAGATGGAATCAAATGATAATCACATCATCTGGTTTTGACTCCTTCTTTCTAATACATAACCATGTTTCAACTAGAGTTGATTGTGATACACTACATTAGTCTCTACAAAAGGACCTCAACCATTCCTTTAAAGTATTTCAACATTGATCATATCAAAGTATCTTAATACATTTAGTAAAGTTGTGTACTTCACACATGTAATCTTCTTGAACACTTCAAGAGAATTGTATTTTACTGAGTACATATCACCATATCATTAGTAAATATAATGAAGTATAATTGTATGTAGCATTTATTATGTAGGTCTTTGTACATCATTATGTACATGTCCTTGTAGAATTCTTATTCTCCCACTAAACCTAGTGAGAGGAGGTTTGTCATGTTGCTCATATATAACCCTTGCATGTCTCTTATTGGTTCAATAAACAAAAGAGTCTAGATAAACATCAACATGTTCTAGGAATGCATTTATCACATGTGTGATATAGATGATAATGATATAGACATTGATTGTTTGAGTTATCAATTTAATAATCATTTAGGTATTCACATTATAAACATTTATCTTTTGATCCTTGACATATAGATCATAAGATATTTCAGGCATCGCCATATAAGATCATTATTTGAAATAGAATCATTAAAAACTCCTTATTTATAATCATCCTTATCCATACAAAATTTATAAAGTAAAATGTTTCTATTATTGGCATGAAAAATAGTAGTTAAACTAACTCTATTGCATGCCCAATTGGCCAAGATAAATTCTAAATGTAGATGGAAGTTGCAGAAAATCCTACTTTGCACAGTCCATCCTTGCTCTTTCATAAAGAATTTACTTCTTATCATATCTTGCACATCAACATATGTCTGATCTACAACTGGTATCACATAGCAAGATGAAGAAGTAATCAAATTTGTATTATAACATTTATACCTAAAGTAGAGGTCTCTAACACCTATTTATTCTTCTTCGATTCCTCCAGGAACAGAGGGCAATTCCTTTTCTAGTGTCCATACTAGTGATAGTGGCGACGATTGTCTCCCATTTTTACTTCTCCCTTTGCATTGAGTGCTGAAGAGTTGGGATTCTAACCAGCTTTAGAACTCTTATTAGGTTTTCCTTTGCCTTTAGACTTTCCCCTTGTATCTCTAATCATCATTACATACTCATGCTTGTCTATCTTCATTTGTGCCTCAGTTGTTCTCAACATGACAAGTAACTTTGTTAGTGACTTGTCAAAGTCATTCATATTGTAGTTCATGACAAACTGAGTGTATGACTCTGGAAGAGACTGCATAATCACATTAGTGGCCAACTCTTGACCTAAGGGGAATCCCAGTCTAGAAAGATTCTTCACATAGTCAATGAGCTTGAGCACATGAGGACGTATTGAATCTCCTTCTGCCATGTTACATTTTAAAAATACTTTAGAGACATCAAATCTCTCCTATCTTCCCTGATCTTGGAACATGTTGTTAAGATGTGTGACGATCTCAATAACATCCATGTTCTCATGCAATCTTTGCAACTCATAGTTCATGGAGCATAACAGTAGGCACTTGTCATCAACAACATCTTTAGTATGCTTCTTATAAGCATCCCTATCAACCTTTGGTGCAGTGTGAAGAGGTTCATCTAGATCTGGTGTCTCCAGGACATAGAGCTTGCTCTTCTATGTGAGAAAAATTCTTAGTGTCATGAACCATTCGTGGAAGTTATTCCCATTTAACTTGTCCATCTCAAGGACTGATCATATTTAAAATATGTTATTGTGTGTTGCCATTTAATTCTATAAGAGAAATTTACAATTTTGTCAAAAATTCATTTTTTATTCGATTTGATTTGATAAATACAATATTCAATTAGGTCCTTAATTAATTATCACTCCCACTATTTTATTCAAATTGATAACTCTGGCATACCAATTCATAAAATTTTAGCGTACAACCTTCTAGTGAGTCAAGATCTACAATAATTCAATTATTACCTGGCCAACGCCAACGTCCATAATCAATCATTAATGTAGGCAACTTTTTCCAATAACATCTTATGCAACTCTTGGATAGATGATATGCACAACTCCTTGTGATAGTCATTTGCATGCCTCTGGTTCTTAGTCTCATTAAGGACACTCAGTTAAGCCCGACCCAAAAGTGAACACGATAATAATGTATCCCGCTTGGCCGACCTACATTATTACCATCACACTTCTATAAGATAGATGGCGTACAACCCTTCGGGTGCCCACACTTGGTTGATCAAGCTTTTCATGTGTGTTTATAATTGAAATCACCTTAGACTTAATATGTTTGATTGAGATATTTTATATAAATACATATACATTATTCAATCACCACACACACATATATAGTATGTATCATATACATGATATATCCCACAATGTAACACACAATATAAAACATTAGCGATGGTTATGGCCATACTACTCTAATTCCTTGGAGCCATAAGGAATTACTACCACCTAGGTCTACATCTCATGCAAGAAGTTATTGTTGGTGTAGATTTGTGCTTGTCAATTTTGGTTGACCAGTTCAACCCTTGAACCGGTCGGCTCGCCTCTTAGCCAGTCAGTTAGTTGTCTGAAACAATCATCTAGCCTCCTATCCAATTGATGTTTGGACACCTCCAAAGGGTCAGTTGGGTCCACCATCTGATTGTCTCACTCCTCCTACAATCTTCCCTCCTTGGTCCTTTAGCCGCTCGACTTGTCACATGAAATGTTCAACTTGCCTAACACTGATCATCATCTTTTTTGTTGCAAGAAAAAGAAACTATCCTATTGTTGTTAAACTTATTACATGGTAATGAGAAACATCGAGTTACATTCGAGGGAAGCAAAGGCAAGAAAGAATAATATTTTTACATTGGGAAGAAGAAGTTAGAGGCTGAGTATGCAAACTGAGATAAAATAGGAACAAAATGAACCATTCAATCACACACTGATATTCAAGCTATTGGCCATATCCCTGCTACACATCCACCATCAAATCTCACTTTTCGGGTGAGATGTGTAAATTCCATATATATATCATATCAAATATATACTAGTTTGGGTTTTATTTGGTCTTTAATCAGATATGAATATTAACCAGTTTAAGTATTCACATCGTATGCAATAAATAAATGATGAAAACCAAAAATCCAATCATATTGATTATCCCAAAACATATTATATTGATGTGGTTCTGATACCACTATAGGAAAAAATGGTTGTAGAGTATGAAGTAGAAATGAAAAATTTAACTACCATATTCCCTTCACCCAATGAATCGCGTCAATAACTATGTAATGGGAAGGATGGTTTACAAGGTCATACCTAGTCCTAGAGCAAGTCTAGTGACTATTCCCTCATTGTGGTTGTGGGCCCTTTCTTCAAGTCACACTTGAACAACGTCAGCCTCCTGGTTGATCACCACAGACAACAGGTTGGCATTGCCCTCCTAGAGGGAAAAACATCCACACCTCTAGAGTAGTCTACATGTACCATCAAAAACTCTTTTCATTCTAGAAGAATAGACAAGATCAGGATTTGTCCCTCTCCATTGGTGTACTAGTCACCAACATGCTCTCCCACATTTGTTCTACCTTGCCATCCCTCTCTTTATCGGGTAGCACTTGATCGGGTTCTCTCAGTTACTACAAAGAGAGAAGACAAACAATTGTCAGAAGTAATTGAGTTGTTTTTTAAATGCCATCGATACCCAACTATTTATTGGAGGGTCAGGATCAGGGTTTCTAGTCTGAGTGGGTGTGGAAGGGACCAAAATTTCATGAATTTTGCTACCTATGAGTGGTGAAATGGTTGATTCATAGGCAAACTGATCGGTTGGCAAGCGATCCGATCAGTTCACCCAGTGATCTGGTCGTTTCGTCATGTTTCCCAATTGCAAGTGTGTTGGCAATTCTAAACCAATTAATGCACGATAAGGCATCAACACTAATCCTTGATTTAATTGAATTGAACCATAAACTGAACATCTCGCTTGACAAAATGGTCATCTCACAAACTCGAACCGATCAGTTCACTAAGTGAACCAGTTGTTTCGCACCTTGGCTCATCCAAAATTCATCCAATGTAATATCCAATCAACCTAACACTCCAAACGGTTAGTTCAACACTTGAACCAGAAGATTCAGAGTCCAGTCAGTCAATTGTTTTTTATATTGAGTACCTAAACACTTTAATAATCAATTTAATTATCATTCATGATTAATATCCTATTCCAAGTGAATTCCTATGTGTGTGTCCCTATAGGTTCCATATTACATTGGAAGTGAATGCCCATAACTCATTTATGACATCACAAACAAAGAGTAGTTCCTAATCACACAACATTGCTACCCAAGTAATTGGAAAGTTGGAGAACAACTTCAACCTACAATATGTGATAGGTGTTATAGTGATTGTACAATCGCCATCCTTTCAATGCTCAATCCATGTTCCTTGAACTAGAACAGTCTGTCTAAGATATACGTGACGTCAATATAATATTTCAATTCACATGTGAATGCACATGATTTTCTCAATCTTGGTTATCAAGTGACCCGAATATCAAACTCTGGTAGAAGGGAAAAATCCCATCTACATTGCTCACAATCATCCCCATGTGTCACAGTGTATCTGATCATCACCATACAATGTATCTTACTATCACCTTTAGGGAAACCCTTATTCAAGATTGTGGCAGATGATGTTAAAACACACCGAACAACATGTGATGAGTATAGTGATTTTAGGTCTGAGAACCACAATCACCACCTTCACTATGAGAGATGACTATGACCACCAAGCATGGTTTCCATGTGTCACTCTCAAAGTGGCTTTGTCTGATACACTGTTCTCTAACTAGTATCTATGTGCTTGGTTTGATATCACATATCATGACCTATGAGATTTGGTCATCAACCAACACACACTCTAGTCTTATGTGTTATTGTTGTCTATCAGACTTCCACAATAACATCCAACTAGGGACATAACTAGAACAAATAACACACTTGAAGACATACGTAGTTGATTAATTGTCATTCTTTAGACATTCATTATGTTTCCTCATTATGTCATAACTGAGTGAAATAAAATAAATTGGAATCTTTCCTTTATTATTAATCAAATTTTTTATGTAATATTCCATTACAATCATCATATGATTGGCTCTTTGGTCATACATACCAATCATATTTCTTTATCAAAAGTTTATAAAAGAGAAGTACATGCTGATGCATCTATTTTAACATATTAGAAGTATTAATGCACTCATCTAATATTCTTTTAAGTAATATACTTGTCACACATTTTTATGAATATTTTGAATAGTTTGCTAATAGAGATTCGACGCATAGAAATTGGAATCGATGCTATTGACACAAGTAATAAAATAATAGAGTTCTATAGAATTAAAATTTGATGCTTCAAAGCCTCATGTTTATGTGTCAAATCCTTAAATTTACGCATCAACACATGACACATTTCTACAGAGGAAAATAAATTCATGTCATGTTGATGCATAAATATGTAGGTTGATGTTATCAACCTTGCACAACCTATATTAGCTAGACCAAAACATTGAGGACATTATTAAAATAGTGTGGGTAGTCCACTTAAAACTTAATAAGTTTTTTTTTGCAATGAGATCATATATATTGATGTTACATGATGGAGGGGAGCAAAAAAGAAAATAAGATAAGAGAATTTTTGAACCCATACAACAAGCAAAGGACAATTGAATTGGATGAACTAGACTAGAGATGCCCAAACCATCTGGCTTCATGGTCTACATCGGTTTTCTCTCTCTATCCATTTGATCATCATGATCTTAATTCTTTATATTCTTCATTATATGGAGAAACCCAAAATCATGATTAACTAAGCTTATTACTTTATAATCTAGGAGAGTCGTGTCAAAAAACTATTATCAATATTTTATAATTTATTGATACATTGATATTTGTTTTGAATTTCATTAAAGGATGGTTTATTGTGTCACTTATTATTGACCACCATTGTTGATTTATTAGATATGATTTTTTGGTGTAAAATGTTTATTATTGTCTGATTTTGTTCATGAGCACACATTACCTAAGCATAAAAGCAGCCTTATGTGTCAAATTTTGTCATTGTAGGCTAGATTTGAGTGGACTTAACCACAGATGAATGCCACAGAAATAGGGCTCATAATTTCTAGGTATAGTATTTCTATCCATAAGAATGATATACCTATCTAAATAAAAATGTCAACATGTTAATGAGTTGAAATGGTTGATAGAAGTAAAATTATGTGGTAAATCTAGCATTCCAAATATCCATAGTATTGCAAGTTAATTTAACTTGATCATTCAGTAATGTTTTTGTTTGCCAAACTAGATATTTGGTTGTTATATATCATGATCTCTAGAACATGAAAAAACTCATCAACACTTACATTAAGCTCAGAAACTAGTCACGAAAGCTTAATTGAATTGAAAAAAATATGGAAGATAAAAATGCATGACGTTTTTAGCTATGCTATCAGTAACATTGTTCATCTAATGGGAATAGGAAGGACTGAGAGTTGATGAAGAGCCACTTTGGTGGCTTGAAATTGTCTCCAAAGGGGTTGAATTTTGGATGTAGGGGTAAGCTCTTAGTTTATCACATCCATCGAAGAGTTGGAATCTAAGAAGATTATGACAATGTCCAAGTTTATGTTTTTGAAAGAAGAGTTTCAAGGACAATGGCATGGAGATCAACTTCAAGAGATGAAGTGGAATGTAAGAGGATACCTATTCCAACATTCATTTACTAGACTTTTCAACAACGTGGATGCCTATGCTTGCCTTGGAAGTGCACTATTGAAAGGATTCGTCAATGAAGATGATAAAGTCATGGGGATCTGGCCATCTAAAAACCTTGAACAGAGAGATTTGCTTCCTATGGATGATCTGTGAGATACTAAGGATAGATCTCATTCTCTCATAGATGATGGCAATGTTGAAAGGTACATTGGGAATAGTATGTTGATTCACTTGGTTGTTTTTTATATCCCAGATTTGATAACATGCCATAATATATAACACCTACTTAGCAAGGTTAGCTTGACGAAATGATATAATGTATCAATTGTTCATTAATGAGGAAAAAATCATTTGGTACATGTCCTATCCATATGGCAGATCTTGATTTGCAATAACTCAAACAATGGACTAGAATTTATAGAGTGGATAGGTGTAGTCCAGGTCTAAGTGACATCGTTGCTTTTGTATGTTGGTGATCAGTGCTTGTATGTTGTAGTAACCTTGAAAATATTCACAAGTTCTCAAGGACCTTCAAGATTTAGATTTTCCTTCCAGTTACCTAGGACAAAGATGTTTCTTTCAGTCTAGATCCAACCATATGTGTCCTTGGCAGTAAGCATGCATACTACATCAAAAATTTCCATTAGTGGCATTTATTCTAGTGTCTTTTATCAAAAAAAGGCCATTATTTATTTCATTTATAGGCATTCTTATATGAAATTCCTCTAATCCCCGTACTATTTAGTTCCTCAAAAATAGTAAATTTTAAAGGCATTTATATATATGATTTGTGGCAATTAAAAAATGCCAATTTGATAACAGACAGTCGGCTTTCTTCAATTGACCATTTTTTGGGGGCAGTCTACTTTGCAATTGGCTTCACATTCCTCCCCCCCCCCGAGTGATCTCAGTTGTCTTCCTGATTCTGTGCACAGACAATGAGGAGACCCTGTGAGCCCTCTTGGTACAATCGATGCCGGTGACTATGTAGACTGGCGACTGGTAGCATGCAGCTTGGAGAGAGCACCAGCGGCTTGGAGAGAGCACCAAAGGTTGGGAGAGGAGCACCAACGACTGGGAGAGGAGCACCAACACTTGGGACGATTGGCCCTAGATCTTCAATCAAGGTACTTCCATCTCCACTTTCCCCTCCACCCATCATCCATCCTCCACCCATGATAACATCACCCCCCCCGCGCGATCTCAATTGTCTCCCTGATTCTGCGCACAGAAGAGGAGGAGACCCTGTGAGCCCGCCTAGGATGGTGTAATGTTATTTGAGATGGTTGGGCACAATGTAATGCTCCTGGAGCTACTGAACTAGGGGGATTTGATTACCTACAAGCATGGTAGAAATGAATAGGTGGAGTAGACATCATTGGTGGAGGTGGAAAGAGAGATGCAGTAAGGAATGATAGCAGGGATCCTAAGTAAGGTTGGAGGAAGAATAATGAAATGGATCATAGAAGGTAATATAGTAGATAGGTGGTGCAAGGGCTCATTTTTTATGGATGTGACATAGAAGTCTGCCATGCTGCCATTGTCTTGAATTTCACCATAGGAAGAAAATTCATTGGAGATGGAGGTTGTTGCAGAGAAGGTATAGTGTCAAATTATGGATGAAATTTTATTTTATTCCATCCTAACCAAACCAATAGCCACATATTTATACCATTATAACCAAACCATCAACCATCCACAAACTCGGGTACCACAATTCACAGTCTGGAGAAAACACCATCTCTAGCTGATGGGTTATTCTGCTAGGAATGATTTTTCATCCACATCTACAATTTGTAGATATTTGATTTATTTTTCAGAAATTTTATCTATTTGTCTTAAGAAATCATACTTAAACTAGTGTTTGTTAACTACATGAGCATACATTTGCATTTTGTACAGTACTATACTTTATTATAGAATGTTTTTGTGGTCAATTTATTATAGAGTGTTTTATCACCTTAACATGTGTATTTTCCACTTGTAATTTCAAACATGTTTATCCGACTTGAGGAGAAGTTACTTTGGTTTTCCCTTTTACTCTCTTTCACTACTTCATACTTAATTTACTAAATCAATTATGATTTTAGAAAATAGTATAAGAATTGCATTTTTAGCTTTCTATGTTATTTGTTTAAACAATGCATTTAAAATTTAGAAGCACATGAGGATATTTTTTCCTATAATTCCATCCTTCATGTGTTGGTGGTTTAGGATATCATAACCATCTTAGGCAGTGTGTATTCCACAACAATATTGGCTTTTGTAGTGGTTCTAGGTACATTCAAAATTTTGTTCCTTCTACTTCAGTAGGTATGTGTCCTTTATTTATAATTGAAGATATGTCTATTTTCTCATGGTGGCCTAACTACACTTTCTAGAGAAACCAAGATCTTTTTTTAATTATCCATAGTTCAAGAATAATAATCAAACTCACAATAAAATCATTTGATTCTTTGAATCAATTGTCATGTTTGAAAGGTATAAGTCAATTCAACAATTATTTGTGAGAATACTACTGCATCTAAGAATTTATACTCCTCAAATATAATGTTCCATGTCTCCCCATCTCTCTTTGGTTGTTAGAGTGTTTGCATTTGGTTGATGGTATGATTAGGTATAAGTATAAAACCTAGATGACACACTCCGACCAATAATACAACCCACATAAAATGAATTAGTCCAGGTTCATGTAATTCATATAGGCGAGTTAACATGAAAATTGGACCTATACTTTTCATACAGTCAGATTTTGGGTGAATGTAGATTCCAACCCAATAATATAGAAACCTTCTATATTATATTTGAATGTCTATACAACAACATGCTTACTTCACATTTTCTTATAATTACCAACAATTAAGGCTATGAATTGGAAAAGAATGAAATGATAAGTTTTTCTAATGCAAAGAACTGATTGACTTCTATATATGTAAGTAATAATGTTATCTTATAATAAAGATTTTCCTAATAGGGATTGAAACATTATTCCATCTTGCTATAATTTTATCAAATATTTATTCAATTCAATCATGCTATGTTAAGAATGCACACCCATAACTTACTTTCACATAGACAATTCTACTACTCGTCGAAGTAGTTCCTACATATTATTGTTCAATTATGCATTCTCTATTATGATACATATCATGTAGGTTACCATATTATTGTGATGCTGGCAGTGCCTTGCATTTCACCGTACATAGATGTCTAGAAGAAGATGGTGGTTGTTGTAGAGAAGAAATGTTGTCATATTACAGATGGAAAAATCATCTTATGCCATCCTAACCAAACCAATGGACTAAAAGAGGCATGAATGTTGAACTTAGGGAATTGGAATTTCTAGACACTACTACTAAACAAAACAGATCAAGTATATTTAAGAGAAGTTTTGATTGAGTGATTAAACTAAGAACAAGAATTAAAATTTCAAAGTAGTAAAGCGAAAGGAAAATCAAATTAATGGATTTTTTAGGATACCCATTTCACCATAATGTGATTTATGCATGTATTTTATCCAACTAATAAATAATTATCTTTCTTTGTTTAATTAAGGGTGTGTATCTTGTACTCACATCATAACACACTATTTAGTCTAATTACTAATTGGCTTTCATAGTGTTAATATAGAAAGATAAAAGAAAAAAGATCCCTTTGTCGAAAAAATTACTTTGCATTGTAGCTCTCATTCATAGTACATTATCCACTACGAATTATCAAGATATTAACCCCGCTTGCACAACCATTAACAATGTATGATATATTGATGGTGATGTAGAATAAATATGGCAATAAAGCTTCCATTATCAAAATCAAAGCAAAAGATAATATTATATTAAATCAAACATAAGTATGCATATAGTCAACATAGGAGTACTCCCCAATTAGGTTTATCCCCTCACGCTCAACATGGATCATAGGATGGTAGGAAAGAAGAGAAACACATGGAAAAATATTATAACATGTTTCATGGATAATTCCTTCTGATGAACTCTTCATCTTGACGGTGTTGTGGCTATCGAATGACTCCTTAGGACACACATTGATCCATGTCTCATTGTATTGTTCTTGTTAGACTCTTTTCCCTCATGGACTGACTAGTTGGGATGCCTCTAGATAAGATGAGATGTCCTTTGTGGGTTCCCCCTTGGTATTATAAAGGAAGAGATAAGATACTACTTATGCAACATACCATTTGAGTGCCTTGTTAAAGTACAATCGTTAGAAAATGTTATTTTATCCTTATTATAAGTATGTTATTTTATTCTTATATTGTATGCCTATGATCTAATAGTACATCTTGTTCTTTGTTTTTCTATCTAGATTTCTGCAATGTATAAAGCCACTATTTCTGAATACATTTTGCACTAATGACAACTCTAACATGCAAATAAACATCGTAGATCATGCAAAATAGTATCCCTCCCATTCTCACAAAGATTTTAATATTCACCAAATTCAAATTGTTGATATTGTTTCTCAGTATTAGTCAGAAGGTATGATTGATCCTTGGATGATTCCTCCTGTGGGATCTCTGGGTTTCTTGATCCTGTGTTTAGAGTAGGTTTCTGATTGAGCCTGGTTGGTCTGGTGTCTTTTTTTCTACTGGTTTCTCATCATCATTTTTCTATTGGTTGTTCAACTCTTCACTAGAAGATAAAGAAGGACTACTACTAGAGGTTATGATCTTTGTGGTAAAAGAGTCAAATGAAAAATAATCCCATATGACTCAAACTACATCAGGGAGAGGGAGAGAAAGGAAAGAGTTCCACAAGGTGGGGAGGTGACATGAGGGTTAGAAAATTGTGGAATTCTTAAGAGTATTTTACTTGACTTTCCCAATTTGGATTGAGGTAAGTGATGATCTCATCACTATCAAATTGCAATCTTGATACCTTTTACCCTCCATCAATGCTATGTTAAGGATTTTCAATTTTAATATTATCCCCTGCCACAGTTCCTGATGAACCTTCATCTACCCCTTCCATGCCACACTTGTTGTTGCTTCTCACTAGGACATAGGTTTAGCGAGCTTCTAGGTTTTAATTCAGAGATCATCCATGGAAGGAACACTAAAGGATAGCTCACTGTTAGATGCCATCTACCAACTCAAAGGTTTGAAAAAGTGACAAAAAGAGGATATGTTACACGATCACTGCAAGTGGCAGCAAGGATGATCTAACCATTTTGATGACATTTAATAGTACATCTTGTTCTTTATTTTTCTATGTAGATTGCTGCAATATATAAAGACACTATTTCTGAATACATTTTGCACTAATGACAACTCTAACATGCAGATAAACATCATCATGTTGAGCCACTTTGATAGCAGTCTGTCATCCAACCAATATCAATGGTACCAACGTACTATTCATCAGTAGAGATGCAGCATTGCAGTCACAAGTCCACCTCCATCATAGGTTACCCACCATCTAAAACCATATTCGTAGCAGTATACCAATCCACTATGGCCCAACCATGCTATAAAGTTGCAACCAAAACAATCCTACAACATGTTACAAACCACCTCTACACACCTCCTACATCCACACCAACAATAGTATCATTCAAATTGCAACAAAAATCACATCATCTCCACCCAACCAAATTGCCATTATCTCAATCCATGACCCACCCATTACCTGTTTCGAGTACTAATACTTTCATTATCATTAGAGCATCCCCAATGTGAACACTTTGTTTCTTCATTACATTCCCACCTCCACTCCACCTTCTTTCTCAACATGCCTACCCCACTCCCACCAAATGAAGCAAGTGCCAGCCCAACCATCACCACATCACCATAGAAAAACACCCCATCTCCCTACTATAGAGTAACATGATGCATCACCACGTCCATCATCCTCAAAACATTGTTGCAATAAGACACTAGTGCAATATCATACATCACTACCACTCCACCTTCACAATTATTGCTTTTAGAGCACAAACAAAAAGATATCAAACTAAGAACTACCACCCACTACTAATTTGCTCCTCCATATAAAATAGACTAGTGGAAGTCATCCCCTCCAACCCCATTACATCCCCATGTCCAGATTTTAGACTAACAACTTCATATTGTTAACAATTCCAATAAGTAGCAACCCACCTATCCACATAACACAATCACAACAACAATGTTGCTGATGGTCACTGCTGCATTCACCCACCAGCACCCACCTACAATTTTTGTGTTGAAACTGATTTCCAGGTAATTTTCTAATATTTTTATAGTCAATTTCCTTCTATATCCATATACCAGTTAGTTAAAGTTGCCATCATCCAATTCATATTTTATTGAAAACTTTAGGAAAGAAGAAAAAACCTTGCAACATGTAACTAGATTCAAGAAGAAACTAAGATACTACCTACAGACACATTGTACTTCTCTTATCCTTAAGGGGAGTTACAATTCTTACATATATCATATGAAGATTAAATGGCATTGACAAAGCAACTATTAGACTGAATACACATGCAAGCCAACACATGCACACACAGAGTGTTGTCTAGACTTGGTTTTGTGTGTCCTGAACATGAAGGCTTGATAGGGTATACTTTTTGCATGTTGATTTCCCATTCACTAGTAATCTATTGTGTCAAACATCTCTTGTACACACTGTCAGGAAGAAATAGTCTAGTTGAGTCAGGTGGCTAGGATTCTATAGCTGGTTTGGCTCGGTTCTAAGTAGTTTACTTCTTTGGTTCTTTTTCTTTCTCTATTTTTACTTGTATGCCAAATGTAGAGAAAGTTAAAATAGATTCATATTATAACAGAAAATGTTGTATACATGCTCATATGAGTAACTTGAATACTAATACCAACATAGGTCATCCTATATCTGCAACATAATGGTTGACCTCTCTTTACTTGATTACAAGGCCACTAACTAGCTATAAGTCAATGAAATCACTGCTTTCAAAGATAGAATTGAAAACAATTCCATCTCTCATTTTTCCTCAATAGTGGACTTTCATTTTTTTGCCTTTAATGGGACCAAATGCTGCAAGTTTCTGGCTTGGACAGTTCAATCTACAACAACTACATTTTATAAACCAAAATATGTTAAATTTCACTATTCTGACATAAATTACATATTAATCTCTTGGTCATATTATTTGCAAGACAATTTCTTCAGGATAAGTATTGTTATTCCCATACAATCTACATTGATCTCATTTTGTTGTATGTGTATTACATTGTGGAATTTGAACTGGAATTCTTAGACTCCACACATTTTAAATATGAAGTTTGATAATGGATGAAGTTATACCTTATTTTATCAAGTGTTGTTGAGTTTTGTAAGTAGTCTTCATTATTTGCAGGGGTTAAGACCGTTGAACCAATATTGGCCTCTTCAGATTCTCAAGTGAAGGATCTCCATATTCTCAAGCGAAGAATCTATATTTCACCAAATGGATGACCTTTTAGGGTCTACTTTCAGATGTGTGAGGGTGATTAATCTTACATTATGGTTAATCTATAAATAAAATTGTCCATTTGTCCTGGTTGCTTTTGTTACTGCCTACTCATATCAACTTATGCATGTATTAGCATCCATGACCTCTTCTACTTGTCTTTGCCATGACATTTACCTTTAATGTGGTAATCTATGATCTTTCTTACCAATAGCTGACACACTAACATCAGAGTTGGGTGGGATTGGTTATTTTGTTTAGTCATAGTCATGTAGGATCTTTGGAAATGAATAGTGCAACCTATTATACCCAATGTGTAAAATCCATGATAAAGCTGATATAGATGACTAAGCCACTCATTGCAACTCTATAAACATATCATATCAACCCAATCCTTACCTTTTTGAAGTCTGTGAAAATAACTTTTCAAGTAATCTTAACTACAAAGTGTGCCCCTATTTGAGATTCAGCTGAGTGACTCCCAATCCTGACAACAGTTAATGAGTTCCACATAGTTGGAATTTAATATATAAGATAACAATATAGTAAAATGAGGGAAGATATTTCTACTAGTTTAACCATCTTCTGCAAATAAAATCCACTTATAATCTGAACTACTATTGTTAGTCCATCCACTCAACATAGAGGTATAGAAAAATGGCCTTTGGAAGAATATTGCTAATACTATTAAGATAATTTGAACTACAATTGTTAGTCCATCTGAATAATTTTGCACTAACTTGGAGATGATGGCATAACTAAAAGAGTAATATTTTTATATTCTCAGGTTTGCAAATTGTTGTCATTGCTTGCTACAGCCAATATGTGTCATGGTTCACCATTGTTTATGTTCTTGACTTTTGTTTTGAAAGCTATATATTTGGTTAATATATGTATAAATACTTTTTTGGTATAATTGTGGAGATCATATGATGTATTTCACCAAGGGTTGCCATCATTTATCTAAGGCATTACTTCCATTGATCACATCAATAGGATTCTTGGAATCAGATTCAGTTACTTATTGTGCCCATGCTCCAGGACATTTACTGCCCTTGTAGTATATGCTAGAGCTCCGCCTAACAGATAAACAATTAGGTAAATTGATCATGAGTTCTTCATTTAAATTATCATCATTGTCCCTCATTAACCCCATTCCGTCTTATGGGTTAAAGGTTTTGATACACCATAACGTGCAGTAATAGGTTGCAGATAGAAGAGAATGTAGACCGGGACAACTTCCTGTTACATGTATACACGAGAAGTAAGTATACAAATATTCCTTCTTGATTATGTTTTGCCATCATGTTCCTTATTGTGGCCATTATAGTCATCAAAACCAACAAAAATCACAGACTTTAGAGACTACTACCACATTCCAACTATCCAGGTTGAATCTATAAGATTTCGGATTTAAGTACATAGAATTTTTTATTCCAATTGTATGTACGAGTATGTACATTTTCTTGAATAGGACTTATCAGTGTCTATTTTGTTCTTGTACACCTAGACAATCTAAAGGTTAAGAATTTTTATATTCATTTCCATTTTATGCCTTATGTTATCCATCTTGACTAACATGTATAATTCTTTGGCTTATACAATATATGAGTATGATTCAGATATATTCAATTGGTATTTGCAGCTCGTGTATGCTTCTAGAATGGTAAATTTATTTCTGTTTTGTCCTTGTTCAGCCTTTTGAATATGTATAAAACTTGAACTATAATAGGTATCATTTACTAAAAGAGACTCCTATATTAGCTCACTTCCAATGCGTCTAATCTTTGCATGCAATCAGTAAGAGATGCTGAAGCAAGTTGACGCCATAAAAAGAATATTAATATGTACGAAAAAGAATAACATGTTCCTATTACAACATCCAAGATTTTTATTATCAAATGGATAATAGATCATGTATAGATCATTTTCCTACCACAATGTCCCTGATGTCGAGCCCCGACAATAATAAATGATGTCCAACTACATGTCTCAAAGGTGATAGAGCACCTAGTGGCAGATGTGCAAGATCGGCATAACCGCAATGGTGATCAAACAACTGATGGGTACTAGACCAAAATGGAACCCACAGACCATTGGCTGACATGCATCTTTGGGATTTCATTGGGGACCCTTTTTGAGACATAATCCCAAGAAGAGGAGGAAGATACAAAGGATACAACTACTGATATATGATTTTCAAGGGGGAGGGGACTCCGACTGCATTAACTTGTTGCAATGGTGGCAAAGACACAGTCTTATAGATGTTGAGGTTTGGGTATTTTTACATATGCTTTTTCACTTATAGACTAATAGTCTGGTTTGGAGTTTTGTTAGGTTCATTGTACAAACAAATTTATGTTGGTGGGTGGGTTGGTCCACAATTGGTTTGAAGATAGGTGAGAAGATCATTCAATTGCACTATTGTCTAATTGACATGCAGTAAGATATGGATTTCAGGGTACTCTGACTTTTCAATGTAGGAAAGTCACCAAAGAGGTTCAAACAAGAATAAATGGAATTAGTGTGTCATGATTGAATTCTTCAAAGAGCTATACTCATGAATTGAAATTTACCATCATGTTCATGCTACCTAATGAAACTCTATTATTAATTTCTTTGACATGATTGAATTCTTCTACTGTCCATTCCTATGACAAGAACGGAATTAGTGTGTTCATGTTTCGTACTGGTAAGTAAATATCATTGTGAATGAGAAAATAAGCCCTTCCTGACTCTATTTCATTCGGCTTACTTACTTGTAATAGCTATACCGGTGGTTGGTTGAGTAGTGAATTTAGTATAACAAAGCTTTTAGCATATCAGATTTAGAACAATAATAGTCACTTGTTTCTTCCTATCTTAGACATTTTCTTGTGGAGTTATCTGAGAACCATAGTGCCTGAACATTAACTATTCTTGCTATACTTATTTCATAAACTTAACAATTGTCTGCTCTATCTCCATCTTTGTGAATACTTGCAATTGATTTTAGTCCCCTTAATTTTCTATTTCGGATGTTTGGCACCATGTTATATTACAGATGTGGATATCTAAGGCAAAATACAAGGAGTTCTGCCTAGCCATTGTGCACAAGAAGTGCTTCTATGTGAATTTTGAAGCTTATACAGTCAGGTATTTGTGTGCTATTGAAAAGCAATTGCATGCAGTCTGCTAACCTGATGCATTTTTCGATAGCTTCTGCCATTGCACTGTACCTCACCATATATATGGATGAACTTTATATTCCCATCTCCGAGTTGGTACCACTTGTAGTGTGATGTGTGCTTCCATTCAATTTACTTTAGTACACAACTCCTTGTTTAACCAAACTTGAAGATCGATTATCTGGTCTTCTAGTTCAAGTCAGTGCACATCTCCTAGTTTCTTCGTTCCAAGAAGCAATCTGACATAAATTGGTTTCTCTAATCCTTCTTATTAGGTCTTTCTACCTCACTTGGCTGACTAACAATATATGTTTATAGTCACTTTTATGCACTCCAATAGGTACACAAATACCCTAGGTATCCAAATGGATATGATTATAGGTATCCAGATGGTCTTTTACTTCTTGTTTTCTCCTTGTTTCTCAAGCTTACAGTGACCATCCTACTCAATCCAGTACCCTACTTCCTATCAGTTGTTTATCTAGGAAGGGTATTTATTCATACTGTCATTTAAGCATTAAGTTGCAAATGGAGCCTTGAGAAAGTTATTCTATATCCAAGTATGCTATTGAAGAGGCTTAAATCTTTATGTAAGGAGGCTTCATACCCTCACATATAGCTTTCCTAGCATCCATTCTCAGGTGAACTGGATATGTAACAGCCAATTGTTGGGTTCCACATCAAATTTGAGAAGCTTTGACATGTTATTTGTAATGACTATATTAGGAAGTTGGTTGTGGATGTTATTGTAGCCATCTTCTGATCCCATAGGCATAAGAAGGTAGGGATTTTCTTGGCACTTCAACATGAAGTGGACAATTTGGGCCACTTTTACATGTATGGGTGAACCTTATTGGTCTTTCTTAAGAAACACCTTCAAGTGCACCTAGTACTTCTTTATGTGAAGTTGGTCCAAAGAATGGCCTAAATAGATAAAAAAAAAGGGAAAAACACCATGAAACCATGCATCTATTCCAACAAGAACATGCCATAGAAAAATAAAGCACTTCCAGGTTGGTTGTAAGACACCACACTAGGTCAAATTTAGACTGAAAGTAGGAAGAAACTACTAGGGGATAGAATTATAAACTGCACAGTATGAAGAAAATAACAGGAGAATTGTTCAATTCATAACATTTGGGTGATGATTAAGACTCCCATCACAATTAACAATATAACTTGCAACCACTTATCAGAGAGGGTACAATGACCAAATGTAGGAACTAACTCAGCCATGATTTCATTTCTTATTAGAGGCTTTGTCTTATATTTGTTGGGTAAATATATCATAAATTTGTAGCCCTCTTACATTACTAGTTACTTCCTACGATTGAATACAACACATTTACCTTTTCATTACAAAAATTCTTGGGGTTCAGATTCCATCTCAGGGCCATCCTTGTAGTATTCCCTCTATATAAAAAGTCATTAATGCAAGAATGATATTTGATGAAACTTACATTATCCAACACTGTGTTGGTGCTTCACTTCAACTCGTCCTTTTAATCATGGATTACTCTGGCATTCTCGGCATTAACCTACATTATCATTTTCCAAACAAAAACAACCCTTCTTTCTGAAAGTCTTTGAATAAGCATCAACCAAATCTGGTCAATGACCTACTCAAATTCCCAATCTAAGGGGGCTCCTATCCCTATGTAGACCAACTCTTCTTCAAGTTGATGGTTGATAGATTCCAATGGGTGACTTTAATTATATTTTGAAGTCTGTGAACACATTCAAATTTGAAGTTTCCTAAACCTAGTGTACCTAAAACTTTTTTTGTATGTAGAACACATAATCATGTTACACGGCCAATTTCAGTATTCATGGACAATGATAAACAACTCTATATAGACACCAGCACAAAGGGCAACCTGAAATTTGACAGTTGGGATGATATTCTCGATGGAAATAGGACACTTAGAGGAAAAACCTATCAATATATTACTTGGAAAGATGACTCATGTTCTAGATATGGCACATTCCTTGTATGGGTCTTACACTCTGGTTACTACAAATTATTATCATACTAAACCAATCCCAGGAAGGTATGCAACCCATGTGGTTTCTTTAAGGTTCTTCTAGACTTCTCTTCAGAATATCATAGAGCGTCTTATCTTGGTTTAAACTGTTGATCTATTTGAAAATGGTGGACTGATTTATTGTCTGTTTGTCTTGTTCCCATGCTTGTGAGCTATATATTTTGTAGATTTGATTGTCCATATATGGTGTATGAATATTTGAATTGTAGTATAAGGTTCCTTAGTGTTTCGGCTGTCAATGAACAGTTTTATACATATTTTTTCTGGGTAGCATTTGTCTTCTTGCATTTGGAAAAGAGTTTTGTTTAAATACAAGCTTATTAATTCATTACCAATAATTTTGATATGATCTTGGCATTAGTTCCTTCATGAAATCTGTTGGGTGTGAAAACTATTGGGACTATCAAAGTTTGTTAGTATATATTTTATATGATTCTATAATTGTTCTCTCAGTATTAAAGAGTTGTTTCTTTGGTTATAAATCATGATGCTTGTAGAGAACCAAGTGATTACCCTTCCTTATACCTTGATTGTGTCAAGACTGTTGTGCATTGTAATGCACCACACAGCATACATAGAATGATGGATGCAAAGATTTGGAACCTACAACGATGGAGATCAAGAGCTAGGAAGACCAAAATGGAGATCTGGAGCTCAGTCGCACTGCAATGATAGTGATTTGATTAAGGAGCCAGCAATTGGAAGGTACAATGCCTTCTTACTTGTTTTCTTTCTTCTCTACTTTACCATGATCATATTTCCCTCTTATTCTTAATAAATTAAGGGACAATCATTGATACTTTGGATTTTGTTTTTCCTTAATTGTTCAACTTGATAATGTTTTTTTTTATAATGGAAAAAGGATCATCTTATTATCCATAAAGATCTCCAACGTCTATCCATTTTACGCTATATTTCATACACTTTTCACGGCTGAGATGCTACCTTATGCATTGCTAGATACATGAAACTGGTAACTACAAGCACATAACCAATCAAAACCCTTGCCGTAGATGGAAGTAAATGATCGAAAAGAAACCTTAATTCAACTTGTGTTTTGCTGGCATGATACAAATAAAAGATAAGTCACTTTTTAACTATTTCCAGGATTGATGCCAATGACGTGCATGAATTATTTTCTTAGGCTACTTTCAAGACTTTCAATTGTCGCACCCACCCTGCTTCCTGCATCACTTTCACTAGAATCAAACGCTGACGGAACTACACTCCACTCAGCTGCCTTCTCTACAAGTTTCAGACGGTCCCAACTGAGTGGAAAGCAAAAGGCCACTCCAAGTGTAGAACCAAGGAGCATATTCGACACTCGCCATCTCAAGGAACCAAGCAATATGAGACTAGATACAGTAGTAGTTGCTGAGCCAGCTCTAGCAATGTTGAAGACATCATGTATGCCACGTTGTTCATCAAGAAGATTTTGCAAACCATAAAATGCAGCAGTAAACATTGGTGTTGTATTCAATATAAGGGGCAAGGTAAAATGTCCTCCCCATGTAATTCAATATAAGGGGAAAGGTAAAATGTTGTATGAAAGTATATCATTAATGGTATTGTATTCAATATAAGGGGCAAGGTAAAATGTTCTCCCCATGTAATTCTCAATTGATTATAAATAAAAAGTATTCATACTTTCATAAAAGTGAGTTCGTCTACAATTGACATTCATTTAGAAATAATGATAATGAATTAAAAACTAAATGACTAAAAGCCATGAAAATGTAGTAATACAGAACTAGTAGACATTAGTGGTTTTTTTTATACGCCATTAAACTCAATAAGAACATTTTCGTACAACAACATAATACAAAATAGTGGCATTTGTATAAAAGCCAATTGATGGATAGTGGCATTTTTATAAATGCCAAATTATATTTTAGAGGCATTTATTGGAAGCCACTAAAGCCAAACATGTGGAGATGAAAAAAGTCCCAATTTCCATTACGCAACCACGTGGAGTTGACCTGAAGTTCCTCTAGGTTAGAGGAAATGATCCAGTTAGGATCAAGCTCATTGATAGAATTTATATTATTCAAAAAATTTGACCAAGCATCAGTCTCAGCTCCCGAGTTAACAATTTTGTAGAGGACATCATATAGGTTATCAATGTTGTGCTTGACGAAATCCCACATCGAGGAGCATGGTTTATTGATGATGCAGCCAACACGCATGTACTTCTCCCTCATAACACGTACCTAGAGAATTGGATGTTTTTTCAAAAAGTATAAGACATTCTTTAACATAAGAGAAGTATTTTGGTCTCGACCATCCTTGACGCCTAAGTGACGCAAATTTACTGTGCGTAGAAACGCAAGTGAACGCGTCGAAGTAATATAGGCCTTTGTGAGGCCTGAGTCGAACACAGGGATACGTGAAATCGTCGGAGACTCCTACTAACTACTCACGATCAGCTAAGCCGATTAAATAGTTGAGAGTTGTTTTCTAAATTAAAATAAAATAAAAATAAAGCAAAACAAGCAATCGACTAAATGTTTGGTTTAGTCAATTCAAAGTGAGATCTTTAGGATTGCGGTTTCACCGCGGGTTTTCATTGTATTAAAGTCTATATAGTTACTCAGTTTTATCTCTCTATCCGGGTAGTGGCCTGAAATCAGAATTGCCCACTGTCGTGGTACAATTCACTACCTATGTCTAGGTCGGTTCCACCGTCGTAGTAACATATACCCTAAACTAGGTGCATTAAAAACGACCTCTCGGTATCCACCATTAATCTTACACCACCTTGTTCAAGGGATTTGTCAATTAATGTAAATTCCATCTCTTTTCAACCATTAATTCTTCTTTCAAAGCAATTAAGGTATTAGATTATTATTATGGTGATCAAGCATAACAACATATTTGAGAAAACGAAATTATACCACAGATTTAAGAGATAAGATATGAATTACTATGATAAAACTGTCATACAATGAATTCTCGGGCTACTCCCGGTCCTAAAGACAAAGGGGATTAGCCCCGTATGTTCATCTTAGAGTACAACATGGAGTAGAATAAGGGAAACATGAAGAAAAACGTGATTGAGTGGTTAAACCCCTGAACGGAGAAGATCCAAATGATCCTTGGTGTGGAATACGCGTTATCCCGCCTTTCGGTGGTGGAAATCGTCTTCTCCAGCGTCCAGACTGACTGGGACGTGCTCTCGTGCTCCCTTCTTCTCTCCTTGCTCTCCGGGATGTGTGCAGCGGATAATGATGTGATGATTCCCTCTTGGGCGTCGTCATTAGGTATATTTCCCGAATTAGGTCGCCAATTAATCATAGCCGTCCGATTAAGATCAATCTCAAACAAACTCATATCTGACGGCGTCGATACCATCGACGCAAGTCGATAGTATCGACCCTGCACTGTATCAGCTGGTCTTCTTTTCTTTTCTTTATCGCGACTGATGCTAGCTCGATACCATCGACGAGGGTCGATGGTATCGACTCTCTTAGGCATCACTTTTGTCCTTTTACTGTCGTTGTAGCTCTACTAGTCGATGGTATCGACATATGGGTCGATAGTATCGACTCACTTTTTTGCCAGCAACCTGATGGTATCTCGATACCATCGACATCATGGTCGATAGTATCGACTTTCTTCTGGTCCTTGCAGCTGGCAACCTATGGTCCAGTCGATGGTATCGACCACCGTCGATGGTATCGACGGTAGCAGATACTTTTTTTTCCTGAAATTATCACACGAAACCACATAAGTTCACACAAAGCATATTCTTTTGATAATTAATACTCAAAATGCTTGAAATAGGGGAAATTTGACATAAAGAAGTAGCATAGACCAAAATAAATGAATTATGCAACATTAACCATGAAAATGACTAATAAATGCACAAAACACATATCAAACAAGTCTATAAATGCGACTCAAAATCATCGCATCAAACTCCCCTAAGCTTGAACATTGCTCACCCTCGAGCAACTAAACCTTAAAATAGAATTGCCAGAGTCAACTAAAGAACAAAGCATCACAACAAACATCCCATATGACTCCCACCGGACATTCACATACCGGCCCTCGCTATCCACATAATGATAATTACCCTAAAGGCGACAGTAATCATCCATAAAAGATATCAACCTCAAAACTGATGAACACTATCACATAAGGCAGTTAACATAATAAAATTCGCCGGTCCAGACTTAATGCATCTTGTGATCTCCTATACTACGTTGCTCACCCTAACTACCATCTACATGGAAGCAGTTCTCCTTATATTCACTAGTGAGGAGAAATTCACGGTGGCCTACCAATCCGAGCAACGGGTGGATGGAATGGGTGGCTCATGGAAGAAGTGGAAGCATTATACGGTTTCAACATGCATAAAATAAAAATGCCCTAATGCCTAAGATTAGGTGGAATGATGCATGCACTAACAAGCCATCTCAAAATGAGATGGATATCTAATTAAGCTACATCATGTACTCACTCATCTTAAAATGCAGGTGAGATTATGTTCCTTTCTCCTTCTTATTCTAGTTGCTTCTAAATGACCTTTTTTTTTCAATTTCAGATTTTTTTCAGATTTTTTTCTTTTCTTTTCAAACCCTTATATCCATAATTGACAACGAATGCTTCATGGGGCTTATTTTTTCTACATAACTCGAATATTTGCACTATTTAGAAGGTATGGAACAATTTAATTCACCATTACAGAATAAATGAGGTACATGATATACTTTATGCATAAAAGTTATGAATGCAACTACATGACATGCACCTAAGGGTAATGTGCATGTATACCTATTCTATATTTTTTATTTTTCATGCAAAACATATGAAGGTGGTTGCAATGCAAGTCCTGTCTACATGACATGCAATCAAAAAGGTTAAAACCGTACTTTACTTCCAAGTCTTGGTGGATTGTGAAAAGCAATGAGGTGAACAGATCACAAGACTAATTGACTGAACCTTTGAAAAATATTATGTGTCCCTCCTTACTGACCTGTGTAGTAGTTAAGAGGTTTTTCTCTCTTACTTCAAATTAGAGTCTCATTATCATTTGGTCAGTTTAGGCTCAAACAACCAATTCCGTCCACTTTCATGAATCATTAGGAATGTACCGTTGTGATTTTCTGTTTTAAAGTTGACAAAACCAATCATTTTCTAAGTTAAGTGATCAAAGTTGAACAACACTCAAGCTTGCGAACACTCAAAAAATTTTAGTTTTCCCCTTAATTCCATGCACATGCAACTGAGATGACTCAAGATTAACGACATCCACGATTACACTAGATAGAATGTGGATCCTACAGACAAACTAAAATTGCAGAAAACAAATGACAAGAAACAAAAGCAATAAAACTAAAAACATAGAAAATAAAAGATAGAGTTGTTCCAACACCCCCCCAAGCTTGAATTCGACTATGGCCTCATAGTCAAAAACAATCTTAAAGGTTGGAACAGAGATACCACTTTACTCTTCAGGTGGAGGTTGGCACTGCGGAGCTGTAGGGTCCCAAGAAGGATACTCCCCCTGGAAGCTCGAATCAAACTGGGCCCTAGGTGGAGGTTGTGGATAGCCTCCAAAGTAATTTTGGCTCCAATAGTGGTCGTAAAAGGGCTGTTGTTGCATCTCCATCTATTGCAACCGATCATGAATTTGTTGTTGGTTGTCAAGGAGAAGACGCTCGTTCTCGAACATTGCCCTTTGATTGTCCAGTAATCGGTTTGTAGTGTCTTGAATACCGGTGTACATCGCCATGTGATGCTGCTGCGTCTGTTGTATGTCGTTCAGCATAGCATACATGCCCTGCATCCAGTAGGCATCCTCACTTGGCTGTGAGGGCGGTGGTGGTGGTGGAGGTTGTGATGATGAAGATGCACCCGGATGCATCCAAGGACGCTTCCGTGGTGCCACTCGAGCCCGAAGAGGTGTGAAGGCCTCCTCTTCCTCTTTAGCCTCATCGTCATTGTCGTCGTCGTCGTTGCTGCCGTCTTCATCGGAGTCAGCAATGGCTATGATAGGCCATCGGAAGTGTTGCGCCCCTTCGATGTTGAAGACCGTATCGGGAAGCAAGCATTCTTGGTAAGCATGGTTGATATGGCAGTGCGCATACGCCAAACCATCTCGAAGAAGGATGAGGTTGGAGCGGTGCAGATTTTGCAAGTTCACCTTGCTCCTGGTGGAGAGAGGAGTAAGCTGCTGGAAATTCAACCCAAGGTAGAAGGCCAGCTTGGTGATAAGCTCGCCAAAGTGAATTGGCGCTTTCCATGTACTCCTCTTCACCGCCAAAACCCGTTGCAAAAAGAAAGTGCCCCAGTTGCATTCTTGGCACTTCAGGAGTTTATACAAGAAAAATAGGTCCGTCTCCTGAAACTTGCTGAGGGCCAGATCACCCCTAGCAAACAACGTAGAACTCAACATCTGGTGAAGTATCCGGACGAAGGGGTGCTCGAAATCAGCTACCACAGCATTATGGTAGCTCACTGACTTGCCTGGCTGTACCGTCACCAGCTCGGCGAAGATCGCATCGTACTTGGTGCGGTTGTCCGGTCGCCGGTAATCATGTTGCGAGTGATTCCAGTTGAAGATCTTGTTGAACTGTCGGAGTGTAAGGGTGTAGTCATTGTTGTACAGCCGGAACGACACCCGGCCCTTGATCCACTCGCGGTCGGTGGCTATGACGTCGTTGGGTATGACGCAGACGTCCAGTGACGCCATGAACTCAGCCACCAACTCCTTGTAAGTAGGCCACTCGCCGAAAAATGGTTGGCCATCTGCATGAAATTCCAGCTCGTCAGGCCGTCTTCCCGTGTGTCGGGCCTGTCCCCTCAAAATGTAGTCGAGGTTAGCTTCGAACCCCAAGTTGCGGATGGTTTCCCGTTCAACATAACGGGTCGGCTCGATCTTCCTTTTTAAGATCTCCTCATAGATCTTCTTGACTTCCGCGGATGGATGGATCAACCGCGGGCATGCGATTGACACGGTCGGAGGTGGCACGAATTCTAGGATCTCCATCGGGTTGGCACGTGACGATGATGCACCAGCAACATGCACCATGATCGCGACAGAAAGAGGAATAGAAAGGGAGCTCGGTGAAGATCGGAGAAGTGAATCTCCGCTCAATGAAGAACTTGCTCGGTGTTGCTTCTCGTCGGGCTTGGATAGCTCTGGAACACGCTCGGCACAAGTCAAGGAGAATTGCACTGGAGTTGTGATGTCATCTGACGCAAATACTCCTCATATATAGCCATGGCCGGTGCTACTGTATGCCCATCGATACCATCGACGCGAGTCGATGGTATCGACACGGGTAGCACGATCCGTACCTCCGCAAGTATCGACGGTTGTCGATGGCTGGATCTGCGGGGCCCGGATTGTTGACGCGTCGATACTATCGACGCAAGTCGATGGTATCGACTCGTCCCCCGGATCGACTTCCTTGTTGCTGCGATCATCGTTGATCTTTCCTCACAGACCGTTGACGTGGCGTGTCGATACTATCTACGCGAGTCGATAGTATCGACTCTCTGATTAGGGCAAACCCTCGTGAGGCCTGACCGCCACCTTCTTTGCATGAATGTTTCGATACCATCAACCTACCCGTCGATGGTATCGACTTTCCTGAGACGATTCATTCTGAAAATCTCCAGAGATCTCGCGAGTATCGACACCCATGTCGATACCATCGACCTCTGCTTGTGATCTGCCTGTTGGTGTGTCGATACCATCGACGAGGCCATCGATAGTATCGACGCAGTGTGATTCCTGCAGTCGCCAACCTATACCATGGTTGATACCATCGACACAAGGGTCGATGGTATCAACTTTCCTGAGACCTGCACAAGTAGCAAACGATCACGGTATCTTTTTTTTTTACACTACAACTAAGTTAAAACAAATCAAACTACAAATGTAAAGGAACTAAACTAAAGTACCAATGGTTGGGTTGCCTCCCAACAAGCGCCCTTATTTAACGTCTTAGGCTAGATGACTTGAAGCTCCTCATCAACTTGGAACATTGGAGAAGGTGACTAAAGGATCGTGTGGCAGCTTGAACTCCACTCGATCTTGATCAATCCCCAAGGTCAAAGTACCTCTCCCAATTGCAGTGACTATGTCGGTCGTTGCTTGAAACGGCCTACCTAATAGCATCTCGCAACTTTGAAGTTGTGGCATATCCATGATGACGAAATCTACCGGAAAGATGAACTTGTCCACCTTGACGAGTACATCTTCGCAAACTCCGTATGGCTTTACAATGGACCCATCCGCCAACTCAATAGTTGCCGCTGATCTTTTCATTTCCTTCAACCCAAACTTTTGAAATGTGGATAGTGGCATACGATTAATGCTCGCGCCCGAATCACACTGAGCTCGTGGAAAGTGTTGATTGCCTATACAACATGGAATATGAAAGCTTCAGGGGTCTTTCTTCTTCTGTGGCAAACTCCCATGGATGATTGAGCTCACCATTTCATTCATCCGGCAAACATTTGTGTCTTTAATCCACCTCTTCTTGTTGATGATTTCTTTGATAAACCTCCCATAGGCGGGAATCTTCTCAATCATTTCCACTAACAGAATATTAATATGAAGTTTCCTGAACATCTCCAAGAATTTTCTGTAATGTCGATGCTCTTTCTTCGGCCTAGGGCTGTCCGGACTAGACACAACTGCCTCATTCCAATGCTTATGAGGTGGCACATATGAGCTTTTTGGGGCAAGCTCCCCTAAGCTTGCTTCAATGACTTCTTCTGGCGTCGACTTTGTCGGATCATCTTCAACATGTATAACTTGTAGTGGCTCCTCTCTCGCAGTAGATGTACCTGCACCTTGACAAAGTGTCTTCACATGCTCTTCTTGGGGCGCGACCATCATGGGCTCTTGGTGGGATTTTCTAAAAAGATCATATCCGCCTGGTAGGACATAATGACTGTGAGGATACGGTATTTCCAGTATAGCCTCTATATCAAACACCATTTTACTTTTGTCCTTGATATCTGCCACCAGGGGTTCTTCCTCATTAATCATAGACATATATATTACTTGATGATGTGCTTGAACCACATCTGCATTCCCAGCATGTCTCTGCTGATTGGCATGCTTTATGGCCACCACTTCATTTGAAATTTGGGTCACGGTGGTTTCTAGAGCCCTCATTTGTGCTCTGTGACTTTGCAGTGTTTGCCCAAACTTGGTCAAGATGTCACCCTGGGACTGCAGTTGTTTACTGAACATACTCATCATCTCATGATTCTGCTGCACCATTTGACTAAGGAACTCTGTGCTTTTATCTTCAGCTCTCAGTTGTGGCTTTGCATCAGGATCTTGTAGGAAGTTGTTGGGATCCTTCCATGAGAACTTCTTGTCCCTCCTCCAAGCATAATCATTATTTCTATAGCCCTATTGTTGCATGAATTTGACTTGGGCTTCCTCATCAGATGATGCATCTTCCTTGGCAAGAAATTTCTTGGCTAGAAGATCTAGCTTGTCATTCAGCTCCTTTATGGCCCTAGACTCACCTGCAGCTTTGACTTGTTCCGATGCATCCCTATCGCCCCAAGATTGCTTTTTCGCCATATTCTTCAGAATCTCCCAGCACCTTGTGTCTGTTTTGTTTAAGAAAAATCCTGACCCTACTGAATCGAGTTTACTTCTATCATGCTCGGAGAGAGCAAAATAGAAGATTTTAACTTGCTTCTCCTTATCCAGACCATGGTGTGGGCATCTCCTTAACATAATTTGAAAACGTTCCCAAGTCTTTGAGTAGGTCTCACCTGCTTTCTGAGTGAAATTGTGAATTTTTCTGATCAAATCGTTGGTCTTCTCGGGCGGAAAGAACCTCTCGAAGAAAACCTCCACCATGTGGTCCCAAGACTCCACGTATTCATCGTCCAAGTTGTGTAGCCATTCGCGCGCATTTCCCGCTAGAGAACTCGGGAAGAGCTTCAAGTAGAGCACATCTTGTGGAAATCTGTCGATTTTTATCATATCACAATTCTCCACAAATTGACTTATGTGTGCGACGGGGTCTTCATTTTTGAGCCCATGGAAAGCATTCGACTTCACCAAGTTGATTAAAGCCGGATCAATCTTGTATGTTGGAATATTCACCGCTTACTTCTTGATCGGCCCCTTGGAAGCGGATGAGGAAGAAGCCTTGATCTTCTCCCATATTGTTTGTGGCTCGTCCATCTCTTCTTGTTCAGGTTCAGAAACTATATCCTCCAGCTGGTCTTGATTATACTCGTCCTCATCTTCCGATCCCAGCAGCGGAACCTCTGGTGCATGCCTCGTGTAGTCTGTACTACGCGTTTGCACCATGCACAGTACCTGCAAATAGAAAAATTAAATTTAGTACAGTGCTTGATGATTGCAAATATTTAGAAAATAGATTATGAATTTCTGAAATTTAAAAACAAATGTGGCCTAGAGTGGCCTCTTGTAGCACTCGTAGTGTCGACAATTCACCGTATCCCGGCAACGGCGCCAAAAACTTGACGCAAATTTATCGTGCGCAGAAACGCAAGTGAATGCGTCGAAGTAATATAGGCCTTTGTGAGGCCCGAGTCGAACACAGGGATACGTGAAATTATCAAAGACTCCTACTAACTACTCGCGATCAGCTAAGCCGATTAAATAGGTGAGAGTTGTTTTCTAAATTAAAGAAAATAAAAATAAAGCAAAACAAGCAATCGACTAAATGTTTAGTTTAATCAATTCAATGTGAGATCTTTAGGATTGCAGTTTCACCGTGGGTTTTCATTGTATTAAATTCTATACAGTTACTCAGTTTTATCTCTCTATCTGGGTAGTGGCCTGAAATCACAATTGCCCACTATCGTGGTACAATTCACAACCTATGTCTAGGTCGGTTCCACCTTCATAGTAACCTATACCCTAAACTAGGTGCATTAAAAATGACCTCTCGGTATCCACCATTAATCTTACACCACCTTGTTCAAGGGATTTGTCAATTAATGTAAATTCTGTCTCTTTTCAACCATTAATTCTTCTTTCAAAGCAATTAAGGTCGTTAGATTATTATTATGGTGATCAAGCATAACAATATATTTGAGAAAACAAAATTATACCACAGATTTAAAAGATAAGATATGAATTACTATGATAAAATTGTCATACAATGAATTCTCGGGCTACTCCCGGTCCTAAAGACAAAGGGGATTAGCCCCGCATGTTCATCTCAGAGTACAACGTGGAGTAGAACAAGGGAAACATGAAGAAAAATGTGATTGAGTGGTTAAATCCATGAAAGAAGATCCAAACGATCCTTGGCGTGGAATATGCGTTCTCCCGCCTTTTGGTGGTGGAAATCGTCTTCTCCAGTGTCTGGATCGACTGAGACGCGCTCTCGTGCTCCCTTCTTCTCTCCTTGCTCTCCGGGATGTGTGCAGCGGCTAATGACGTGATGATTCCCTCTTGGGCGCCGTCATTAGGTATATTTCCCAAATTAGGTCGCCAATTAATCACAGCCGTCCGATTAAGATCAATCTGAAACAAACTCATATCTGACGGCGTCGATACCATCGACGCGAGTCGATAGTATCGACCCTGCACTGTATCAGCTGGTCTTCTTTTCTTTTCTTTATCGCGACTGATGCTAGCTCGATACCATCGAAGAGGGTCAATGGTATCGACTCTCTTAGGCGTCACTTTTGTCCTTTTCTCGTCGTTGTAGCTCCACTAGTCGATGGTATCGACATATGGGTCGATAGTATCGACTCACTTTTTCGCCAGCAACCTGATGGTATCTCGATACCATCGACATCCTTGTCGATAGTATCGACGTTCTTCTGGTCCTTGCGGCTGGCAACCTGTGGTCCAGTCGATGTTATCGACCACCGTCGATGGTATTGACGGTAGCAGATACTTGTTTTTCCTGAAATTAACACACGAAACCACATAAGTTCACACAAAACGTATTCTTTTGATAATTAATACTCAAAATGCTTGAAATAGGGGAAATTTGACATAAAGAAGTAGCATAGACCAAAATAAATGAATTATGCAACATTAACCATGAAAATGACTAATAAATGCACAAAACACATATCAAACAAGTCTATAAATGCAACTCAAAATCATTGCATCACTAAGCCACTCACTCCCTTGGGGGGTGTGAACTTCTTCCATGAGACCAGAGAAAATTTCTTCTGGTCCCTCTCGTTGAACCAGATGTAGTCTTTGAGTGCTTATTAATTTCATCACAGAGAAAATTAGAAAGGCGTACAACCTGCATAGAATAGGTGGGTATGGCATGAATTTTAGACTTAGTGAGGGTGACCCTTCTTGAAAATGAAGGGTTTCTTTTTTGACCAGCTATTCATATGTTCCCTTATAGTAGTTGTGATGTGCTTATGTGTGCTATTTTTTAGATAATGATGTGGAATTGGAACACTAAAATATCAACCTATATTTTCCATTCTTTTAATAACAATCTGATGTGAGATATTACATTCTCTCTACACATGTGGTGTTTGAGAAAGAGAAGCAACAAGACTTTTCATTTGAGATAACTTGCCCCGAGACCTTCCAGTAGGCATTCAAAACAATATGTGCTTGTTTTGTATCACCTTCTAACATTAGCAGGATATCATTGGTGGAGAAAACATGAGTAAGTAGCATACTATGTCTTGTAAGGAGGATGAGTTTCCAATGCTTCTCAGGGACACCCGTATTGATTGCTTGGGAGAAGAACTTCATACGCAATACAAAGATGTATTGACTAAGGGGGTCACCTTGTTAGACACCCTTGGAAGACATGAAGGACACAAGGGGAAAACCTTCCCAAATGATAGAATTCCTACCTATGGAGATTATTTGCATACTCAAGTTGATTTTCATGGTTGGCAGTACATAATTCATAAGGGTTTGGACGAATGACCATTTCAAACAATCAAATGCATTTGAGAGGTCTAATTTGATACTAACTTACATTCTACCACTATTTTTTTATCTTCATGGAATGGATCTCCCATTAGAAAAGCAAGCAAATATCATTTATATGTCGTCCAAGGATGAAGCTTGATTGCATGTCTACAATCTATGAATTGAGATATGGCTTTAGGCATTCCACTAATATCTTAGAGATTAGCTTGAAACATGAATTGTTTAGAGAGATGTGTCATATGTCACTACAACATTGGGGGTTCCTAGTTTTTAGGATGAACACCATGCATGAATATGATATCATATGGTTGAGGCAACTAGTGTTGAAGGATTTTTGGATTATAAGGACAACAGAGCTTCCCACCTTGTCCCAATGAGATTGTATGAATTCTTTGTAAATACTATATGGACTAGGAGCCTTGGATGGCACCATTAAGAAGGTGTTTTCTTAATTTCATAGTGGCCAAATGTGCAATCAGGAAGTTTGATGTTTGATCACATAAGATATCATATGATTCAACATAAACTTCAATACCACCCAATCTAGTAGTCCCAGATTCATCTATAGACATAATTTTTAGAAATGGCCTTAGACAATCTCCTTTTATGTCGAAGTAGAATTGACTCATTCACCATCATCATTGCGCAAATGATTGATCTTGATGAAGTTTCATCGTGCCTTGAAATAGGTATGGATAAATTTTGTGTTACCATATCCATATTACATCTAGTGAATATGAGACTTTTATTGCCAATCCGTCTCCTCGCACAATAGGACAGAGGAATATTATTCCTACAAATCAACAAAGAGAAGATTTTGAGCAATAGTAAGATTACAATTGTCAATTACCTGACACCAGTCAACTTGTACAATGATTGAGGATCTTTTTTCATGCTTCCTAATGGAGATGAATTTCTCCCACTTAAGAGTAGTATGCTTGAATGGGGGAGGGTGTTGAGGAAGGGTAAGGACTTGTCCCAACACAAAAACAGTGACTGGAAAAAGATGGGAGATCACCCAGCTGGCTTTGGTCTTGAAGATTGTCAGCCTAGCTTCAATAGCAGAGGAACTTGATAGAAGGATGGGGTTATGATCAGAATATAACTTGGGAGATATAGTTGATTTGAATCCTCCCTGAATGGAGACCTATTGATTGTTAGCAACAACTATGTCCAACTTTTCAAGGAGTTTTTGGTGCTTGAAAGTATGGAAGTGGCCACACTTTTTGACTTCAGTGAGGCCAATATAGATGACCAAGTTATTAAACATAGAGCTATTCCAATGGTCAAACTGACATACTTTTTGATGATATATCTAAGATAGTATTAAAATTTCCAACTATGGCTTAGGTACCAATAATTTGATGTGAGATATCCATAGGTCTATCCAAATTGTGCTTCCTTTTATAGGGGTTCAGGCTCCCATATATGAAGGCGATATTCCATTTTCCATTAACCTTGTAATGGATTAATTGGTGGTGATTAGAGAGGATCTCAAGGTCATAGAGGGTTTTATCCTGCAAGATACAAATGCCACTAAAAAATCCAAGGGCTTTGACTTTGTGTGCAAAGAATAAACCAAGTCCTTGATGACAGATTCATCATATGTACCATTGCACCTAGTCTCCAAAAGAACTAGGTCAGGAAGTTTTTGAGTCAGCTTATATTCTCTGAGTAGATGACTCTTTTCATTGGAGAAAGATCATTGGACATTCCAAAATAGTAATTTGGTCATTAATATATAGAGAGGGGATGATTTATATGAAAGAAACCCGTAGGCGGCCCACTTCCAACAAGATCAGCTAAATTAGTATCAATAGCAGTCTCAACATCCTCCACCTTAAGATTTTGTGCTTCAAAGGACAATTGCTTGTTGAGTAATTAGAGCTTATTTGGCCAACCAACTAAGCAATCTTCCCTTTTTCCTTTCTCTACCTGGGCTAACAATAAGATTTTGGTAAACTATCTTCCTATCATGGAGTATGACACCACCACCGCTATTGATAACGTCTAATTTCATACACTTTTTGCACATATTTTATACCTCTCCAAACATATCTTTTATAGACTTTTCCACTTATTTTAGCACTTTTATGTCGAGAATCTTAATTGAACACTTTTTCCATCCTTGTAGGGCCACATCAAGCCACGATCGTGGTCAACACCTTGACCATGACTCATCAACCATCAAGGACCCTCCCATTGCGGCTGATGCCACTAATCACACCAATGCTTCATGACTACAATGCAGTGCTCCCTTTTGGTCGTGGGCTACAAACTGCATATCAAGACTGAGGAAGTCGCGACCGAGGTAAAGCCATACCTCGACCAAGGTGAGACCTCGACTGACCATTGTGGTGGCTTCGAACAAGGACAAGCCTTGAAAAATACCAAGCCTCAACCATGGTGTGAATGGTTAAGTTGGTGGGAAACACCTATAAATAGACCCCACCTTGACTTGACGCATCATCAGATCATCAAAGACCACAAAGTGCTGCCAAATTCCATACCCACTCTCATCCATCAAATCAGTCTTGGATCTCCAAAGGCAGAAGCTGAGGAGAGAGATAATTGAAGGCCCCTCTCCCTCAAAAGAAGGAGAACTTCCACACTGTCCATTCCAGATCTAGATTCAAAGGAGTACTTTTTTCTATCTCCATCTTCTCTCTCTCTTCTTGATCTATCATATCTGTTACGTTATACCCCTTTCCTCTTCGTGGTTATGATGTATTTATCATTCTGTAGTGTCGTTATGATGCACATTAACATGTGTGGCTAAACACTTAACTCAGGTTGGGAGTAGCCACTAAGGCTCTCCCAACATATATATTCTTGCTCCCCTTTGAATATATATATGCTCTTATCAATATTATATCCATACATTTGTTATTAGTGCTTCACTTGTATGATTAGCTACCATCTTGTTATGTTTGTTCATTGGTATCTCGAAAGAGTAGTATCTTATTTATCTGGTGTTATGGAGTAGTATGAATGCATGAGAATTTTGGATTGCTAAAGCTTATGATAATATGGTTTTCTTTGTGGTTGTAAGGTTGTTATCTCGAGAGGGAGGCCACCTTAGATCCTAGATCTATCCTTATTTCGAGAGAGGAGGGTATATACATTTCTATGATTGCTTGTAATCTTAATAGGAGTATACATAAGGGAGTGAGTTTTGCATGTTGGTGAGAGACCTTAGTAGGTGAAACTCGATCCGAGTTCCCTTACATACCTTTGCTTCTTACTATTCATTCTTGTTTTCTCTTATTGTTATTTTCTTTCTTTATTTTAACTTTCTTATTTTTTCTTGAGAACCATCATTCCTTAGGAAACAACCTTTTTAAACCATCTATTTATACAAAGTAAATGAGTGTGACACCATGTGTTCTTAACACCTACTAACCTTGTCTCTATGGTTCGACCCCAATTACTACATCAGACCCCATATAATAGTTGTGGGGGCTTGAGTGGCGGGTTACTAACTTAAGAGTTTGACTACTCTGGATCCGCTCCATTTTAGATGCGTGATTTAGGTCAGTCAATGACCCCCCAGTGGAATTTGTCTGGTGGCTAAGTAGGTTCTAGTTGGTTGTTTGTTCCATCAAAAAAAATTATAATATGTTCTATTTGGGTATATAACACTCAATACAAAATTATAGGCATTGGGCAATGTCATCTAGCATTTCTAGACCCTAGCTTCAACTTTGTTACACTAGGCATAGCTTTCTTACCCCTTCAAGGTGACACGATTCATGGTGCTCCACTTCCCAACAATTTGGATCGCGTCACTATTAGGCTTGCCTACTCACCTTGGAGATATACATCATTGACATATGCCCATACGGATCATGACAAAATAGGAGATGCAAATGGTGGTGTGGTTGTTTGTCCTTGAACCAGATTTTTCAATGAAAATATATAATAGAATTTTATTAAATTTGTATTTGTGATTTTTTTCTATTTCTATATATAATTGGTAATAGATACAAGAATTCATGAAAATTGTAGTACCTAACAAATCCCCCTATTGTTCCTTATCAATTACCTACTTGGATATCAAATGATCTATTAGAATTTTGAGGTCCTAAATCTAGGGAATTGTCTCTTTGATTAAAATTTAGAGTGTATGAGTGTGAGATCATGAGTGCTTAACACCTGCTAACCTTATCTCTATGGTTTGACCCCGATTAATATGTCAGACCCCATATTTTAGTTGTGTGGGCTTGAGTGTCGGGTTATTATCTTAAGAGTCTGACTACTCTAGATCTGCTCCATTTTGGATGCCTGATTTAGGTCGGTCAACGTTTTGGCACCGTTGCAGGGGACAAGGCAAAATGACACTGTTAAGAACATGAGTCCAGTCACTATTCTCCCGTGCCTCAAGCTTAGCAATAAGCTTGACCACAAAGTAACCTTAAATCTTCTACCCTACGATTACATAGAATAGTTTTTTTTAACACATCTAGTTTTCTAACTTGACAATGCGGTCTATTCAGGGAACTCAGAGGGAAGAAGATCTATTTGATTTTTCACTTTAACCTCGAGTCACCATGCTGCCTCGTATGGACGATACTCTCATTGGGGACAAGTAGAATGTAAGTGTTCAACATGACCCCCCACCACATGGGATGGATGAAGATAGAGATGGTCATTACTTAGACGATTGTCAACATCAGGAAGAACATCGTGAAGAAGAACAATGTGGTAATGAACAACACAATGAACAACGATGCTACCATCGCCATAGAAGGCACCATCACAATCACTATGACAATGAATGTGAACGCGAT
Organism: Alisma plantago-aquatica; assembly: GCA_963693085.1. Taxonomy (NCBI): domain Eukaryota; kingdom Viridiplantae; phylum Streptophyta; class Magnoliopsida; order Alismatales; family Alismataceae; genus Alisma; species Alisma plantago-aquatica. The sequence continues at coordinate 1,866,210,126 of OY856409.1, read as the reverse complement.
GACTGGGATAGTGAAAGTCAAGATGATGAAGAAGGATAAACTCTTAGAGAGTTGGTATCACTTCAATGCAGCAAACTTCGAATTAAAACCAGTTGTAATCTCAATGATCCAGAACAAACCTTTCAGAGGAAATTCGAGAAGTGAAAATCCATACTATCACCTCAATGCCTTCAAAAATATGTACGATACCATTAAGATGAGGGGAGTTCCTCAAGAAGTGATATATTTTAAGGGGTTCAACTTCTTCCTTGAAGATAAGGCTCTGTCCAAGTACCTCAACCTTCCTCACCAATCCATAGATGGGTGGAGACCCCTTGCAGATGCCATTGTTACTAAATTTTATCCTATTTAGAGAACTATCCTCAACATGTCGAAGATCACTTTTTTGCACAAAAGTTGGGACAAAACCTGCATGAGGAATGAGAACTCTTTCAAGTGTATCAGAGGGACTGTCCGCACCATAACAATTGTAAGGGGTTCCTAGTGACCACCTTCTACAATGGGTTGACTCCTACTGATAGGACTTCATTGAATGCAGCTGCTGGCAGTGACTTTCTTGGAAAGAAGCCAAGCAAAACTATGAAGATAATAGACAACATGCCTACACTACAAGAAGACATGGATTATGACATAAATGATAGAGGATCGGAAAAGAAAGTAGGATCTGAAGGACCATCAATTGAAGCTAAGGCCTTGGAAACTATTACAGCCCAAATTCTAAAAATTGCCACTGATGTCAAACAGTTGAAATACATTGGGGCTAAAGGCAAGAAGAACACAGAGGAAGCCATGAAGTGTGTTACCTATGGAGAAGGAGGGCATGGAATTGACAAATGTATCTATATCTGGCCAGAGGAGAGCAATGAAACTGAAAGTGAAAAATAAATTGAGAATGTCTCCTACGTTAACTTCGAACGACAAGACCATCATAGGTTTAATTCTGGAAACAATGAAGCTACAGAGAATGTGCATCAACTGGGTAGTTTGTCTAAACCTCCTCTAGGATTCAAGAAGAAAGGAGGACCAACCCAATACACCAAGACTACTAATTACGAGATGAACAAGAACAACTATCAAGGTCAGAACAAAAATGTGAGTCGACAAGGGCAAGGACAAGGCCTAGTGCTGAGCCAAGCCAAGGAAAACAACCAAGCTAATATGATTGCTCAAATATTCAACTTCACAAAAAGGAAAGCTTCGTTGAATAATCAACTCTCTCAAAGTGCTCTCACAAATTCAGGAGTGCTAACTACCATGCAAACTCAAATGGTTTACAAGCAAACTCACCAGAGGTAGATTGATCAGCAGCTTGCACAACTAGATGAGCTCATGAAAAATTCTTTTGGGAAGATCCCATCAAATACTGAGACTACAAAAATGGATACTCTCTGTATGAGAGAATGTTGAAAATTCCTAAAACTAACAACACCGAAGGAGGAAGCTGTGTTAATCAGCAGTCTGAGAATCAGAAGGCAATAGAAGAATCAAAAGGGAAAGAACAAGCTATAAGTAGCAAAGAAGTAGGGTCACACAAAAAGAAGAAGGAAGAAGAGAAAAAGATCTCGGATCCTATAGGATACGTCCTTTCAAAGAAAAATACATATGCCCTAAGAGTTCCTTTCCCCTATAAGGTTATAAAAGCACACTTAAAGAAGAGATACAAAAAGTTCATGGAAGTTGTAAATAAGGTACACTTAGATGTGCCCTTACTCGATGCAATAGAAGAAATGGTGACCTACACAAAATTCTATAAAGACCTTCTCACAAAGAGGGGGAGAGGAGACCACATGGAGTCTATTCAATTGGCAAAAATGCCAATTGCTTTCATACAAGTTGAGCTACCAACCAAGAAGAAGAACCCTAGAGCATTCAACATGCCTTTCTACGTCAGAGACAATGTGAAGAGAACAGGGCTAGCCGACTTAGGAGAGAGCATTAGTCTAATGCTCTTGACTCTAGCACAAAGGCTTGGACTGATAGACATGGTGAAAACGGGGATAAGAATCGAGTTGGTAGATCACACCTTCATGAGGCTTGTCGAAATAGTTGAAGATGTTCGTATATGGGTTGGATAATTTTTCATACCATGTGATATAGTGGTAATAGACATGGTTGAGGACTCCAAATGCCCTATGATATTTGGGAGGCCTTTCCTCACAACAGGGAGAGCCTTAATAGATGTTGCAAAAGGAATCATCACACTATGAGTGGGGAATGATCACTTGGATTTTCGGGTACAAGATGCCATGAGGGGACCATCTCTATCTGAGTCAGCCTACTTCATGGACAGCTACAATCAGTATTGCGAAGAGGTACAAGAAGATAAGGCAATTGTTAATCCCTTAATGTGAGCCGTAAATAGCTAGGATCCTACTATGGAGGGCTAATAGGTTGTAGAAATCTTAGACTACCTGAACCAACCCAGAGAGGAATCCAACGACGATGAGGAGATAATCGAGATAATGAAGTACACTTCGTTGGAGCAGACAGCTGAGGAGTAGGAAGCAACGAAGCCCAAGCTAGAAAACCTCTTCCAGAGGGGCTGGAAGATGAATTCCTAGATAAACAAGTGAGGAATCCAGTGATTGTTAATGCCAACTTAATAGACGACCAAATGGAGAAGTTGCTAAATGAGCTAAGGATGCATAGAAAATCCATAGGGTATTCTGTAGAAGACATTAGAGGCCTCAACCCAGCTTTATGCATGCACGAAATTCACCTTTAAGAAATGGCCAAGCCCCTAGCTCAACCAAAAAGAAAGCTAAACCAAATGCTAAAAGAGGTTGTGAAGAAAGAAGTTATAAAGCTACGAGATGTTGGGATCATTTACGCCATAAGCAACAACAATTGGGTTAGTCCTATCCATGTGGTACTCAAGAAGGGTGGAATGACAGTCATATGAGGGGAAGATGGAGATGAAGTCTCCACAAGGATAGTGATAGGATGGCGCATGTGCATCGACTATCACAAGATAAATACAACCACTAAGAAGGATCACTTCCCTTTGCCATTTATCGACCAGGTCCTAGAGAGGCTAGTTCACCATGACTACTTTTGTTATCTGGATGGATATTTGGGTTTTTACTAAGTACCTATTCACCCTGACGATCAAGAAAAGACCAAATTTACCTGCATTTATGGCACTTATGCCTTCCGAAGAATGGCGTTTGGCTTATGTAACACACCAATGACTTTTCAATGTTGTATGATATCCATGTTTTTAGACTTTCTAGAAGACATTGTAAAAGTCTTCATGGATGACTTTTCTACATATGGGACATATTTTGATGCCTATTTGAGAAATCTATATTTGGTGTTGTAATATTGTAAAGAGAATCACCTTGTCCTAAATTGGGAGAAATGTCACTTCATGGTTCAAGAAGGTATTGTGATTGGATATAAGGTCTCAAAGAAAGGAATTGAAGTGGATTTAATCAAAATTGATGCCATATCAAAACTCCCACCACCAAAGTCGGTCATTGGAGTGTGAATCTTCTTGGGACATGTAGGATACTATAGAAGGTTCATAAAAGACTTTTCAAAGATCACCAAGCCATTAACAAATCTGCTGATAAAGGATGTTGAGTTTGAGTTTACCACTGAATGTCTAGATGCCTTTAATACCCTCAAAAGACCATTTGACAAAACCTATCCTACAAGCACTTGACTAGGAGTTGCCTTTTGTGATCATGTGTGATGCCAATGATTATGCCATTGGGTTAGTCCTCAGGCAGAAGAAAGAAAAGAAACATCATGTGATTTGCTATGTTAGTAGAACCCTGGATGAAGCCCAAGTGAACTACACTACCACTGAGAAAGAAATGATGACTATCATATTCTCTTTTAACAAGTATAGATCGTACTTAGTAGGATCAAAGGTAAGAGTGTACTCCGATCACGAGGCAATAAAGTACCTAATCCAAAAAAAGGACACCAAGCCAAGGCTTTTGAGATGGGCATTGTTATTGTAAGAGTTTGACCATGAAATCATCGATAAGAAGGGGAAAGAAAATGTGGTTACATACCACCCGTCGAGAATAATTTTTTATCAAGAAGACCAAATTCCCATGAATGAAAACTATGTCGAAGAAGCTCTTCTAATGGCTCAATTGAAAGAGTAGAGCATACCTTGGTTTGTAGATATTTATAATTATTTGGCATGTGGACAACTTCCACCAGAGATAATGTATAATCAGAAGAAGAAGTTGTTCTCTGAGTTGAAGAATTACTATTGGGATGACCCACTACTATTTAAGAGGTGAGCCGACAACCTATACCATCAAAGCATACTTGAAGAAGAGGTGCCTCTAATCCTCAAAGAGTGTCAGGCCTCACCTTATGGAGGACACCACGGAGGGGAGAAGACAACTAAAAAGGTTTTGTAATCAGGATTTTACTATCCCATGCTCTTCAAAGATGTTGCATCATTTGTCAAAACATGCAAGGAATGCCAACTCATGAGGAACATAAGTAGGAGAAATGAAATGCCAATGTCGAACTGGGTGGAAGTGGAAATCTTTGATGTATGGAGAGTCGACTACATGGGGCCTTTTCTATTGTTGAAAGGAAATTAGTACATTCTTGTTGTTGTGTATTATGTTTCCAAATGGGTTGAGGGAGTTGCTACCTAAACATGTGACTCCAAAGCATTCATTAAACTTTTTGAGAAGACTATCTTCCCACGGTTTGGAGTGCCACACACTGTCATAAGTGAGGAGGGTCGTATTTCAATCAGAAATAGTTTGAAGCTCTGCTAAGGAAGTATAGAGTGAAACATACGGTCGCAACACCATACCACCCCCAGACATTAGGGAAAGTAGAGTTATGGAACAGGAAGATCAAACAAATTTTAGAAAAGATTGTCAATCATACAAGAAAGGATTGGTCCATGAAATTGGACAATGCACTCTGGGCGTACCGCACAACACATAAAACATTGATAAGTATGACACCCTATATGTTGATTTATGGGAAGTCTTGCCATCTACCGGTCAAACTCGAGTATAAAGTCTTATGGGCTATAAAGTTTTTGAACATGGATCTCAACAAAGCTGGTCATAAAAGGTTCCTTCATCTCGAAGAGCTCGAAGAGTTGAGGATGCATACCTATGAAAATGTAAGAATTTATAAATAGAGAACAAAGGTTTGTCATGATGCCCACCAAAAGAACAATGATGTGCATGAAGGAGACAAGGTCCTTTTGTTCAACTCCAATATAAGGTTATTTCTCGAGTAGTTGAGAACCAGGTGGTCAGGTCCCTTTTCTGTAGTGAAATATACCCATCAAGGGTAATGGAGATTGTAGGAGAAAAGACAAGAACCTTTAAGGTGAATGGACAAAGAGTGAAAAGATACTATGAAGACCAAGCCTTCGTAAGGATAATAGAACTTTGTTTGGGGGAACCCTACTCAGCAACAAATGGAATTAATGAGGAAACAATTGCACCTACGAAAGGAGAATGAAGATAAAATGGGAGAGAAAGTTGAGCTAAATACTTTAAACAAGCGTTTCTTGGGAGGCAACCTAAGTTTTTAATATTTCCTTTAGTTCATGTTTTTCTTTATCTTGTACTTTAGTACTATGACCTATATACCTCTCCTTTTCCTATATTTTAGTCTCCCTTTTTCTAGTAAGAGTGTATATATTTCTTGGATTTTAATCTTTCCCTACCTAAGAGAGTTTGTTTGGAAGAATAAGTTTTGCCTTAATTGGTTTGATGTTATTTTATTTTGGAAGGACCGCGGTCATGGCCTGGACTGTGGTCGCAGCATGATCATCGATAGAGGAGGGGTACACCACGGTCGTGGTACCCACTCCTTGTAGCAATGGGTCGCGGTCGCAGCGTATGTAAAGAAGGAATCTGGCCATAGTCGTGTAAATCCTCATGCCACAGTCGTGACCCCCTTAGGGTATATATACTTAAAAATTCTCAAATTGTTGAATGAAGATCCTTGACACGGGTGTGCAAGATGACTATGAATTCGATTCTGACCTCTGCCAACAAAGCCCAGCTTCCGTTGTTGCAAGCCCCTCTTGCTGCCACTTTCGACTCCTTTTTGTGTTCTTAACCTAAACTGAGGTATCAATTAGGCACTTTCCTCAACTACCATCGATTGTTAATCATTAATTTTCATACAGTTAGCCGTCTTTTTGGGCATTTTCGGAATGAATGGCTCGAGAATGTCGCGACAACCACCGTGGCTCTTCTGCATTTAGCTCAGAAATGCTCACCGGCATCCTCCCCATGTTCGCGGCTCACGCATCACCGTTTAACTTAGGTTAGGGTTTTGGGGTGTGATTTGATCATGGAACCCCGCTACCCTAGACTTGGTCGATGACTTCTCTAACTAGGTTTTGGACCAGTCATCATCTCCAATCGAACAATCACTTTAGCACCACGATTGTGGAACCCTATCCTTGGCTATGGTCACAACATTCCTTAAGCATAAAAATCAGTCGAGTGACGACTGCGGTCGCAACACTTGCTGCGGTCGTGGTCCTTCTCAACCGTAGTCAAGGTACCCCTAGTTGCTTCATGACTGCAGTCACAACATCTCTCATTTTAGTGTAATACATATCATTTCATTCAGGCTCTGTGATGTTGCAGTTGTGGCACCTGTCGTGGTCACAACTCACCCCTTGCTTACTGCCACAGTCGCAATCCTATGAAAAGAAAAAATAAAATTGAACAAAATATATATGCATATATATAAATGGTAATAAAATAAAATTGATGATGATTAATGAAAAGCTAATTTAATTGTGCTAACAACAAAATTGATGTGAAACTTTGTGAATGTCGACCCCAACTGAAGATACCTTGATGAAGAAGGCGACTTCATTGAAGGGGTAGAGGAAATCCTTGAGAAGATCACAAATGCCCTAAAAGACAATCCATACCTCTCCCCAACGAAGAGACCAACTACAACTACTAAAAAAGAAGTACAACTACATCTTGGCCCATAAGATGCCAGAAGAGTCTGAGGAGTCCCCGGGAACATATAAGACAGAGACTTTAAAATACCAGCCTTCACAAATTGAGCTGAGGAAATTGGAGAAGAGGAAGGCTGAACCCAAGGAAGCAAAGGGTAGCAAAAAGAGGAAGGTAACAGTGACAAAGAAGATGTAGGGGCAGGAGAAAGAAATTTTTCCATGAGGAGGTAGAAGAGAACAAGGAAGTGTCCCAACACCAGAAGAGGCCAGCTTTCGTGCCAAGGGACTCTGTACACCAGTCACAATTCAAATGGATACTACAGGCCAAGGGGTTCAGGCCTACTAGATACCTAGACGTAGAAGACTTAAAAAAGATGGGAGTCTACGATAGGGTAGTCAACTTCTTAAAGGGTGTGAATTTGTGTACCCTATGCACCTTTGAAGCCCCTTCGCTAACACAACTGATGGTGGAGTTCCTGTCATCCTTAGAAAAATTCCCGGTCTGTGACGGGTAATGCAAGAAGGGTGGCAGCAACTTCAAGTTGTAAGTGAGGCTATGAGGAAGTCTCACACAATCACAGAGGCCACGACGAATACTATCTTCACAAGAACAACTGAGGAAGTACATGTCTACTTTGTCGCACCCAAAGAGAAGGATATGATCGGGTACAATAGCCATAGGATGTGGGAAAAGCTAACAGGGGAACACGAATACAACTCCAAGAACTCCAAGGTGACCATCATCACATCATGCTTCATCTGAGTGATGCAGAAGATAACTACCAACACAATATTCATGAGGTCAGAGATTGGGGGTGTGACGAAAGGAGACCTCTTCATTATCTGGTCCATGCTGACTAAGAGGCCAGTGAATATAGGTAGAATTCTCATTGAACAACTATCTGCAACAGTGGGAGGGGAAGCAAGACAGACAAAGGAGTTCTTCATGGGAGGTCAAATCATGAAGATTGCACATCATTTCATGGATGTAGATCTATTAATGAGGTATAAAATGATGAAGGGGCACACAAAAATTGACATATAGTCCCTCATCAACACAGTGATCTTGGCACAGAAGGGAAACAAGATCTTCTACAAGCAAAGCTGCTCCAAGATGCTCCTCCCCCTCCCAGAAATGTTGTACTATGATGCCCACAAGATGTGTCCCTCTCAAGAAGATGTAGACAAGATGTATTCGGGGGCTATCCACACTACAGTGGACCCGTCATCTATTACTAGTGAGAAAGGTGAAAAAGCTAAATCTCTAGAGATAGAGATAAAGAAGCTAGAGGAAAGAAAGAAGCTAGTGATAAGAAAGAAGAAGAAGATAACTAAAAAGATTGTCGCTCTAAGCCTGCCCTCGTAGCACTTCCCAACCAAAATGGCAATGAGTGAGGGGTGTCAACCTAAAGCCACAATCATATAAGAGGTCGAACATGCATGCCTTAAAGCTACTACAACAGAACAACATGTTGAGGCCAAACAAGAAATAAACTAGGCACGTGAGGACACTGAGGCTGTACCCGACCCTGTAATTCTAGACATCATCCTAGAAATATCGGGATGCCCAAAGGAGAGCATCCCCAGACCAGCTATACTAGCTCCCCAAATGAAGGAGCTAAGAGCATCCACCACACATTTGGACCTGCTACAACACCGCCCGCACACATTCAGTGATGTATTGGGCAATAAGTTCGATGTCATGTGGCAACACATTCATCAAACTTCTGAATTAAATGTAAATATTACCTCCACCATGTGTATGCTAACTACGCATGTACAAATATTGAATGAGAGGACTGAAGCTCTTCCCCAGTTCATGTAAGGGGTGATCAACATCCATAACATGCTAATGGGGGTGCTAAAGACTCTCATTGAGGAGATGGTAGACCTTAGGAAGGAGAGGGATGACATGTGGGAAGATAAGGAGCTAATGGGAAAAGGGTATGAGGAAGTGTTGGATGACCTCAAGAAGGAGCGTCAATGCTCAGACAAAGAACATCGTCAGCTAGAAGTCGAATGATAAGAAATTGGTGACTGGCGATAGAAAGAAGACCAAGTGTTTGACGAGCCCTTCAACATTGCATGCTTCCTCGACCCCTTTGAGACCCAACAAAGATGACAATGATGATGGGGGAACCAGTGTAGGAGCAGCATCGAAGGAAGAAAGCACCAATGTAAAAGCTTCTTTGATGGCTGAACCACAAGCGAAAGAAGCATCACCATAGTCAGACACTCATCAAAACAGCAAGACAAAGAAAACTAACCCATTGTCAAGGGGTTTTGATCTGAACAGCAGCCTAGATGAAGACAAGGCTGCACCAGAAGATCCCATGCATGCCTCCGTCACCAGAGTAGAGAGCGTAGGGACACACGATCTCATGTTACAAGAAATCATATATCTAAACAAGTTCTTGGACTACTTGACATTCATGATGGATATCTGCACCAACTTCTTGAAAGATCTAGAGCATTATGATCAAGATGACTCCTTTACAATGGAAAAATGGTTGTGACGTTAGCCACACTAAATGCTATAGAGCTGGAGCAACTATTAGAAGTGAGTCATCTAGAAAAAGATGTAGATGTAGAGATGTCCCTAAAAGGCAAAGGTAGGGTGATAACCCAGACACTAACTGAAACAAGGGTTCAACCTCCTACAGTAGAAGCACCACCCGTAGAAGCACAAGAAGTAGAAGAAAGCACCTCAGAAGATGAGGAAGGTGGGCTCGCTGCTTTCTTTACAAACGAGCCAATTAGGAAGCAGAGCACACTAGTCAATGAAGTAGAATGGCTCCTCCTCTGCCCTGCAAGAAGTAAGTATGGACATGACTATACTATCAAGGATAACATGCAGAGATGTCCATATCCTTACTGATATAATGGATGACAACCTGCCCGAAGATGACATTATCTATCACAACAAGGGTAGGTCACTCAACAGAGATCACTTTAGTGGGATTTTCCAAACAAGAATATGTGTACACAAGAAGCTATTTAAAGTGATATGTGCCTCCCTCCTTATAGAATTTCTACATCCAGATAAAATACAGCCAGTGTTCAATGACCCCACACATCTAGAAGGGCTCCTTTATGAAGGCAACGATAAAGTTGCTGATGTGATCGAAATACAATGCATAGTGAGTAGGGAAGAAACTAGATTTGTAGTCTTTCCCATAGGGACTGTGAAGCATTGGGCACTGATTGTCGTCAACTTATATGAAATACGAACAACAGTGTTAAACTACTGCACAGTTGAACTGGACAACACCTCCCTAGTCTACAAGAATAAGGAAGTGAGAGATACATTGAAGGTGTTGCTACGTCTGCAATGATCTATACAATCAGCAGACAACAGACACAAGGGGATGTGGAAGCAGTTCTCCATTTACAAGAAGGTTCCCCAAGAAAAGGTTCTAATAGGGGAATGTGCCTTCATCATGCTAAGGATGATGGAAGCCATCAATAAGGGCATCCCGCTGGAATATCTCTACATAGAAGATCTACATGGACTGTGCGGTATGTACGCAATGGAGGTTATCTATGACCATCATTTCTTCAACGACCCAGCGATGCCTTCAGACGCAGTATTGCAAAGGCTTCACCAAGAAATCCCCTACCAAAAAAGAAGACATGGAGGGAGGAACACAAAACATTGTGGATCGAACCTACAGAGCCATACAGAGCAGTAGCTTGGAAGGAAGGTTGGATAGTTGACATTGGTGTGACTGTAGAAAGAATACAAGAAACTAAATTGGAGCAGCCTCCAGTGGTAGAAGATAAAGAAGAATAGTCTGTACTGTTCCAGACAGAAGAATGTGAGATAGAAGAATAAGATCTACCCGAGGATAAACCAGACGGATCGGCTAGGGAAATAATGTCAACCTTCAAGGATTTCGATAGATGGAGCTGCATGAGTCTATTTTTAGATGCCCTCAATGCAATAATGAAATCCTTGAAGGAAGATGATGCACTGGAAGAGGCAGTCTTCAAAAGGGATGGCATCTGTGTGCTGAAGTATGACCTCTAAGATACATTGAAAATAGAAGGGTACCTCTAAGTTAGCAACATGTCTGCTTACCAAGCTCTACTAAATGACAACATGCCAAATGTGCACATGGCATATTTTCTTTTGGTGGATGACATCCTACAAGACACGAGATTAGGTTAAAAGGAACACCTACAACAACATTTGGCGATGTCTCTCCCAGACTACATCTTCCTATCGATACTTCATGATAGTCATTTGACTTTTCTGTCGGTCAATATAATTAAAAGGACTGTGATACTATACAATAGCTCAGATGCAGCCTTCACACTGAACAAGAAAACAAATATGACTACTGCAAAGACACCTACAGAAGAGAAGGTAGTCAAATGCGCTGAGGTGATTGTAGAGATGTTGAAGAATCACGGTAAGGGATACAAGCACAAAGAAGGCAAAGACATCAAGATGACACAGTTTTTCCACAAGAGCCCTCAGTAGGTGCCTCTATCAAACAATTGTGGCTTCTACTATCTAGCATCGATGATGGCCCTAGCCACTTTGAATATGAGGTGGAAGGAATGAAGTATGAGAAATACCACCCACTACGCAGAGTGTATGCTAACATGCTCCTCGATTCAAAGTGGGCCACCAAAATAACTGAGTAGAAATACAGCAAGCCCATTTTATACACCTAATTCTAATTTTGACACCCTGAGTTAGGGTGAACGATAAGTTTGGGGGAGGAGTCATAAACGGATGCGAAAGGTACAATTCCATCCCAAAATTTGTAAAAATTTAAAAAATATTTTTACTTGTATATATTTTATTTCCCGTCAAACTAATTTTGGGACAAATTTATGCTTTAAGGAATTTTGTTATAAGTCACAGTTTTGTGTACTTACCTTTCAGTTAGTTTGCTCCCTTGCTGAAGGTTGTAGTGCTATCATTTCTAGAGAGGAATATACGAGCAACTAATGCATATAAAAGTAAAACAATAAGCATAAAAATGCAACCTTATCTCATTCTCACAATAAGATGTTGTGTGTGTAATAATCCTAAGCTTATGAAACCCTTGGAAATTGGAGAACTTCACTAAGCCATACTCTTGACCAACCACCCTAACCTGATGGTTCCAGCCTAAAAATCCTCACCTTCCCTGAGAAGGAAATAACAACCCCTTTCAAGTTTAAGTATCCCCACTTTGGGATGAAAAGAGGCTTGGCCGCCCAGAAGACCACATAAAAACCCACTCACCCAAACCATAGAGGAGGTATGAAAAGCCAAAAAGAAAATATATATATGTATAACAAGAGTTGTGCCAAAAAGATGCCAAGGGGTTCCACACGGCTGGTGTATTTCTACAATCATGAATGCAGATATGTTGTGCCCGTAAGTAGAACCTTGAAGCCAAACTTACCCACCTACAATCCTAAATGAACCTCATGCAACCACCTAACTCAACATCAGAAGTGCCTAAGGGCAACACCATCCTTACGACAGTTATGGGTGAGGGAAGTTTAGGAGAAAAGGAGAAAACTTTAAGCCTGAAGCCTACCCGAACACATCAGCATAGGGCCAACTGAAAATAAAGGAAGAGTGTGAAAGATACCCCTCAGGGAGATGTTGTACCAGTATGGCTAGTAACCTAACGCAAGAAGGGGTGATAAGTTGATACGGAGAGACCTTTTACTACCAAAGTCTATGGCAAGAACTCGAAGTTGTGCAACTCTAGTTTTGAAGGGAGAGGAATGAGATTTTATGATTGAGCGAACATACCACAAGTGTTTTGGTGTAAGAATGAGATAATTCAATAATGTTAAGTTTCACAAAATTTTGTCACAAAATTTCTCTCCTCTGTATGATTTCAAACCTACCCTTAGCTTGAGGACATGCTTGATTATAAGTTTTGGGGAGTTGATAACGTCTAATTTTATACACTTTTTGCACATATTTTATACCTCTCCAAACATATCTTTTATAGACTTTTCCACCTATTTTAGCACTTTAATGTCGAGAATCGTAATAGCACACTTTTTCCATCCTTGAAAGGCCACAATAAGCCACAACAATGGTCAACACCTCGACCGCGGCTCATCAAGCATCAAGGACCCTCCTACCGTGGTCGATGCCCCTAATCACACCAATGCTTCACGACCATGATGCAGCGACTTTTTGGTCGCGGCCTACAAACCGCACATCTCAGCCTCGACCGAGGAGGCTGTGACTGAGGTGATAGCATATCTTGACCGAGGAAGCCGTGACAGAGGTGGAGCCATACCTCAATCAAGGTGGGACCTCGACCGACCATTATGGTGGCCTTGACTGAGGACATGCCCCGACCAATACCAAGTCTCGACTGTGATGACCCAAAAACAAATAAAGCCATCACCAGTAATAATTGTAGAATAACCATAAACAGTGGATTAACAAAAATCACTAAGAATTAAAACCATTTTGCTAGGAGACCCAATACCAGGAAACTCTTACTGAAAGATCCAATTCTTATATATATCATGATTCACATAGTACATGCACTGTATTATCTCATTTAGATGACAACATATAATAGTTACTCTGTCAAAACATATATTGAAGTAACATAAAACCTCGAGATACACAAGTCAAAATCTCAGATTGCTCATAAAACCACTATGTACTGACTCTAAGGACCTGAGAACACAGAGATGCGGACACGACAGACACTACACTCAATCTAAGTTGTTACTATTGTCCCAGTTGTTGTTCTCCCTCTGTAGTAAGGTCTCTACCTCCTCGTGCATGTCCACCTAAAAATTGTAGATCCCACGTGGTGAGACAATTGTCCCAGGGAGAGATATAACTCTCTTCCGACTATATTATTATCAAAGTTTAAATAGTATAAAACTTAGTAGAGGTTCTTTTATATTAATAAGTAGGATTAATGATTGTTATAAGCATAACAGAGTAATCTCTTCTCTGAAAATAATGCATCTATCTATGGAAGAGCAATAAATCATTTGTTCACTTTATAAGGAATATAAGAAAAATATGAATAACATCTATCCAACTAAGATGTATAAAGGAGTGTACATCAACCAATGTCATTCCATATTCGATCCTTAAGCAAATACGCTACACGGTGATAAATGCATATTTATCCCTTTATTTACATCTTTTAGATATCTTTCTAGGATTGTTTTGTTATTTATCTTCTTCATTTTGTTATTAATTGTATTATTTTGGTATTTTCTATTTATTTAGAGTTTTAAATATATTTGCTTGTTTTTTTTGTAGGAAAATAGCTCATCAGCAAAATTCCCCTAGAAGATATTTTGCACAAATTCCCGCAGTGTCTTACATCAGTATATACCTTTCATAAAAATTGGTATAACTCCCACATCCCAAGGAAGAATTTGATCTGCAAGTATGCATTGGAAAGAAAATTCAATTATCTACACGAAAAATATATTTTTGGACCGCTTCCGAATTTATAACTGGCCCAAAAATACGCTCAAAATCGCTGTTGTGGGAAATTACTACAAAAAGATTGCAAAGTAATCTATTGTTTCCTCTATTTACTAGATCCAGAAAGTTAGCAGTCTTCGCAGGCCATTTGTTTTTCCCTAAACCTAATGTATACCCCCCCTCCTTCTCCTATAAAAGAAGGGGCACTTCCTCCTCATTTCATACTTACTTTTGTACGAAGGATTTCTGGGGCAGTATTTCTGTAATCTCATTCTTAAGAATAAAGTAGCTTTTCATCTCTATTACGTGTTATTTTCAATTCCGTTATTTCATTGTGGTTAGATCCAGTTCTTCATTATCTCCACATCCCCTCTTTTGAGCAATCAAACAAGGTAGGAAGAGACAACCATCTTCATTGTCTCTAACTAAGGATCAATAGTCGTAAGACTCAAAGATGGCTAGATCACTTCCTTCCTCCGTCTCTCCTTGCTCCTTCTCCATGAGTGAGTAGTTCTTTATTGAGGAAAGGGGAATAACCTCTTAGCCATGGCTTTCGGTTTTTCCTTAACAATTCTAGATAGCCTTGAGATTGATAACTAGTTGATATATCAAAGTGATTAATTGATAATATCAGTTAATCCGAATGGATATGACCTTGGAAATTTGGGTTTAGAATGACAATCTCGATTGCATAAGAGTTTTGAAATGACAGTGGATTTTCTCTTTTTAGTATGATGAACTAAGAAACATGAGCACCATGACCAATGGTCTCATGTGGAGATCATCTTTAGTGGTTTTTTACTTCACTTTCCTTCATCGAACCCGTCGTTTAAGGATTAATCGTTTGCCTAGGCCAAGGTGGTGAAAACCCCAAAAGCCTCAATTCTCTCCCTTTGATTTCAAACATCGTTTGATTCACTTTCTTTACTTCTAAGTCTTTCCATTCACAAGATTATTTGTGCTAACAATCATTTCATTTTTCCTTGTTACAGGGGAAAAATGTATTCTTGTTGGTTACAATATTACCTTGTGTTTCTTTCTCGCATTAGTGTAATCAATCAAACCCCCAACTCGACTTTCACTTTCCGTTCTAAATCTGGAAATACAAATAAATAATATAATCGTTCTTCAAAATAATTGGGATAAAAGAAACAATCTTAAAAAGTTGTCATGTGGGATCGACCCTTCTATACTAGCCTTAATCAGAAGTAGAAAAAGGATTAAACTCTAGGATAAAAATCTTAGTGATTGTAAGTGCTAAACGACAACGCATTAACAATAAGCAAATACGCTACATGGCTAATTACATATTACAATCACACTTATGCCCTGAGGAGATGATGTATATTGTTCATGCTCCAACCGACAACTAGTAAGTCAAAATCGGTACCATACAAGGTCAATGATAGAGCCAGCTGTCAAGACCTCACCTGTCTCAGTCAGTATGAGTCCACTTAGATTTAGTAGGACATCTCAAGTCAGCTGCTAGTAGGACATCTCATGTCATCTACAAATAGCATGTCGGGGTATAGCTGCATCTTCGCTATAGAGTTACTGTCGTAGCATGTACTCTCTCTGGGAGAAGACCATGTAGTTTTCCCAGATTATAAGGATAAGCAAGATTAAACATCAATTCCTCTCCTAGTTGGGAGCTTTTATACTTCAATCCTGATACCACATAGAAATGAAGAAGGATTTACAAATCAATTCCTTATTTGGTCGGGAGATTTAATTCATCATGTGATAAATAAGGAAGGTGTGACATCATTCTCCATTGGGACATTTGGAAATACTTCATCCTTCACCCCTGCATATTCAAAAATATGCTCTCTGAGTTAAACTCATTTCACCATCAGCAATTTCTGACACTGAATGGATCTATGGTCAGGGCACTACATGATGAGATTTAACTTAATTAATTAGGTATATTACAGTATCTTTTATCATCAACCAAGTTTCAAAACATGAATTATAACAGGTGCTAGAAAGAAAGGTGTAGTAATTTTAAGATCTTTGGAACACTTTGAATGTATAACACTCAGGATCTCAATCCCTTATCACAATAATGGGAATTATCATCCTTTCACATCATCATTATCATGATTACTGGATCTAGGTATTCAAACCCTTAGATCATCACTAAGCATTTTTACCTCTGTAACAGGTAACTATTACCTTTAGGCCCTCAGACCCAGGTATTAAACACATTTGTTGTATAAGTATTTCACATAGCTCACATGGTTCAATAATTATCTTATCACCTCTCACTAGGCAACAACTATTCACATGGCTCACAAGGCCCATTTAACATCTTGTCACCTCTCACTAGGAAAAATATATCTTTTAGGTCATTAGACCATATAAACATTATACTTGTTATATAAGTATTTAACATGTTTCACCAGGATTACGCAATAAGAAAAATACAACCTTCCCATTATTAGGGTTAGTGTTTCCCTTTATAGCCTAATAGAGTTTCAAGTACATATTATCAATCCAAACCCTAAATCATTGCTCCACACATCTAGGAGAATATGTTGATATCAGAAATATTCAATCATACTTATTTATTCTCATCATTTATCATTAAATGATTACCAACACAAAGTATGAGTTTCTCTCTCATCCTCACTAGGATATTGATTACATCATACTTTATTAACTTGGCTTAACCCTTTCTCAAGTTCTGTTAGCCTACACTTATCAAAATGCATTAAACTCATTACATATTAATGTAACAATTCACATGACACACTTCATGTGTTACTCATCCAAGTAAATTGGATTTGAAGTTCATCAAGGTGTATCAACCTTGAGGTGTTGGATGTGATATTTATCATGCCTTGGTATATCACTTCCCTCATCACTTTAAACTTACTTAAGTTTATCAACTTATCTTGTATTATGGTATTTCTCATCCTAATACTTTATGCACTAACTCATCATATTTATCATGTTGTGTATTGGCCATAAGACACACACTTTAATTACCCAACTATCATCAAGTGATATGGACTCATCTCGGGTTAAGGCATTGTTGATATAGGGTTGACCATTATCAACCACTTTTGGTGTTTCACCTATCAATGTATTAATCATACCATTACTTGGTGTTACACTCATCACTCCTAAGAGTGTCTTTCCCTCACATTTACAAAGTGTATCAGGTTGACTCATGTATGTCAAGTTGAACACATGTATTGGATTAGGTGTATATCGAGCTAGGCATCATTATATCCATCATACCCTTACCTATCAAGGTATCAACCTTACCAATCATATGGTTTATCACCTTCACCCTACAAGGGTGTAACATCATCACCTCACTTGAAGATATTGGCCATACCATACATTAGTGTATTGGCCATCACATGTTCTAGTGTATTGACCACCTTACCACTTTTGTCATCTAGTGTATTGGGTTACCCACCATATTATTTTAGAGATGTGTGCTCAACACCATATCATCCAAGAGGTGTATGCTTAACCCAATATCGGTTTAGAGGTGTATGCTTGCTACCCATATCACCTTAGAGGTGTATGTATGCCTACCATATCAGGCAAGAGGTTTGTGTGCTTCACACCATATCAGGCAAAGAGGGTGTTGATGAATGCATGTTCATTTGGGATCAATCACCTCCCTTGACCCAGTGTTGCTGACATTCTCATGCTTATCGACCATATCTTCAAACATTTTACTTATTTTGGTTTAATCGGAATTTTTCTCTATTTTTATTGGATTTTTGCACTTTTGTGCAGGTCATTTGGGCAATAGGCCTTGTCTTCTCAGCCCATTATGGAGCCTTGTTTAACATGGTTAGCAGTGGTCAGTGGCCCCTCTTCTCCCTTTGATTGCAATTAACACAAGCCAACCACAGTCGTGATTATTCATCTACCTGCATGTGGTTCCCTCTGTAACCATGATCGCGACCACCAAGAGAATCACCACCTCATCCTGGTCGAGGGCTTCTTCTCCACCCCATGTGCCCGCGATCCTCTTCACATCTCTGTTCAAACTGTGACTGTTGCTCCAGCCAGAAAATCATGACCGGGTCGAGTCACCAAAAGATCGTGACCTGCACCATGCCCAAAAGATCACGACCAACGTCACCTACAACCGCGGGCAGGCATCCAAATCACGGCTACAATTCTATTAGATGTGACCGCGGGTCACACCTATCTTCAACGATGTGATCTTTCTCATCCCCTTCACCTTCCTTGCTACAACCTTACCTCCGCCTGTAGTCGTAAGCAACTAATAGACCCACGCTGGGATCCATTACCTGCACTCCTAGCATCTACGATCTCCTGACCTCGGCCCGCGATGGTCCCCAATACCTCACAACCACGGACACCTGATCACGATTCCAGTAATCACGACCTACACCCATTCAACTAATTGTGCCCGGATTGAGCCATCGCAACTATGACATAAACTCCCCAAGAACCATGGACACTTGTCCGTGATTCCATAGTCGTCACGTCAAAACAAATCACACCCGCGATCACCTCTACTAAATATCGCAACCTGCACCACACCAATGACCACGATCGCGCCTTCATGATTGTGACCACCGGAAGATCGCGACCGGACCCAACTAACCGCGATCGCGGCAAAACAACCATAACCTCCTCTTCTAGCCAAGACGGAGAAGATCGCGACCAATGATTGCAACCAAAGATCACGACCTACTGTATGCAACAACCAACAACTGCGACCGCTTCATGAGAACCGTGACCACGACATGAGAGTCATGACCGCGGTATGAGAACCGCGACCGCAGCATGAAGAGCTCAACCAAAGATTGTGACCAAAGATCAAGACCTGCTGCCAACTAACTGTGACCAGGCTAAAGGGAAATCGTGACCAGAAAACCACGACCTACTGTCAAACAACCGTGATCGCGAAAGTAAGTCGGTGCCAGCCTACCGACCCCCAACCATTTGGAGATCATCTCCATACGCCATTAGGTTGTACGTCTGCCCTGAGCCTAAGGAGACAATCTCCATAGCCAAGAGCATGCCTCTATGGTTGTATTATGCCCCATTCCCCCAGATATGAAGTGGAAACTCAGATTTGCAAGCCACCCCATCTAGATCTAGATCTAGATCTCGATCTAGATCCAGATCTAGATCTGTTGCATCCACACCATACCTACACCGCCATCACGTCTACGAGCTGCTCCTCTTACTGTGAGAAAGGACCATGAGAAGAGAGAGAAGGTGGAGAGAGAAGATCTGCCCTAATTGTCATGGTGTTCTTCCCTCCTCATCCAGATCTACCCCGACGTTGTGTAGAAGACCAATTCTCCACTGAGTTGCGATCATATTTTTTACCAATCTCATGGCGGAATCTTCTCTCTCTTGTTCTTCTTATTTCTCTCACCATGAGCGGGTAGTTTTGTTTCACTGGGGTGTGGGGACTAGCCCCACAGCCCATGATTACATGTTCAAATACTAAACATTCTATGACATGTATATAACTTTTCATTTCGTCGTTAATCGTCGATGTGTGCTTGTGGATTGATCACCTGCTTGCATTTATCTTGTTCATTTCCTATGTTGCTAGAACTTTAATATGTAGGATTTGAATGTCAATTAACACATTTGAGTCCTTGATGAGAAATTGGATGGGATTCCCTGAAGTAGTAAGTGTGTGATCCAGGAGGTGATGAGACATCTGGCTCACGGTGATGCTTTTGTGTGCCTAATGCATGTATAGGGGGGCCGCAACTTTAGTTGGATATTTGTATCTGCGGAGCAGTAAGTATGTGATCTAGATGGTGATGAGACATTTGATACCTAAGGTGATGCTTACGCGAACGTGACGCCCATATGGGGGGTTTTGTAGCAGCTCTATTTGGCTAGTTATATCTTGCCTAGATGTTTCTGATTGGACGTGTTTGCATATTTAGTGGTGGTGAAACCCGGGACCATCCCTACGATCCCCATCATTAATCTTTAATAAACTTTTAATCTTTCTCTTTACTTTCCTTGCATTTAGTTTAGTTAAACTCAAATCAACCAACCTTTTTTCTAAATATTAGTCTTGATTCAACTAGATTCGACTAGTAAAAGATTCTTAAAAACATTTTCCCTTGGGATTTGATCCTCAACTATACTACGATAAGACTCGTCCACTTGCGGTTGGTATTATTTCACAAGGTTTTCGTAAAAGCTTAGGGATTTCAGCCCTGGGTGAGTTTGTTAGTGCGATAATATTCCACGTCAAATTTTGGCGTTGTTGCTGGGGACAACAGAATCATCTAGTTAAATCTTGTTCTATTAAGGCTAATCTAGGATTTTTCTTTTACCTTTTGATACTGTCGATCATATATACTTGAATTCGGTCCTACTCTGTCCATCTTACTACCAAAAGATCTTTCCATCCTAGGTACCCACAAAGTCTAGTGTATGCACCGTACGAACAGTCTCAGACTCTTTTCTAGCTTTGACCTTGAGATAGATAGAACCTTTCGTCGACAGTACAGAGAGAACCAAGCAAGGATGGAACAAGAGGAAGAAATTGCCCGAAGGGTAGCTCAAGCCCTTAATGCGCAAAGAGACGGGCTTATGCAAGAAGCCTGAGCTGCAGTTCAAGAGGAAATCCAAGCAGCTCAACAAGCTGAGTTATAAAAGGACCTTAGAGAATTCTCGATCCCTAAAGCTACTGACGTTCATCACCTAGTTCAACCTTCTCCCAACAATGCTCCTAATTTTGAGATAAGAGCACATTGGATTACACTACTTCAGAATAGCCCTTTCTATGGTAAGCAAGGAGAAGATAGTCAAGAACATCTTCTGAGGTTTATTGATTTGTGTGCTATGACAAAGCAAAACAGATCTCTGATAATGCCATCAGACTTCGTCTCTTCAAGTATTCTCTCGCTGATAGAGCCACGAGTTGGTATAACTCCTTGCAAAGCGAACTCATCACCACTTGGGAACAACTTCAAAATGTTTTCCTAGAGAAATTCTATCCTCCTTCTCTCACCTATGAAATTAGGGGCTGAATAACACAGTTCACTCAGGTCCCTGGAGAATCCCTTGCTGAAGCATGGGAAAGATATAAAGAGCTCCTACACAAGTGTCCACATCATTGTATTCCTAAGAATCAACTCATTGAAATCTTTTATAGGGGTGTGGATGATGACATCAAGAAGTTATTAGAACCCTCATCTGGGGGAAACTTCATGTGTTAAAGTTATGATAGTGCATGGAAGGTTGTCACCCTTGGATTTGAAAACCAATCCAACTGGGGTAGACCCATAAGTAAATGAGTGTTGAAGGTTTTTATGGCAGAAGCTGCTCCTGAGTACAAGTCAATCTCCGAGTCTCTTAAACTTGTAGTCACCAAGAGAGACCAACTTGAATCATCTTTTGACGCATATGAAAGAAGACATTCACCCCCTCGACAATAAGAACAAGTCAAGTCAACTTCACTTTTCTGTGAAGCATGTAAAGGAACAAATCATTCTACTCTAGCTTGTAACATTCTCTATGATGTTGTTCTGGGCAATACATGTTCCCAAGGAGAAAATAGTCAAATGGAAAATTTGAATTCCATCAACACCATCCCTGGTCAAGTATATTATAATTTGAATCAGAATAGGAACCATCCAGGTTTTCAGTATGGAAATCCTTCAGGAGCGGAAAACTCATGACAACTTGGTTCAAATAATCAACAGCGAGGTCCACCAGGATTCCAGTATAATCAACAACCAAATTTTAGGAATCAAGGGAACTTTAGAGGAAACTTCCAGAATAGAAACTACAACCAATATCAGAACAACTCTATGTTCCAAAATCCAAACCAAGCCCCCTATCAACGGGAACAACAAGGGAAACAAGCTAATCCCATCTCTCCTGATGACAAAATGTCAGCTATTGAGAAGATGTTGCAGTTGCAACAAACCATGATTTAAAACCAACAAACCCATCAGAAGGCTATTGAATCCCAACTGGCTCAACTTGTAGCTAGCATGAAACCACTTGCTGGAGCTTTTGCTAGCCAACCCGAAAACAATCCTAAACAACCAGACCAACTGAAGGCTGTCACCACTAGGTCCAAGAAAGACTATTCTGACCCTCCTGTCAAGATATATGTGGTAGTTACGGATGATGATGACTTTTTGACTGCTCAAGACTCTGCAATACCTGAGTCTCAATTGAAGGAACCACCAACCACTGATAAGACGGACAAAGATAGTTCTAAGGAACCTGTTGTTACTGAAGTTGAAAACACACCTCAGCCATATGTGCCAGTATTAAGCCCCATCCTCCTTTCCCAGCTCGTTTGAAGTAGACAAAGCTTGATACTCGTTTCAATACGTTCAAGGAAGCTATGAAGAAACTTCATGTTGGTATACCCTTTTCTTGATGTGTTGGCTGAGATACCAGCCTGGATGAAGTACTTGAAGTCTCACCTCACAAAGAAGTATATAACCGAAGAATATGAGACAGTTAATTTAGCAACAACCACTTCTGATATCATCCATAGGAAGATGCCCAAGAAGCAGAAAGATCTAGGATCCTTTGGGATTTCGTGCCATATCGGTGACTCTTCATGTAAGAAGGGTTTGGCCGATCTTGGTGCTAGCATCTCTATCATGCCACTTAGTCTTTGCAAGAGGCTAGGGTTTGCAAAACTGCTTCCAACTGGCATGACCATACATCTTTCAAATAACTCTATGACTCTTCCATTAGGAATCATCAAAGATGTCCCAGTCAAGGTTGGAAAAGACTCTTATGTCCCATGTGACTTTGTCACCATGGACATAAAGGAAAATTTCAGATACCCTCTTATCTTTGGCCGTCCGTTCCTCGCCACTATAGGAGCTTTGATTGATGTTGAAGCAGGGACCTTGCTGCACAGACTTGGTAAAGAAACCCTCAAGTTCAATGTTTTTGAAAACATGCGAAGACCGAGCATGCAAGAAGAAGTCTATTTGATTGATTGCATTGAGAAAATGTCACTCCTCACACAAGAGGAATATGAACAAGACGATCCTTTAGAAGTGGCTCTAACAAACCCATCTGCTGATAATTCCATCAGTGAACAAGTTAAGGATTGTATCCTTCACCTCAACTCTGTAGAAGAAGATCTGGAAGCTGAATTCGAGGAACTCAAGGTTGTGAATGCAACTGAAGATCCGTACAAGAAGCTAGAAGCCCCTAAAATGAAGCCCCTTCCTGAGGGACTAAAGTACATCTTTTTGGATGATCTCAAGGTTTGTCCAGTTATTATAAATTCTGATCTAACGGCTGAACAAGAAGATAAACTCCTGAAAGAATTAAAAGAAAGAAGGAAAGCTATCGGCTACAGGATGAGTGATCTCACCGGGGTCAGTCAAGCACTTTGCATGCATAAGATCCCTGTGGTGGAAGACTACAAGCCGATTTTTGAACATCAATGAACGCTTAATCGAAATATGAAGGAAGTAGTCCATCGTGAAGTCATCAAATTGCTCACTACTAGAATTATCTATCCTATATCTGACTCACCATGGGTGAGTCCGGTACATGTTGTCCCAAAGAAAGGTGGCACTACTGTGATACATAATGAAGACAATGAACTCATCCCCACTCGAGAAGTTACCGAGTGGAGGATGTGTGTCGACTACAGGAAGTTAAACAAGGCCACCTACAAAGACTATTTCCCTATGCCTTTTCTAGATCAAGTTTTAGAGTAATTGGCTCACCAGGAATATTTTTTCTATCTCGACGGTTACTCTAGATTCTATCAAATTACTAAACATCTAGATGACCAAGAGAAAACTACTTTTACTGGTCCCTTTGGAACATATGCATTTAGAAGGATGCCATTTGGGCTTTGCAATGCACCTACAACCTTCCAACGCTGCATGGCAGCCATATTTTTTGGACTAACCGAAACTATTATGGAAATTTTTATGGATGATTTCTCCGTATATGGAGATTCATATGATTCATGTCTAAAGAACATCTCCCTCATCCTCAAATGATGTGAAGAAGCACATCTAGTGCTAAATTGGGAGAAATGTCATTTTAATATAAAGGAAGGCATTGTCCTCGACCATAGGGTCAACAATTGAGGAATTGAAGTTGATAAAGCCAAGATCAAAGTGATCTCCAAACTCTCTATACCAACCAATGTAAGAGAGGTTCGTGCATTCCTTGGTCATGCAGGCTTCTACAGAAGGTTTATCAAGGATTTCTCCAAGATAACCAAGCCCACGACAAACTTGTTGTTGAAGGACACTAACTTCTATTTTGATGAAGAATGTATCAAGAGTTTCAACAATCTAAAGCATGCCCCTACAACAACACCCATCATTCGAGCCCCAGATTGGGATCACCCATTTGAAATTTTGTGTGATGCCAGTGATTACATTGTGGGTGTCAATCTGGGCCAATGTATAGAGAAGAAACATCATGACATTTACTATGCATCGAAGACCCTTGATGAAGCCCAGAGGAATTATGCAACTACTAAGAAGGAACTCCTAGCAGTCGTGTATGCCTTTGACAAATTTAGATCCTACCTCAATGGTTCAAAGTTCATTGTCTATACCGATCACGCTGCTATTTGTTACCTCTTGAAAAAGAAAGATGCAAAACCTAGGCTGATAAGATGGATTCTCCTCTTGTAAGAACTTGATCTGTTGATAAGAGATAAGAAAGGTACAGAGAATGTTGTGGCTGACCACTTGAGTCGTATCCACACCCTGGACACAGAAAGGATCCCAATTAATTATTCTCTTCCAGATGACTAGCCCATGAATGTCTTAGAAGCTACTTCTTGGTACTCGGACTATGTGAACTCACTGACCGCCAATGTCATCCACCCTGAATGTATCAGTAATGCACTGAAGAAATTCATGCATGATGTTAGGCAATATCACTGGGATGAACTGTACCTGTTCAAGCTCTGTGTGGATGGTCTCTACAGACGTTGTATTGCTGAGGAAGAAGCCCAACTTGTTTTAGAGCAATGCCACCCAAGCCCAGTCGGAGGCCATATGAGTTCTAAGAAAACTACTTTAAAGGTTTTGCAATGTGGTTTCTTTTGTCCAACCATATCTAGAGATGCTTATAACTTTGTTTTGTCATTCGATAAGTGTCAGAGGACGGGTAACATTACGAAAAGAGATGAAATGTCACTCAAGCTTTGGCAAGAAGTTGAGATTTTCGATGTTTAGGGAGTGGACTACATGGGTCCATTCCCATCCTCACATGGATTTTCCTACATCCTAGTCATGGTTGATTATGACTCTAAATGGGTAGAGGTCATACCAACCGTCACTAGTGATTCCAAACTAGTTATCAAGATGTTCAAAGACATTATATTTCCCCATTTTGGAGTCTCACACACTGTGATATCCGACGGAGGTTCTCATTTTCTAGAAAGAAGCTTCGAAGCACTGTTAAGGAAATATGGTGTTACGCACAAGGTAGCTTCCCCCTACCACCCACAAACAAGTGGGTAGGTAGAGGTTTCAAACCGTCAACTCAAAGCTATCCTAGAAAAGACAGTAGGACGCAACCAAAAGGATTGGTCAGTGAAAATCAATGACGCTATATGGGCCTACCAAACCGCATTCAAAACTCCTCTTGGAACAACACCCTTCAGACTCATCTATGGAAAATCATGTCACCTGCCCATGTAACTGGAACATAAAGCATGGTGGGAAATAAAATAGCTGAATTTTGACATTAAGAAAGCTGGCGAAGTGAGGATTATGCAACTTCAAGAGTTAGAAGAACTCCAGATGACAGCTTATGAGAATGCATGAATCTATAAGGAACGCACACAACTTTGGCATGATGGTCATCTGAAGAGGAAGAACATTCAAGTGGGAGACCAAGTTCTGTTGTTCAACTCGAGACTGAGGTTATTTCCAGAGAAACTCTGTTCTCGAAGGTCTGGACCATACATTGTTAAGAGCACCTATCCACATGGTGTATTTACTTTATGGAGCGAGAAGTCAGGCGATTTTGGGGCAAATGGCCAATGCTTGAAGAGATATTTCACCACAGCTGATACTAGTACCGATGAACCGATGAATTTGTCTGAACTTCCATATTTACTAGAAAACTGAAGAAACCATGTCAAGCCATCGACGTAAAATAAAGGCGCTTGTCGGGAGGCAACCCGATTAATAATTTTTCCTTTACTTTTAATTATGAATTAGAACTTTTCCTTAATTTTGTTTTTACTTTTTAGGAAATTTTGCACCTGGTAGAGAATGCATCCCAAGATGCAATCTTAAGTTCTGATAGTTTCCATTTTTGAGATTTCAGATGGAGGACACACTCTGATTGGAATGCATCCACATCTAATGGTCCAACCAGCATGAGTTTTCCCCTCCATCTTGGATTTAAAGTTTGCTCGGGACAAGCAAATTTCTAAGTTTGGGGTGGAGGGTGGGTGGTACGTACTTTACTTTCCACCTCTCCTATCTGTTTCAGACTTAAGATTTTAGCGTTGCAATTTTGAGCAAATTTTTCAAAAAATTTCAAGTTTTCAAAGTAGTTTGTATAGAATCTTGATGAAGTTTTGACACTTTTGTTTCAATCAAACCCATTACCTAGCCGGCTATCCCATTTTTCCAGGTAGTTTTGAATCATTATACCCTCCTTATTCAAAGCAAAGCCTCAAGGGGGACAAGTTCTGAGACTAGCTAATGGTTAGAAATCACCATGTGAAGCTTATGAATCCTAACATCATGATCAGTAAAAATGGCAAGTATTTGTCGAACTGAGAGGGATCAAACACATTGTGCTTCCTAACTGACTAGTGGAACAATAGCATGGAATTTCCACCGAATCCACATCAAGTCATTATTTGAGTAGAGTATGATAAGGAGAACAACCTGGTGCACTGAATTGTTAATCAAGTTGCATTCTAATCTGAACTCTCTTCTACACTTCTTCCATCATCTTCTTACCCCTTCGTCCATCAAAAAGAAACAAAAATAGCCAAAATCATGCCAAACCCTATGTTCAGGGTGGCACACCTCCTCTCTCTTTATTTGCTTCTTCCTTACCCCTCGCTATGTAATAGGGGTGTACCACCAAGAAAAGATGCCAATGTGCACACAAAAAATGCAATTCGAGTCGAATAGAGAAGGGATTCACACACAAAAATAATAATAATAATAAGAGTTGCAATCAATGAAATTGCAACCATATAATAAAAATCTCGAATTGAATAGAGGAGAGATTTATTTCTTCCTTCCATACCACCCTTCACTCCCTTTTCCACCTAAAGGCACAATGAATGTCGACCTCGTTCCTAAAAACACCAGTGTCAGATTAGGTGCACACTTGTTATTCTGCGGGTGTCTCTGGACCTTATGAAACTCTTAGATATGCTTGATGCTGGAAAAAGTGGAGAGGAAGTGATGTTGGTAAATGAAATTGGGAACGAAGATATGGAAAGATGTGTTATGTGGTCTTAGGATGTTGAGATGCTTAGTCATACCGAGCAGAAAAGAAACAATCATGATGTGAAGATGCAGCAATCACACGAGTGAAAGTATTTATTTGGTGACTGTTTCAGATTTTGTGTTACTCGAGGATGAGCAACGTTTAAGTTCGGGGTATTTTGATGAATGCATGTTCGTCTGGGCTGAATCACCTCCCTTGGCCAATTGTTGCCGACATTCTCATTCTTATCGACCATATCTTCTAACATTTTACTTATTTTGGTTTAATCGGAATTTTTCCCTATTTTAATTGGATTTTTGCACCTTTGTGCCGGTCATTTGGGCAATGTGCCTTATCTTCTTGACCCATTATGGAGCCTTGTTTAACATGGTTAGAAGTGGTTAGCGGCCCCTCTTCTCCCTTTGATCATGATTAACCCTAGCCAACCGCGGTCATAGTTATTCATCTACTTGCCCACAGTTCCCTTTGCTACCATGATCGCAACCACCAAGAGAATCGTGACCTCATCCTAGTCACAACCTTCTTCTCCACCCCATGTTCCCGTGATCCTCTTCACATCTCTTCTCAAACTGCGACTGTTGCTCTAGCCAGAAAATCACGATCGGGTCAAGTCGCTAAAAGATCGTGACCTGCACCATGCCCAAAAGATCGTGACCAGCGTCACCTACAACCGCGGGTAGGCTTCCAGATCACAACTGTGATTCCATTAGCCATGACTGCGGGTCACACCTATCTTCAACACTGTGATCTTCCTCATCCCCTTCACCATCCTTTCTACAACCCTACCTTTGCATGCAGTCGTGAGAAACTAACAGACCCACGCTGGGATCCATTACCTGCACTCCTCACATCTACGCCCTCCTGACCTCGACCTGCGATGGTCCCCAATACCTCATAATTGCAGACACCTATCTGCAATTCCAGTAATCGCGACTTGCACCCATTCAACTAATCGCAACCGGATCAAGCCATCACAGTCGTGACCTAAACTCCCCACGAACTGCGGACACCTATCCATGATTCCATAGCCGTGACATCAAAACAAATCGCGCTCGTGATCATCTCTACTAAATACTGCAACCTGCACCACACCAATGACCGCGATCACGCCTTCATGATAGCGACCACCTGAAGATCGCGACTGGGCCCAACTAACCGCGACAGTGGAAAAACAACCGCAACCTCCTATGCTAGCCAAGATGGAGAAGATCCCGACCAAAGATCATGACCTTCTGTCTGCAACAACCAACAACTGCGACCGTGGCATGAGAACCACGACCGCGGCATGAAGAACGTGACCAAAGATTGTGATAAAAGATCACAACCTGCTTCCAACTACCTACGACCAGGCTAAAGGGAAATCGCGACCAGAAAACTATGACCTACTGTCAAACAACCGTGATCGTGAAAGTAAGTCAGTACCAACCTGCCTATAAATAGACCGTGACCCCCAACCATTTGGAGATCATCTCCAAACATCGTTAGGCTGCAGGTCTGCCCTGAGCCTAAGGAGATGATCTCCACAGCCAAGAGCCTACCTCTGTGGTGGTCTTGCACCCTATTCCCCCAGATCTAAAGTGGAAACTCAGATCTGCAAGCCACCCCGTCCAGATCTAGATCGGATCTAGATCTGTTGCATCCACACTGTGCCTACACTGCCATCACGTCCACAAGCTGCTCCTCCTACTATGAGCAAGGACCATGAGAAGAGAGAGAAGGTGGAGATAGAAGATCTGCCCTGACTGTCGTGGTGTTCTTCCCACCTCATCCAGATCTGCTCCGACGTTGTATAGAAGATCATTTCTCCACCGAGCTGCGATCATCTTCTTTACCATGCTCATGGCAAAATCTTCTCTCTCTCTTGTTCTTCTTGTTTCTCTCACAATGAGCGAGTAGTTTTCTTTCGCTAGGGTGCGAGGACTAACCCATTGTCCATGCTTACATGTTCAAATACTAAACATTCTATGGCATGTATATAACTTTTCATTTCGTTGTTAACCGTCGATGTGTGCTTTTGGATTGATCACTTGCTTGCATTTATCTTGTTTGTTTCCTATGTTGCGAGAACTTCAATATGTAGGATTTGAATGTCAATTAACGCAGTTGACACCTTGATGAGAAATTGGATGGGATTCCCTGAAGTAGTAAATGTGTGATCTGTGAGGTGATGAAACACCTGGCCCACGGTGATGCTTATGTGTGCCTAATGCCTATATGGGGGGCCCACAGCTTTAGTTGGATATTTGTATCTTTGGAGCAGTAAGTATGTGATCTGGATGGTGACGAGACATCTGATACCTAAAGTGATGCTTATGCGAACCTGGCGCCTGTATGGGGGGTTTTGTAGCAGCTCTATTTGGATAGTTATATCTTGCATGGATGTTTGTGATTGGACGTGTTTGCATGTGTAGTGGTGGTGAAACCCAGAACCATCCCAGCGAACCCCATCATTAATCTTTAATCAACTTTTAATCATGCTCTTTACTTTCCTTGCATTTAGTTTAGTTAAACTCAAATCAACCAACCTTTGTTCTAAATATTAGTCTAGATTCAACTAGATTTGACTAATAAAAGATTCCTAAAAATGTTGTCCCTTGGGATTCAATCCTCAACTATATTGTGATGAGACTTGTCTGCTTGCGGGTGGTATTATTGCACAAGGTTTTGGTAAAAGCTCATGGATTTCAGCCCTGGGTGAGTTTGTTAGTGCAATAATATTCCACGTCAGGTGTGTGTGTGCTTCACATCATATCGGGCAAAGAGGTGTTTGTGTGCTTCACACCATATCAGGCAAAGAGGTGTGTGTGTGTGCTTCACACCATATTGGGCAAAGAGGGGTGTGTGTGCTTCATACCATATCAGGAAAAGAGGTGTGTGTGTGCTTCACACCATATCGGGCAAAGAGGTGTATGCATGACCTCATATCATGCAAGGGGTGTATAACCATATTGTGCATGAAGTCAATATTCATCACCATATCGTTCGTGAGGTGTCTGTATGTGTCACCCATATCGGGTTGCTAAAAATTAGGGTTTAGCATATCAATTAGAGGTGTGTACTTGACACTATATCGTGCATGGGGTCTTTTCTTGAAACCTAAGGTTTACCTGAATGATTACATGTTTGATTAGATTGAACATCATTTAGACTTGATTAATGATAGTAGATTGATTGTGATATTTCAAACCTAAGAAAAAACTCTAAATATGATTTTAGTTTGAAGAATTAGGGTTTGAGAAATGTAAACCCTAATCAGAAAAAATTAGGGTTTTGATAGTACATGAATATGGAATTTGATCATGATAACAGTGTGGTAAATGATTTTTCATATTTTCTAAAAAATTAGTATTTAATTTAATTTTGGGTATGATATGGATAACTCAATCATGCATATTTTAGAAAAATTTCAGAATATTTGAGTGTTCTTTGAAAGTGGTTCTCAGTCAAACTGTACTTCGACCAAAATGTTGACAGAGTGCTTTTTAGTAGTGTAGTGTTTTATTTTTATTTATTTATTGGTAACACCAAATAATCTGAAATTTTAACTAAAGATTTTAAACCCAATCATAAACAACATGTAACATTTTCATAATGAGAATTCCCTAAGTATTCGTAGAGGTTATAAGAGCAAACTGAAATATAGGGAATTTGTCTATGACTGAAATTGATGTATAATTAAATAGAGAAATTTGTTTATCTGGATCCCCTTGGTTATGAATGATTGTTTATCTGAATTCATAGTACATATATGTCAGATACTATCTTGGATTTCATTTAAGGTGAATAGTGTTTGTTTGATATCTCAGTAAAGAGGGTGAAACCCTAGATGTGAGGAAAGTTGGATATTTTCTAATAGATATCATGAAACCCATTTGAACTGATTTTCTTGACATGATAGACATTATTTATTCAATTTTATTATTGATGGATGTTATCTCAGTGAATGGCATGGAAACCCAAATTTAGCTCAGTTCCAAGGTTTCAGACATATATTGATATTATATGATTTATTGATAGTAGTCTTTATTCAGTGAATGTCTATGTCGCATGAAATCCTTATGATTACATTCTTTGTACCAAGTAGACTAGAAATGATCTTTGAATGAGCTTTCCTAAGTGGATAAGTTTTCTTCCACACATTTGAGATGAATAGGAGTTGAGTAATCCTAAGTAGCTCTTGGCTTCAGGACTACAGGTTCGGCCTAGTCCGGCTGGCAGCATGCATTACTGGGATCTAATGACTCCTATTAGTAAAATAACAAGAGTAAATTCTAGAAAGATTAGATCCAAATTCTAGTATGAATGTATA
Source organism: Alisma plantago-aquatica (assembly GCA_963693085.1). Classification (NCBI taxonomy): domain Eukaryota; kingdom Viridiplantae; phylum Streptophyta; class Magnoliopsida; order Alismatales; family Alismataceae; genus Alisma; species Alisma plantago-aquatica. The sequence goes on along the minus strand of OY856409.1, from coordinate 1,866,178,020 downwards.
TACTCTACGATTTTGAAGTATAAGGGAAAGACTGGGATAACTAAGAATTAGTTGGAACTGGTATCTAAGATCCAACTTTGGGGCCTCATATGAGAAACCCTTAATTAGGAATAAAGGAACATGACATAAGGTTCAGATTAAGTTTAATGATTAGTATTATATGAACTCTAAATATGAAATGTGGAAAAGATATGAGAAAAGTATGTAATGACCAAGATAGTAAGAATCAATCATGAGGAATGGACTATGTAATCCAGTACAATGTTTTTATGTACTCTAAAGCAAAGGGAAAATAGAAGAAAAGAGTTAAGTAGACAATAAGTAAATATAAGTGAAGAGTCTTTAGAAGAGTTAAAGTAAAGAGAATTAGATGAACATGTAAATAATAAGAATAGGATAAGAAACTAAGTTTAAACAAAGATAAATGTTGGAAATGATGAGCTTGATTAAGGAATGAGGGTTATGATATAATTGAGAGCATGGAATGTATACCTTTATTAATAAGTTTAATACATTCATTCTTACTACCTTTGGATTCCAAGTCTCTATAGAACAACAAACTAGTTTCTAAAAGAAGAACAAAAGTGTAGCTTAACCAATGAATAAGTCCTACAAAGGTAGACTATATTCAGGAGGGAAAAACTTGATTGAAAGAGATACTAAGTTTGATCCATACATGAGTCGTTTGATTTAAAATGAAGGATATTTAATGTATTAAATATGAGTTGAAACTAGTAGAGGGATTATTGATTTAGAATTTCAACTTCACATTGGTAGAAGGATAAAAGGGAATACATGCAACATGGTATACATGATCATACACATAAAAGAAGAAACATGATCATAAGATAAAACTAGAAGTTAAAGATGACATGTGGAATAGTAGTATATGGTAAGGGAATTATGGAAAGTAAAGAAAGGTTTGAAACATAATGGAGTAATATAGATCATAAAAGAAAGAGGTTGCAAGATTCAAGAAAGTGCTAAATAGTCAAGTATCCTTTTTGATAATTAATTAAACCTACATATGAGAAATGTATTATTGAATGTTTGAAGATAAGAATTCTAAGTCTCAAAATCATCTTCTCTTTCATAGCTTCCTTAATGAGATCAATGTGGGAATGAAGTGATAAGAAAATGAATCATATATGATGCATAACCACTGTGATAGAGACATCTAGTGAATGTAATAATGACACACAATATGATGATGAAACCCTAGAAGGGTAATTGAGAATGTAATCTATCTAAATGGCCAAGTAAGAGAAAGGAAATTCAATTGATAAGATAAAGAATACTTTAGTAAAAATTGTGAGATCCAAAGTTTGAATTTCAAATTAAGGGATCAAAGTCACATCACAATAACATTGTGCTACTGATAAGGACAAAACCCTAGAATGTTTAGAGTTGTAGTAGTTCAAGGGATGTCACTAGTGATTTGACCTTGAATGCTAGCTAGCATCTATACAAAACAAGATCATGAGATTTGCACTATGAGAAGTAAACTAGAACTGATAGTAATCCAGGGTTTAAAGATAGCTAATCTGAAAGGTAGATAAACAATATGGAAATGATTTGGAGTAAAGAGTAAGATATAAATTTGAAATGTAACAAGTGTGTTTTGAATAAAAGGAGAAATACAATATGAGTGAAGTGTGATATGAGATAAATTCTTGCAGTGGTAGCAAGAATGATGAACAATCTATTTGTACCTTGTATGTTTCAATTTTAGGAATGTTTAATCTATATGATTAAAATGAGAAGGATAAGTAGCAAAAAGTAAGTAGTAGTGAATGAGGAGAGAGATAAGAGAAAACAATGGCTTTTAGTGATATGTGAATTTGTTTTTAGAATTATAATTTGTTGAAGGTATATTAAGGGATGTAAATTGGTTCTACGTCTGATTTCAGTGTACATGAGCAAGCAATATGTTAATTAAAGGTGTCTGATAGTTGTAGTTCATTAATGCATATTCATCATGATTTTCAGTTGCCTTCTTGAGCTCTTTTTGTTTCAATACATCCAATTTCATTTACTAAATATCAAAATGTGAAAATTACTTAATTGGTCCAATTATCATGATTTTAATTGAATTTATGTTGATTTGATGTAGGTCTTGATGATGTTGAACAATCAGCTGGGACTCACCTTTCACTCACCCTTGGTTATGACCAATCAGTATGACCAAACGGTCTCACCATTTGGTCTTGACCAATCAGTTTCATCCATTCAGTCTCAAGACCGTATGGACAACTTCACCTCAAAACCATCTGATATCAATCACTCTTCAAGACCGTTTGAGCGATCTGTTGAAGACAAAAAGAAGGACCCCTCGCTTCCATTGTCTTCAACCTCTGTTACCCTAGAACTGCCTGCTACCAGCATCGCCTAGCACCTCCGTTGCAAGTAGCAACAACATCGACGCTCCTCCTGAGCCTACTGTAGCACTGCCTGCAAGACCAAAAGAGTGACGACCGCTTGGACTCACCAACAGACCGATTGATCCAAGGTCATTTGATCGATGAAAGATCAATAGAGAAAAGTCGGATGATCTCATCACGAAGACCGTTTGGGCTATTCAATCAGTTCCCAAACCAAACAGAGCAAAAGTAGCAGACCGAATGATCCACTGCGGCCAAACCGTTTGAGCAAGGGAGAGTCCAAGTGAAACGTCCCCGGATTTTCACCTTCTCAAAACCCCATGGAGATGAGGAGAAGAAATCCGAACACATTAGGCAATTGTTTCAAAGAGCGATGCGGAAGCATAATAGGCATACATGAACATACAACCATAACATTTCTCAACATTCAACATGTATATTTATACAATATGAATTATTACACAATGATTTACAATTACATATTGAATGAAGATTCTACAGTCTATGAACATGTATGCTAACAAGATCTTAGACAATAGGTACAACATGTACAACTTGCTCACATCCTGTACTTTTTCTCCCATGCTATCTCTAAACCTAAAACATACGTGAAACAACAAATCAACACACAAGGTGTGGTGTAAATGGGCAGAAAGATACATATATTTATGGCTTTCATAATTTGGAAAAAGATTTGCAGAAGAAAAGAAAAGCATAGAAAACACTTCTTTATTAAGCGAAATACACTAATTTAAGTCATTTTCCCAGATGAATTACATTATCAAGGTGGACTAGTACCAAAACATAAATATTGGGCCCATCCCCATGTACCAAATACTCTAGGGAAACTCCCTGTACACTGTGTGCTCTAGGGAGGTGTACTAGCCAACATTAATCCATTCCCTCGTAAGGGGGATAATGAACACCTTAAATAACTACAAAGCATCTACTTATCATTTATGTTTACAAGTGATAAAACATTGAGTACTATATAGTGCTACTACATCCAATATTTGCAAATAGAAGAGAGCATACATACATATCATGATTGCAAGCAAGAAAACCATAGTCATATACTTAAATAAAAACCCACATACCTGAGTTCAGAGACTCTTATATATATATATATATATATATATATATATATATATATATATATATATATATATATATATATATATATATATATTCTGGATCATCTACATCTTTGGTCATCACCTGATTAATAGCAATTAATCATCATTAATAAATGTTCATCATATTCTAGGTATTTTAGGTCCAAATTAGGTTTTGGCCAATTTTAGGTTCCATCTAATCTTAGGATGGTATCTGGTATTTTTCTACTGATCATGCTGTCATTTTAGAGGTCTAGTCCAAATTTCATATTTTTTTGATGATTGGTCTATTTTCTAAAATTAAAATGGGATTGGAAGCATCTAAATAGTATTTAATATAAAAATACATATTATTTAGATGTATTACTCGGATTACAATCTAAATATGGATGTATATCATCATTAGGGTTCTAGGAAAATTTTCTGAGAATTAATATCACTTGGATACTATTTATTTCATTTAATGAATCCTAAAAAGGAGCTTTTTACTCTAAATTAATTATCATCATTGATAGTGGTTCAATGCTCTAATCTAGGGGTCCAGTAATATAGAGGATACTTTTATGAGTCTAGGGATATTTTTGGGGAATTATTTGGCCACGGGAGCTATATTCTAAGCATTTTCTAAGATCTGGTCTAAAAGTGGGAATTTAAGAGGAATTTACCTATAAGGCTATCCGGTTCAACTAATTTGGACAAGGTTCTGCCAGGGGTAAGGGTCAAGAGGCCCTCATCTCTCTTTCTCACATCGTGACATGCGTTCTCCGTAGGGGGGCTTCTAGATCGCCGTCGCTGGCCCTCATCCGGCGAGCAACATGTCGTCCTCCACGCCGTCTTGCGACCCTCGAATCCCTGGACTCAGTCACGTGGAGCTCCATCGTCCCGCTCCTGCGTGTGCTGCTGCCACACTGGGGGGGAGGACGCCGGCGTGCCTTGCTTCTGCTTTGTCCGGTCTTGTTTCTGCTCAGGAGCTCCATCGCCTTCACGGTGGGTTTGGTTCTGCTTTTGGATTGGCCCATAGCCTTCCCTCTTCGTGATCTCCTCGGCACATGGTTGTGCGGTGGCCTGGTCGCAGGTTATGCCACCATAAGAATGGATCTTTGGCAAGAAAGGAGTGGCTCCTACCATCATCTCAGATCGGTCTCATTCTTTCCGCCTAACAAGGGAGTAGTAGCGACCGCAAATCTGACCTTGGCGCACCGTCGATGATGAGGAGACCATCCTCCTGGAGGTCTGAAGAGGCTAGAAGCTCATTTCGTCCCTCTATATCCCACAGCTGTGGGAATGCTAGGTTGGTGACCAGCATCTCAGCAAGGCCAAGCTTGCCGGCATGGAGAGTCGCTGCATGTAGGAGGAAGGGAAATAAGACCCTCTACATTTTCATGATTAGATAAAGTGTCGTGGATGAGCAACTGGACTCCAACATCTTGAAACCCCTATTGATGTCCAGCATCGAGGCTTCATTCACTCTCCAGGTCTGGACCTCCACCTCCATGGTGTGAAGGGATGAAGCTCGACCTCCAGGTCTTTGTATTGGCAAACAAGTTTGACAACCACCAACAACCCAGACATGGTGGCATCAAGACCTACCTCTCACTTCAGATGGATGGGTAGATGGAAATGATGCCCCTAAAACTGATTTCCTTCATCTTAAACCCCTCCTCAAAACACCGTCCCTTCTGCAAAGCAATCTGGGTCTCTCGCACCCCACCACACCAGCCTTATTGTGATGGGTTGTTGGGTAGTTCTGGGTATCGTGGATCTCTTCTAGCACTTGAGATTTATCTTAGGCTCACTATGCTCCCGTTCTCAGGCCGGTGAGGATCAAGGTTTGGCCACGCATCAGCTCCGTTTCAGTCGGAGGTCGAAGATGAAGGTCAGCCATCCGATCCAACTGGTGGAGGGTTTGGATTATACCACCTTGTCAGGATTTTAAGCACGCCCAAGCAGAAGGAGGATAAATTGGCGTAACACCAATGTTATGGGCCGAATTACATGATTAAACCATATTATTCTACTTCGTCACCCTTTCGTTCATTTTACCAACGTTCAATAGCATTAAAACCATTATTCTCCTCAACTTCAATCGACTATATCATTTTGTAACAATCTCTAAACCTCCTAAAATTATGAAAATAGTTTCATAATATCATACGACATCTTATACCAAAGTTTTAGACACAAAGTCCATTATTTTTTTGTGCAAGTAAATTCTTCAAACAACCTTATAAATAGGCATATTAACCTTGAATTCAATTCAAATCATCATAATTCTTGATCCTACAAGTCCAGAACACTTTTTATGATACTAATACCTCATAATTCACTAATATATCACTTGAGTCCATTGTTACTATTAAACGGGTCCCATGGACTCATATGTACCCAAACAATTAATCAAACATATTCATCATACTAGAACTCAATTAATGTTCTAATTGCCATTTGCATATCTAGTTACACTTTCGGGTGGAAATATGCAATAATTGAGTAACCAATTCCTTCATTTGGTATCATTATCTACATGATGCTCATGGTCTTCAAATACTATATTGGGTATCATAATCGTAAAATTGGGGTCATCACATTCACCCCATCCTATATGGAATTTCGTCCTCAAAATTCAACTAATCTCATCCTTAAGAGGCTATTTAGGAGTTCAACTTCATATACATCATCACTGCTTAGGTTCTAAGATCGTCATAGTTGCATGCACACTAAGTTGTCATCTTAGGGTCTAGAGATTCTTGGGTGTGTCCACCCTACCATATATATATGGAAGCATCACTTAAAGTCTTAGCCATAACATGACATTATGATATCTTAGGATTACATCACCCCTAAGGATACGGGTTTTGTTCATACCTTTAAAGTTCAAGAGGAATTCATTTATATGCCATGGTATTCATATCGTTCAAATCTAACATCATTAACATCTTCAATGATTTCAGGATTAGAGTAGATTTATCTTCACCCTTGATCTGAGAAAAAAAATTTCTACTTAAGAAGGGCTTACGTAACATGTTTGACCATTAGGGTTTCACCCTATTGTGTGATATTCATACTCAACTTAGAAGCATATATTGAGAAGGATCAAAGTTACGAACTTTATTTCTGATCATATATCCTATGATCCAAAAATATCTTTATATCAAGTTCATGAGTTCAACTTTTTATGTCTTGCATGTATTATGTGATGGGAAAAAGAGAATATACTAAGTTTATCTCATGATCTCAACATCATATCTTTCATATGAAGGGGAAGAGAATATTTTAAAGTCAAACTTATCATGATTTCAATCTTGGGTACTACATGTATGATATAGGGGGAAAATATAGAATAGGTCAAGCTTATACGAGTGACTCCTCATATATAAATCATCTATATAGCTCAAGTGAGGTTTCTATCATCATATATTAAGAAGGAGAAGAAGAAGGGAGAACATGTATGTTGAGTATCTTTTGCACAAAGCGTCATACTCTCATAACTAGAGTTCATATATTACCTCACTTGCAACTAATGATGAGATTCACAAAATATGTCACTCCAGCTAGGACCTAACTCATCCAAAGGATTGACTTTATCATATGGGTTATCTACCCATCCTTTTCTTTTACCCAATTCTCACATATTGATTTAAATCATGCATAAGGACTCAAATCACACTCAAGAGTAATCTAGTGTAGGACACATTTTTTAACACATATCTCATATATTGGAGTCTAGGTCCTATGACCTTCTCTTTGTGGGTCTTACTCTCTCTAGAGTTCACCACATATCTCATCCTACCACTAGACATCCTCCTTGTATAAGAGCTTGAGGCTCATGCACACTCATCTCTATCTTAACTAATCTTATCTTGAGTAGGAAAAGGGAATGTACTTTCATCCTCATGACTTAGCATAGATCCTCCAAGAATGGATTCGGTTCATATATAACTCAAATCTTAATAAGGAAACTTATACCATCATAAATCAACTTAGGTAAGATTCGATATACTTATTTCCTTCATCTTTCTTTTATCTATCTATCTATCACATAACCTTATGAGGTTCTAGACATCTAATCTAGATATATTCTCTCTTCTAGACTGATGTCACTCCCTTTCACTTAGGTTACATGAACACTAACTACTGTCTAGTGTGAGGGATACATTTTCATAGTTACATATAGGTAATAAAATATTATATAGTTTTTTTTCTCTGAGAAAGCAGACGTCAGAGAAAACTATCGAGGCTCGAGCCAATTGGAAAACAAAACCAAATCAGCAAAATCAAGTGTCCCACACACAGTTGATAGTCTAGTGTCATGTCACCTAGTGAAATGGTGAGAACGAGATGCAGACTAGTGTAGCTACCATATACATATGAGCTCTATATGGAAAGGGTTTCTCACACTGGTCTAAACCTAATTCTCGAACATCTAGGTTCTAACTTAGAGGCTAAGTCAAACCTTATTCCTACATAACAACTTACTAAGTTTCTAGGTTTTATAGTGAGAGGTGAAATTTAGGTTTTTATGTTTCATGATAAGAAATTGTTAGGTGTAGCTATTGTTCATGCTCTGATACCAACTGTAACGTCCCTGGATTTTCACCTTCTCAAAACCCCATGGAGAAGAGAAGAAGAAATCTGAACACGTTAGGCAATTGTTTTAGAGAGCGATGCGGAAGCATAATACGCATACATGAACATACGACCATAACATTTCTCAACATTCAACATGTATTTTTATACAATATGAATTATTACACAATGATTTACAATTACATATTGAATGAAGATTCTAAAGTCTATGAACATGTATGCTAACAGGATCTTATACAATAGGTACAACTTGTACAACTTGCTCACATCCTGTACTTTTTCTCCCTTGCTATCTCTGAACCTAAAACATATGTGAAACAACAAATCAACACACAAGGTGTTGTGTACATGGGCAGAAAGATACATATATTTATGTTTTTCATAATTTTGAAAAAGATTTTCAGAAGGAAAGAAAATCATAGAAAATACTTCTTTATTAAGCGAAATATGCCAATTTAAGTCATTTTCCTAGATGAATTGCATTATCAAGGTGGACTAGTACCAAAACATAAATATTGGGCCCATCCTCATGTACCAAGTACTCTATGGAAACTCCTCGTACACCGTGTGCTCTAGGGAGGTGTACTAGCCAACATTAATCCATTCCTTCGTAAGGGGGATAATGAACACCTTAAATAACTACAAAGCATCTACTTATCATTTATGTTTACAAGTGATAAAACATCGAGTACTATATAGTGCTACTACATCCAATATTTGCAAATAGAAGAGAGCATACATACATATCATGATTGCAAGCAAGAAAACCATAGTCATATACTTAAATAAAAACCCACGTACCTGGGTTTAGAGATTCCTATATATATATTTTGGATCATCTACATCTCTGGTCATCACTTGATTAATAGCAATTAATCATCATTAATAAATATTCATCATATTCTAGGTATTTTAGGTCCAAATTAGGTTTTGGCCAATTCTAGGTTCCATCTAATCTTAGGATGGTATTTGGTATTTTTCTACTGATCATGATGTCATTTTAGAGGTCTGGTCCAAATTTCATTTTTTTCTGATGATTGGTCTATTTTCTAAAATTAAAATGGGATTGGAAGCATCTAAATAGTCTTTAATATAAAAAGACTTATTATTTAGATGTATTACTCATATTATAATGTAAATATGGATGTATATCATCATTAGGGTTCTAGGAAAATTTTCTGAGAACTAATATCACATGGATACTATTTATTTCATTTAATGAATCCTAAAAAGGAGCTTTTTACTCTAAATTAATTATCATCATTGAAAGTGGTTCAATGCTCTGATCTAGGGGTCTAGTAATATAGAGGATACTTTTTTGAGTCTAGGGATATTTTTGGGGAATTATTTGTCCACAGGAGCTATATTCTAAGTATTTTCTAAGATCTGGTCTAAAAGTGGGAATTTAAGAGGAATTTACCTATCAGGTCGTCCGGTTCAACTGATATGGACCCGGTTCTGCCAGGGGTAAGGTTCAAGAGGCCCTAATCTCTCTTTCTCGCATCGTGACATGCGTTCTCCATAGGGGCGCTTCCAGATCGCCGCCGCTGGCCCTCATCCGGTGAGCAACATGTCGTCCTCCATGCCGTCTCACGAGCCACGAATCCCTAGACTCAATCACGTGGAGCTCCATCATCCCGCTCCTGTGTGTGCTACTTCCACACTGGGGCGGAGGACGCCGGCGTGCCTTGCTTCTACTTCATCCGGTCTTGCTTCTTCTCAGGAGCTCCATCACCTTCACGGTGGGTATGGTTCTTCTCTTGGATTGGCCCATAGCCTTCCCTCTTTGCGATCTCCTCGGCACATGGTTGTGCGGCGGCCTGGTCGCAGGTTATGCCTCCATAAGAGTGGATCTTCGGCAAGTAAGGAGCGGCTCCTACCATCATCTCAGATCGGTCTCGTTCTTTCCGCCTAACAGGGGAGCTGTAGCGGCCGCAAATCTGACCTTCGCGCACCGTCGATGATGAGGAGACCATCCTCCTGGAGGTCTGAAGAGGCTAGAAGCTCATTTCGTCCCTCAATATCCCACAGCTGCGGGAACGCTAGGTTGGTGACCAACATCTCAGCAAGGCCGAGCTTGCCAGTGTGGAGCGCCGATGCATGTAGGAAGAAGGGAAATAAGGCCCTATGCATTTTCATGATTAGATAAAGTGTCGTGGATGAGCAACTAGACTCCAAAATCTCAAAACCCCTATTGATGTCCAACGTCGAGGCTTCATTCACTCTCTAGGTCTCCACCTCCACCTCCATGGTGTGAAGGGCTGAAGCTCGACCTCCAGGTCTTCCTATTGGCAACCAGGTTTGACAACCGCCAACAACCCAGACATGGCGGCATCAAGATCTACCTCTCACTTCGGATGGATGGGTAGATGGAAATGATGCCCCTAAAACTGATTTCCTTCATCTTAAACCCCTCCTCAAAACACCGTCCCTTCTATAAAGCAATCTGGGTCTCTCGCACCCCACCACGCCAGCCTTATTGTGATGGGTTGTTGGGTAGTTCCGGGTATCGTGGATCTCTTCTAGCACTTGAGATTTATCTTAGGCTCACTGTGCTCCCGTTCTCAGGCCAATGAGGATCAAGGTTTGGCCATGCATCAGCTCCGTTTTAGTCGGAGGTCAAAGATGAAGGTCAGCCATCCGAACCAGCTGGTGGAGGGTTTGGATTATACCACCTTGTTGGGCTTTTGACCACGTCCAAGCAAAAGGAGGATAAACCAGCGTAACACCAATGTTACGGGCCGGATTACATGATTAAACCATATTATTCTACTTAGTCACCCTTTTGTTCATTTTACCAAACTTCAATAGCATTAAAACCATTATTCTCCTCAACTTCAATCGACTATATCTTTTTGTAACAATCTCTAAACCTCCTAAAATTATCAAAATAGTTTCATAATATTGTATGACATCTTCTACCAAAGTTTTAGACACAAATTCCATTATTTTTTTGTGCAAATAAATTCTTCGAACAACCTTATAAATAGGCATATTAACCTTGAATTCAATTCAAATCATCATAATTCTTGATCCTACAAGTCCAGATCACTTGTTATGATACTAATACCTCAAAATTTACTAATATATCACTTGAGTCCATTGGTACTAATAAACGGGTCCCATGGACTCATATGTACCCAAATAATTAATCAAACTTATTCATCATACTAGAACTCAATTTGTTCTAATTGTCAATTGCATATCTAGTTACACTTTTTGGGTGGAAATATACAATAATTGAGTAACCAATTCCTTCATTTTCTATCATCATCTACATGATGCTCATGGTCTTCAAATACTATATTGGATATCATAATCATAAAATTGGGGTCATCACACCAAGACCATTTGGTCTGTATACCAAGACCGTTTGGTCGCTCTCACATGAGACTATTTGGAGTCGTTAGTAGCAGACCGATAGAGCATTGCTTCTGAGACTGTTTGAAGATCTTAGTATTCTAAACCATTTGGGCAATGGTCTCCAAGACCGATAGAACCAAAGGACTGTCAAACCAATTGGTTAGTACATGTACAAGACTATTTGGAAGACCGTTTGGACCTACTGACTACTAAGACCGTATGGTCACTTGAAACTGTTCAAACGATGAGCAACGACCGATTGAACGACCAAAGAACATAGACCGTTTGGCCATCCAAATGGTCTCCAAACCATTCGGCCAGCAACCATCCAAGACCGTTTGGTCATTTGATCGATCTGTAAGATCGTTTGATGGTGGATTCCCAAGACCGTTTGGATGTCAAACGGTCTCCAAGACCGTTTTCTTCAGGCCGTTTGACCAGACCATTTTCTCCAAACTGTTTGAGTAGGTTCATGCAGAAAATGTGAAGACCCCATTCGAGCCTATAAATAGGACCGCAAGGGTCCTCATTTGGCATCATTCCAGGGATGCCGACAAGCTACCCAAGTGCAAGGTTCTATCAAGCTTCATCCTACACACCTCCCTCCACCATCTTCAGCCACTGTCACCTCACCTATCGTTCCTACTGCCACTCAAGGAGACTGAGAAGAGAAGGAAGGAGGAGTGAGAAAGACTGCTCGGCCTGTCTTGGCATCCCTCGTTCTTCGTCCAGATATGCTCCGACACGACGTAGGGGACCACATCATCTTCATCGAGTTGCGACCACCTTCTACATCATGCTCATGGAGGATTCCTCTCTCTTTCTTATTCTTCTTATTTCTCGCATCATGAGGAGTAGTTCCTTTTCACTGGGGTGCGGGGACTAGCCCCGCTGCCCATGCATTCATGTCTTTACATTTAACATTCCAAGGCAATGTATATAACTTTTCATTTCGTTGCTAATTGATATGCTTGTAGTTGATTACCTGCTTGCTTTCATCTTGTTCTCCTCTTCATAGTTTAGAATGTCATTTAATAAGGCAGACTACTTGACGAGAGATTTTATGGGGTTCCTTGAGGTAGTAAGTGTATGATCTGTGAGGGGACAAGCCATCTAGCCTACGGTGATGCTTCTGTGTGCCTACCCTTGTGGGGGGGCGCAACTTTAGTTGGATGTTGTATTTTCTTTGTAAATCGTCGATGTTTGCTTGCATATTAATCACCTTCTTGCTTTTTGGTTAGCGCAGTTGACTCCTTGACAAGTCCATCTAATAGGGTTCCTTGAGGTCGTAAGTGTATGATCCGTGAGGAGACAAGCCATCTATCCTACAGTGACGCTTCAGTGGGTCTACCCTCAGCCTTAGTTGGATGTTGTATCCTCGGAGCCATAAGTGAGTGATCTGTAAGGTGACACTTACGTGATCCTATCCTCGTGGAGGGTTCACAACAGCTCCATTTGGATAGTTAGATGCTTGCCTAGATGTTATGTAGTTTGATGTGTTTGCATGTGCAGTGGTGGTGAAACCCTATACCATCCCAGCGATTCCATATCATTTAATCTAGAACAAACTTTAATTCTGCTCTTTTACTTTCTGCATTTAGTTTAATTAACCTCAACCAAATCAATCATTTTAAAAATTAGTCTTACTTGAGCTAGATTTGATTAACAAAGATTCTTAAAAATGTTGTCTCTTGGGATTCGATCCTTAACTATACTGTGATAAGACCCATCCGCTAGCGGGTGGTATTATTGCACTAGGTTTTGGTAAAAGCTCGAGGATTTTCACCCCGAGTGAATTTGTTAGTGTGATATTTGCCACGTCAAATTTTGGCACCATTGTCGGGGACAACAGAATCAGTTAGTCAAATCTAGTTCTTTTAAGGCTAATCTAGGATTTTATTTTTTATTTTTGAAACTATTGATCATTCACTTGAATTTGACTCTACTCCATGGATCTCACTTTCAAATTTTTTCTATCTCAGGTACTTCAGAAGGATTAGTGCATGCACCGTTTGAACAGTCCCGGACTCACTGCCAGCTTTGATATGGAGATTGACAGAACCTTTCACCGTCAAAATAGAGAGAACCAATCAAGAATGGCTCAAGAGGAGGAGATAACTTGAAGGGTGGCTCAAGCCCTTAATGCACAGAGAGAAAGATTCATGCAAGAAGCTAGAACTGCGGTTCAAGAAGAAATTCAAGCAGCACAAGCAACATAACTACAAAAGGATCTTAGAGAGATCTCAATCCCCAAAGATGCTAATGTTCATCATCCAGTACAACCTCCTCCCATCAATGCTGCTAATTTTGAGATTAGGGAAAATTGGATCACATTGCTTCAAAACAGCTCATTCTATGGCAAACAAGTAGAGGATAGTCAGGAACATCTTTTGAGGTTTATTGATCTATGTGCTCTGACAAAGTAAAACGGAGTATCGAATGATGCCACCAGACTTTGTCTCTTCAAGTATTCACTTGTTGATAGAGCAATAAGCTGGTACAATTCATTGCAGAGTGAACCCATCACCACTTGGGAACAACTCCAAAATGTTTTTCTAGCACAATTTTACCCTCCTTCTCTCACCTATGAAATTAGGGGGCGGATAACAAATTTTACTCAAGTCCCTGGAGAAACCCTTGCTGAAGCATGGGAAAGATACAAAGAGCTTCTATGCAAGTGTCCACACCAAGGAATTCTTAAGAATCAACTCATCAAAATCTTCTTTAGGGGTGTGGATGGTGATATCAAGAGGTTTTTAGACTCCTCGTCTGGAGGAAACTTCATGCGACAAAGTTACGACAACGCATGGAAAGTTGTCACCCTAGGAGCTGAAAATCAAGCTAATTAAGGTAGATTTGTAGGGAAATGAGTGTTGAAGGTAGTTATGGCTGAAGTTATTCCAGAATACAAGTCTATCACTGAAACTCTCAAACTCTTTGTTGCCAAGCAAGATCGTATAGAATCATCCCTTACTGTATTTGGAAGAGGACATTCACTCCCACAACCACAAGAACAGATCAAGTCAGCCTCACTGTTCTGTGAAGCACGTAAAGGAATTGATCATTCCACTTTAGCATGCAATGTTCTTTATGATGTTGTTCTAAACAACGTATGTGGACAAGGAGATAATGGTCAAATGGAAAATCTTAATTTTGTTAATACAATCCCTGGTTAAGGTTATTACAATCTGAATCAGAATAGGAACCATCTAGGGTTTCAATATGGAAACCCCTATGGAGCAATAAACTCGCATCAATTTGGTTCGAACAATCAACCACGAGGCCCACCAGGATTTCACTATAATCAACAACAAAATTTTGGAAATCAAGGAAATTTCAAGGGAAGCTTTCAGAATAGAAACTTTAATAATTATCAAAACAATTCTCCATACCAGAATCTTAATCAACCTCAAGGACAAAAAGTCAGTCCCATCTCACCTGATGACAAGCTATCATCCATTGAAAAGATGTTGCAAAATCAATAAACTATGATAGCTAACCAACAAGCTCAGCAAAAGGCTATTGAATCCCAACTAGCTCAACTTGCAGCTAGCATTAAGCCACCAGCTGGGGTTTTTGTTGGCCAACCAGAAAACAATCCTAAGCACCCAAAACAATTGAAGGCAGTCACCACTACATCAAGAAAGGACTATTCTGATCCTCCTGTCAGGCCACCTGTAGTTATTATAGATGAGGATGAACCCGCGATTGTACAAGACTCCAAAACTCTAGAGTCTCAACTAAAAGAACCAGTAACTACTGATAAGATAGACAAGGAAAGTCCTGAGAAACCTATTGATGAAGAAACTAAAACACCAGAACTTGATATTCTTATATACAGGCCTCGTATATCGTTCCCTGCTCGTTTAAGGCAAACCAAGCTTGATACTCTATTCAATAAGTTTAAAGAAGCTATGAAGAAACTTCATGTTGATATACCCTTTTTGGATGCGCTGGCTGAGATACCAGCCTGGACAAAATACTTAGTCACTCCTCACTAGGAAATATATAACTGAAGAATATGAGATAGTCAAGTTAGCTAAAACCACTTTCGATATCATCCAGAGTAAGATGCCCAAGAAGCAAAAAGATCTAGGATCTTTTGGGATTTCCTTCCATATCGGTGATTCTTCATGCAATAAAGGACTGGCATATCTTGGCGCTAGCATCTCCATCATGCCACTCAGCCTTTGCAAATGGCTAGGGTTTGCTGAGCTTCTCCCAATTGGATGTATGTTCCTTGCCACTGCAAGAGTCCTAATTGATGTTGAAGCAGGAACCTTGCTTCTTAGACTTGGTAAAGAAACTCTCGAATTCAAAGTTTTTGAAAGTATACGGAGACCAAACATGCAAGAAGAAGTATATCTTATTGATTGCATAGAGTAGATGTCACTTCTCACTCAAGAGAATCATGAGTCAGATGATCCTTTAGAAGTTGCTTTGACTGACCCATCAGTTGAAGAACCTATTGAAGAACAAATGAAAGGTTGCATCAAATCTCTCGACTCTGCAGAAGAAGATGTTAAAGCTACTTTTGAAGAACTCAAGGTTGTGGAAGCTACTCAAGAAACATGCAAAAAACTAGAGGCCCCCGAAATGAAGCCCTTGCATGAGGGACTAAAGTATGTGTTTCTGGATGATCTCAAGGTTTGTCCAGTTATTATAAATTCTGATCTAACAACCGAAAAAGAAGATAAACTCTTGAAAGAACTAAAGGAAAGAAAGAAATCCATCAGTTAAAAAATGAGTGACCTCACTGGGGTTAGTCAAGCACTGTGCATGCACAGGATCCCTATGATGGAAGATCACAAGCCAACTATTGAACATCAACAGAAATCAAATCCAAATATGAAGGAAGTAGTCTGTCGTGAAGTCATAAAACTTCTCACAACTGGAATAATCTATATGATATCAGACTCTCCATGGGTGAGCCCAGTGCATGTAGTCATGAAGAAAGGTGGAACAATTGTAATGTGAAATGAAAACAATGAACTCATCCCCACTCAAATAGTCACAGGGTGGAGTATGTGCATTGATTATAGAAAGTTAAACAAGGCAACTCGAAAATATCATTTTCCAATGCCCTTTCTTGATCAAGTATTAGAGAAAATGGCTCATCAAGAATACTTATGTTACCTCAATGGTTACTATGGATTCGATCAAATACCCATACATCCAGACAACCAAGAGAAAACTACTTTCACCTGCCCATTCAGAACATATGCATTTAGACGAATGCCATTCGGCCTCTACAATGCACCTGCAACCTTCCAGCGTTGCATGGCTGCCATATTCGCCGGTCTCACTGAAACAATTATGGAAGTTTTCATAGATGATTTTTCTGTGTACGGAGATTCATTCGATTTGTGTCTAAAACACCTCTCCCTTTTTCTCAAATGATGTGAAGAAGCACACCTTGTGCTAAATTGGGAGAAGTGTCACTTTATGGTAAAGGAAGGTGTTGTCCTTGGCCATAGGGTCAGTAATCGAGGAATTGAAGTAGATAAGGCCAAAATCGAAGTGATTTCCAAGCTTTCCATCCCTATCAATGTAAAGGAAGTTCAAGCATTCCTAGGTCATGTAGGCTTCTATAGACGGTTTATAAAGGACTTCTCAAAGATAACCAAGCCGATGACAAATATGTTACTAAAGGATGTTGAATTTAATTTTGATGAAGAATGTGTTGAAAGTTTCAACAAACTAAAACATGTCCTTACTACTACACCCATCATCAGAGATCCCGATTGGGACCATCCTTTTGAAATTATATGTGATGCAAGCGATTATGCTGTGGGAGCTGTCCTGGGCCAATGCATAGAAAAGAAATATTATGTGGTCTATTATGCATCAAAGACCCTCGATGAAGCTCAGAGGAATTAAGCTACTCCTGAGAAAGAACATATGGAAGTTGTGTATGCCTTTGACAAATTCATATCCTACCTTATTGGTTCAAAAGTTATTGTCTACATGGATCATGCTGCTATTTGTTACCTTCTGACAAAGAAAGATGCAAAACCCAGGCTAATTAGATGGATTATCCTATTGCAAGAATTTGATTTGGAGATAAGAGATAAAAAGGGTACGAAGAATGTTGTAGCAGACCACCTCAGTCGCATCCACACTCTGGATACCGAGAAGATTCCAATTAATGATTCCCTTCCAAATTATCAACTAATGAAGGTCTCAGAAGCCACACCGTGGTACTCAGATTATGTGAACTACCTTGCTGCTGAGGTTATTCATCCTCAATGCATCGGAAATGCACTGAAGAAATTTGTGCATGATGTGAAACAAACTACTGGGATGAGCTGTACCTTTTCAAACTATGTGTTGATGGTCTATACAGACGGTGTATTATTGAGGAAGAAGCTCAACTTATCCTGGAGCAATGTCACTCAGGGCCAGTTGGAGGACATATGAGCTCTAAAAAGACTTCCTTGAAGGTCTTGCAATGTGGTTTCTTTTGGCCAACCATATCCAAATATTCCCATGACTCTGTCTTATCATGCGATAAATGTCACAACATAATAAAAAGAGATGAGATGTCGTTGAGCATGTGGCAAGAAGTAGAGATATTTGATGTTTGGGGGGTGGACTACATGGGTCCATTCCCAACTTGTCATGGATTTTCATACATCCTAGTGGTGGTGGAATACGTCTCAAAATGGGTTGAAGCTATACCAACCGTCACTAGTGATTCCAAACCCGTCATCAAATTATTCAAAGATATTATTTTCCCCCATTTTGGAGCACCACGTACAGTGATATCTGACGGAGGGTCTCATTTCCTTGAAAGAAGCTTTGAAGCTTTACTAAGAAAGTATGGTGTAACACACAAGGTAGCCTCACCCTACCACCCAAAAACAAGTGGACATGCAGAGGTCTCTAACCATCAACTCAAGGCTATTCTGGAAAATATTGTAGGCCACAATCGGCAAGATTGGTCCATAAAAATCAATGACACCTTGTGGGCCTACCGAACTACTTTTCAAACTCCCCTTGGGACTAGACCATTTCGATTAATCTATGGAAAATCATGCCACCTGCCAGTAGAACTGGAACACAAGGCATGGTGGGCAATAAAACAACTGAATCTTGATATGAAAGAAGTAGGACAAGCTAGGCTTCTGCAACTCCAGGAGCTGGAAGAACTCCAAATGAAAACTTATGAGAGTTCTAGAATCTATAAAGAATGCACAAAGTTGTGGCACGATGGTCATCTCAAGAGGAATGATATTCAAGTGGGAGATCAAGTCATGTTGATCAACTCAAAATTGAGCTTATTCCCAGGGAAACTCCATTCCCGCTGGACTGGACCATACATTGTTAAGAGTATCTACCCGCATGGTGCTTTCGTTTTATCGAGTGAAAAGTCAGGAGATGTTGTTGCTAATAGCCAATGTTTGAAAAGATATTTCACCTCAGTCGACACTGGCACCAATGCATCACTGGATCTCTCCAACCCAAGATTACATCCACCTTTAAAGTTGAAGAAACCAAGTCGAGCCATCGACATAAAATAAAGGCAATGGTCGGGAGGCAACTCGATAAATAAATTTGTATTTAGTTTTAATTTCAAATTTGAATTTTTCCTTAATTTTGTTTTTACTTTTTAGATAATTTCACACCAAATAAAGTTGCATCGCGAGATGCTATCTTGAGTTCTGAATAGTCTTTTTGTTTGAGATTTTCAGATGGAGGAAACGCGCTGACTAGAACGCAACCACAGCATGAACTTGCCCCTCCATCTCGAATTTAGAGTTTTCTTGGGACAAGCAAATTTCTAAGTTTGGGGTGGAGGGTGGGTGGTACGTATCTTACTTTCCAATTTCACCCATATAAATCAAACTTAAGATTTCATCGTCGCATTTTTGACCTAAATTTTCAAAATTCTCAAATGAAATTTTCAAATTTTAAAGTTTTTAAAACAAAATTGAACAAATATCGGATGCAGTTTTGACACTTTTTAAATCTCTATGCATTTTGAATCATTATACCCTCCTTTTTCATAGAGGGCCCTCAAAAGGACCTTCTTTTGAAAAACTAGCCTTTTGATTGAAATCATCTTGTGAAGCTTATGAATCCTAACATCATGATCTTTATGCAAAAATGGCAAGTATTTTTCGAACTGATAGGGATCAAACAAATCATGCTTCCTAACTGACTAGTGGAACAACAACATGGAATCCCCATCGGATCCTCATCATGTAATTATTAGAGCAGAGTACAACAAAGAGAATAACCCGATGCACAGAATTGTAAATCAAGACGCATTCTGATCTGAACTCTCTTCTACACTTCTTCTATCATCTTCGTACCCCTCCATCCATCAAAAAGAAACAAAAATATCCAAAATAGTGCCAAACCCTAAGTTTGGGGTGGCACGCCACTTCCCTCTATATCCGCTTCTTCCATACCCCTCACAAATAAATAGGAGTGTACCACCAAGAAAAGATTCCAAAGTGCACACAAAAAGAATTACAATCTCGAGTTGAATAGAGCAGAGATTCGCACACAAAAAATGCAATAAATAAAATTGCAAAAATAATAAAAATCTTGAGTCAAATAGAGGAGAGATTTATTTCTTCCTTCCATATCTCCCTTCACTCCCTTTTCTACCTAAAGGCACAAATAATTGCCTCCATCACCCTGAAAAACACCAGTGTCAGATCAGATGCACACTTGTCATTCTGCGGGTATCTGTGGAGTACTCTTACAAAACTCTTTGACATGCTTGTTGCTGGAAAAAGTGAGGAGGAAGTGATATTAGAAAGCGAACTCAGGAATGAAGATATGGTTGGATGTGTTTCGTGATCTCAGGAAGTTGAGATACTGAGTCATTACTGAGTAGAAAGAAAACAATCATGATGTGAAGATGAGGCAATCACATGACCAGAAAGTATTCATTTGGTGACTGTTTCAAATTTTGTGTTACTCGAGGACGAGCAACGTTTAAGTTCGGGGTGTTTTGATGAATGCATATTCATCATAATTTTTAGTCACCTTCTTGGGCTCTTTTTGTTTCAATACATCCAATTTCATTTACTAAATATCAAAATGTGCAAAATTACTTAATTGGTCCAATTATCATGATTTTAACTGAATATATGTTGATTTGATGCAGGTCTTGATGAGGTTGAACAATCAGCTGGGACCCACCTTTCACTCACCCTTGGTTCTGACCAATTAGTCTGACCAAACGGTTTCACCATTCGGTCTTGACCAATCGGTTTCATCCATTCGGTCTCAAGACCGTATGGACAGCTTCACCTCAAAACCATTTAATATCAATCGTTCTTCAAAATCGTTTGAGAAATCTATTGAAGACCGAATGAAGGATCCCTCACTTCCGTCGTCTTCAACCTATGTTACCCTAGAACTGCCTACTACCAGTGTCGCCTAGCACCTCTGCCGCAAGCAGCAGAAACATCGACGCTCCTCCTGAGCCTGCTGCAGAACCGCCTGCAAGACCAAAAGAGTGACAACCGCTTGGACTCACTAGTAGACCGATTGATCAATGGTCGTTTGATCATTGAAAGATAGGTAGAGCAAAGCTGAATGATCTCATCATGAAGACTGTTTGGGCTATTCAATCAGTTTCCACACTGAACAGAGCCAAAGTAGCAGACTGAATGATCCACTGTGGCCAAACTGTTTGAGCAAGGGAGAGTCCAAGATTGTTTGGTCTGTTGTATACCAAGACTGTTTGGTCACTCTCGCATGAGTCCATTCAGAGTCGTGAGTAGAAGAATGATAGAGCATTGCTTCCGAGAACATTTTAAGATCTTAGTATTCCAAACTGTTTGGGTAATGGTCACCAAGACTGATAGAACCAAAGGACTATCAAACTGATTGGTCAGTACATGTACAAGACCGTTTCGAAGACCGTTTGGACCTTCTGACTATTAAGACCGTATGGTCACTTGAAACTGTTCGAACGATCAGCAATGATCGATTGAAGGACTTAAGAACATAGACCGTTTAGCCATCCAAACGGTCTCATAACCGTTTGGCCAGCCACCATCCAAGGTCGTTTGGTCATTCGATCGATCTGCAAGATCATTTGAAGGTGGATTCCCAAGACCGTTTGGATGTCAAATAGTCTCCAAGACTGTTTCTTCAGGCCGTTTGACCAGACCATTTGCTCCAAACTATTTGAGCAGGTTCATGTAGAAAACATGAATACCCCATCTGAGCCAATAAATAGGACCACAAGGGTCCTCATTTGGCATCATTCCAGGGACGCCGACATGCTGCCCAAGTGTAAGGTTCGATCAAGCTTCATCCTACACACCACCCTCCACCATCTTCAGCCACTATCACTTCACCTACCGTTCCCGTTGCAACTCAAGGAGACTGAGAAGAGAAGGAAGGAGGAGTGAGAAAGACTGCTTGGTCTATCTTGGCGTCCCTAGTTCTTCGTCCAGATCTGCTCCGACAGGACATAGGGGACCACATAATCTTCACCGAGCTGCGACCACCTTCTACATCATGCTCATGGCGGATTCCTCTCTCTTTTGTATTCTTCTTGTTTCTCACATCATGAGTGAGTAGTTCCTTTTTGCTGGGGTGCGGGAACTAGCCCCGCTGCCCATGCATTCATGTCTTTACATTTAACATTCCAAGGCAATGTATATAACTTTTCATTTTGTTGCTAATTGATATGCTTGTAGTTGATTACCTACTTGCTTTCATCTTGTTCTTCTCTTCATAGTTTAGAATGTCGTTTAATATGGTAGACTCCTGGACGAGAGATATAATGGGGTTCCTTGAGGTAGTAAGTGTATGATCTATGAGGGGACAAGCCATCTAGCCTACGGTGATGCTTCTGTGTCCCTACCCTCGTGGGGGGTCCACAAACTTAGTCGAATGTTGTATCTTCTTTGTTAATCGTTGATGTTTGCTTGCACATTAATCACCTTCTTACTTGTTGGTTAGCACGGTTGACTCCTTGACAAGTCCATCTGATAGGGCTCCTTGAGGTCGTAAGTGTATGATCCATGAGCAGATGAGCCATCTATCCTACGGTGATGCTTCTGTGGATCTACCCTTGCGGGGGACCCTCAACCTTAGTTGGATGTTGTATCCTCAGAGCTGTAAGTGAGTGATCCGGATTGTGACACTTACATGATCCTATCCTCGAAGAGGGTTCACAGCAACTCCATTTGGATAGTTAGATGCTTTCCTGGATGTTATGCAGTTTGATGTGTTTGCATGCGCAGTGGTGGTGAAACCAGATACCATCCCAGCGATTCGATATCATTTAATCTAGAACAAACTTTAATTCTGCTCTTTTACTTTCTACATTTAGTTTAATTAACCTCAACCAAATCAATCATTTTAAATATTAGTCTTACTTGAGCTAGATTCGATTAACAAAGATTCTTAAAAATGTTGTCTCTTGGGATTCAATCCTTAACTATATTGTGATAAAACTCGTCCGCTTACGGGTAGTATTATTGCACTAGGTTTTGGTAAAATCTCATGGATTTTTACCCCGAGTGAATTTGTTAGTGCGATATTTGCCACATCAGTAGTCATTCATACAAGTAATCCATCTTAGTATTGTACAATTGTGGTATGGTGATATGGGTTGAATAATGATGGAACAAATGAAGGGTTGCCCTGAATAAGGTAGTCTTACCTATTCACTCATATGAATAGAAGGGATGATAACCATATTGTATTGATATGTAACCCTAATGTGGTATAGCTTGTTATACCTAGCTTTAATATAATTAATTGATGGTAATTGGGTATAAATAGTCCTTGAATGACTAATACAATCATGGAGTAATTTCTTATTGTTGTTGAAACCCTAGTATGCTATAACTCGATGGTTACACCTTGAATAATGTGTGGGTTCATACTTGAGAATAATATAGAATGTGATGGTAATGCTTCACCTTATGAATCCATGATGCAATGGGGATGTTGTGAGTAGTATTGTACAATTGTTGTTGAATCTAGTCTTCCAACTCAAGACTGTTTTTCTATTTGAGTAGCACAATAGTAAAATTCAAAAGAACATGGTGAACTCTCTTTTGTGACTTAGAGGTAATACATAACAATAGTACATATTGAGCCGTATGAATTGAGATAGTTGGATCAGATTATCAATGTTGACGTAACACCTCAAGAGTATAAAAAATATTGAAATGGTTGTTTCTGTCTCTTCTGCTATGATTGATTGTGGCATAGAGAATTTGTTTGTTATCTTTGAGAACTGTTTTAACATGTTGTGATTAGGAAAGAAATAAAGGACTTAATGTTGAAAACTACATTCAAGTATAAAATACAAGAATGTAATGACATGTAAGATTTCAGAAGCTTAAAATAAAATTTGAATATACTTTGTTTGCATATTTATGTTTTGGGGACAAAACTTTTTAAGGGGGTGAGAATTGTAATGACCACATGTGTGCTTAATTCGTAAACTAGGGTTTACCTGAATGATTACATGCTTGATTAGATTGAATATTGTTTAGACTTGATTAATGATAGTAGATCAATTGTGATGTTTCAAACCTAAGAAGAAACTCTAACTATGATTTTAGTTTGAAGAATTAGGGTTTGAGAAATGTAAACCCTAATCAGCAAAAATTAGGGTTTTGATAGTACATGAATATGGAATTTGATCAGGATAGCAGTGTGGTAAATGATTTTTCATATTTTATACAAATTATTTATTTAATTTACTTTTTTATATGATATTGATAACTCAATCATTCATATTGGAGAAAAATTCCAGAATATTTGAGTGTTCTTTGAATGTGGTTCTCGGTCGAACTATACTTCGAACAAAATGTTGACAGAGTACTTTTCAGCAGTGTAGTGTTTTATTTTTATTTATTTATTGGTAATTTCAAATGATCTAAAACTTTGAAATAAGATAGTAAACTCAATCATAGACAACATTTAAAATTTTCATAATTTTTGGATGCGTTTAGACCTTATCATTAGATGAATTATAGTAATATGTTTATGATAGAAAATTCAGCTGAAATAAGAAAAAGTATAGGGAGGGGTCAATGTGCAATTGACCCAAGTAGCTTAATTGCTCTTTATGGTCAACCTAACACACTAGAAGCTCTAATAATTGGTGATTCATTCTAGTGCAATGAAATCCTAGAGAGAGAGGGAGAGTTAGGGTTTGAGAGGAGAAAATAATGGAGTTGCTGACCCAGGGTTTTGCTGTCCGAGGAATAATGAAATCATGTAAGTTTAGCCTCTTTGGATATAGTTTCATGGTGAATCTTCTCTCACATGTCAAGATTCAGTCCCTCCTTTGATTGGATTCAAAATCATATCAAATCAAGTCCTTTTCTCACTCTTTCCTCATAATCCCTCATTTTTAGGGTTTTCGAGTTGAAAGGAAGAAGAATTGGGTGAATTGCTAGGGATTTGATAAGAGATCGATATTTTCAGGGATGAGCTGCGTTTTTAAGGTTTTTTCACACCTTAGGGTGAGTGGGAACTTCCTGTAAATAGTATATTGCACGAAAATTGGTTAAATCATCCATAATCTTTAATTGCTTAGTATGCGACTACAAACCCTGAATTGTGTGTTTGATCTAAGTTATTGCAAATTGATATGAAATGGATTCTTCCACTGTTTGGATGAATTTTGGATGATAAAATCATATTATAAATGTATACAATACATCCTAATGAGAATTCCCTAACTATTCACAGAGGTTATAAGAGTAAATTGAAATATAGCGAATTTGTCTATGACTGAAATTGTTGTATAATTAAATAGAGAAATTTGTTTATCTAGATCCCCTTGGTTATGAATGATTGTTTATCGGAATTCATAGTACATATATGTCAGATAATCTCTTGTATTTCATTTAAGGTGAATAGTGTTTGTTTGATATCTCAGTAAAGAGGATGAAACCCCAGATGCGAGGAAAGTTGGATATTTGGGAATAGATCTTGTAAAACCCATTTGAACATATTTTCTTGACATGATAGACTTTATTTACTCAATTTTATTATTGATGCATGTTATCTCAGTGAATGGAATGGAAACCCAAATTCAGCTCAGTTCCAAGGTTTCATACATAAATTCATTTTATATGATTTGTTGATAGTAGTCTTTA
This sequence comes from Alisma plantago-aquatica, assembly GCA_963693085.1. Classification (NCBI taxonomy): domain Eukaryota; kingdom Viridiplantae; phylum Streptophyta; class Magnoliopsida; order Alismatales; family Alismataceae; genus Alisma; species Alisma plantago-aquatica. The sequence goes on along the minus strand of OY856409.1, from coordinate 1,866,152,469 downwards.
TTCAGTGAATGTTTATGTCGCATGAAATCCTTATGAGAGCCATGTGATAAGTGAATGAGGTAAATGAAACCCTAAGGATAGGGTGTTCCATGGATCAAGTATTTTGATATCATTGTTCTCAGTATGAGATGTGGTGATGCACAACTTAAGATTTGGGTTGAGGTGCACGTTTTCTAAGAAAGTACAAATAATTTACAGGTGTAAATGGCGATTACTTGTAAGTCAAGTAATTAACTCTTATCAGTGTATTAAGAAGTTAAATTGTATGATTCTAGTGTACAAAGTATCAAGTGGACATGTAATCTGTTATTTAAGAATTTTAGTCTGTCTGCAGATATAAAATGTTAATTTCTCAGTATATTACAATGTTTTGAGTATATTGCTCTACCAAGTTTAGAATGATATAAATGTTGTGTTATAAACTTAAAATAAATAGAAAATGGTACCATAGAGATACCTGAGTCAAGTATAAGTAAGGGAAAAGATACAATATAGTAAGAGCTTTCCAAGAATAATAAAATAAAAGACTTAAGAGCCCTAAACACCATAGATTCCCTATTAGAGGTCTGTGTCGTAGGGATGAAACGACCTAACCCTGGCAGTGTCCAGTATACGGGGGTCGAAACGTACTAACAGGTGGTAGGGGGGACGAAGCCCTAGTGAAAGTCTCCTTAAAATATAGAATGTAGTGTCCAACATCAACCAAAGATCCTAGTGACACTAGAGTACAGTAAAGCCAATAGGTGGCTTGACTCTCCACCTGTGTGCTCAGGTTAGAGGAGGAGTCTAGTTTTTATGGCATAATAGGTGTGTCAAGGCCAGAGAGCCATTTTCATGTTGCAGACTAGCGACGTAGTCAGGCTTAGCATTCCCGGGTGTGTCAGCTAAGTCTTGTACGGTGAGATCGTAGTTCTCTATGAGTCTTCATATGTATAGTACACTACATATGATTAGGGCATAAGCTAAAATATAATCATATAGGTTTAAAGAGTTTGTTATAAGTAAGAAAGGCTAAGAAAAATTTGAGTATAGTTTCCCAGCAACTATTCCTTGTATGTTTCTAAATTATTAGTTCCCTTTGAAATTAATCAAGCATGCTCATATATTGATTTGCTCTTGTTGATATCTAGAGTATCCTGCCATATTTATGATTCTAAATGATCAATATCTTTAAAGCTTTCTGCTTCTATAATTGATGTCAGTTGCTCAAAAGTATATCTGTAATTATATCAATGATTTAGATTATTTCTTTGAAGTACTCATTCATTGAGCGAGTAGGCTCACCCCTTTACTCACAATTTTTAGGGATATCACATGGACTTGAAGAAGGTCATTGCATCAGAGTAGATCTACCACAAGAGTTAAGTATGAGTATAGTTAAGTTTAGTTAGTCCTTATAACTCTAAGTCCTTGTAAAGAAATAAGAGAGAGTTGTAAATGATGATGTATAACATTATTCCTCTTTTAGCAATATATGTGAATCAACAAGTCTTATGTGCTTAAAGGTATGAGAAACATAATGAATGTTCATGCATGCATTTTTTTACTGTTGAAATCAGATTAGAGAAATAAATGTTTAGATTCCCTTGAAAATTTAGTTTATGTGGTTCAATGGGAGAAAACAAAGAGTTTTAAAAAGAAAAAAAAGTTAAGTGTGGTCTTTGTATCACGTTAAATCCTCAATTTATGCCCTAATCTCATGATTAATGGTGATTGTGAGATTGGGGTGTAACATATATGGTTGACACCATATCGTGTTCAAGATGTGAAATTCATTACCATATTGTTCAAATATGTATAAACTCATAAGCATATCGTGCTAGTCATGTATGTACATGACCATATCGGGTTAGAGGTGCTTGCTTGTGTGCTTGAACCCGATATCACTTTGTATCATGATACCGTCATCTTCAAGCTCTAGACCTTCGTTCTAACTGTTCTAGTACATGAATAATAGATCTAGGCAACTATTAGAACTCATAGATTCATCAAATATTCAATAAAAACTCGGAATTGAAAGTTAACCATCTAGTATAACAAGATAGGTGGTGAATAATAACATAATTGGGTTCAAGTTATATAACCTGCCTTAAGAACAACTTCAAAGCTCCAAGCTCCAAAGCTCCGCATTCCTAAGGTTGAAGATGACTTATAAAAAGTCCAAGGCTCGTTCACAACTCCTCTATAAGAAAAGAATCACCATATATAAGAACTTGGTGAAGAAGAAAAGGAAGGAAATAATTACAACCGAGATCCATGCTTGAACCAAGGTTGAAGATGACCATGGCCTCACCTTAAGCTTGGTGCTCGAGCTCCCCTTGCTCCTTGAGCTACTATGCATGATATCTAAGAGGGATAGAGTTGTAGGGGTCGAAAAGATTCACTAGTAGGTGAAAGGAAGGGTATATATCCTTGAGGTTCATGGAAGAGAGAGTAAGAGGTGTCATCACCTTACTACTAGTAGATGCCACATTGCCATGCATGGATTGACACATGTATTTGCATGCATTCCATCTTTATCTTGCCATGAAAAAATAAAAAAAAAATTGAGGATAATGCAATGGATAAGGGTCGGCCCCTTTGGTTATCTTCTAGGACAAGCCACTTCCACTCACATTATTAGTATATTCACAATTCAATGCAACCTTTCCCAAGGAAAGTTGCAAGCCGATATCCATTGATTTATTGAGGTTCTTAGCTCGTTTTTGGAAATTTAAAAATTTAACAACACGATATGGGGGTCTCCTCTTTGGCTCCTTGGCCGTTAGGGACTCCCATTTAACACTACAACCCGATACACTCAATACAAGCTCAAATTAGGGTTTCCATTCAACCCCTTTCTTGGTCTTTTCATCACCAAGAATACTACCACTCATACATGATTCAAACATGGTGTATAATTCATTATATCTCCTCTAAATGATACATAGAGGAAATAGGAACACTATAGAGGTGGTAATTTTCATATCAACCCTACATATTGGGTAATTGACAATTTGTACCAAAATTGGTGCACAAGATACTCGCATTATTCAAACAATTTCAAACTTGGCATTTAGGCTTTCCACAAGCCACCACTTAGCATCATTCTCTCTATTATGATGCTAAAACACTTAAGGCACATTCAACATGTGACATTTTTCAATATAACCCCTCATTTTGTGTAAATTGCACTTTGGTCCAAAACAAAGGAACATTGCTCAAACAACGTTCAATCAGGACCAACCTTGAAACATAAGTGTGTCACGTGATAACAAAACACGTTAGAGAATTATATTAAAGTTCTAAGAAACTTACTTAGCCGAAACAAATACGGTAACTCATAACCCAGGTCAGGGTTATTACAAGTTATAAAACCCTAACAAGGATTTTGTCCCTAAAATCCCAGATGAAGGGAGACAATATTTATTCATGCATCATGTCATCAAGACTCCACATAACATATTGATGTCATGGAGATGCCATAGAACTTTGACCAGCACAAAGTTCTTCCATTAAATATCATCATAATATCTATGACATATGACACATATTCAGCTATCCTTTCCATTACTGACTGTAGAGTCTACTCTGTGTCAGGTAACACTTTTCTTAGTCAGAGAAGCATTATACATACCTTATTTAACTCAAGTACCAAACCTTACTGATTTCACCTTCTCAACTTACAACTTATGTGATAAGATCCTTGACCTTGGGAGTATTCCATACTCCTCACTTAGTTTAGCATTTCACCTCCAAGGAAAGACCAGAGTTACGTCCTGTCACCCACTTGGAACTACAAGTCTTATCATACATCTGTTGTGCCATTCTAATCTGCTGACACAACACTAAACTTTCTTATGACTTATTCCAACTATCATGTTAGTTGTTTATTTTCTTGTCATAAGGAGAGGCTACTTTCCAAAGAAGAGCTTATCTCATAGGTATCTCTAGATGTTATTTGTATAAGCTACCTGAACAGGTCTAGGTAGGGATATTCTAAGGAATTATATTTATCTTGATAAGATTTTACCAAGACGATTCTACAATTGTTCCTTCAATTGATACATGCTTATCAATGTTATGATAATGTAGAGCATCAACCCCTAACATATGATATCCATACTATAGTATGTAACTAGACTGATATCAAAGTTGGCCCTTCTAGGTAATGAAACATTAATCATCTTATCAGGAGTCATGTTCTCATTTTCTCATGCTATTGAAAGTTATTGGTTACTAGGATTCTTTTGCTTGGTATCTGTTACATGTTCCAAAAACACATCATATCCTCATGATTTCCATCTCTCTATTATTATTACCAAAACCTGATACAAAAGGATCTTTCTTTCATCTTGGGACATTACTTATTACGCATATCTTTATCTTGGAACCAAAGTCCAAGATGAACATATACTTTTCTAAGTATCCATCAATTGAACACTTCTAACTCATGCACATCAAGTGTCATAAGACTCACTTGATTGCCATATCCCTGAAAGGAAAGAACACAAAGAAACATATTCCTCTTATCACCCCCATCATCATCCAAGGTTGTATATCAAAGAGAAGAGATTATCATCTCCTCTGATTATTGCATGAACTTTCAACTATTCATGAGTCATTCACTCTTGTTTCATCCTAGGTTCCTTTCCATCATCATAGGAATTATAAGGATGATTACATGTCATCACTCTTTTCTTTGTTATTGTCTAACATGTTCATGAACATTTTATGATTTTATCACATTTCCCATTTTTACATTATAGAAAAGATCACTATCCTTCACATATTCTTTATTTGAATAGGGATCGTCTTCCTTGTTCCCTTTCACTTGTCATGAGAACTATACTTTGTACTTTATCATACTCATAGGTTGATCTGAGATAATCTCAACTTCCATTTTATTGCACTTAGGATGTGATAGAAACATTTGTGCCATATTTTAAATTTCATTATTCTCTTTAGATTGTCTCAAAATGATTACTTGATCAGAGTAATCAGAAAGATAGCAATCTAAGAGTCCCATACTTACCCTACCTTCAATAGTTGAATACCTGGTAGTATGCACCTTGTTTGTATCATATACCTTACTTTTCATATCATCCAAGTCATACAAATTAATATCCCTAGATTTCTACAGGCATCTCATTTACATCTCTGCCTCTTTTATATGGACAAAAGCAATTATAAAGCATTTAAAAGAATACTGAACAAAATATAAATTCTAGTCCTCATCATTTCTTCCCCATGTTCCCATAGGACAACCAAAGGGAAGTCAACAACAACAATCTTTCTTATGATTATCTGATAAAATCAAGAGAAGACATATCCGAATGAAAAAGCTCTATCTGACTGTCTCCCCTTGTGATCATCTACCACTTCAGGTTGACTCAAAACATAGAGTCTAGTTGTTTCATGTTATTGTTTTTGCCTTTTTACACTATTGGGTTGTAACTTTCGTAAGCCCTACTGAGTTTGCCTCGGTTGTTGGGTCATTTCCTCCTTTCCTTTTGAATAAAATGGTTTAGTATGCTCAACATGTCCATATCTATAACATGTCTTATCCTTGTACCATGGTCTTATCAGTCTTATTACCGATGTAGAATCTAAGCCAGGAGTTCTTACATGTGGAAAGTTAGGACTTTTACCTTTACTTAGTGACTACTTCCCTAGTGCACCAGGCATTTATTGCACTGGTGGCACCAAAAACTTTGGCTTTTTAGAACAACTAGGCAAATGTCTCTAGAATTGTAGAGACCTTTCCTAAATTCTCAGCTTATTTCCCCTCCTTGGGCATTGCCATCACAGATGTACTATCTGTCTATACTTATGGAAGAGTCTATTCTCTTGCCATATGTTAATCCTTCCCACATTTTCCACTGTTCCAACATGACTATGTCATTCAGGAACCCTTTCAGAACCCAAAGTTTCTGCATTGATGACTGATAAACTAGGTTGTAATGCTAGTATCCAGTCGACTATATGTGTTACGACCCCAACTCTTAATAACCCCAAATTAAGGGAGACCGAGAGGTTGAAGATGCACCCATAACTTCCGAATCAAAGGTTCGACACTTAACCAAGAACAATTATTAAATTTCAACAATCTATACTGAAAAGTTGTAAGAAAAAAAAAACTTGTGCATACCTTTTTGAAAACTTGGATCTCTAAACTTCTATCCACTTATGGATTCTACTCTAACTATTCCTCCTTGTATTTTAATTCATGTATTTCACAATATGTCCTTTTGGCTTGAACCTAAAACGCCAACAAACAAAACGTCAGTCATCCGAAGCTGGTATGTGGGGGAAATAATAAACGTGCAACTATGATAACAACGTAATCATTCAATTAATCATTTAACAACCAAGATTACATTTTAAATATAACTCTGTGATCCATGAGTACCCTATCCTCTGTGCTATCCCTGCAGTGGAACGGGATACTACCTTCCTTATAATATAATATTCACTAGGTCTAGCCAAGGATAGGGGAGGGTGCAGTAGATGGAACTTTATTCCTTATTGTTTTTTTTTGGGCTTAAGGGAAGAGATGTTTGACTTTGGCTCCTTCTTTCTATAGAACATGATGGTGGTAAAGTGACAGGTGAAGAGGAGGCCCCCAATCCATTTTAGAGGGATTACCACTCCCAATGCCACACATCTCAATCTAGACCTCTCCACCTCCGAGCCTTTAAAGATATCGTTCAAGTTGGATCTAAAGCATTCAAGAGACCAAACCTCATTGATGAGTGTCATGGTAAATTTTATGCTTGTTGTACACTTAAGGAGAAGAGGAAGGAAAGGGAAGTCCCTGACTTCATCTTCAACTTGTGCGGGGTTCGACACATGAGGTGGCTGAAAGAGGATGCCATGGAGGGAGATGAAGAAGAAGACAACAACATTGAGCAGGAACAAGCACATGAGCAAGATGAAGAAGAAAAGGAGGAAGAGGCTACCATATCTTTCACAAGATGGCGGGTTATCCAAAAGAGATCCCAAGGACATGGTGCCTCCAGTTCTTCTACTACACCACCTACCCAGGATGATGACCCATACTCCATGGTAGGTATGCATGGGATGTTACAGGAAATACAATAGGGGCAACAATGACAGACATCAACAGTGGTGGGCATTCATGATGTCTAAGGATGGCTATACCGGAACCATATGGCCATCTTTGAGAATCAACGGTTTCTCTTGGCCAACTAGGAGAACATGCATATGCACCTATAGCAGATGGAAAACTACCAACAACCATTCTTTGACAACTATTGGACCCAAGGTTATTTTGGCAGCTATCCACAACCTCCAGAGATGCTGCAACAACCCCCGACATTTTAGGGGACTTTCTATCCCCATGACCTAACCATGTTTTAGACACCACCACTGCCATTCTGATTGGTACCACTTTTCCATCTCTTTGTTTAGATTTTGACTACATGAATTAGAAGCAAGAACTATTGGAATCATTTAAGTAAAGTCATACAATTTCTGAGGGGAAAATCCATATGTGTGTAGAGCATATATGAGTGGAAGCTATAAATTTTATGAAAGCTAACCATGTAGGAGAAATAACATCTATTGAGAGGGAGTATGAGAACTCCATTAGAATCAATTGAGGGGGATCATATGAACTCAATTCTATTCAAAACCGTAGGTTTCTCTAAAGGTATGACTTTACGTAAATGATTTCAATATATTTATGGAATTGACTCATTTTAAGAACTATTGGATGGTATTTATGGAATTTTACTCAAAAAATTGAGAGGAATGCAATAAAAATATATTTGAAGCCTAATTCTGATTGTAATTCGAAAAATAATGGGAGTTGTTAACTTTAGTGTAATAGTGATTAATAAACCCTATTTGGATATGATTAATGTGATTTGTAGGGTTTAATTGATGGTTAGAGTTTATATTAGCCTGTTAATTGTAAAAAGGTACATTAAGATTGAAAAGGATGAACTTTGCACGTAATTAATTTAATTTAGAGATTATGTGCATAAATATGCTTGGAATTTGAAAAGTACATAGAGTTATCATCTTTAATGATGTAATTAACGAAAAACCCTTAGATTTGAAGATAGATGGATTTAATGATGTTCTTTGGATAATTCAAGCCAATATTAACCTGTTGTTAATAAAAGTGAAAATAGGATCTAAAAAGATGATATTTTTATATAATTGGCTTAATCGAGGGTTTCGTGCATGAATATGCATTAAAGGGCTTGGAAACCCTAAATTAGATGAATATGTCTTTTGATTGTTTTAATGGTTCAAATCCATGAATAAATAGAGATATGATGATCCTAAGTCACTTTGGGTATAAAAGGCTATTAAAATGGATAGTTTGAGCAATTAGGGTTTATATAAGTAGAAAAGAGTATTTTAAGGTTTGTTGACCTAAAAGGGATTAAGTTTGAGAAATTGATCTAAGAAACCCTAATGAATATTAATGAAATCTTAATTTGGATTAGAAATCCCAGAAAGTGAATCCAAGTCAATAAAGTAGATTCTTGATAAAGTGTGTAATAAATAGAGTACATATTATTTTCAGGAATTATGTGATTGTTGAATTGCTAGCTTGGATTTCTTTCTTGGTTGGATTTGTTTAATGCTTTTGAAATCATCAAATCAGGTATGTGGTTACGCTTATGATTATCCCGACTAGTTTTTTGAGGATTTTATCGACATTTCCCTCATGGCTTGAAATAACGGTTGGATGCTTTTATTTCATGCAACTATAGAGTGACTATGACTATCACTATGAATATACATGTATAACTGGATATATCTGGGTCCACCTCTGTGTCTTGTAAAGGCTAAAAAGGGGTAACCTAGGGTAAGGTCTAGGGTATCGTGGGTTAGAAATTGGGCTACCAAGTGTAGTGCCATGAGACCCATTAGCCTGCCATGAGTTAAGGAGTGGGCTACTTATGAGTAGTGTTGTGTGACTCAACCCTAAAAATGGGTTCACCTATAGGTGGGACCATGAGGGGTTTAATGGGGATCTACCATAAGGAAGGTAGTATCCCAGTTCACTGCAGGGATAGCACAGAAGATAGGGTACTCATGGATCGTGGAGTTATATTTAAAACGTAATCTTGGTTGTTAAATGATTAATTGAATGATTACATTGTTATCATAGTTGCACGTTTATTGTTTCCCCCACATACCAGCTTCGGCTAACAGACGTTTTGTTTGTCGGCGTTTTAGGTTCAAGCTAAAAGGACAAATAGTAAATCATCATATTGTGAAATACATGAAGTAAAATACAAGGAGGATTAGTTAGAGTAGAATCCATAAGTGGAAAGAAGTTTAGAGATCCAAGTTTTCGAAAAGGTATGCAAAAGTTTTTTTTTCTTATAGCTTTTCAATATCGATTGTTGAAATTTAATAATTGTTCTTGGTTAAGTGTCGAACCTTTGATCCGAAAGTTATGGGTGCGGCTTCAACCTCTCGGTCTCCCTTAATTGGGGGTTATCGGGAGTTGGGGTAGTAACACATATAGTTGACTGAATACTAGCATTACAACCTAGGTTACCAGCCATCAATGCAGAAACTTTGGGTTTTGAAAGGGTTCCTGAATGACATAGTCATGTTGGAACAGTGGAAAATGTGGGAAGGATTAACATATGGCAAGAGAATAGACTCTTCCATAAGTATAGACAGATAGTACATCTGTGATGGCAATGCCCAAGGAGGGGCAATAAGCTGAGAATTTAGGAAAGGTCTCTACAATTCTAGAGACATTTGCCTAGTTGTTCTAAAAAGCCAAAGTTTTTGGTGCCACCAGTGCAATAAATGCCTGGTGCACTAGGGCAGTGGTCACTAAGTAAAGGTAAAAGTCCTAACTTTCCACATGTAAGAACTCCTGGGTTAGATTCTACATCGGTAATAAGACTGGTAAGACCATGGTACAAGGATAAGACATGTTATAGATATGGACATGTTGAGCATACTAAACCATTTTATTCAAAGTGAAAGGAGGAAATGACCCAACAACCAAGGCAAACTCGGAAGGGCTTACGAAAGTTACAACCTAATAGTGTAAAAAGGCAAAAACAATAACATGAAATAGCTAGACTCTGTGTTTTGAGTCAACCTGAAGTGGTAGATGATCGCAAGGGGAGACGGTCAGATAGAGATTTTTCATTCTGATATGTCTTCTCTTGATTTTATCAGATAATCATAAGAAGGATTGTTGTTGTTGACTTCCCTTTGGTTGTCCTATGGGAACATGGGGAAGAAATGATGAGGACTAGAATTTATATTTTGTTCAGTATTCTTTTAAATGCTTTATAATTTCTTTTGTCCATAGAAAAGAGGCAGAGATGTAAATGAGATGCCTGTAGAAATCCAGGTATATTAGTTCGTGTGACTTGGATGATATGAAAAGTAAGGTATATGATACAAACAAGGTGCATACTACCTAACCTTGATACTTGTATACTCTGGCCAAGTATTCAACTATTGAAGGTAGGGTAAGTATGGGACTCTTAGATTGCTATCTTTCTGATTCCTCTGATCAAGTAATCATTTTGAGACAATCTAAAGAGAATAATGAAATTTAAAATATGGCACGAATGTTTCTATCACATCCTAAGTGCAATAAAATGGAAGCTGAGATTATCTCAGATCAACCTGTGAGTATGATAAATTACAAAGTACAATTCTCATGACAAGTGAAAGGGAACAAGGAAGACGATCCCTATTCAAATAAAGAATATGTGAAGGATAGTGATCTTTTCTATAATGTGAAAATGGGAAATGTGATAAAATCATAAAATGTTCATGAACATGTTAGACAATAACAAAGAAAGGAGTGATGACATGTAATCATCCTTATAATTCCTATGATGATTGAAAGGAACCTAGGATGAAACAAGAGTAAATGACTCATGAACAGTTGAAAGGTCATGCAATAATCAGAGGAGATGATAATCTCTTCTCTTTGATATACAACCCTGGATGATGATGGGGGTGATAAGAGGAATGTGTTTCTTTGTGTTCTTTCCTTTCAGGGATATTGCAATCAAGTGAGTCTTATGACACTTGATGTGCATGAGTTAGCAGTGTTCAATTGATGGATACTTCGAAAAGTATCTGTTCGTCTTAGACTTTGGTTCCAAGATAAAGATATGCGTAATAAGTAATGTCCCAAGATGAAAGAAAGATCCTTTTGTATGTTAGGTTTTGGTAATAACAATAGAGAGATGGAAATCATGAGGATATGATGTGTTTTTGGAACATGTAACAGATACCAAGCAAAAGAATCCTAGTAACCAAGAACTTTCAATAGTATGAGAAAATGAGAACATGACTCCTGATAAGATGATTAATGTTTCATTACCTAGAAGGTCCAACTTTGAGATCATTCTAGTTACATACTATAGTATGGATATCATATGTTAGGGGTTTATGCTCTACATTATCATAACATCGATAAGCATGTATCAATTTAAAGAACAATTGTAGAATCGTCTTGGTAAAATCTTATCAAGCTAAATATAATTCCTTAGAATATCCCTACCTAGACCTGTTCAGGTATCTTATACAAATAACATCTAGAGATACCTCCGAGATAAGCTCTTCTTTGGCAAGTAGCCTCTCCTTATGACAAGAAAATAAACAACTAACATGATAGTTGGAATAAGTCATAAGAAAGTTTAGTGTTGTGTCAGCAGATTAGAATGGCACAACAAATGTATGATAAGACTTGTAGTTCCAAGTGGGTGATAGAACGTAACTCTGGTCTTTCCTTGGAGGTGAAATGCTAAACTAAGTGAGGAGTATGGAAGACTCCCAAGGTCAAGGATCTTATCACATAAGTTGTAAGTTGAGAAGGGTGAAATCAATAAGGTTTGATACTTGAGTTAAATAAGGTATGTATAATGCTTCTCTGACTAAGAAAAGTGTTACCTGACAAAGAGTAGACTCTACAGTCAGTAATGGAAAGGATAGCTGAGTATGTGTCATATGTGATAGATATTATGATGATCTTTAATGGAAGAACTTTGTGATGGTCAAAGTTCTATGGCATCTCCATGACATCAATATGTTATATGGAGTCTTGATGACATGATGCATGAATAACAATTGTCTCCCTTCATCTGGGATTTCAGGGATAAAATCCTTGTTAGGGTTTTATAACTTGTAATAACCCTGACCTGGGTTATGAGTTACCCTATTTGTTTTGGCTAAGTAAGTTGCTTAGAACTTTAATATAATTCTCTAATGTGTTTTGTTATCATGTGACACACTTATGTTTCAAGTTTGGTCCTGATTGAATGTTGTTTGAGCAATGTTCCTTTGTTTTGGACCAAAGTGCAATTTACCCAAAATGAGGGGTTATATTGAAAAATGTCAAATTTTAATGTTCCTTAAGTGCTTTAGCATCATAATAGAGATAATTATTCTAAGTGGTGGCTTGTGGAAAGCCTAAATGCCAAGTTTGAAATTGTTTGAATAATGCGAGTACCTTGTGCACCAATTTTGGTACAAATTGTAAATTACCCAAAATGTAGGGTTGATATGAAAATTAACACCTCTATAGTGTTCCTATTTCCTATATGTATCATTTAGAGGAGAGATAATGAATGATAAACCATGTTTGAATCATATATGAGTGGTAGTATTCTTGGTGATGAAAAGACCAAGAAAGGGGTTGAATGGAAACCCTAATTTGAGCTTGTATTGAGTGTATCGGGTTGTAGTGTTAAATGGGAGTCCCTAACAACCAAGGAGCCAAAGAGGAGACCCCCATATCATGTTGTTAAATTTTTGAATTTCCACTTTTGGATTTAGCACCGTAAAGTCATACCATTTCTGCATTGATGACTGGTAACCTAGGTTGTAATGCTAGTATCCAGCCGACTATATGTGTTACGACCCCAACTCCTGATAACCCCCAATTTAGGGAGACCGAGAGGTCGAACCGCACCCATAACTTCCGGATCAAAGGTTCGGCACTTGACCAAGAACAATTATTAAATTTCAACAATCTATACTGAAAAGTTGTAAGAAAAAAAAACGTTTGTATACCTTTTTGAAAACTTGGATCTCTATACTTCTATCCACTTATGGATTCTACTCTAACTAATCCTCCTTGTATTTTACTTCATGTATTTCACAATATGACGATTTATTGTTTTTCCTTTTGGCTTGAACCTAAAACGCCGACAAACAAAACGTCAGTCAGCTGAAGCTGGTATGTGGGGGAAACAATAAACGTGCAACTATGATAACAATGTAATCATTCAATTAATCATTTAACGACCAAGATTACGTTTTAAATATAACTCCGCGATCCATGAGTACCCTATCCTCTGTGTTATCCCTACAATGGACCGGGATGCTACCTTCCTTATGGTAGATCCCCATTAAACCCCTCATGGTCCCACCTATAGGTGAACCATTTTTTAGGGTTGAGTCACATGGCACTACTCGTAAGTAGCCCACTCCTTAACTCATGGCAGGCTAATGGGTCTCATGGCACTACACTTGGTATCCCAATTTCTAACCCACGATAACCTAGACCTTACTCTAGGTTACCCCTTTTTAGCCTTTACAAGACACAAAGGTGGACCCAGATCTAGCCAGTTATACATGTATATTCATAGTGATAGTCATAGTCACTCTATAGTTGCATGAAATAAAAGCATCCAACAGTTATTTCAAGCCATGAGGGAAACGTCGATAAAATCCTCGAAAAACTAGTCGGGATAATCATAAGCGTAACCACATACCTGATTTGATGATTTCACAAGCATTAAACAAATCCAACCAAGAAAGAAATCCAAGCTAGAAATTCAACAATCACATAATTCCTGAAAAGAATATGTACTCTATTCACTTTCTGGGATTTCTAATCCGAATTAAGGTTTCATTAATATTCATTAGGGTTTCTTAGATTAATTTCTCAAACTTAATCCCTTTTAGGTCAACAAACCTTAAAATACTCTTTTCTACTTATATAAACCCTAATTGCTCAAATTATCCATTTTAATAGCCTTTTATACCCAAACTGACTTAGGATCATCATATCTCTATTTATTCATGGATTTGAACCATTAAAACAATCAAAAGACATATTCATCTAATTTAGGGTTTCCAAGCCCTTTAATGCATATTCATGCACGAAACCCTAGATTAAGCCAATTATATAAAAAGATCATCTTTTTAGATCCTATTTTCACTTTTATTAACAACAGGTTAATATTGGCTTGAATTATCCAAAGAACATCATTAAATCCATCTATCATCAAATCTAAGGGTTTTTCGTTAATTAAATCATTAAAGATGATAACTCCATGTACTTTTCAAATTCCAAGCATATTTATGCACATAATCTCTATATTAAATTAATTACGTGCAAAGTTCATCCTTTTCGATCTTAATGTATCTTTTTACAATTAATAGGTTAATATCAACTCTAACCATCAATTAAACTCTACTAATCACATTAATCATATCCAAATAGGGTTTCTTAATTACTATTACACTAAAGTTAACAACTCCCATTATTTTTCGAATTGCAATCAGAATTAGGCTTCAAATATATTTTTATTACATTCCTCGCATTTTTTTGAGTAAAATTCATGTATAAACGTTTGTCATCCGAGCTACTATTAAAGAGTTATGATATTCACAAGAAATACCTTTTTAGACCAACCGAAAGCTGCCACGTCGCTCATTTTCCATGCAAAGAGCTCGCTTTGGGAAACATAACAAAATGTCAAGTATACCCCCGGTCCGCGGATCGCTTCTTCATGCTCAGGAGGGCATTTCTGTCCAACTTCCTTGTGGTCGTCTTCAACCTCACGAGGACTCGTTGCTGTCGACCTAAGCTTCTCGTGGGGGTTGCTCCTCCTTCTCCCATGGTTCGAAGAGCACGGCTGACCAGAGCCCTACCCTTGCCGCCCTCCGCCGCATCCATGGGGGCCCTAAGGGGTGGTCGAGGTGACTGGAAATGGTTGGCCAAGCCTGCAACCCACGGCTAGTGTTGCAGCCGTGTGGCTGCTGCTGCGCCTAGGTCAGGGCACGGCCACGACGGTAAAATCTCTCCCCAGCGTCGTGGGGAAACCTACATTCATCTCAACTTCATCTCGATCCCTCGCTACTCTATAGATAGAGTGATTCTCAATGGTTAGGGTTTATGGATAGAACCATGGAAGAAGAGAAAAAGATGATGTGTGGGATCTTCTGGACTCGGTCCAGGGTCTTTCCCCTTATATAGGGGAGTGTAGCAACGCCCTGGGGTGCTTGCCCATGAAGCAACCACTCCCACTTCTAATAGGAATTCAATTCCTTCTATAAGAAGCAAGTTCCTCTCTCTTTCCTAATTCTTTTGATAATCCAATTTCTTTAAATATTAGGATTTCGAAAATTACTTCTTTTATCTTCTTTGTACTTGCCTTTTAATTTATTGGCACGAAATTATATTCTCTTTTAATAGAAAATACTTCCTTTCTATCAATATCACAAAATCCATTAATAATGTATCACATTATCCTCTTATTTTGTAATTTTTTTATTTTCTCTTTCTTTCCTCTTTATTGGGACTCCTTGGATCCCAAAACATTCCATTATTTCGAAATTCCCTTTTCAAGGATAATTATTATCCTTCTAGATGCATCTATATGCATTATTTCTTCATTATCATGTTTATTTCTTATTAAAATAACTCTTTTTGAGGTTTTCTCTTTATTTATCTTTTATTTTCCTCATTGGCATTCCTTTTAATATTATCAACCTCATGGATACGAAAATTCACTAAGAAATCTCATTTATGCCTCTTTCCACTCATTTTCCACATTTTATCATTATTTTCAATTTCTTTCTTAATAAAGAAATACTTAATTGATCTTTTCTTTTCGTATTGCTTTCTTTTTGCAACCTTGGACTCCTTGGAACCCAATGAACCCAAGAGGCACGAAATCCCTCTTTGGATTTGCCTTCTAGAGGTTTCCACATCATTCTTGTCTCAAAAACTCAATTATTCGTTTACTAATTTAATAATTGAATTTTCCTTTCTTTATTTCCTTGTTATTGGGCCCAATAGCCAATAAATCCCACAACACAAACATCAAGGCTATTGTAAACAAAATCCATTTATTCAAACCAAATTATATCATTATTCGTTCAAATATCCGTAATATGAGAAATTACACTTCTCGGCAACTGAACCCAAAATCAGGGTTGCAACAATATGCATCACTATTGTCTTAACCTACCCAACAAGAGCATAAAAAGTAGGATTCTCTATCATGATTGGGTCAAGATGGGAATTCTTAGGCAATCGTTCTTCTCTTGCCTGATCCCTTTCACCTTCTCCTGGTGCAACAACATTGCTCTTAGTAACGTGTTCCTCATGTTCTCCGGTCATTTATAAACTTCACCCTTTCTTCTGCATAAGCAAAAGTTACTATAGGGTATACTGGAGGACACTAGAACAGACTCAACACCTTAGTCCTATGTCTCTATAGACTCAGCAAACCTTAAGCTCTAATACCAAAACTTTGTGATGACCCGAAAACAAATCAAGCCATCACCAGTAATAATTGTGGAATAACCATAAATAGCATATTAACAAAAATCACTAAGAATTAAAACCATTTTGCAAGGAGATCCAATACCTGGAAACTCTTACCGAGAGATCTAATTCTTATATATCATGATTCACATAGTACATGCACTGTATCATCTCCTTTTAAGGACAACATATAATAGTTGCTTTGTCAAAACATATATGGAAGCAACCTAAAACCATAAGATACACAAGTCAAACTCTCAGATTGTTCATAAAACCACTATGTACCGACTCCAAGGACCTGAGAATATAGATACGACACATAGGACTTCTATCTATAAGACACGACAGACAGTACACTCAATCTAAGTTGTTACTATTGTCCCAGCTGTTGTTCTCCCTCTGCAGTAAGGTCTCTACCTCATTGTCCACGTCCACCTAAAAATTATGGATCCCATGGGGTGAGACACTTGTCCCAGCGAGAGATATAACTCTACGCTGACTATATTATTATCAAAGTTTAAGCAGTATAAAACTTAATAGAGGTTCTTTTATATTAATAAGAAAGATCAATCATTGCTATCAGTAGAACAGAGTAATCTCTTCTCTAAAAATAATGCATCTATCTATGGTAGAGAAATAAATAATTTGTTCACTTTACAAGGAATATAAGAAAAACATGAATAACATCTATCCAACTAAGATGTATAAAGGAGTGTACATCAACCAATGTCTTTCCATATTTTATCCTTAACAAAATACACTACATGGCTGATTACATATTACAATCACACTTATGCCCTGAGGAGATGAAGTATATCGTTCATGCTCCAACCGACCACTAGTAAGTCGAAATTGGTACCATACAAGGTCAATGACAGAGCTGGCTGTCAAGACCTCACCTGTCTCGGTCAGTATGAGACCACTTAGATTTAGCAGGACATCTCGTGTCAGTTTCTAGTAGGATATCTCGTGTCATCTGCAAATATCATGTTGGGGTATAGAAGCATCTTTGCTATAGAGGTACTACCGTAGCATGTACTCTCTTCAGGAGAATACCACGTAGCTTTCCCGGATTATAAGGATAAGGAAGATTAAACATCAATTCCTCTCCTGGTCAGGAGATTTTATACTTCAATCCTGATACCACACAGAAATGAAGAAGGATTTACACGTCAATTTCTTATTTGGTTGGGAGATTTACATCATCTCGTGATAAGTAAGGAAGTTGTGACATCAATACTCCATTGGGGCGTTTGGATATATTTCATCCTTCACCCCCGCATATTCAAAAATATGCTCTCTGAGTTAAACTCATTTCACCATCAACAATTTTTGACACTAAATGGATCTATTACCAGGGCACTACATGATGAGATTTAACTTAATTAATTAGGTATATTACAGTATCTTTTAGCATCAATCAAGTTTCAAAATATGAATTATAACAGATGCTAGAAAGAAAGGTGTAGTACTTTTAAGATCTTTGGAACACTTTGAATGTATAACACTCAGGATCTCAGTCCCTTATCACAATACTGGGAATTCTCATCCTTTCACACCATCATCATCATGATTACTGGATCTGGGTATTCAAACCCTTAGATCATCACTAAGCATTGTTACCTATGTAATAGGTAACTATTACCATTAGGTCCTCAGACCAAGGTATTCAACACATTTGTTATACAAGTATTTCACATAGCTCACATGGTTCAATAATTATCTTGTCACCTCTCACTAGGAAACAACTATTCACATGGCTCACAATGCCCATTAAACATCTTGTCACCTCTCACTAGGCAACAAATATCTTTCAGGTCATTAGACCATATAAACATTATACTTGTTATACAAGTATTTAACATGTTTCACCAGGCATATGCAATAAGAGAAATACAACCTTCCCATTATTAGGGTTAGAGTTTCCCTTTATAGTCGAATAGGGTTTCGAGTTCATATTATCAATCCAAACCCAAATTCATTGCTCCACACATCTAGGAGCATACATTTTTTTTATAAGTTAGGAGGCAACTTATTCATCCCGCCCTCCTCATGCGAGCTAATTCAAACAAATTACAATCACTAATTAAAATGGTAATCAGAAACATGGTAGTACTACTACCATTACAGATTTCACTACTCACTAACTATTGGACCTCACTAGGAGGGACAACATACTCTATGTATGCAATATTATTTTTAAGGCTAAGTTTAGCCACCTTGTTCATCTCCCTGGGAACATACTCAATGCGCCAATTGGACTTCATGGTATTTTGAATCCTCCCAATCTACTTAGCATACCTGGGATTCACATTGTAGCGTTGTTCAATCATAGTCTTTGCCTGTAGGGAATCTGTTTCCACAGTGATCGACTATAAACTAGGATTAGTGGAAATCTCCATGGCCAGCATTATACCTTCTAGCTCTACCTCAGTCACATCCTGAGAATGTACCTTTCTTGCTATGCCTCCCTTCCATTTGCCTAGGTAATCCCTTATCACCACAGCACAGGTTGCCTTGTTCTTCTTCACCGTGGCATCAGCATTCAGTTTAGAAACTCCATGCATGGGTGGTGTCCAGGTGAGGTTTCGTACATGACATTGTTCACTCCTGTTAGTTTCTTTCTTAAACACTTCATTGTGGATTTTGAGTTTCTCTCTTATTGCTCTTGCCTATTGCATAGCGTTCATGATCTTGTTACTAAAGGCATGTTTGTTCCTTGCAAACCTGATCTTCCAGCAAATGATGAGGGATGTAATAACATGGTCTTCATCGATCTCTAGTTTTTTGTTGATTAATTGCTTGATGTTCTGATTATCAATGAAGGTGGTACTAGTTTGACCCGGCAACATGATATCCCAGACTTGTTTAGCATTTTTACAGCCCCTCAGTGCGTGCATTAAAGTTTCATCATGCTCCTTGCATCTAGGACATAGGCTGCTATGAGCTATCTTCCTATGGACCTTCTTCTTGTTAGTAAGCAGTGTGTTATGCATTACAATCCATGTAAACATTTTTATTCTATTAGATGTCTTAAGCTTCCATATGGTGTTCCATTTTCCTTCCACTTTGATCCCCTTACCTTCTCGCAGCCTCCTATATGGAGATTTGGCAGTGTAGACACCATTTTTGGTGTGGTTCCAGACACTAATGTCCTTGCCATCCTCCATGGATGGGGTCTTGAGCTTCTTTACCTTCTCAGCTAAGTTTTTAGGAAACCACTCTTCCAGGAATATGATGTCCCATGACCCCTCAAGATTCACCATGCTTCCAACCTTCAGGTCCATCAGTTCCTCTGGGATGGGCTTGAGAGCATAATCTTTTAGTAGGGGGCCTTCTTTCCACCACCTATCTGTCCAAACATTAGTGCTCATACCGTCCATGGGGATACTGTAGGAATGATCTGTAATGAACTTCGTTCCAGCCAACACCGATCTACCTAGTATGGTACAATCGTGGTTCTTCTTGTCCGAATTGGACTAAAATCTAGTTCTCATAAGATCTGCCCATGTAGCTTCTCTGCCACTAACAATGTCCCACGAGTGTTTATAGTTTAACGCCAGATTCTAGTCTCGTAGGTCCTTGAGGCCAAGTTCACCATCACGTTTCTGGCAGCTTACCTTGTCCCATGCTACTAAAGCTAGGGGATGAGCTTTGTAGTTACTCCCGCAAAGAAATATTTGGATGATGCCTTCAATTCTATCACACAATTGGAGAGGAAGTAATGTCGTCTGCATCACATAAGTCAACAAGGTTTCAAGGGTTGCTCTGGCTAAGCATATCCTCCCTACTAGAGAGAGATCTCTCACCGCCCATGCTTGAAGTTTTCCACTAACTGCGTCCAGGATGGTGCAATAAGTGTTCTTATTGACTCTCTTATGAATGAGGGGTATGACCAAGTAATTTCCCAGGTGGTTAGTCTATTGGAACCTGCTCAACTCAGTAATACGGTCTCTCAGCCTTTCATCTATGCTCCTTGCGAAGAACAGTCTCATCTTGGCCATGGACACACATTGTCCTGATGCCTCTTCAAACAACTTGAAGCACTCCTTAATGACTCCCATCTACATAGTTTTGTCCTGTGCAAAGATGATCAAGTCATCAGCAAAGCAAATGTGGGAAACTTTCAGACCTCGGGCACCCACCTTAATGGGTTTCCAACTACCTTCCTCCACCTTCTTATGAATGAGTTGAGTGAGCCTTTCCAAACAAAGAACAAACAAATACGGTGACAAAGGGTCACCCTGCCGTAACCCCCGGCTGGCCTTGAAAGTGTTTGTAGTTTTGCCACTCCAGGCAATTCTAATGTTTCCCAGAGAGATAGAGCTCATAATGTAATTGTAGATGTTTTAGGGAATACCAGTTCTATTAATTATGTCTCTAATGAATTCCTAAGACATTTGATCATTCACTTTGGTTAAGTCGACCTTAATATCCATCGTTTTAGCACCCTTCTTCTTCTTCATCGTGTGCATAATCTCTTGCACAAGAGTTATATTGTCCGCTATCTTTCTACCAGGTACAAAGCTACTCTGGCACTAGGAGATCCATTCTGACATGTGGGGTTTTAGTCTCTCCACTACCACCTTTGATATGATTTTAAGGGTAATGTTGTTTAGTGAAATCAGTTTGAGCTATTCACATCTCTCCAGTGATTGCACCTTGGGTATGAGCACAATAGTTGAATTGCAAAGCTCATTAGTTACCTTGCCAGATGTAATGTCTTCTTGAACCGACCGAACTACACAGGCACCGACGATGTTCCAGTTAGCTTTGATGAAAGTGTTGTTGATGCCATCAGGTCCGACGCCCTTGGTGGGGTCCATGGACCTGACACCGCAAGGATTTCCTCCTCGATGTGGCATCTGCCAATCATTTCCTTTTGGCTCTCAGTAGGGCTGGAAAATCTCCCTAGATAGTTCAGCATGTGCTTTGGATCCTGGCAATCAGGAGCGGTAAGAATCATCTGAAAATGGGTCACCACCAGTTGCATCAAAGTCGACTTCTTCATCACCCATTCATTGTTGATGTTCTTCAGAGCTCGTATGGTGTTTCTTCTACGTCATTGGTTGACGTAGTTCTGGTAGAATCTCTTATTGATGTCCCCTTCAGCTACCCATTTGATGTGGCAAACATGCTTGAGGTCCTCCTCCTCCTTCTTTAAAATATCATCTAGCTCAGTTTGGAAGGTAGTACATAACCCATCAGAGATCTCATTATAATCTTCTGCCATTTATGTTTGCAACTTATTAGTGTTTCTGATTAGGATGTCTTTCCTTCTTTGGGGTTCCTTCTTTGTCTTCATATCCCATTTCAATATGGTGTTCTGGGCTTGTTTCAGTGCATCAGGGAAGTTGGTGTTCGATATCCAACACGCAGCTAGCATAGTTGGGAAGTTAGTTGTCCTCTGCCAGGAGGTGCGGGATATGAATCTTCTGGTAAATTGCATTCTCGACTGGATACAAATCAGTACGGGGCAATGATCTTATCCCATTTTAGGATGGTGCTCAATAGAAGCATTGGGAAAGTTATTAATGAAATCATTGTTGCCCATTGCTCTATCCAAACATTTTTGTAGCAGCCCATGTCGATAAGTATATCTCATGCCAGAGAAGCCAAAATCAGTCAGGCCTGCCTCCATGAATGTATGTTATGCTAGAGTCACTTCTGAGTTATTGAAACATTCACTTCCACTTTTTTCATCCAAGCTGAAAATGGTGTTCAGGTCTCCAACTACAAGCCATGATGATGTGAACTGGTTCCCCATGTTGATGATGTGTTTCCACAGAAAATTCCTAGTTCCCATTATAGGGCTCACATATATGAACATGACAATTAAGTTGTTATTGATCTTGCAAGTAATAAATTGCCTGTGGACAAGAATGATTTGTATTTTACAATGATCCTCCTTCCAGCAAATCCAGATGCCTTCGGCATAACCCCTCGCTTCCACACGATGGGACTTAGTGAAACCCAGCCGTTTGATAATTTTGACTGCATTTTCACCACTTATTCTTGGTTCAAGGATAGATACTACTTTAGGTTGGTGGATCGCAATTAGCTTTTTCAGGGCTCTTTGTCTAACATCTTTGCCTATGCCTCTGATATTCCAGCAGATTAAGTCAGCCATAAAGCAACATGTATACGGGTGCTTACTCTGTTTGGATGGTTGCCTCCTTGTCTTCACTAGTTTCATCTTCCTTGGTCATCATGCTTCCTCCTTCCTCAATTTGGGTGTCTTTCTTACTTTGCCTAGGGCTTTTTATTCTGTGCTCATATGGGGGCTTCATCATGTCACTCTTCATTCTGGTTTTGCTACCCTTCACTTTTCGGCTCAGGGCTGTCGTATAATCATCTTCCTTCATAGTAGTCTCTTCCTCTCTACTTTGGTTGCGTGGTGGTGTATCGCTTTTTTCAGGTGTGTGTCTATAGTGTTGTCTGTCATGGTATTCGATTAAGTGTTTGCGAACTGTGTTTCTGTAACTTCTTTTCCTTCTGTTCCTCCTATAGTCAACTGATCGTTGGTTGTTGTCTTCTCGAGCATGTTCTCTTCATCTTCTTCCATCACTTCAATAACATCATCGACATTCGGGTGAGTGGCCTTGTGTGCCTCTTCTTTGTTTTGTCTGGACTCACTATTGTTCCTCGTTGCCCCCTTTTTGACCCCAGTTATAGCCTCCACTTCCTCCTTCTTGGTTTCTACATTGATGAACACCTTCTTCTTACGCCATTCTTTGGTACTCTTGGCCTTACTTTGCCCCTATTCATTGGATGTATGTTTCTCATTAGTGGCTTCAGCCGTTCTGCTACTATTGTTCTCCTCAGGCATAACATTTTTGAGGCTAGCAAATGCATTTGTGGTGGTTTCATTTTGTTGGATTCTCCCTTCTTGCCTATTTTTCTTGGTTCCTTTTCATCTGCTATTTCCTTTCATTCTCTGTTGTTGCCACTCCTCTCGACTGCTGCTAGTCTCTTTTGTTCGGTTCCCCTCGGGTGCATCCTCTTCTCTGGGAGGTTTATCTATCTGAGCATGGTGACAGTGTTGTGTCTTATGTCATGTCATCCCACAGATAGAGTAGAAATTTGGTTCAACCTCGTATTCCACTGCATACTCAATGCCACTCATATATATTGCCAGGTGAAGAGTTTTTGTGGTATCTATTTCAATGGCCAGTCTAGCAAACTTACTCCTAGTTCTAAGAGTTGTGTGGTTATCCACTTTTATGAGTCTCCCTAGCTCCAATCCTATATACTCGAAGAGAGTAGGAACATACAAGTGTAATGGCAGATCTAATATACGTGCCCAAGTCACCACGTATCTAGGCATCTCATTTGTCAGTTTGAAGGAGGGTGTCCAGTTCCAGACCACCAAGCAGCAGCCGAATATATTCCAAGGTCCTCTATTCATCGCAGTTTTGTAGTCGCCTTTGCATGACAACTGGACTACATAGTTTCCCAAATAAAGTTCATACATGTTGAATTGCCCCTTGGGGTTCTAGAGAAGTTTGATCTGGTCCCTCATTGTCATGAATTCAATATTCATTCCCAGAAGTCGTATCACGATGGCATATTTCCAAGGTCGCGTGAGTCCCTCCTCCGCCTCTGGCTCAATGAATATGGTCGGTGCCCCGTCGATGGTGGACATCTCAACGGCCCTATCCTCAAGATTGTTCTCGTACAACTTTTCCAAGAAGAAGTCTTCTATGTTCATGTGTGTTTTACTCATTGAACCCTTACCCACAATTGCGATGTAGGTTTGGAAGCCCTGGTGGTTACTAGCCTCGCCCCTCAGGAGTTGATTCCTCACAGGTGGGTTCTAGTTTCTTGGGACTTTGTGTCTCCCCTGATCGTCTTCCGCTATTTCTCTGTCACCATCTTCTCCTCCATTCTCCGTCGCCCCGTTTCCTTGCATACCCACAAACTGAAACTCTATCCCTACCAACGGGATAGAAACCCTAACACCGCCGCCACTGGGTGTTGGACCACACTTAGTCTTATTTTTGTTCGGGCTTGTCCTTCTATGTGCTTCCCAGTCCTCTTCCCCATTGTGTGGGCTTCCTGACTGGCTATTTTGATCGTCTCCTTGATGGCGATGCCCCTCACTACCGCCACCGGCGCTCTGTCCCTTACCCTTCCCCATCATCTTCAGATCAAATTTAAAGCATATTAGGAGTATACATTGTTATCATAAATATTCAATCATACTTATTTATTCTCATCATTTATCATTAAATGATTATCAACACAAAGTATGAGTTTCTCTCTCATCCTCACTAGGATATTGATTACATCATACTCTATTAACTTGGCTTAACCCTTTCTCAAGGTATGTTAGCCTACACTTATCAAAGTGCATTAAAATAATTACATCTTAATGTAAAAATTGACATGACACACTTCATGTGTTACTCGTCCAAGTAAATTGGATTTGAGGTGCATCAAGATGTATCAACCTTGAGGTGCTAGATGTGAAATTTATTATGCCTTGGTATATCACTTCCCTCATCACTTTTAACTTACTTAAGTTTATCAACTAATCTTGTATTAGGGTATTAATCATCCTAATACTTTATGCACTAACTCATCATATTTATCATGTTGTGTATTGGCCATAAGTCACACACTTGAATTACCCAACTATCATCAAGTGATATGGACTCATCACGAGTTAAGGCATTGTTGATATAGGGTTGACCATTATCAACCACTTTAGGTGTTTCACCTGTCAAGGTATTAATCATACCATTACTTGGTGTTACACTCATCACTCCTAAGAGTGTCTTGCCCTCACCTTTACAAAGTGTATCAGGTTCACTCGTGTATGTCAAGTTGAATACATGTATTGGATTAGGTGTATATCGGGCTAGGCATCATCATATCCCTCATACCCTTACCTATCAAGGTATCAACCTTACCAATAATATGGTTTATCACATTCACCCTACAAGGGTATAACATCCTCACCTCACTTGAAGATATTGGCCACACCATACATTAGTGTATTGGCCATCACATGTTCTAGGGTATTAACAACCTTACCACTTTTTTCATCTAGTGTATTGGGTTACCCACCATATCATTTTAGAGATGTATGCTCAACACCATATCGTCCAAGAGGTGTATGCTTAACCCAATATCGGTTTAGAGGTGTATGCTTGCTACCCATATGACCTTAGAGGTGTATGTGTGCCTACCATATCGGGTAAGAGGTGTGTGTGTGCTTCACACCATATTGGGCAAAGAGGTGTGTGTGTGCTTCACACCATATCGGGCAAAGAGGGTGTGTCTGTGTTTCACATTATATCGGGAAAAGAGGTGTGTGTTCTCTTCACACCATATTGGGCAAAGAGGAGTGCGTGCACTTCACACCATATTGGGCAAAGAGGTGTGTGTATGCTTCACACCATATCGGGCAAAGAGGTGTGTGTGTGCTTCACATCATATCAGGCAAAGAGGTGTGTGTGTGTTTCACACCACATTGGGAAAAAAGGTGCATGCATGACCTCATATCATGAAAGGGGAGTATAACACATCACCATATTGTGCATGAAGTGAATATTCATCACCATATCGTTCATGAGGTGTATGTATGTGTCACCCATATCGGGTTGCTAAAAATTAGGGTTTAGCATATCAATTAGAGGTATGTACTTGACACTATATCGTGCATGGGGCATTTTGTTGACCTCATATCATGAAAAATGTATATGGTTGACACCATATCGTGTTCAAGATGTAAACTTCATTACCATATCATGCAAATATGTATAAACTCATAGGAATATCATGCTAGTGATGCATGTACATGACCATATCAGGTTAGAGGTGCTTGCTTGTGTGCTTGAACCCGATATCACTTTGTATCATGACACCATCATCTTCAAGCTCTAGACCTTCGTTATAACTATTCTAGTACATGAATAAAAGATCTAGGAAACTATTAGAACTCATATATTCATCAAGTATTCAAGAAAAACTCGGAATTGAAAGTAAACCATCTAGTGTAGCAAGATAGGTGGTGAATAATAACATAATTGGGTTCAAGTTATATAACCCGCCTTAAGAACAACTTCAAAGCTCCAAGCTCCAAAGCTCCACGTTACTAAGGTTGAAGATGACTAATCAAAAGTCCAAGGCTCATTCACAACTCCTCTATAATCAAAGAATCACCATAGAAAAGAACTCGGTGAAGAAGAAAATGAAGGAAAGAATTACAACCGAGATCCATGCTTGAACCAAGGTTGAAGATGACAATGGTCTCACCATAATCTTGGTGCTCAAGCTCCCCTTGATCCTTGAGCAACTATGCATGATATCTCAGAGGGAGAGAGTTTTAGGGGTCTACAAATCCACTAGTAGGTGAAAGGAAGGGTATATATCCTTGAGGTTAATGGAAGAGAGAGTAAGAGGTGTCATCACCTTACTACTAGTAGGTGCCACATGGCCATGCATTGATTGACACATGTACTTGCATGAATTCCATATTTATCTTGCCATAAAAAATAAAAAATTGAGGATAATGCAAGGGATAAGGGTCTACCTCTTTGGTAATCTTCTAGGACAAGCCACTTCCACTCACATTATTATTATATTCACAATTCAATGCAACCTTTCCCAAGGAAAATTGCAAGACGGTATCCATTTCTTTATTGAGGTTCTTAGCTCGTTTTTGCAAATTCAAAGAGTTAAAAACAAGATATGGGGGTCTCTTGTTTGGCTCCTTGTCTGATAGGGACTCCCATTTAACACTACAACCTGATACACTCAATACAAGCTCAAATTATGGTTTCCATTCAACCCCTTTCTTGGTCTTTTCATCACCAAGAATACTATCACTCATAAATGATTCAAACATGGTGTCTCATTCATTATATATCCTATAAATGATACATAGAGGAAGTAGGAACACTCTAGAGGTGGTAATTTGCATATCAACCCGACATTTTGGGTAATTTACCATTTGCACCAAAATTGGTGCACAAGGTACTAGCATTATTTAAACAAGTTCAAACTTGGCATTTAGGCTTTCCACAAGCCACCACTTAGAATAATTCTCTCTATTATGATGATAAAACACTTAAGACACATTAAACATGTGACATTTTGCAATATAACCCTTCATCTTGGGTAAATTTCACTTTGGTCAAAAACAAAGGAACATTGCTCAAACAACATTCAATCAGGACCAAACTTGAAACATAAGTGTGTCACATGATAACAAAATAGATTAGAGGATCATATTAAAGTTCTAAGAAACTTACTTACCCAAAACAAATAGGGTTAACTCATAACCCAGGCCAGGGTCATTACATTGACTGTGGTGTGAATGGTTAAATCAGTGGGAAATACTTATAAATAGACCACCTACCTTGACTTGTCACATCATCAGATCATCAAAGACCATGAAGTGCTGCCAAATTCCATACCCACTCTCATCCATAAAATCAGTTTTGGATCTTCGAAGGTTGAAGTTGAGGAGAGAGAAGATCGAAGGCCCCTCTCCCTTGAAAGAAGGAGAACTTCCATACTGTCCATTCTAGATCTAGATTCAAAGGAGTACTTTAGTGTATCACCATATTCTTTCTCTCTTCTAGATCTATCATCTCTGTTATGTCGTACCCCTTTCCTATTCATGGTTATGATGTATCTATCAGTCGTAACATCGTTATGATGCCCGTTAACATGTGTGGCTAAACACTTAAGTCGGGTTGGGAGTAGCCACTAAGGCTCTCCCAACATGTATATTCTTTCTCCAATTTGAATATATATATATATATATATATATACTCTTATCAATATTATCTCCATACATTTGTTATTAATGCTTCACTTGTATGCTTAGCTACCATCTTGTGATGTTAGTTCATTGGTACCTCGAAAGAGTAGTATCTTTTTTATCTGGTTTTATGGAGTAGTATGAATGCATGAGAATGTTGGATTGCTAAGGCTTATGATCATATGGTTTGCTTTGTGGTTGTAAGGTTGTTATCTCCAGAGGGAGGCCACCTTAGATCCTATATCTATCCTTATCTTGAGAGAGGAGGGTATATACATTTCTATGATTGCTTGTAATCTTGATAGGAGTATACATAGGAAAGTGAGTTTTGCATGTTGGTGAAATACCTTAGTAGGTGAAACTCAATCTGAGTTCCCATCCATACCTTTGTTTCTTACTATTCATTCTTGTTTTCTCTTGTTGTTATTTTCTTTCTTTATTTTAACTTTCTTGTTTTGGCTTGAGCACCATCGTTCCTTAGGGAACAACCTTTTTAAACCATCTGTTTATCCAGAGTAAATGAGTGTGAGACCATGTGTGCTTAACACCTACTAACCTTGTCTCCATGGTTCGACCTCAATTACTACGTCAGACCCCGTATAATAGTTGTGGGGGCTTGAGTGGTGGGTTACTAACTTAAGAGTTTGACTACTCTAGATCTGCTCCATTTTGGATGTGCGATTTAGGCCAGTCAACGATCCCCCAGTAGAATTTTTCTGGTGGCTAAGTAGGTGCTAGTTGTTTGTTTGTTCCATCAAAAAAATTATAATATGTTCTATTTAGGTATATATAATACTCTATACAAAATTATAGGCATTGAGGCCATGTCATCTTGCATTACTAGAGACTAGGTTCAACTTTGTTACATTGGGCATAGCTTTCTTACCCCTTCAAGGTAACATGATTCGTGGGGCTCCACTTCCCAAAACTTTGCATCATGTCACTATTAGGCATGTCTACCCACCTTAGAGATATACATCATTGACATATGCCCATACCGATCATGAAAAAATAGGAGATGCAAATGGTGTTGTGGTTGTGTGGCCTTGAACCAGAGTTTTCAATGAAAATATATGATAGAATTTTATTAAATTTGTATTTGTGATTATTTTCTATTTATGTATATAATTGGCAATAGATACAAGAATACATGAAAATCGTAGTACCTAACAAATCCCCCTATAGTTCCTTATCAATTACCTACTTGTATGTCAATGATCTATTAGAATTTTGAGGTCCTAAATATAGGGGATTGTCTCATTGATTAAAATTTAGATAAATGGTTTACTATGATGGTTTGTATCTAGGAGGATGTTACAGGTCAAGATCACGATACTAGTATATTCTTGACAAATATTATGGAGATGTTTACTTATGATTGTATGAATACCATGATAGAACCTTAGATATGGTGAAATCTTATGGAAAAATACCTCATTCCAAATATGTGAAAATATATGTTGATATGTTTCTATTAATCCATATATATGTGTTTTGCAGTTACTTATATATGGTGTGTAGAGAGTTCACATTAACCAATGTGGCATGTTTAGTTCCATCATTGATTGGCCATGTAGATAAAAACCCAACATCTATTGATGATTACCTCTCTAGAACATATAAATATTTTAGTACTACAGAGAAGAGTGTGATTTTAGATCCTTTCAATATTGGATAAGTTTGGGACACCTCTTATAATTTTGATTTATGAACTACATCTCATTCTAGAATTTTTATTTTCTTTTGTTTTCATTCTTTTCACTCAGTATTAAGAATTGGGAGTTGTTGGTGTCCCCGAGATTCTATTTGTGTATTATCTAGATCCTTCGATAGAAATTTGGGGGTGGGGGATAAAAAATGAAAATGGCATCAACTATGTAAGTAAATCTTTTTATTTGAAAACATATATTAATGTCAACATCATTACATGACTATTTTCTAATTCAAATAAACGTATTTTAACTTATAGGGGTATAAAAGCATTTAAGAAGGATGGAGGAAAGGTAGATAAAAAAAGAAATTATTAAATTGGGAGAATGTTGAGGTAGTTTTATAACTCGAATGTATATATATGCCATATGTGCTTACTTCTATTTATTAATATTTTACATAACTATAAATTTATGGGGCCATATACAAGATAATAATTGGGCACTCAGATACTACATGATTGTTATATAGACTTGATTGTCAGACTGAAGGCACTAAACATGCATTCTATACAAAAGGTAATCTACATAGTCTTGATCATCATATGTAAATATGCCCATTTGATAGAGTAAAAAAATCAATCAAAATCTTGAATTACATCAATCTCTTTGCAATTATTTGACACGATAGAGTTGTATATAAAATAAGATTTGAATGAAATATAAGAAATGTGGGAAGAAGCCTTCATTAAGGAAGTAAACTTTGAATTTTATTGGGATACAATATGAGTTTTCTAAACTTTGGTCATTCGTTCTATATACATGTGATGATTATGAATTTTTATAATTTTAAATTTCATGCAAGTGAATTGTTGGTGCATATGTGAATGTTGTGTGTATCTATGCATTTGTATGATTGAATGTGAAGAAGAATGAATACAATGAGGATTGCATTTGTACATGTAATAAGAAAGGAATTGAAGAATGGAATTACATGTGTATTTTCTGAGTTGTGTATGTGCACGCGAATGGAATTTAATAGAAAACAAGTGTTGGTGAGATTGAAAATGCATGTGTGTGATTGAATTATGTGTATGTGGACTATTTGTATGTGTTTGCTATTGTAGGTTTTATATGTTGGAATATTGTTAAGGAAAACATAGGATGGAAACTACTATTCTAATAAATTGTAGGTTGTACATCATGTTGCACAGTCGGACAGTAGGTCAGTGAACCTGCTATAAAAATATAACTACAACGTCAGTTATTAAAAAAATCAATGTTGTAGATCTGTGATGTTAGTTTTGCAACAAAAAAAAACAATGACACATTTATTCTAAAATAGCCATGTCACCTGTCATGGTCAAGCTATCCAGTCTGTTACAAATTTGTGCTACTAAACCTCCAAGTTGTGGCATTGCTCTGCGTCATTGATTTATCAAACACAAACTGATGACACAATAGGTCTATGAAACATTGGTTGATATATAGAGCAAAAGAGGTGAAATAGAGCGATGACAAGGATATCTTTAGTGTCATCGGTTTCTATTTTCATAGAAACTAACACTAACTCTATGTCATCAGTTTTTTTTCCTTAAAACTGACACAAAAGTTCCTTAGTTGTACTTTGCCAACTTAGGTGCTAGTACAAAACCAATATTATAGACTAATTTAACTGGTTTTATAGGTGGTATGTATACCAATGCATAGAATGGGGGAGTCCTGAGAATATTGTGGAGAGATGACTGTTAATACCAATTGAAAGAATCATACATATTAAAAATATGATCTACCAAGCCACCCACATGGACCTAGCACATGATTAAACCTCCTTAGTATTTTTCTTGAAGAAAAACAATCTTTCTAAGTATGGTATGGATATCCCTTAACGACCATCTATATGTCCTTATTCCCTAAAAAATATAGATATCTTGGTTGTTGTTAAGATTGCAAGAAGCTTGATCTGTTGTTGCTAATTTGATTTTTCTACTATTCAAATCTAATGATCCCCTTGTATTCATTGTGAAATTAAAATAGGTTCCATTGTGGTGATCTTCACATTTAAAACATCAACTCAAATTTCATATAAAATATTTGGCAAACGAGAGTATAATGCATAGATAAATGAAACATGATTTAAGTTTCTCATGCCTCTTTATTTGTATCTATATTCATTAATTTCTTTTTAAGGACAAGAAAATATTCTAAATGTGGGTTGGTTTGATAAATGCATTTAATATTACGTTTTCATACTCTAACTCATGCACTTATCACATTATTGTCTTACTTCATCCATTTTTTTGTGCTTTAGCTTATGATTTTTTTTTCATTATGAAATAGTTATTTCTATTTTATGTTGGAATGAATATTAGTCCATAAAAATACTTTGATGATCAATCACATCAAATACAAAGGTGAAATGTTAAATAAAATACACAAAAATACCCAATTTTACCTATGCATGTCGTGGGAATCCCAAAGCACATCATGACAACCTTTAAAAGCTTCCATGAGCCTCACAATTTCATGCATATTGTGTCTACCTTTAGGTATGAGATGTACTTGTAGAAGTCATCAGACTGAATTATGTAAAGAAACTGACACATTGCACAACCATCATGGTTGGAGCAGTTAGGCCACAAATAGTGGTTTTTCTACTTGATAGAAAATTATACCTTGAGGAATCATGGGATACACATCATACCATCCCCTAAAAACATCATTTCACATGATTGTTGGACACAAATATAAATTTAGACTATTACAACTTTTGAAGGGGAGTCCATTCAGTTCTATTCTTTTCCAGACCATTTTCCCATGACTTTTGGCTCTGGAGAGCGAGCTTCTCCCCCTAAGATTGAGAGATAAAGATAGGAGAATAAGAAGGATCCAACAGACTTAAAGAGGGAGAAGAAATCAAGTGCAGTAGGTAGACCTTATCAATGGAGTGACAACCCAGTCCTGAAATCTCCACTGCTACTTCATTTTCCTCTTCTGAACTTTTTAATTCTTTAGTTTATTCCAAATTTATGGTTTATGTGTGGGATAAAAATCAAATACATCATATTTTATCCATGATATTCATGTTCATGGGATACCTAATTGTATTTGTGTTGTTGACGTATTTAAATTTGAAGTTATGTTGAAGTTGTCATCTCTTTAAATTACTTGGATTTTTGTCCCTTATAATGCTTGGATTGCTATGCTTAGTTTTTGATTTGATCACTTTGTTAATTATTTTAGTGATTTTCCATAGTTGGTCAAGAAAATGTCCACATAATTGAGATGTTCAACATAAATTGGAACATGCATTGAACAATTATTGATTATATTAAGAGTTTCCTACTTGTTTCTCTTACTATTATAAATAGTTTTTGAGAATCAACATTCATGTTTCCCTACATCCCCATAATCAACATCCTGAGAGAGATACAAAATTAGTGAACCATAACTAGAGCTCCAATTACTATTACATAAGAATGAATAAGACTTCATGCATGATAAGTCTCCTTGTATGAGTATGAAAGTGGATGTATGTTCTCCCTAGGAGAACATACTATCTTCTATTATATTATCAATTAAGATACAATAATCTAGAAACCTAAAAGGTTAGTAGGTGAGAGTCTTTAATCACATTTTAGTGTGAGATGTTGACAAGAGGAATTTCAGTTTGTTAAAATAGAGAAATGGTGTCTCTTGAACCCCTCCATTAATCTTTTTCCTATCATCTTGAAATTATATGATTAGTTTCTATAATACAATCAGCATCCTACTAATTATCTTTTGTACCCAAATTTTCATCTAATATAGTTAAGTAAAACTCAAAACTCAAAAATCAAAAACTAGTTTTCTCTTCCAGAAGCTAGTCAGCAACCATGCATGTTTTGTACAATGAGTTGATTGATTGATTTTCTCCCTAGAAAATCAGTCGACCAATGTGGTTGGTCGACAACCCACAATTGTCAATTGGTTATGGACCTAAAGAAAATTAGATGATGAAATAATCTATCTTTATCAAGTAATTATCTTTTGCTAGTTTTTTTTTCACAATAAAAATAGCTAACAACGATAATTGTACACACAACGTCTATCACCAGATGTTTTTTTCTTGTAAAAAAGTAAGTCAATGGTCCTATAGGAGTATTATCCCAGTTCTCAACTACATTTTTGGGAATTGGTAACTTGGAAAGTTATCTTTTAGAACTCCAACTACTCCTCAAAAAATGCATGGAAGGTGTTCTAATCATTCCTTCTTGTTAGTTGGCAAGTTATACCATACATACAAGTCATTCAGGAATTCCTCAGTCCACCTTGTGCTATAGAGTGGACTTCCTTTCCAAAAAGAGCCCCCAAACTCATGAACTTAACACTTTATTATTAAATTGAGTGAACAAGAAACCATATTAGATATTTATTTCTACATGTACTATAAAGAGGCGAGATCACCTCTTTACTAAAATTTAAAGGAAATACAAACATCCATAATTTTAACAAAATTTAGAGACTTTGAGGATGATTGCATAATATTCCAAGTAAATAAGCATGATTCCATATACATAATAAAATGTCAATAGCAGCGGAAAGAAAGAAATTAATAAGCCTTCACATGGCTTTATTGTTTATTGCATGAACGATTTCTAAAAGAAAAGATAAGATAAACAGGATCTAGCTATAGCAACCTAGCCATCCTTTCTAAAAGCTAAAGATCAACTCTGGAGGGGAACTTCCTTCAAGCCTGACCTTCACCTTGCACAGCACCAATACACGGGTGGTTGGGAAGACACCCAGCAAGAGGAGAAGAAAGAAAAGTATGTGTTACAAGAATATTCTAACAGTGACAAGAAAGTTGTAACAAGTAAAATAGGCTAGAGATTTATTGAAAAGTGAGACATTAAAGAGTATGAGGCTTTATATAATGAAACTTGCCAATAAAAAAATAAATATGGGTTTTTGCATGTAAATTAATATGTCTACCTAACTAAGTAGGGTTGAGGCACCTACCGGACCTCTAACCCTAGGTGAGGGGAGAATAAGACATTCCCAGTCACCTATAATATATTGGGGAGAATTATAAACATTCCCCTAGGGCGATTATATACATGCCCTCTATGGGTGGTTGTACATAAGTACCACTACTTTATAATTAAATAGAACATTTAATTACATGCTAACAAAAGAGTTATGGAAAGATTAAGAAAAAGATTATGTAACATGGCAGTGGGGTATGAATACCCAAACAAAATAATACTACAACTAATTTTTGAGGCAATAAACTATTTAGGTTTCAAGGATCAAGGATTTAGGTCAGATTAAACCTCATAAGAAATTATAGGTAATGGTATAAAGTTTTCCCAACTGAAGAGTAGATGTACATACAAATCACATACCTTAGCCTCAGGTGTTCTTAGAATCCCTCTTTCCAACACTTCACACGAATTTAGAACCCACTTTCCCTAATTCATCATTATATTTATAAATTAGAATTATATGCATTCATTAAAGATGGGAAACCCTAATATTACTAACTTTTGTGCAAACCATCGAATCAGACTCTTAAAACCTCACCATCATCTTAGTTAGGATTTTCTGATCAAGATAACATATAATATTGTATATTTTAAAGATATGGACTTTTAGGGTTAATTTTAGTGATTTTAAGTTATTTAAATCATTCTAAAAATTATGTTTTTGCAAACACCAAAACAAAAACTCAAAAACATTTTTAATGAATAGATCTCGTCTTCCTGATTTCAAAACACTATCTATTTTCAATTTTTGACATTAGAAATAATTTATGTGATTTATTCTATCTCGACCAATCATAGCCTGCCACGCAGGCAAGGCATGAGCGCATAAAAGCAAAGAAACAAGGGGAGTGGGCCCCACGCTGCTGACCTAGCCCAATAGCCATCTCGCGCGTGCGGGGACCCAACATCCTCCCAGTGAACGATCGCAAGGCCGGGTCAAGCGGTCAAAGATAGGCGAAAGGACAAGTTGACCCCTAGCGTGATGCAGAGGATAACAAGTATGTTAGGGGGTAAAATAGTAATTTGTGCTGGGTCATCCCCTTCCTACAGCCCCACGCCATTGTTGCTCGAAGCAATAGGCTGCGGCCGGCCAAAAATTGGGGGAAAACCCAAAACTCGACCAAACATAAAAATAACAAAACAGAAAGCAAAGGGGAAAGGATTCGGACCTGCTGGTGCCATCAATTAGACCAAAGACGAAGGGAATAGAGTGTGAGAGGCAACGCAAACCGGAGGTCCTTTGCGGCTAGATGGAGGCCCAAACTTTTACAAAAACTGAAATTGGAGGCACAGACGAGTTGCTAAGGTCATGACGGTACTAGGGACTCAGATATATATAGGTAAGGGACCCTATACTAGGGTTTAGGTGGGGGAAAGGAGAGGAGGTCGGCGCCCCTATTGGGAGTTTTTCCAAAGCTCATCAAATCCCAAAGTTTTTGGGATAAACCTGTGCAGAAACGAGCAAGGAATCCAACAAAGCAAGTTTGAGCAAAATCCATCGATTAAAACTCGAGATAATTCGATTTGAAAAATCGAGAAAACAAAGCTTGTTGCCTTTTACGATTAGAGGTAGAAGATGACTGTGAATCGTCGGATCAGTGGACCCGGGTCCACGAAGGACTCTGGGCCATCCGATCGCGCGGATGAGACAATGAGTAGGTTGCAAAATAAAATTCGACTAAAATTCAATTAATTCTTAAATGTTTTTCTCTCTCTTCTTTTGGAGGCTCAAACGTTGTCTAAAAATTACCAAATTTTATATTCTGACTTATTTTGACGCGTAGAATCCAAATAAGGAGTTAGTTTTGCCTTTTGAGAAATTTTGATATATAAATTAATTAAAATGTCATTTTCTCTTTCCTCCTTCAAAAGAGGTGATAACATTATCTAAATTTTGTGTAACTTCACCCATAAGTTTCCCTAAGGAATAAGAACACAATTTTGCAATTATCTTTACAAGTTGAGATCATTTATTTATTTATTAAATATATAGAAGATTCTACACACTCTCTCTCTCCTATTTTATTCATTATTCAAACATTATCCAAATTAGTTGCAAATTTGCCCAGAGGCTTATTTTTATGTTTAGAATACGAATTTGGAGTTATTTTTTTGATTTGAGAACCTTAAGTATTTTATTTCACTTTATTGCCATATTTCCTATTTTCTTTTGATAATGTCATTAATATTTATATTTATGTTCCACTTTAAATGATACTTGGCCCTTAAGTTACTTTTTGATCAAGGAAACAAATTTTAGTGTCAAATTATCCTGACGGGTTTCCAATTATAATATTTGGTGCAATATCTTTCCCATTATCTTCTTTACCCATTAATTCCCATATTACCTTTAATTTTTTGCATTTATCTTCACCTTTAAATAAAATTCAGATTTTCTCTTTATTTCTCTTATTCCAAGAAGTGCTAGAAAGTTCCAGGACAAAATATTTTATTCTTTTTATTGCTTAGTGTACAATTTGCACTTTAGGCCCATTATCTAAATCTAACTGAGGTATTTGCGCATACAACCCTATATTTAAGATTATATGGGGAACATTTATCCAATAACCATCCTAATTTCACTAAATCAAGTCCAAAGACATATGGAATGAAAAGAAGGACAAAAACTTATAGAAAAGAGTACAAAGAGGTACATAGAGGATTTCAGTATGTTATAGCACTCTGCCCCTTAAAAAGGATTTCGTCCCCGAAATCTCATACAAAGAGGGAGGGGTGAGTACGTAACATCTCGTCTCTCAACTCCCAAGTGGTTTCTTCTAAACCATGGTATCTCCACAAAACCTTTACTATCTCTATCTCCTTATTCTTCAGTTGCTTTACTCGGGAGTCAAGGATCTTCACAGGTAGTTCCTCATAAGTCAGATTCTCATTAATCTGCACAGGTCCAAAAGTGAGTACATGAGATGGATCCTTTATGTACTTCCTCAACACAGAAACATGGAACACATTGTGGATCTTATCATAAGAAGGAGGCAAAGCTAGGCGATATGCACAATCTCCCACTTTATCTAAGATTTCAAATGGTCTAACATAGCGAGGACTTAACTTGCCTTTTACTTTAGATCTTGCAATAGAACGTATAGGCTTGATATTTAGAAAAGCATAGTCTCCCACTAGGAAGCTTACATCAGACCTCTTTTTATCAGCATACATCTTATGTCTGTCTTGAGTAGCTTTCATCTGTTTCTTTATCAACTGTACCTTCTCAAGCATCATTTGCATGTCATCAGTCTTCACTAGGGAACATTCACCAACATCATCCTAGTGCAAAGGCGAACGATAAGGTCTACCATAGAGAGCTTCAAAAGGTGGCATACCAATACTGGCTTGGTAGCTATTGTTGTAAGCGAACTCTGCTAACGATAGATACTGATCCCAGGCACCACCCCAATCCATCACACAAGCACGCAACAAGTCCTCCAGAATCTGAATTGTTCTCTCAGACTGACCATCAGTTTGCGGGTGGTATGCAGTACTGAAACACAGATCAGTACCCATTTCTTCTTGAATCTGACCCCATAAGAGAGAAGTAAATTTCTGGTCTCGATCAGAAACTATCACAGCAGGGTCACCATGCAGACGAACTATCCACTCCACATATAACAGAGCCATCTCAGCAACCTTATACGTGGTTTTGAAAGGCAAGAAATGAGAAGATTTTGTAAGCCGATCAATCACCACCCAAACAACATCATAACCTTTCTTGGACTTAGGGAAACCGGTAACAAAGTCCATTGTGATCCTCTCCCACTTCCATTCCAGAATCTCAAGAGGATGAAGAAGTCCACCGGGTCATTGATGTTCAATCTTGACTTGCTGACATGTCAAGCACTTCGCCACGAATAGAGCTATATCATTCTTCATGTTCTTCCACCAGAAGCTTCGTTGTAAGTCCTTATACATCTTGGTTGTGCCAGGGTGAATAGTGTACTTGGACCCATGAGCTTCACTCAGAACCT
Source organism: Alisma plantago-aquatica (assembly GCA_963693085.1). Classification (NCBI taxonomy): domain Eukaryota; kingdom Viridiplantae; phylum Streptophyta; class Magnoliopsida; order Alismatales; family Alismataceae; genus Alisma; species Alisma plantago-aquatica. The sequence goes on along the minus strand of OY856409.1, from coordinate 1,866,113,518 downwards.
TCTGTCTTAGATCACCAGCATTGGGAATCCACAACCTTTTTCTGAAGCAGACAACACCATCCACTCCGACAGAGAAGTCAGATTGTGGTTTCTCAGATAAAGCTTTCATCTCTTCAAGCTCAGAACTCTCTAACTGTGCAGTCATGACTTCCGAGATCCAGGTTGGTTTAACAGTCAAGCTGGCCATATGAAAACACAACTTGTCTTCATCCACTGAATCGACAGGCTGAGGTCTCCAACTGGCCACATGTTCAAGGTTTTCCCACACAGAACATCTCAGAGAAGCACAAACAACATCCTTCTTGTGACTTAGAGCATCGGCTACGACATTTGCTTTACCAGGATGATAGGTGATGGTGAAGTTGTAATCTTTAAGATATTCCATCCACCTACGATGTCGCAAGTTCAGATCCTTCTGAGTCAACAGATATCTCAAACTCTTGTGATCAGAAAAGACTTCAAACTTTTCACTATAGAGGTAGTGTCGCCAGATCTTCAAAGCATGAACTATCGCAGCAAGCTCCAAATCATGTGTAGGCCAATTTGCTTCATTAGGTTTCAACTGTCGAGAAGCATAGGCGATCACCTTTCCGTCTTGCATCAAAACACACCCTAAGCCTTGTCGGGATGCGTCGGTGTAGATGACATAGGGTACGCCCTTCACAGGCAAAGAAAGCACGGGAGCAGAAGTCAGGCTCATCTTCAACTTCTGAAAGTTGTCCTCACATTCAGGGGTCCATGAGAACTTGACCTCCTTCCGAGTCAGCTTGGTCAAAGGTAAAGCCAACTCAGAGAACCCTTTGATAAACTTCCGATAGTAACCAGCTAGACCAAGGAAACTACGGATTTCGGACGGGTTTTTCAGAGCATCCCACTTTATCACAGCTTCTACCTTCACAGGATCAACAGCTAAATGGCCGGTAGAAATCACATGACCAAGAAACATAACTTCCTTTTATCCAGAACTCACACTTTGAGAACTTTGCATACAATTGATTTTCTCGCAATGTGCTGAGTACACTCTACAGGTGCTCGCGATGTTGTTTCAACATATCAGAATAAACCAAGACATCATCAATAAACACCACTACAAACTTGTCGAGATATGGATGGAATACTCGATTCATCAGGTCCATGAACGCAGCAGGGGAATTTGTCAAACCGAAAGGCATGACCATAAATTCATAATGACCATAACGAGTTCAGAACGTTGTCTTCGGGACATCATCATCCTTTACACGCATCTGATAGTAACCACTTCACAGATCCATCTTGGAAAACACAGTGGTTGACTTCAGCTGATCGAATAAGTCGTCGATGTGCGGCAACAGATAACGGTTCTTCATTGTCACCTGGTTAAGCATGTGGTAGTCCATACACATCCGCAAAGATCCATCCTTCTTCTTCACGAACAGGACAGGGGCTCCCCAAGGGGAAACACTAGGGCGAATGAAGCCCATGTCGAGAAGCTCTTCAAGATGCTTCTTCAACTCAGCCAGCTCAGCAGGGGCCAAGCGGTAGGGTGGCTTTGATATCGGTGAAGTTCCAGGTATAAGCTCGATGGAGAATTCCACCTCGCGAGTTGGTGGCAACCCGGGCAACTCCTCAGGAAAGACATCTGGAAAGTCCTTCACCACATCAACATGATCTAGAGCAGGAGGTGTAGCTTCAAGAACTATGGAGGCTAGAAAGGCTCTACACCCTTACGAGACAAGCTTTTCAACTTTAATGGCAGAGATGACAAATTGTCGCTCTTCTCGCCTCTGGCCCTTGACACACCTTTTTCCTTTGTCAGGATGAACCAGTCTAACCTTGGATTCTTCACAGTATAGAACTACTTTATACTTCTTTAACCAATCCATACCCAGGATGATGTTAAAGACGATCATATCAAGCAAGACAAAAATTGTGGGAAACATTATTCCAGATATACAGAGGTTCAAGGTAGGAGTTTGAAGGTACAAGGAACAAATTTTACCACTAGGAGTTTTTACATCCAACACGTGATCCATAAACTCAGATTCGATTGTAAGCATAGAGGCAAACTGACAAGATATGAAGGTATTTGAGGAACCAGAATCAAACAGCGCTTTTAAAGGATGCATATTAAGGTGCAGTGTACCTTCAATCACTTCGTTGCCTTCACCTTCTTCTTCAGCATTGAGAGCAAACACTCTCCCATTCTGCCTTTCCACTAGTGGACACCTCGGGTTCTGGTTGTTGTTGTTATTATTGTTGTTCTGCGGCGGCAGGTTCTGTCTTGGTTGTTGCGGCTACGGGGCATTATTTTGCCCTTGCTGGAAACGGGGGCAGTTGGGTCGGATGTGCCCGACTTGGCTGCACTCATGGTAGGTTTGTGGAGGACGGTTGCCATTACGAGCAGGTGCATTGTTGGTGGGGCATCTGCCAGGAGGATGGTGGCGATTGAACCTGTTGCAGTGATCACATCCACGGTTCTCATGCTGGTTCAGATTCTTCCTTTTGTTGTTGAAGCCATTAGAAGCTTGAAACCCTGGATATGACTCAATGGCGAGAGCCTTGTCCACCATCTGTTGAAACGTGAGTGGCAGCTACGGAATAAGGCTTCGACCCACATGATAGTTCAGGCCCTCCAAGAATAAGGTTGCTCTTCTGTCAGCTCCAAGGTCGGTGGTGTAACGCTCTAACAGCAGAAATTTCTGAACGTAGTCGGCCACGCTCATGCTTCCTTGCTTGACACTATAAAACTCAGCCTCCTTCTTCCTCAAGAAAGCAGGGCAGATGTACTTCTCCCTGAACAGCTTCAGAAACTGGGTCCACTCCATCGAAGAGGTGTCCCGAGTACGGGCAACACCGTTCCACCAAACGCGTGTTGGTCCATCCAGCACGTACGTCACGAACCGAACCTTCTGGTGAGGAGGACACGCCATGCCCTCGAAGGTCCAATCCAGGGCCAACACCCAGTCGTCGGATTTGTCCACCATGTTAGGCTCACTTTCACCCTTGAAGTAGGGTGGCTGCATCTTGATGAAGTCAGTGAGGCTGAACTCCCTCGGCTTGTTGGCAACAGCAGCAATGGTGTTGAGTTGTCCCATCATGGTGGAGGACAACAACTATCGCAACATCGCCAGTTCTTGCTCAGGTGTGAAGGCAGGAGCACCAGAAGCAGGTTGGTTGACCGCAGGAGTCGCAGGGGTGTCGGGGTCGACTCCTGGTTCACGTTGTCAAACAAGTCACCTCTCCTGAAAAATTAGGGTTATCATATTATGTTCTCAGGAGTATAGAATCATAGATGAGAAGAGAATAGAAATAGAGATGAGAAAAGGATAACTAGAATGTTATTGCCTAGAAGCATACTATTTTGGGCAATTCGTATCGGCGCAGGCCAGGCCGGATCATATGGGCACGGGAGTCCTCGCATACCAAGCTAGTAGTGCGGAGGAAAAATTTTCCAGCCCCCGATACCCTGATCCTTTCTAGACACCCTTGCTTCAATTGCATGCCCTAATAGTCGCCTAAAGGCTCTGATACCATGTTGTAAAGAGGCGAGATCACCTCTTTACTAAAATTTAAAGGAAATACAAGCATCCACAATTTTAACAAAATTTAGAGACTTTGAGGATGATTGCATAATATTCCAAGTAAATAAGCATGATTCCATATACATAATAAAATGTCAATAGCAGCAGAAAGAAAGAAATTAATAAGCCTTCACATGGCTTTATTGTTTATTACATGAACGATTTCTAAAAGAAAAGATAAGATAAACAGGATCTAGCTATAGCAACCTAGCCATCCTTTCCAAAAGCTAAAGTTCAACTCCGGAGGGGAACTTCCTTCAAGCCTGACCTTCACCTTGCACAGCACCAATACCTGGGTGGTTGGGAAGACACCGAACAAGAGGAGAAGAAAGAAAAGTATGTGTTACAAGAATATTCTAACAATGACAAGAAAGTTGTAACAAGTAAAATAGGCTAGAGATTTATTGAAAAGTAAGACATCAAAGAGTATGAGGCTTTATATAATGAAACTTGCCAATAACAAAATAAATATGGGTTTTTGCATGTAAATTAATATATCTACCTAACTAAGTAGGGTTTAGGCACCTAACGGACCTCTAACCTTAGGTGAGGGGAAAATAAAACATTCCCAGTCACCTATAATATATTGGGGAGAATTACAAACATTCCCCTAGGGCGATTATATACATGCCCTCTATGGGTGGTTGTACATAAATACCACTACTTTATAAATAAATAGAACATTTAATTACATGCTAACAAAAGAGTTATGGAAAGATTAAGAAAAAGATTATGTAACATGGAAGTGGGGTATGAATACCCAAACAAGATAATACTACAACTAATTTTTGAGGCAATAAACTATTTAGGTTTCAAGGATCAAGGATTTAGGTCAGATTAAACCTCATAAGAAATTATAGGTCATGGTATAAAGTTTTCCCAACTGAAGAGTAGATGTACATACAAAGCACATACCTTAGCCTCAGGTGTTCTTAGAATCCCTCTTTCTAACACTTCACACGAATTTAGAACCCACTTTCCCTAATTCATCATTAGATTTATAAATTAGAATTATATGCATTCATTAAAGATGGGAAACCCTAATATTACTAACTTTTGCGCAAACCATCGAATTAGACTCCAAAAACCTCACCATCATCTTAGTTAGGATTTTCTGATCAAGATAACATATAATATTGTATATTTTAAAGATATGGACTTTTAGGATTAATTTTAGTGATTTTAAGTTAATGAAATCATTCTAAAAATTATGTTTTTGCAAACATCAAAACAAAAACTCAAAACATTTTTAATGAATAGATCTTGTCTTCCTGATTTCAAAACACTATCTATTTTTAATTTTTGACATCAGAAATAATTTATGTGATTTATTCTATCTCGACCAATCATAGCCTGCCACGCAGGCAAGGCATGAGCGCATCAAAGCAAAGAAACAAGGGGAGTGGGCCCCACGCTGCTGACCTGGCCCAATAGCCATCTCACGCGCGCGGGGACCCAGAAACCTCCCAGCAAACGATCGCAAGGCCGGGTCAAGCGGTCAAAGATAGGCGAAAGGACAAGTTGACCCCTAGCGCGATGCAGAGGATAACAAGGACGTTAGGGGGCAAAATAGTAATTTGGGTGGGGTCATCCCCTTCCTACAGCCCCGTGCCATTTCTGCTCGAAGCAGCAGGCTGGGGCCGACCAAAAATTGGGGGAAAACCCAAAACTCGACCAAACATAAAAACAACAAAACAGAAAGCAAAGGGGAAAGGATTCGGACATGCTGGTGCCGTCAATTAGACCAAAGATGAAGGGAATAGAGTGCGAGAGGCGCCGCAAACCGGAGGTCCTCGGTGGCTAGATGGAGGCCCAAACTTTTACGAAAATTGAAATTGGAGGCACAGACGAGTTGCTAAGGTCATGACGGTACTAGGGACTTAGATATATATAGGCAAGGGACCCTATACTAGGGTTTAGGTGGGGGAAAGGAGAGGAGGTCGGCACCCCTATTGGGCATTTCTCCAAAGCTCATCAAATCCCAAAGTTTTTGGGATAAACCTGTGTGGAAACGCACAAGGAATCCAACAAAGAAAGTTTGAGCAAAATCCATCGATTAAAACTTGAGATAATTCGATTTGAAAAATCGAGAAAACAAAGCCTGTTGCCTTTTACGATTAGAGGTAGAAGACGACTGTGAGTTGTCGGATCAGTGGACCCGGGTCCACAATGGACTCTGGGCCGTCCGATCGCGCGGATGAGACAATGAGTAGGTTGCAAAATAAAATTCGACCAAAATTCAATTAATTCTTAAATGTTTTTCTCTCTCTTCTTTTGGAGGCTCAAACGTTGTCCAAAAATTACCGAATTTTATATTCTGACTTATTTTGATGCGTAGAATCTAAATATGGAGTTAGTTTTTCCTTTTGAGAAAGTTTGATATATAAAATAACTAAAATGTCATTTTCTCTTTCCTCCTTCAAAAGAGGTGATAACATTATCTAAATTTTGTGTAACTTCACCCATAAGTTTCCCTAAGGAATAAGAACACGATTTTGCAATTATCTTTACAAGTTAGATCATTTATTTATTTATTAAATATATAGAAGATTCTACACACTCTCTCTCTCCTATTTTATTCATTATTCAAACATTATCCAAATTAATTGCAAATTTGCCCAGAGGCTTATTTTTATGTTTAGAATACGAATTTGGAGTTATTTTCCTGATTTGAGAACCTTAAGTATTTTATTTCACTTTATTGTCATATTTCCTATTTTCTTTTGATAATGTCATTAATATTTATATTTATGTTCCACTTTAAATGATACTTGGCCCTTAAATTACTTTTTGATCAAGGAAACGAATTTGAGTGTCAAATTATCCTGATGGATTTCCAATTATAATATTTGGTGTAATATCTTTCCCATTATCTTCTTTATCCATTAATTCCCATATTACCTTTAATTTTTGCATTTATTTTCACCCTTAAATAAAATTCGGATTTTCTCTTTATTTCTCTTATTCCAGGAAGTGCTAGAAAGTTCCAGGACAAAGTATTTTATTCTTTTTATTGCTTAGTGTACAATTTTCACTTTAGGCCCATTATCTAAATCTAACTGAGGTATTTGCGAATACAACCCTATATTTAAGATTATATGGGGAACATTTATCTAATAACTATCATAATTTCACTAAATCAAGTCCAAAGACATATGGAACGAAAAGAAGGACAAAAACTTATAGAAAAGAGTACAAAGAGGTACATAGAGGATTTCAGTATGTTACATGTACACTAATGAAGATCTTTAACACTCCATTTCCATTAACATATTTCTATAATTTTTTGGTTGTTCTTTCTCGAGAAAAAGAGGTGCTAGGAAGTGTAGCCATGGTTTGTAGGGAAGTTTACCCTCATGTCCGGTTGGTGGATTCTTGTTCATAATAGAGGCTAGTTTCCCTTGAGTAGAAAAGGGATATGGTGCATTTGACCCTCATAAGATTTATTTCTTTTAATTACATGAACAAATCTTGGCCGAAGTAGTTTCAAGACAACACACACATTGTCAATATAAGTCTAAAAGAATTTTTTTAGTTTACAAATGTGACATTGTTGTGTGATTTATATATCATCTTTTCACATACTATCACACACAAATTTGGTTCATTCTAATATAATTCAGTCTCTTTTTATATTACTTTTGCCATCTTTTTATTATTCTACTTATTTCATAACTTGCATTGCAGATTTGCCACAAAAAGAATTGAATTCAGAGTTAATTCTGCTGAAACAGTAGAAAGCACGGCGTGCAGGACAGACGCACGGCGTGCACCTTTTAAGAGAAAAATTGGTTCATTCAGCCAGAAGAACGCACGGCGTGCACGGAGAAAATGCATGGCGTGCGAGTTTCCAGAAGTGCACAGAAAGCCAAATGCATGGTGTGCATAACGATGCACGGCGTGCACCTGGAACGTAAATAGGCAAAGAAAGTTCTAAAAAGTCACATGGAATGCATATCCTCAGCGCACGTCGTGCGCAGTTCAGCCCGATGCAAATCGCACTGCAGGTGCACGGCGTGCACCCCAAATGCACGGCGTGCACCTGGCAGTTTCAGAAATATGAAAACTCAGAATTCATTTTTAAAACAAGGAGGGAAGGCAAGGGACGGTTATGTTCGGTCATTTGAAGAGTTTTCTCTCATCCCAGAGCTAGAGGAGATGAGAGGAGGGCGATTTTGGAGAGATCAAAGGTGGTTTCTTGCATAAGGAGACCATTTCTTCTTCTCTACTTCTCCATTGTCTTCTCCAAGGTGCAGCCAAGCTTCTCCAGCTTCGAGCAGCTTTTTGGGAAAGGAGCTAGTCCGTCTTGGAGCAGCTAAAGAAGGAGAATTTCGTCCTCAATCCGGAATTCTTCCTTCTTGTGGTTACATCTTTAGTTCTCTTTGTCTTTTCCCTTCTAAATCATGTTTAGAACTGAAATTTCTGTAACAAATCTGCAAGACATGGTTATGGACGAGTAATTCTTCTTTTCTTGGGCATGGGAGAGTAGCTCTCATGTCATAGCATGTATGGAACAAGTAATTTCATACTAAATACTATGTTTCATGTTTCTTTACCATGAGAGTACTAGTTTACTCTTTTCTTGCATGTATTGCTGGCCAATTTATGTGCATGTTTTCTGCTTTCTTACTTTATTTGGAAAGATAAGTAGGAATGTATGGAGGTGCTCTTCTTGGCAATTCTTCCTCTTCTACGAGAGTAGAGAGGAATGAGTTGAGGAACAGTTTGTGATCAAAAGTGAAATTCATACACGGGAGTGTTGTTTTAAGTTGTGATCGTTGCATTTACACCGGGAGGTGAAATGTAACACAACCTTTCCTTGAAATAAGAACTTATGTATGTTTAAATTATTGTGTTCCTTTGATTGCTATGATGTGTGAACGAAATCCTAATGTCCAAGATTCCTAATATTTCTGAAATCAAACTTCTTTTAGTAGTTCTTGTTTGCTAGTTAAAATCTAATTTTTTTTCTAGCTGTTAGAATCTGAAGTCTCTGCATTTAGACAAACTTTTTCATCTCCTTAAAACCGATCTAGATTGTTGAACTTTAGTGTTGTTGTGCTCAATTAAATTAGTTAAGCTCCTTATGTTCGACCTCGACTATACTACCTATGTATACTTGTGGAGATTGGTTAAGTTGGGTAAACTATCCTTTGTTTGGATTGAAACTCGTTATCCTAAATTGCCAACAGACATAGAAAGTAACTTATCTAGCTTGATAAGAACTTAATCTCTTTTTTGTAAAAAAAAAAAATCAGTCAAGGTTTGAAGTACTGGTGGACCACATTTCTATGTTTGTATTTGTACCACTCTTGATGGTACAAGGTCTTGCTAAAATGTAATAGGAGTGAGTGCATTGACTGGAGGATCAATATTTCTAGGACCAAAATTTATCAATAATATGTTTATGTCTCAACACCAAATAAAGAATTAGTAGGCATGCTATAAATACAGCTGAAGTGTGCAATTGGCTAGAAAATGTATATGTACCTCAAATTACAATATCCTACTTAGTGTAAATACTAAGTTCAACAATTTGAGCTCTCAATTTTGACCTAATGATGAACAAAATTTATGTGGATAGTGCAACTAAGAAATATAAGGAGCTTCTATGGAACTTCTTATGGATGTGTAGAGAAGAAGATAAGCAACCAATGAAGTACTTTTTAAAAGAATGGAACATTGATATGTTTTTGTGTTGCAAAAGTAGTGGGTTACTAGTGCATCACGTCCACTTATAATACATATGCCATGATTTAGTCAAGCGGCCCAAGTCTCTAATTCTAACAAGAATAAAACAACTCTTGGTCTAGAATATACATATGAAATAGAATGAAAGCATCTGATGAATATGTTATGCCATCAAACATTACATTCATAGAATGAGGGAACCACAATTTGGTAGTTATAGAAGCAAAGACATTTCCCATTTTTTCATTGAGAGGTCAAATTAAGCAGCACAAATTTATGTAGAACTACAACACACAAAATAGAACGAAATCAAATAAGAACCAAACCCTTAGCAAAGAATCAAAATACCAACTTTGATGGGCCAATGAGATATTAGTGTAAACAAATCAATAGTGTGTATTGTGTATGATACATAATTTAGATACTTGTGAAAGCTCGATGATATGGGTATCGATCTTTACAGTCTCAATCCAAAATAAAAGAATTGCCCCCTTGTAAAGATTTTCTTTATGAGACGTACGACCAAAAAAAACACATAGAGGGACGGGATTGTACAAGCAGTTCATGATGAATATGATTTTTTATTTTGCCACTCAAGTTGATACGTCAACCCTAGTATCCTTATACTGATAATTTAGAAGAAGTGATTTAACCTCATAAAATCTAGTTTCTATTGTTTGGTCATATATGGGTTGAATGCCAAGCATTCATGTGCTACGCTCATTTTCTACTTAGTTTTCGTTAACCTCGTCCGTGTGTTTTGTAATCAAACACTACTAAGAAAGTTATGACACCTTCCATTCCATGTAGCTAGAATTATCAAAAAAAAAATGCTCAACACATCTCTGAGGCAAATAGTAGTTTGTCGTGGCATTTGCATTCATTAAATAAAAGGTCGTTTGGCTAAATTTATATGATGGATACGAAATGCATGGTGATGGTCCATTTATTAGAAAAGAATCACCCCCTCAAAAACAGCATATGTGACACGTTGGCAAGTGAGACCAATTCCCTCTTTTTGTCAACTCACATTTGGTAGTCACAATTGACATAAGGTGAAAAACAATATGTACCATGATAATTTTTTTGAAAATGTGTTGCCTTCTCCAATCAACGCACATTGCATTCGCTTCACATACAATACCCAGCCTTTGTTCACTGAAAGGCAAGTTTTATTACTAAAGCATATTGCACTACAATTCTATACTAATAACCAGTTTAAATGACAGAAGGCAAAAGGAGTATAAGGATTTGAAACCATCAACATATCTATAACTATCTACGAGAACATGGATTCCGTGAATAGTTAGCCACTTTATCCAACAACTGCATCAATCTCCGCCGCCACCTCCACCACCCCCGTCAGTGGCTCCAAAGTCTGAAGATGTATCCGCAAGCGATCCATCTGATCCAGACGCCTCAATTTGGACGAGCATGACAAAGAGTGCGATCACAAAAGCACAGTCAACATTGGGCGCCACGTCTGCTTTCCAACTGTCCTTCACGCGGCCACAAATTTTAAAGGGTCTTTTCTTCTTGGTTATCTGTAATTTTTCCACATTTTGTCAAAAAAAATAATTATGCTTTAATATTTCATCGTAAAATGAATGGCTAACGGTAATTCCGTCGAGTTTCTCAAATGGCTGAACACATAATTATTAGGAAAAAAATCTATTTAAAATATTTATCAATATATCACACTTTGTAAAATATTTTTCAAAATAACACACTTTGTATGAAACCCGCCACTTAAAATGACATTTTTTATATATGAGATCAGTGTCATAAACATTGGCGTGTTTACTTTTAAATTAAAAATATGAAGAAAAAAAATTGAAAAGCGCCACATTGAGTGGCGCTTTCAACTTCATGCAAAGTACAAGTTGAAAGAAGGGTCTTTTTTTTATTTTTTTTAATTATTTGAAAGTAAACACGTCAGTTATTGTGACGTTTTTCGGTCCTAAAAATGATATTTTTAGACTAAAGTGTAGTCTTTTGAAAAATATGTTACAAAGTGTGCATGTTGGTAAATATTTTGGTAATATTTGTAATTATTAATTCATCCAATGCATATGATACGATTTTTAGCATAGTTGTATATAAAATAGTATATGCACGTGCTAATTTCGAATGCACCGTGTACCTTCACAAGAGGTGATTCTGTAGGACTGTCAATAGCACGGTAGATTGTGGACTCCTTCAGCTGGGATTTGCTTTTGAGCTTGAAGTCGGGGACCCTTTCGTCGGTGTTGGTAGCCATGAAGACATGGACCTTGGTCGTCCACTGGAACATCGACGACGTCTTAGCGCTGAACAAGATATCCTTCGCTTCAGTGCTGTTTCCCCTGAAGGCTCGCTGCCTCTCATGCCAGCTCCACGCCTGAAACCATTACATTAGCCCGATCAAGAAAATTAGATCAGCACAGTTTCTCTCGTCCAAGTGCTTCAAATCAGAACTAGTCTTTGGTAAAAGAAATATGACCTTAGACTGAAGCGTTAGTAAGGTGTTCCCATACGCGTCCTCCACAAGCTGCTTTGGCCTGGAGAAGACGCCGGTCTTCTCCTTCACCCGAAGAAACACAGCGCCGGTGGCGATATTGGAAACGATAAGGCCACTAAATCCATCCTTGTGGCGACTGGAGACGGTGATCAGTATTTCCTGCTGGTTATGGGCGCAGAACTGAGAACCAACGATGTCAGCTCCGCCAGGATTTCCGCCAGGGACAGCCATGACTCGCTCCGAGTTAATGGAGACCGGCCGTAGGTGACCTTATTCCCGGTGTTTGTCATTATGAAACTATTTCCGGTGTACGGATTGACGTAACAGAAGAGCTAACCGCGCCGCTGTATTCCTGTTTGGAAGATTGTGGTGGCTTAAGCACGCTGGATGCCAGGAATCATCCTTGGAATTTCAGTTTCTGAATACGGAAGGTTTAATGGCTATCTTTATTGGATCGTCATGTGCTCATCGTGGGTTTTGACTTTTGAAAGGGAATCGAAATGTATTGACTTTGATTCTATGGGTGGGTGGGCGTGGTTTACTTGGGTTGGGCTTATCATCAAACTGCAAGGAAACCGTCCGTTCGAAGGAAAGCTGTACTCGAACTCGATATAAGGACTACAATGTTATAAACTGCATCAGATAAAGCAGTGATTGAATTAGACCGGTTCGACTTGAGATAAAGCGGTGTGAATTAACCGACATCACAGAAAGTCCTCTGCATAAACCCGCTTATACTGCAAAAACGGAATAAAGGAAACGCACAACATAGATCCGTTGAGTGTTCACATGTTCGAGAAAATCAATGAGTTCGAGACAGGAATGACGGATTTTAGATATTTCCAAAATTTAAATAAAATGTCTAATTTTAAAATTCAACGAGAGAGCAGATAGATGGACAACAAGATGCGCCGCTAACTTTTTTTAAATGGCAAAACTAGTTCTACAAAATACTATATCCATAGATCTTGAGACCATAACATTACAATGTATAATTTTTTAACCCACTTGAGGAGATGTAAAACCTCGGGAGTCAATTGTTGGGATTAGGAATATAATCCAGTCCATGTCTTAGTGGGATTTAGACTTGGGAGGGTTGGTTTGTGCTACCAATCCTAATAGGAGTCAAATCTTGAATAGTAGGAATATGACTTCCTATGTGCAACATGCAGTTGGACTAGGATTCGAACTAGGACTAGAATTCCTGGTTGCAATCACATACATAGAGGCCTATAAATAGAGGCCCCTAGGGAGGCCTTTGGATTATCCACCGGTTGAGGTGTGAGTTCTCCAGTTGCTTGTTGGTGCCTTCTGTGGTAGAGGGTGCCAGAGAACAAGAACAACTTGTAGAGAAGCTCTCTTGGTTTATAAGAGAGGGCCAGCGACTTTGCCTTGAAGCAAAGTAGCGGTTGGCGGTTGCTACCCGGATTTAGGAGTAATTAAATCTGACAGGTGTGAGTTGTAATTTTATTACATAGTGCTTATTAGCGGGATTGCCCCGTGGTTTTTCTCTCCTTATTGAGGGGAGAGTTTTCCACGTTAAATCTGGTGTTTTTCTTCTTTGGGTTTTATACGCTTGTTGGTAGCGCTTCCGTGACAACTTTTTGTCACATCCGGGACTGTATCGGTACAACATCCCCAACAAGTGGTATCAGAGCGAGGTTGCAGATACAAGTCCAGATGGGGAAAGATGAAGATGCGACGATGATAAAGTTGACAAGCACAAATTGACAGATTTAGAAACCCAAGATGGAGGATATTCTCTATTGCAAAGATCTATACGATCCGATAGAGGGACAAAAGCCAGAGACTACATCTGATTCAGATTGGAAGAAGCTAAACAGGAAAACCGTCGGAACAGTGCGTAAGTGGCTCGACATCTCCGTATTCCATCACGTCTCAGAAGAGACCAATGCCAAAGATCTGTGGGAAAAGCTCAAGAAGTTATATGAGCGGAAGACTGCCACAAATAAAGCTTTCTTGATCCGAAAGTTGGTGAACCTCAAGTACCGGGATGGTACAAACATCGCCGAGCATATGAATGAATTCCAAAGCCTTGTAAATCAGTTGGGGTCCATGAAGATGGTTCTTGATGATAAACTTCAGGCTCTACTTCTTCTAAGATCGCTACCGGACAGTTGGGAGACACTCGTAGTGACAGTCAGCAATTCTGCACAGGAGGGCAAGTTGACACTTGACCAGGTGAAGGGCAGTGTACTGAATGAAGAGACTCGACGACGAGCCTCAGGCGACAGTGGATCAGAGGTGCACTTCACAGAGGGCAGAGGCGTTGATAGAGCGAGAGACCGTGGTAGATCTAAGAGCCGCGGTGAATCCCAAGACCGCGAGAAGTCTCGTGGTAGATCCAAGTCAAAGAATGGTAGAGGGTGCTTCCATTGCGGCAAGCCAGGTCACTTCAAAAGAGATTGCAAGATTTGGAAAAAGAAACATGGGTCTGAAGCCAAAGACAAGCAAGATGACGACAAGAATACTACAGCGACGATCTCAGATGATAGGTGTGATGATGATGATGTGGTCTTAACAGTCCAAGAACAGTGTTTGCATGCTGATGAGGATGATTCTGAGTGGGTGGTGGATACTGCAGCTTCTTATCATGCTTCACCAAGTAAGGAGTTCTTCACTTCATACAGGAGGGGAGACTTTGGGAGGGTGAACATGGGAAATTCCAGCTTCTCTAGAATTGTCGGGATTGGTGACATTTGTGTTCAGACAAGTGTTGGTTGCACGCTCACGCTGAAGGATGTTCGTCACGTTCCAGATTTGCGGCTGAGTTTGATCTCTGGTTCTTTCTTTGATAGAGAAGGTTGTCATCTTGATTTTGGTGGCGGCAAATGCAAGATCACCAGGGGGGCTTTGGTTATTGTACGTGGCAAACTGTCTCTCACATTATACAAGACCAAGCTCAAAGTACTTAGAGACGGCAGTATACATGCAGTTGAGGATAACCAGACAGATCTATGGCACAAACGGTTAGGACACATGAGTGAGAAGGGCTTGAATCTTCTATCCAAGAAGAGGTTGATTCCTTGTGACAAGGATAGTGGTCTCAGTTCATGTGATGCATGTCAGACAGGAAAGAAATGATGAGTTTCTTTCAAGACAAGGTCTGCGGTGAATTCAAAGCTTCTACAGTTGGTTCATTCGGATGTCTGCGGTCCGTTTGAGATGGCTTCACTGGGAGGCAATAAGTATTTTGTCACATTCATTGATGATGCATCTAGGAAGGTGTGGGTCTACTTGCTGAAGACCAAGGATCAGGTTTTTCAATGTTTCCAAAAGTTCCATGTCATGGTAGAGCGGGAGACCGGTGAAAAATTAAAGTGTCTCCGAATGGATAATGGAGGAGAGTACACCTCCAGGGAGTTCCAGGCGTACTGCACGCAGCATGGCCTACGGCATGAGAGGACAGAGCCCGGCATACCACAACACAATGGTACAGCTGAAAGGATGAACCGTACTATTGTCGAGAAAGTCAGATGCATGTTGAAGACTGCAAAGTTGCCAAAGACATTTTGGGGTGAGGCAGTAAGAACTGCCTGCTATCTGATAAATCGATCTCCATCAGTTCCTTTGGGGTTTGATATACCTGAGCATGTATGGACAGGTAAGGATGCATCCTACTCACATCTCCGAGTATTTGGATGCAAGGCATATGCTCATGTTCCCAAGGAAAAGAGGCAAAAGCTGGATGATAAAGTGGTGCCATATATCTTTCTTGGCTATGGAGATCAACAATTTGGGTATAGGTTATGGGATCCAGTGAAAAAGACCATGACCAGACATAGAGATGTGACTTTCTGTGAGAGTTAGACAGTGACAGAGCCTGAGGTTGATGATGCAGAGGCTGCGGGATCAGGTGACAGTTCTTCAGACGATGAGTATGAGGATGATTCAGCTTCTTCACAGGTGCAGTCTTCTGATGATGAAGAAGAGCAACATAATCACCATGAGCAGCAGAGTGATAGCACATCAAGTGGTCCAGTTCCAGACGCACAGACGAGTGATTCAACTTCACAGGAAGAGACTTCTGGGCAGGGGGAGCAGGATCAGGACCAGGCAGAGTCCTCAGAGCAGCAGCTAAGGAGGTCTGACAGAGTACGTCGTCCTTCATCCAGATATCCGGCATCTCAGTATATCTTGCTTACTGATCAGGGGGAGCCAGAGACTTTTCAGGAGGCACAAACTCATAGAGACAGAATACAGTGGCATCAGGCGATGCAGGAGGAGATGAATTCTTTGCAGAATAATGACACCTATGAGATTGTGGCACTTCCCAAGGGTCGGAGAGCACTAAAGAACAAGTGGGTCTATAGGATGAAGAATGACGACACTGGTAGTGATATTAGATACAAAGCCAGACTTGTTGTCAAGGGCTTTGGTCAAAGACCAGGAGTGGATTTTGATGAGATATTTTCTCCGGTTGTAAAGATGAGTTCTATCAGATTGGTTCTAGGCTTGGTTGCTAGTCTAGATCTGGAGCTTGAGCAGATGGATGTGAAGACAGCTTTCCTTCACGTTGACCTTACATAGGAGATCTACATGGAGCGGTCAGAAGGTTTTAAAGTCAAGGGGAAAGACCACTTAGTCTGCAAATTAAAGAAGAGTTTGTACGGGTTGAAACAGGCTCCTAGACAGTGGTACAAGAAGTTTGATTCTTTCATTCAGAGTCACGAGTACCAGAAGACAAGTGCAGATCCATGTGTCTACATCAGGAGGTTTCCCAATGACAGGTTCATTATTCTACTACTCTATTTGGATGACATGTTGATAGTGGGTCAGGATCTCAGTTTGATCAGAAAATTGAAGACAGAGCTTTCCAAAGCCTTTGAGATGAAGGATTTGGGACCATCATGACAGATTTTGGGGATGCAGATCACACGTGACAGGACATAGCGCAAGTTGTGGTTGTCACAACAGAGTTATGTTGAACGGGTACTTGAGCGGTTTAACATGGGCAAAGCCAAAGTCATGGGGACTCCACTTTCAGGTCACTTCAAGCTGAGTAAGAAGTCATGCCCATCTACTGATGAGGAAAAGGAGGAGATGGCAAGGATTCCCTATTCTTCTGCTGTAGGGAGTTTGATGTACACAATGGTGTGTACCCGTCCTGATATTGCTCATGCAGTTGGCGTTGTGAGCAGGTTTCTCTCAAATCCTGGAAAAGATCACTGGGAGGCGGTCAAGTGGATCTTTAGATACTTACGAGGCACGAGCAACACGTGTTTGATGTTTGGTGGTTCGGAACCAGTTCTAAAGGGCTTCGTTGATGCTGACATGGCAGGTGATATAGATCACAAGAAATCTACTTCTGGGTATATCTTCACTTTTGCAGGGGGAGCCATATCTTGGCAGTCCAGGTTGCAGAAGTGTGTTGCACTTTCAACTACAGAGGCAGAATACATTGCAGCAGCGGAAGCAGGAAAAGAAATTCTCTGGGTGGTGAGATTTCTAAGGGAGCTGGGGATGATTCAGATTGACCAGACTATTTTCTGTGATAGTCAGAGTGCCATTGACTTGAGCAAGAGCACAATGCATCATGCACGGACAAAGCACATTGATGTGAGATATCACTGGCTTCGTGATGTTATAGAGAAGAAGTTGTTGACTCTGAAAAAGATCCATACTGAGAAGAATGCTTCTGATATGATGACCAAGGTGGTGACACGAGACAAGCTAGAGCTTTGTAAGAAGCTCTGCGGTGTACATTCCCAATGATGATCATTGAAGACCACATCTCTCTCATGGGCTGGAGGGGGAGATTGTTGGGATTAGGAATATAATCCAGCCCATGTCTTAGTGGGATTTAGACTTGGGAGGGTTGGTTTGTGCTACCAATCCTAATAGGAGTCAAATCTTGAATAGTAGGAATATGACTTCCTATGTGCAACATGCAGTTGGACTAGGATTCGAACTAGGACTAGAATTCCTGGTTGCAATCACATGCATGGAGGCCTATAAATAGAGGCCCCTGGGGAGGCCTTTGGATTATCCACCGGTTGAGGTGTGAGTTCTCCAGTTGCTTGTTGGTGCCTTCTGTGGTAGAGGGTGCCAGAGAACAAGAACAACTGGTAGAGAAGCTCTCTTGGTTTATAAGAGAGGGCCAGCGACTTTGCCTTGAAGCAAAGTAGCGGTTGGCGGTTGCTACCCGGATTTAGGGGTAATTAAATCTGAGAGGTGTGAGTTGTAATTTTATTACATAGTGCTTATTAGCGGGATTGCCCCGTGGTTTTTCTCTCCTTATTGAGGGGAGAGTTTTCCACGTTAAATCTGGTGTTTTTCTTCTTTGGGTTTTATACGCTTGTTGGTAGCGCTTCCGTGACAACTTTTCGTCACATCCGGGACTGTATCGGTACAACATCCCCAACACCAATAACCCAAAAGTGTCAAACCCGAAAAGCATAAAAATATGTTCATTATCGACACATGTTCTGTCGTGCTTGGCCACTACAGCTGAGGTAGCTTTCAAAGCAGCCTGTCCTACAATAGAATCTCTACCTTTCAATCTCATTAATGGAGAAACCCCTATTAGATCCGCACATGCATACTTACCTCTAGTTCATCCAAAAATCTAGACTACCGCCGGTCTCAGTGTTGATCTCCGCTCATGTGGATCGGTCAAAAAATCCACATGTGCCTCTTTCTTACAAGTCACTAATGCATGTCTAAGTACATCATAAAGCACATCCCTAATAAGATCATGTATATACTTGAAACTTGAGAGGTCCCTACAATGAACAAAAAACATACCGAATTGTATTTTATCTTTAAGTTTCAATTAATCTATTTGATTGAACAAAAACATATTGAATTGGACATTCTATCTTTGCTGCAAATAAATTCGGGGCATATTCAACAAATTTTCTTACTCCGTCGGTGCTTCTATCGTGCACGACATTACATCCTCTGCGTACCCAATAAACAAACGAATGGATGACGTCCCAGTACAACCATATTAGAAGACCTCGGTTGGAAGAGTACCTTCATTCATGAATTCGTATTCACAACAACTGCTCAGGAGATGGGTAGTCTAGTCAGGTAGCCTTGCAATGCCAAAGGGCAAATCATGCTTCTGAATCCGAACGGATGGGTGCCTCTGGAACTGTGGCTTCTAGATACAACGTGTACATCAGATTGCAAAATTTTACATCCGCCTATAAGATAACCCCTTCACAATCGATCTGGGGATTTTTTTCGTTCACTCACACCCATCTCATCCGCCGCTCCACACATCCGCACGCACTCGTCGTCCACCTCTCAATCGTGCAAATGTCATTCCGACATACACCTCACGTACATTTCATACCAAACCCTTTTAGCTGTGATGCACATCCTTCCTCCCTGGAGTTTGAAAACACAATTCAGATATGAAGGCCACAATGGCGGACCAACAATAAGAGAAGATCCCGTAACAACAGCAATAGGGAAATCTTCGCCCTTCATTAGTGATTCATTCTCATTTCCTCTCCCTCATCCATTCTATATTTAAGATAAACATGACCTCCACCCGATGGTTCTATAAGATTGTCTCATTCATGTGCAGCTAGTTATCTCTATGTTGCAGAAAAATCCCTTATGCTAGATAAATGTTAGCTATATTCGTCGTATGATATGTGATTATACAATTATTTCCTTCTTATTGTCTTGTCTTCCTTAAGTTTGTCTCACGTAAACAAGAGAGTGGTGGTCAGGAGGTGAACCCCACATAGAGATGGGTTTCAATCTATATTTGGTAGAAATATGATAGATAGGGACTTATCGTTGTTAGGATTCAACCCGCATGTGTCAGTAGTTGCTTTGAAAGAGGGGTTGTTCACTAATCTGTGAGTCCCAACCAAATTTGGGAGTAGGAGGGTAGGTCTATATACAACAACATCTTGGCTAGTTGGATTTAATTTAGCAGTGATTATGTAATCGTCCTTAAATGTGGATCAAAAGTATAGACACATTCTCTAGTCGGAAGGTATCTGAATTTAAATTTGTACCTGACTTCATGAGACGTCCACAACTCAATATGGAGTCTATTATAGTAATATGGGGATGAACACAAGGATAAGGAGAAGCAACGATGTAAGAACTAAAAGTATTAGCTTATCTTAGTTGAACAAAAAGTTGAATTAGGTGTTCTAATTACGGAATGAATTAATCTACTCAAAGTAATAAATCTAAACTCAAATGAAACAAATATAATTGTGATTACGATAAAAGGAAACTTGTATTGAATTTCACCAATCAAACCATCCTCAACTCTAGAAAACCTTTTCTTGTATATGATATATTCTAAACGCCAAGCAAGCAATCATAAACAATATCAAACACCTCCTCTGGATTTCCGCATAAATTTTTATCTAAAGGCACCTCTATCTTGAGATGGTAACCAATAGATCGAGAACAAATGTATGACTTTTGATATAGTAATTCACCAAGTTCATGATTTATCACAATCCATACTCTACACCTTCTTGAACTTATTCTTTCAGATTAATTCAGATCAAACCCTGCAAGAAGGTAGCTAATTAAACAAGCATTACATTTAAATAGGGGCGTGAAAAATAAAAATTATGAATATATATATATTAAGCAGAGGAAGGAAAAATCACAAGGTAGGGAGGTCTTGATGCCTACTCCTAATCCAATGAAATGAGTTTAGCCACTCATGGTGCAAGAAAAAATCACATTACAACTTAAATAAGTAAAAGATAACAATGAAACATCAAGAGAAAAGAAGAAGTTTCTATAAAGGTAGATTGAGATGAGAGGTCGATCAACCCACCTTTCAACTGAATCTGACCAAGAGGTCGATTTCCTTGAGAAATCGATCGAGGACATCGATTGGTCTTGCGGTCGATCGAGTTATCCAATCAACCTTTAAGGTTGATCATCTTCACTTCTTTTACTGGTGGAACTTGGGAGTCAAGATGAACTTGATCAAGCTTGATGATGAATGTGGTTGTGTCAAATTCAAAGAGGTCAATATCTCTTATGAGGTCAATAACTTTGACTTTGGTTTCTATCATCTATGCTAATGTATTAGCTTTTATGCAGAAGACATGATGTCTTGGTAGTGACACCATGGGATCCTATTTATAGGGTACGACTAGCCTTGTGTCGTCCTATGAATAGTCCATGTGAAATAAAACCCCAAAGCACTACATGATCGATTTGAGAGATCGATTTATCTTTTGCTCGATTGGATAATGATTGACCTTTTGGTCAACTACTAGTGAATAATCAACATATGAATAAATTTTCTTGAGAGGATAATTATCGAAGTTGATTAAGCATGACCAATTGCTTCAAACTTGATTGCTTTCTTTGAAAATGATCGACCTAAAGGTCGATATGTAGCTTTGGTCCAACAGTGTGATAGGTAATTTCCTTGACCATTCTTACTATCGAGCTTAAGAGCTAAATTGCTTTCCTTGATGAACTTGCTTTTTGCTCGAGATCTTGCTTGATGAGCTTTGTACTTGGTTGGGTTCAGTAGATGAAAATCATCCTGGAGGTCAATTGATCTTGCTTTAATGACTTGAATTGGTAAATAGATCTAACTAGATGTCAGTTGATGTGGGTTGTCTATTGAGCTATTGTGAGTGAACATCCTCGATCAACCTTAGACATTGATTGAGTTGTTTTCTGTCTTGTTGGATATTCTTTGCATGCATAGTGATTGATCTCAAGGTGATTTGTTTGCTGATCGAGCTTATTGTGTTGGAGTTGTGTTTTCTATATTTTTCAAAGGTAATTTAGTCATATAAGACTTTTTACAAATATGTGGAAAATGAAAGAGTTTATCATCATTATGTGAGTATGAAGATGAATTCCTAAAATAGTAGAGGCAAGATATATTCATGAAAGTTAATATTATCAACTCCCCACAAACTTGGAAGTTAGCTTATCCTCAAGATAGAAATATTAAATAATCATATAAATATGATAGGACGTATAATTGATAGATGCTTTTATCAAAACCAATTATCAAAATTATTACCAATTCTTACATTGATCTTGCTACCAAAAACATCATGTTTTATAAGATCCTTCATTTCCAATTTTTCAGAAAGATATCCCATTCCTTCCTTAGGGTCATTCACTATAGGTATGTTCAATGGGAAATTGTTGCCTGCATTCCAAACCAGTTGATTTTAAAATAGTGATAATATATACTAGTACCCCGGATTGTTATAACTTTAATGAACACCTTCAGAAATGGTGGTGTGTATTTTTGGCCTTAGAAACTACCAAAAATGACATACTAATGTGCATCATTGTAGCTATATATCGTTCGGGTAGCTTACTTTCCAAAAAATAGGACACAACTCTCTTAATTTATTTACACTCTACTTTATTCCTCACATTTTTGGGATTTATATGTGAATGTGGTTGTCAAATCAGGGACAAGGTAGGTCTTTTTTCTTTCATTAGAGAGAAGCTTTGGTTGAATATGAGTATGTAATCTTCATTTTGTATGGCTTAAGAAAGGATCTTTTGATGATGTTCTAGGATTAGAACCAAGTTAGCAAAATCTACAACATCTTATCGAGATAAAGATATAAAAGCAATATCATGATAGATATGAAAGTTGTGAAAATGTCCAAACATGTTGTTTCTACACATCAACTTTGTACAAAATTAGCTATATGGGACAATAAACAATATTTGGAGAAATGGTGGCCATTTTTATTATATACATAAGAAAAATTTCAAATCTTTCAAAATTATTAAAGAAAAGTGAGAAAAATGAATAAAAAAAGAACAAAATTGAATGATACTAGTGATACCTACATTATCGGATTACCCCCCCATCAAATTTATTATAAACTCTATCCCAAAGTGGTAAAGTAAGAAAGAAATAGAAACATGCGACATTGTCTTTAGGTGCATCTGCAATGGTCTTCATCTTCCCATTCATATTTTAGAAGTTAGATAGCGTCATTTCCATGAAAGAAATGGTAGTTTTTAGCCTAATAGTCTTCTGTGTTGACCAAAAGTATGGAGAGAGAGTATATCCCATAAAGTATGTGAAAACCACATTCATTTGATAGATATTGTTTCTAAGG
This sequence comes from Alisma plantago-aquatica, assembly GCA_963693085.1. Classification (NCBI taxonomy): domain Eukaryota; kingdom Viridiplantae; phylum Streptophyta; class Magnoliopsida; order Alismatales; family Alismataceae; genus Alisma; species Alisma plantago-aquatica. The sequence goes on along the minus strand of OY856409.1, from coordinate 1,866,090,689 downwards.
ACTATGACTGCAAAATTGGGGCTTGCTCCATTTCTTCTTGCTCTTACAATCTTAGCCATTATTTTTTTTTATTAGCTAAAACTCTTTTTTTTTGTATTTTTGTAAAGTTTGTACAAAATGAGGAAAAGGGAAAAAGATGTACATCTTTTGAATAATAAAGAATAGAAAGAAGAGGAACAAGTAAAATCATCTAAGCACAAAGGAGAGGTAGCCATACACACTTCTGCAAATGAACTTTAACACATTCAACTTAAGAATGGAACTCAAAAGATCAGAGAAGAGCCAACATCTTCAGACAGATCTCAACTAGTCTTGAAATCATCAGTCATCAGAGAAGATAAGATCCCCAGAACAGAAGTCAACATCACCAAAAAATAGGAGTAGATCCAGCATCAAATCCACCATAGAAAACCTCAGAAACATATTGGTTTCAAGACACACATACAACCAGACAAGAAAGGATATATAACACCAAAACCACCATACAACAAAGAAATCACTTCAAAAAATTCTTTAGAAGAGATATACTCCAAAAAGATCCAAAACTAACCACATCAAGAACACCATACAATCAACAACAGGAACGCCATAAAGCAGCCTCTAATCACAGAGTCCAAACAGAAGAGTCCCAGAAAATAAGACAACTTCATGAGACAGATCAAGATCATAAGCATCAGTAAAATAGGATGACTATCACCTGAATGCTTCAATAATATATAAAGTTTTCTTCAATAAGGTCTGGACATTCAGATAACTACTTTCACAAACTCTACAATTTCTTTCCATCCAATGATGATAAAGAATAGAGAGAGTAGTAACCTTATCAGGATTCTTTTTGAACTTAACCAAACCATAAATAGAACTAGGAACATATTTTATCAGATTCTTTGAATGACAATCACACCAAATATTCTTTGCAAATTCACAACTAAAGGACACATTACTAGTATCTTCATAATCATTAAAACATAAAAAGCACATTGAGACAACAGTGATACCTCTCCTCCTAGCATAATCAAATGTTGGGAGTTTTTTAAGACAAACCTTCGAAGCATGAACCATTAGATTCCTAGGAGCCTTACCACTCCAAATCTGGATAAAATTATCATCCTCAAAACCTATAGAGTTGATAGCATCCAAAACATCCTTCAAACTAACATCATCCTTACCTGAACAAGTAATACGATCATGTGTTCCAATGATGATATCATTATCAACAATGCATTTCAAAATAATATCAACTGACCTGGAAGAATGAATACACCATTCCTTGTCTTTAATCATAGAACTAGCATAACCAGCAATATTAAGACCAGAATGAATAGAGATATTGCCACCAATGCAATCTGATAAAAACTTTGAATTGATCCAAGGATTCAATCAAATTTTAATGTGAGAACCATCTCCCACATGAAACTTGATTAGAGTATGAAGCAAGCATCTAACTTTAACTAAATTATTGAACATACACGAAAAGTTAGAAGATTCTTCAACATTCCAAAAGATGGACTTTCTCAAATACTACTATAAAATCCTTTTAGTCCATAAACTATTTTTTTCTATTAATATCCCAAGAATTTTCAATAAGGCATGCTTTAAAAACTTCCCTTCCTTTCCTTATTGCCAAACCTCCTTCAACCTTAGGGAGTGTAAATTTGTCCCAGTTAACCAAATGAAAATTAGCTTCCCTTCAGTTTGACCCCATAAAAAGTCCCTACAAATATTTTCCATGATACCATGAATATTGAACATAAGAGGAAAGGGCATGATCCAGTAAAGGTGAAGAGAAGACAGGGTAGACTTAATGAGTTCCAACCTTCTAGAAAAACTCAACAATATAGCTTTCTAGGTATCCAACTTAATCTTGAACTTATTTATAAGACCATCACAAAACATCTTAGATAATTTACCAGTCTAAAGAGGTAAGACCAAATATTTATTAGACTCCAGACTGCCTTTAGGAATTTCCAAGATATTAAGAATCAATCCAACATTTACCTTCTTATTGAAGAACAAATTGCTTTTATGATGAATGATAGAGAGGCCAGATTTAGAACCTAATCTTCAATAATGTGCTTAATGCAAGTTGCATTACTAGTAGTAGCCTTCATAAAACTGATAAGACATCAACGTAAATTAATTGGGAAATGTTAGCATTCTTGGAAATTTTTATAGAAGAAATCTCCTTCTTCCTCATAGCCTCTTTCAGTGATTCAGTCAGTCCTTGCATCACAATAACAAATAAGTAGGGGGAAATTGGATCCCCCTACCTCAAACCATTAGAGGGAGTAAAAAAATTTTGTCAGTTCACCATTAACTAGAACATGATATGGGGTTGATGAGAAAATAGCATCAATCCACTTAATCAAACCCAGAGGGAAACCCATCTTATACAAGATAGAGGACAAGTATTTCCATTTTACCGAGTCATAAGATTTTGAGATGTCATCCTGGATACAAAGATTAACATAATCCTTCTTAAAGTCACTCAAAATCTCATTGGTAAGAAGAGTTTCATATTTAATACTTCTTCCAAAAACAAAAGCACATCAATGGTCGAAGGAAAGTTCTTCTTAATCCTATTAGCAATGTTATTGGATAAATCTTATAAAAGATGTTACAAAGAGCAATTGGTCTCCAATTGAAAATCATAGACAAATATTTACCCTTAGGAATCAACAAAATAAAAGTTTTATTTTCATCTTTAAGCATGGAACCAAAAGAGAAGAATTCCTTAATTGCTTCAAAAACATCATTTTCAATAATATCCCAAGTACATTTAAAGAATGTACCATTCAACCCATCAGGACCAGGAGCTTTATCCACACTAGATTTGAAACAATATCATCCACCTCTCTTCTAGTAATAGGATTCATGATACTAATGCATTGCTCTTCGGTGAGAGTGGGACCAGACCATTTACCTTTCCACACTTCATTGTTTAAGTCGTGATTATTAAAAAGATTACTAAAGAAATATTTCATAGCCCCTCTAATAACACAGGATTGTAGGTAAACCAATCATTAACCATGATAATCTTCATATAGTTATGATGCCTTCTAGTTTTCAAAGAAGAATAAAAGAATTAAAAATTATAGTTACCTTCTTTAAGCCATTCCATGTGAGATTTTTTTTGGATAATAAATATTCTTCAGTAAGCTTAGCCTCTTTTGCTTCAAACCTTAGCTTTTGTTCCTTCTCACTTTGTGTCTCATCTAAAGGGAACAAATCAACTTCATTCTGAGCAACATCAGCAAGAAACCTTAACCTTTTCACATTATCGAATATATCACTAATATATTCCTTAATCCATTTATTAAGAGCAATTTTAAAAAATTTAAACTTCTTGTATAACCTAAACATACTATGGTCAGGCTCATCACAGTACCAAGTAGATTTAACAACATCAAGGAAATCACTTATAAGTGTCCCAGCGTTAATGAAATGGAAAGGAGTTTTAACAATTCTTGGATTTCCAAGCTTTAAAGTGATCCTTTTGTGATCACTAATAGATTTAGAAATAAGCTCCCCACTATACTCCAAAATTTCTACAATAAAATGAGAATTCTATAGAACCCTATCAATTTTATATGTTAGAAAACCATCACGACTATGATGATTATCCCAAGAGAAATAAGGACCACACATATTCATATCAAAAAGACCAGAGTTCAACATACAGTTGTTGAAGTCTTAATTAGACCTTTTAGTAGGAGGATTCTTACTAATTATTTTGTCTTCAGACCTAACAACATTACAATTACCTATAATAAATCAAGGCAAATCGATGCTATCATTCAACACTTCCAAACTGTTCCATAGAGCAGACCTCTCAAAGTCACCATTATGTCCATAAACTGCAGTCATAAGAAAGGAAAATCCACTCACTACTACTTTGACATGTACAAATTGATCACTCTCTATATAATATTATAAATAGTGCAATCCTTAAAGAGAACAAAAACTCTTCCTAGGACGTAAGATTCATGGTTAGATAACCAATTATAATCAGGAAAATATTTGGAACACATTCTATTCACTTTATTAGCTCTCACTTTAGTCTCCACTGAGAAAAAAATGTCACTTCTTGACCTATATATATCTTCTTGGACATACTTAACTTTATTGTTTAAACCCCTAACATTCCAAGAAGAGATGTGCATCAAATGAATCATTTAATCACTTGGGTTATTGGGATGATAGCATCAATAGTGAGATCTTCATTGATGACTACTAGTCCTCCAAACTTGTTCTTCATCGGAGAAAATGTTGAACTACTAGCTCTACGATAAATCCCTATAACAGGTTTGACAACTACACTAGGAGGATATTTATGACACTTACTCCTTACCTCCTAAAATCCATCCTCATCCATAATGTCTTTAGAACTGGAACTAGATGAAAAAAACCAGAACATGAGTATTTGGAGTAGATCTACCAGTATTTAAAATAGAGAGAGTTTATCATATCATTATTAGGAGCTAAATAAGATTAAAGAGATGAGTGTTTTCCTCAGTATCAGATCTCTCATCTTCCACTATTACTACAACAACAGTAGGGGAAGGCACTTTCACATACTAGACCTTCTTCTTCTTACCATCATATTTTGGACTAGGAACACAATAAGGTTCATCATGATCAAACAAACCACATTTTTGACATCTATATGGGAACCATTCATAGTATAACTCTATTTTGTGAATATCGCAATCATCACTAACAATAGTTATATGCTCTGGAAAATTTGAGTCAGCTTTAATGAGAACCTGAATACTAGCATATTCCATTCTAGAAAATGAACCTGCAGGATCATCCGTGCATATAGAATAAAGTGAATAGAATTTTAGATAAATAATTTCTCTGGTGAAAATTTTAGATAATGCTTGGTTTCATTGCTGGCTTGTATAGAATTCTTTGGACGCACAAGATTGAGAATATGATATGAGATATTGTAGAATATAGATTTCTAGCCACAAGTGAAGATTACAAGCAGTGTCCACTAGATTTCATGAGCCAAATGTAAAAATGTATATCTTGGAATATCTAAGTGAAGCGACTGGATGAGAAGGTCCCTCTATCTTGATTTGTCTTGAGCATATTGATCATTTGTTAAACATGTCCTGACCATATTTGCATCGTGCAAATCTGGTCCCATAAGAGATTTATATGCTACCATGAGGCTAAGTGGAAGATAAAACATTATGTTTGAGAGCGTTGCAAAGATCAAACTGCATTAGGATAAGGTCATTGTGGAAGAATATTATAGAAGAATCCTTGTTGTTTGTGAGCCAAATTGTAATGAACTCACTTTTCTCTCTCATTGATAATGCTCTTTATTTATCTATTAGTAACCCACATCACTTAATTTGAATTGTTTCCATAGTTTGAGTGTGGTGGTACTCCAATTTTATCACATCAATGATCAATTTTATAATGTGGGATGTTGATTTGAATAATTGAGCTATGTTCCACACCTTATTATGTATCTATATTAAGTGAAATTACATCTCACAATTGTTTCAATCTTGATGTCTGATTGATTGTATTTTGTAGAGATCTCAGTTATCTTTCTAGCGGTGAAAATATCATTGCAATATGATTATCCTATCCCAAGTTATGGTTTCTTGAATATTGGATAAAATTATAGTTAATTCATTGAATTTATGTGCTTTGACCCTATTTGGTCTTTAAGTGGGGAAGTGTGGCCCATTAATGGTGGCACACCTTGGACAAGTCACCTATCTAACACTCTAACTTTTAGGGCATCCTCATCATTGGATCTATGTCTTCAGATCAGACCGCAGGGATCCAACGATCACCAGTTATCCTCCTTCCTCCGTATGCTCATACGGTGCTTGGGGCATTGTGGCTATCCAACATCCACCTTGCTGACAAATCGGCATCCTGCCTCATCCCTTTATGGCCAAATAAAATCATTAACCACCTCATATCAAAACCTTCTTTCTCTTATCACTTTTTCCCCATGTATCTCTCATTCTATGGCCTTCATTCTTGTCTATCTCCCTCCTTCAAAGCCCTAGTATGCCCTAGTTGTTGTGCATCATACCCCTTGGATGGGAAAATTGTAGTTTCTCTAACAAATTGGTGACCAACCATGATCTCACATGTGCACGGTGGAGTTATATAGCGAGTCAACAAGTCATTTATGGGCTTTGTGCTTTGTGCATTGCTATCTATGGAAAGAACAACTTCCATGGTAGGGTGGGTGTTGCTCGAGATGACCTTCATAGGGATGAAACTTGTGAGAGGTTGATCAAGGGATGGATGACTAGGATGTGTGCCATGCAATGCTCCTCAACCCTCTCTCTCTCTTTCATGTGCGGGACCAATCAATGGATGTTGACTGCAGCCAACCACTACGGTGTCGCCACGCAGACATGGGTGCCAGTAGGCTCTTAGTGAGGTGTGATGGTTGGCGGTTGGTGATGTCTTTCAGCTGCATCTCTACCGTGAAAGTATTGGGTGGGCAACCCAGTAGCATAACATGTAGAGACAAGAGGCAGCCACTGGATCAAAATCCAATGGCCACTTGTGGCGAATGAATAAAATGTAACGCCCTCCCCCTCTTCCTATATAGTTTCTAATGTAAGTTTTATAAGATTGATATCTATCTAAATATAATGCCAAATCTAGCAAACCTATATACCATTTTGATCATCTCAAAAATACCTACACATTGGGAACGTTTTCAGATATTGATTCTTCTGTTAATCCTCCTTTTTGGCTAAAACATGATCTTTGACTACTTTGACCGTGTCTAATGCACACTCATGGTAATGTTGGGACCTTTTATGTATGTTTGCATCCCAAACATAAAACTAGTATCTTCTATGTAATATTGAACTAATGAAGCTTCTAGTCACCCTTCTTGTTGAATGATTAACTCTAATGCACTTATTTGACTTGTTTTGAACAAATGATGGACTCTACTCTAGATTGATAATCTTGTTTGTGAATGACATCTAGAATCACCCTAACCTTGAAGATCATTAAATTAGTACCCTATATGACACCTATCTCATCCCATGATCACCCTATGTCCTTAATATGAAGAGATGGATTATACACATGGTTATTACCCTTTTATGATGATGCATGTTATACCTTGATTTAAATGATGAGTTTGACCCTTTTTTATGCATCAAACTATATTATATATCTAAAATCGGAAATTTTTATGATAAAATATGACCTTTTTGGCAAAGGCAAACCCCATCAGTTATATAAGGATGTATGTTTCCCTTACAGATCTAAATGTACATATTTTTCTTGATTGTCTTCCTTGTGCCTCAATCATAGTATGAATCTAATTCTTATGTTTTTCACTCTCAAATTAGGGATTTCCCTAATCTTTATGATCCCCATGCTATGGATGTCCCATCTATCCCATATGTTTGCCTAGGTCTTATGTGTTGGTTTTTGGAATGCATGTTGATAATGTGGAATCCAATGATACCCAGACTTGATGACATCCACCTATTCTTGAATATGATCCTTTTATTTGTATCTTGTTGATTTGCACTATCTCATAAGCTTGTCTCTCATATCTTGATGACACATGACCTTGGTTTTTCTATTACGATCCTTATGACCTAGTTATGTACATAAGTGGCACAAATCTTGTAATGTCCATATGAAACCTTAGCATGACATGAAACTTGAACCACATGTTCAAGATAATCTCCAAATCAGTAAAAGATCACCTAATGCAACAAAAACCAAATTGGAACCTAACTTGGCCAAAACCCTATAATGAATCTAGTTAGGGTTACTATGAGAATCTAAGACATGTATGTAATCTTGTGATTAATTAGGTGGTTCTTGTGGCTAGATGGCCAAGGCTAAGTTAAGTTATGGAATCTCTAAATTAGGTACTTGCTTTAAATAATTATATGACTATGGCTTTCTTGCTTGAAATGTGATGCATGTGTATGCTTGTTTACTTTCTCAATTGTTATCATGTAGTATTTTAGTATTGTACTCATTGTTTATCTCACAATCGTTGTTTTATAACTTGCAAAAAAAATATAGAAACTCCATTATACAAACCTCATGCATCTACCTAATGTTTTGGGGTAAGGGCATAAGGTTGGGCGTCCTACTTGAGTTATCAAGATAGGGCAAACCATGTCAATAAAAGGGTTATCTAATCTTATGCACCCTCATAGACTCTTGCAATGAGAAGTTGTCCATAAAATGCCTTACGAATACAAGATATTAATGAATTCACAAAATGATGGTATAATTGGAATGAAATGATATAAAACATGTGATCTCTCTTTCCTAAATACTTAACTAGTGTATTCTTGTTTGTGTACTTATGCAACTCTTTTCAAATTATGCAAAGCTTATGTATATGTATCTTTTAGCCCTATACTCAGCACCTTGTGTGTTGACCCGCATTGTTTCACATATTTTATAGGTTCAAAGAAAGCTAGAAGTTGATGGGCTTGGTAAGATATGTCATGTGTACTTGTTGTAAGATCCCTAGTGTCCATGAGCAGACTTGTGTAAATTTGACTCTCAACTTGTAATTGAAATCTTGTAATAAAAGGTTGTTGCTCAATAATATTTTTGAAGAATGAGATATTATTGGTGCCTTTTGTTGGGAAATAGGGTGCAAATATAGGAAGTGGAAACAAAATTTTTATTTCCATATTCCCCATAAATCATTGGATCGTGTCAACAACAATATAATGGAAAGGATGGTTTTGAGGATATACATGGTCCTGGAACAAGTCTAGTGGCATACTCCTTGTCATTGTAGATGTGCAACTATCGTCTAGTTCCTCTTAGATGGAGTTTGTGCAGCTCATGGTCTTCATCACTAGATAGCATACTGCAATAATTTCTACAACAACTCATGCGGTCTCACCACATACTGCAGGCTGACTGTGTCCTCCTAGTGACAAACAACAACCTCCCGCCTCTAGAGTAGTCCATGCAGACAATTGGGAACTCTACCTTGCGCTATCAAATCCAATGGGAAGGATTTGTCCCCTTCTGTCATTGTACTAGTCGTCGACATGCTCTCCCACAACTGATCCTCAATTGTTCTCTCCCTTGCTATCCCTCCCTTTGACAGGTAGGACTTTCTTGGGCTCTCTATTGACAACCTGAGAGGACAATTAATTTTGAGACCAACTGATTCTCAATTGTGTGTCTTGGGAAGCCGCCAATACCCCTCTATTTATAGTAGAGGCCAAGATCAAGGTTCCCAATCGGTGTGCGAATAGAAGGGTCTAGAATCATGAATGTTCTAGAACATGTGAATTGTGATACGATCATCTCGTATGCGAGACAGACGTCTCTCTTGATGAGACAATCATTTCAGGCAATTTCCTATTCTAAATCAAATTGGCAATTTGAATGCAATTAATGCACAACATGACATCAACACTAATTCTTGATGCAATCTAATTTCCCCACAAACGGGGCGTCTCGCTCACTTGATTCAGTCGTATCACGATCCTGAATTAGTTGTCTCACAGCCACGAATCAGTCGTCTCACTCACACGAGATGTTTATCTCACAACCATCACATGAGATGGTCATCTCGTTGATGCGAGATGGTCATCTTGAGCCCCAGTTTTGGCAGAACTCTTCCAATTTAGTTTCTGATCAACCTGATAATCAAATAGTCAGTCCAACACTTGAACTTGATGATTCTGAGTCTATTCAGTTGATCTTTTGTTTAATTAAAAACCTAAACACCTTTAGCATTCAATCTAAACATCATTCATGAATATACTCCTTTAATCCAAGTGTATCTTATGTGTGTGACCCCATAGGTCCAGAATTACATTGGTAGTGAATGTCCATAACAAATTATGACATCACATGCAAAGTGTGGTGCCTAGTCACACATCATTTCTACCCAAGTAATTAGAAAGTAGGAGAACAATTTCAACCTACAATGCGTGATTAGTGTTACAGTGATCGTATAGTTCCTTTGTCTCTAATATCCCAATTTAACTCGAGGCATGGAATCATTATCCTCTTAATATTCAATCCATGTTCCTTGAACTAGAGCAGACTGTCTATGATGCGTATGAGTTCACATATCACATACTAAACCACATCAGTAGGGTTGTACATTTCTCAATATCTCTTATCAAGAGACTTGGATATCAAACTCTTGTAGGAGGGACAAATCCCATCTAAATCACTCACACTCAAGTCCCCATGTGTCAAAGCTACCCAATCATCACCTTTATGGCAACCTGTATTTTAGGATTATGTTTGATAATGTCCAAGTATACCCAACAACATGTGATGAATGTAGTGACTTCAAGTCTAAGAACTACAATCACCACTATCACTGTGAGATATGATTCTGACTACCATTCCATGGTCTCAATGTATCAGTCTCATGGTGGGTCTGTCTAATACACTATTATCTAACATGTACATGTGTGCTTGACTTGATATCAAATATCATGACTAATGAGACTCTACCATCAGTCAACACACTCTAGTCTTATGTATTTTTGTTTTTTATTTTGCTTCTATGGTAATATCTGACTAGGACATAACAAGAATGTATGTACTCCTATCATACACATGATCTCATTATTCAAGTCCTCAACATGAAGACATATGTCATTGAGTAACATCATTCTTTAGATATATATTTATGAATGTGTCATCATCTCATGGATGAGACAAGCATAATAGATGGAATTACCTTTACTATTATCAAATCAAGTATCTAATGCCACACTCCAATCATCATATGATTGCCTCTCTGGGCATACACACCTACAAACTTCCACTTTCACTTAGAGCCAATCACACATGAATCATATACCAAGTGATCTTAACATTTCCATCATGTTTTTAATGTGCAAGCATTTTTATAGTGGGTTTAGTAATGTTTTCTTAAATTAGGTATTTTGACATTTTTATGTCTATTCATTTTATGACATTTTGTATGATATGGAAGTTTCGTAGTATGCTATATGAGATTCCTAGTCTATCTAGTAGCTTTATTGTTGTCATAGTATTTATATTGTGTCATCAATGGTTGGAACCTCACTCAAGTTCACCCATATGAACTTCTTGATCCATACAATATCATTTGTTGTTCTCATAACATAGAGATACTTGTCTTCATTTATAGATTTGAACAACTATCATTATCTCAGAACTCTTTCTAGTGTATAGTTCTTCTATAGTGTCAAACATAAATTTAGATTATGATCATTAATTTGTCAGTTTGGAATCTTGCATCGATGTAACCTTTTACACCCAACTCTTCCTTGTTACCATAACAAAGGAATGGATACTTTTAGTGCTTCACAAGAACCTAAGGATGTTCTTTATGGTAGTCAAGTGACTGTCACTGGAATCTGACATATACCCTCTTGTCATGTCCAATGCATACGAGATTTCTAGGTAGGTATATATATGTCCTCTCATCATGTACAATACATATGAGATGAATGGATATCCTCTTGTCATGTCCAACACATACAAGATAATTGGATATCCTCTCATCATGTCTAATACATACAAGATAACGAGATAAGTACATAACATTGGATTCAAGATAGATCTAATTGCAAATGCATATGGCATCTATTCGATGTGTTCTTGTTCTTCACAAGAACTGGGACACAAGGATTCTAAGAAACTAACTCCATGGAACATGAACAAGTTTTCTCTCATCAAATCTTGCATGTTGAACCATTTAACATCTTGTCGATGTATGTTCTCTTAGTTAGGTCAAGAAACATTCCAAATCTATCTCTATCTGAATCCCTGTCACATAGGATGTCTTTCCTAAACCCTTAACATAGATGGTACTTTTCATGCTAGGTTTTAACATATGCATGACAAGGATGTTATTCCCCCTCAGAATGTAGAATATAAATATGCTCCCACTAAATCTCTTGTAATCACATATTTCATCTTCATTCTAACTCAAGTCAAACCCTTTCATTGTCTTGTCAAATAGAAGATTCCAGCTCTGAAATGCTTGCTTCAATCCACAAACTAACCTTTATAGCTTATAGGATTTATTTGCACTGTTGGATATGTAAAACCTTTTTGGCTGTGTCACATACACATCCTTATAATTATTCCAATTAAGGAATGTGGTTTTAATATCCATATGCCAAATCTCACTGGTCATAATAAGCTGCAACAACAAGCATGATCCTGATGGATTTAATCACCATAATTGTTGAAAGACTTTGTCATGTTCAACAAATTTTACTTGTTGAAACTCTTTGCAACCAATCTACCCTTCCATGTTGGTCCCCTTTCAAAGACCTAAATGCACCCTATGGGTTTTACCCCTTCAGGTGGATCCATCAAGGTAACACCTTGTTGGTTTACATGCAGTCCATGTTGGATCTCATGGCCTCAAGCCATGACTTAGACTCTAGTCCCTCAATAGATTCTAGGTAGACTGTTGACCCATCTCTATGATCAACTCATCGCCTTCTTGATTTATAAGATATCATCTTTAAAACTCAAGGTGTGTTCTACTAGAACTATGAGTTATGTGTGTTACATAAGGAACTTGTGATTCTCCTTGTTCCAATTGCATCTCTTTTAGGTTCAATTTTTTCTTTTTTGTCTTGAACATTTTGAGTTCTACTTTTACTCCCACTTATTCCTTTGGAACTAAGTTCCTTTTTAGGAATAAAACCATCATGACAACAAACACCTTTGTTGTTGGATGGAGATAAAAGTAGTATTTCAACAAAATAACATTTATGTGATTTTAGATAAAGCCATTTTAAGAAACTATTTTATTATATAAGATTTTAATATTAATCACTAAAAAAGACACACCGGGACACCTCCCATGCCACATCTCATATGGTGTCCTATGAACAATTTAAGATGGTACATTGTTTAGTGTAAATCATGCACCCAAAATAATATGGAAGATTAGCTAGATTTTATTGATAATCGCACCATGACTTACCAAGGTGTGATACCTTCTTTCTTACACATCATTATGTTTCAGGTGGAGTTCATTGTGATACACTATCATTGTCTCTCCAGAAGGTCCTCAAACTCTTAGTTTAAAGTATCTCAACATTGATCACATCAAAGTTTCTTAATACTTTTTACCATGTTAGTTATGTACTTCATTTTTTATATCCTTAAACACTTCAAGAGATTCACACTTGTATTTCATTAAATACAAACTTCCATATCTACTGATAACATTAGTAAATATATAATGATGTACTTGCAACTACCTTTAGCATTTTTTATAAAAGGTCTATATACATCAGTGTGTATGAGCCTTAATAGAATAGTCTCTCTCCCACTACATTTAGTAAAGATGTTGTTTCCATATTGCACAACAAATAATATATGCATGTCTCTCTATTGGTTCAATAACCAAAAGAGTATTGATAACCATCATATGGATTCTAGAAATGCATTTCTCATTTATGTGCTCTAGATGAAAATGCTATAGGTATTTGAGTCATCAAGTCATTCAATATATGTGTGATACACATATTTGTCTTTAGAACTATCATATATAGTTTGTGAGACACATGGCATTGCCATAAATGATCATTTCTTTTCAAATGAAACATATGTTCTTTTCACACAAAACATATAATGTTTTCATTAATGGTAAGTACATAATAGCAATTCACTAATTCTATTATGTGCCCATGAATGACAAGTTCTAACTGTAGAGGCACAAACCCTTGCTCCATAAAGTTCTATCTTACTTCTTCTCAGGGCCTAAAGTAAAGATCTCTATATCCATCTTCTTCCTGAGATTCTCTATAAATAGGATGACAATGGTGGAACTTTCTTTCCTTAATCTATTAAGTGAAAAATGATATATTCCTTTTCGACTTGCCCTTATCCATAAATTGATTTCAGAAGATTTGGACTTTATCTTAGCCTCTGAACTTTTCTTGGCCTTGGCTTTGCCCTAGGACTCACTTTTGCTGATCACCATCACAGATTTGCCCCTTCTTCTTTAATGCTTTGGCATAAACACGCCAAACATCTAATAAACTGACTATATGATTCATACAATGATTTATAGAATCATACCCATGGTCAACCCTTGACTTGATAGAAATCCCAGTCTTTCCACATGGCCAATCATATTGAGAATATGGGGTTATACTGGATCTTCCTCTATCAGTTTTCACTTAAAGGATGCGTTGGAGACATTATACCTTTATTTCTTTACATGATTCTTAAGTTATGTTACCATCTTGAGAATGTCCATGCTTTCATGTTGTTCATGAAACTCATAGATCATATAAAATAGCATAAGGTATTCAATGTCTATGGCATCATTGGAATGCTTCAAGTAAGCACCCATTTTAGCCTTTGGAGTGGGTTCCTCTAGCACTTGTTACAACCCCAATTTTCATGTGTTTTTATAATTGAAATGTAATAATTTTATGAATATGGACTTGAAGTAAAAAGGTTGTATGCTTTGCTTCAAAGAATGGGTTTCTTTGCAAATCTCTCCTTTGATAGGAATTTTGTGATTTATATTGTTCTATTAATACAATAATAGATATAAGAGAGAAGAAAATAAGAAAAGTCCAAATATTATAGAAAGATTAAAGATAATGAATTTTAAGCAACATATTTATGAGAAAGGTATAGTAATCTCTAGAAAGTGGCATTGATGGCCACAATTGATTATATTTCATTTACATGTGATTGCTAATAGAAAGAGTAATCAAAATAAAGAATATAGGAAAAAAGGAAAGAGAAATTATAGGTTTTAATACATAATATATGCCTTATAAGTCATTGACTTGAAAATGAAGAAAAGGAGTTATTCCTTATGAATTTCGGCTTCAAACTTGGAATATAAGTAGGTAAAGTCTTCATACACCTTCCTTTACAATTTCATATTAATCGGATGTGTGGTTTAGGAGATATGATTTTTTTAATATTTCCTAAAGTAAGAGGGATATCATTAATGTCACAACATTTGAGTTAGAAATCCTGGACTTGCCCCTTTGATGCGCACAGATCCTTGGCCATTAATCTTCAATTCAACAGTGGGCATGTTGTCTTCTACCTCCGGCCAAAATAGGAAATCGGGTACAGTAAATCCTTTCTCCTTTTGCATCAATCTCTCTCTCTGGTTCATGAAAAAACCTAGAAATTCGCTTGATGGATTCGTGAGGAGATTTCAGACCGCATCATCTATGGATCGACTCGTTTAGGAAACAATTAATGGTTTTCCCCTTGTGACATTCAGGTACAAACATCTTAGTGCTTATCCTTGATCAGTCCTGCCTATATAAGGCACAACCAATTATGCCTGGTAAGGGTGCGAGGCCTCTTGGGTCTAAGAGGAACCATACTTACCTTCATTTCCTGCCAACGCATTGTTCTTCTCCTATGATTCATCAGTACGGTGCCATGGCCGTCGCCCCAAACTTGAAGGTGGATCCCCTACCCCAGATTCACTTCGACATGTTCAAGGGAACCCATGAGGTTTGGGAGGTGATGGAAGAGGTTTTTCTCTCCTCGCCCGAATGCCCAGGAAAACCCTGGTGTCTAGAAGGGACCCCCCCCCCGGACCTGCACACCCCCTGATCTGGGATGACTTGAAGGGTAGCCAACATGAGCACCGGTGGGATGAGGCTAGGTGACCGAATGGTTCGAGAAGGTGGAACAGAGCCACAGTATGCTCACGTGAAGGTCTGAGACAGAGAAAGCATGGGCCAATGAACGGGGTTGACAAGTTGTGGCAGTACTTTGTTTCCCCGACGGAACAGGGGAAGGCTGCGCGAGGCGAGTCTTGCGAAGGAGATGCATGGCGTATCAGGCCTGGGTTTGCATGTAAATGGACCTGGCAGGAGATCTATGAACTAGAAGGGCTACTGGAGGGGATGTGAAGACCAGAGAGTTGACGTAGCAGGCTCCTATTTGCCAAAAGGTACACATTTAGGAAAAATCATAAGAAATTATTGGTAACTCTGATGGAACAAAGTTATATATGAAAATTCATCAGAAAAATACGACGAAGCCATTAAAAATATAATTGAGTCCTAGTTTCGTTTACAATTCAAAATGTATACAAAGTTATCATCTTTAATGGTTTAGTTAATGAAAAATCCTTAGATTTGGTGATAGTTGGATGTAATGATGTTCTTTGAATGTTTTGAAGAAATATTAACCTGTTGGAGGTAAAAGAGAGCATTAGGTCTAAAGATATGATCTTTTTGTATAATTGGCTTAATTTCGGGTTCCTTGTATATGAATGTGCCTAAATGGGTTAGAAACCCTAATTTTGGATAATTATGACCCTTAATGGCTTTAATTGTTCAAATCTATGAATAAATCTGAGATATGATGATTCTAAACTAATTTGAGTATCAAAGCTGCTAATTGTGGATAAATACCCTTAATAAGGTAATTAGGGTTTTCTAATGGATAAATGTGGAATTAGTGATAAATAGTGTTCATATGTGAATTAAACCATAATGAATTATGAGTTTTTAATCTGAAAGAAGCCAAAAATTATAATTGGCCTTGATGATAGCGTCACGAAATAAAAGGGTAAAAATTGTAGTTTTAATGTAAAAGAGGCATAATAGACTTAATTGACATTTAATTGTGCCTATGATGTTGAAATTAGGGTTTGTAGACTAAAAGAGCATTAAAAGTGATAGATGCATAATGGATGATAAAACCCTAATAAAACCCTAAAGTTGGCCTAGAAACCCTAACATGGAATCCAAATCGATCTTGAGAATGTTTTGGATAAAACAATGACACTTGGATGTTATGCATTAATTTCAAGATATTATTGATTGCTTAATTGATTGTTCTTGAATATTTTTGCTTGGACATCAAGTTACTATGGATCAGGTATGTGGTTATGCTTATGGTTAATCGCTTTAGTTTCACGGCGATTCTCGGATGTTTTATCGGTTGCCTGAAAATAACTGCTTGGATGACTTTTATTTCATGCAACTATAAAGTGACTATGATTATCACCATAAATCTGTATACATGACTGGATCGGATCCTATTCCTCCTATGAGGCTTTGCTAATGATGAAATGGGTAACCTAGTACATAGCATACTTGTTTAGTAGGACATCAGGTTATCAAGAGTTAGGAATTGGCCTACCCACGTGTAGTGCCATGCGACTCTTTAGCACACCATGAGTTAAGGAGTGGGCTACCTATGGGTAGTGCCATGCGACTCAACCCTAGAAATTGATTCACATGTTAGGTAGGATAATGAGGGGTTTAATGGGAATCTACCATAAGGAAGGTAGTGTCCAGGTACACTGCAGGGACAATGCAGAGGCTAGGGTATGTATGGATTGAGCAGTTATGCTTAAAACGTAAAGTTTTTTGTTAAATCCTAACTGGTTGCAATATGTTGTTACATTTAATTGCACGATTATTGTTTCCCCCACATACGGGCATATTCATTTATGTTGATCGATGTTTTGTTTGTCGACATTTTAGGTACAAATTGAAAAGGACAAACAATAAAGTGGCATATTGTGAAATTAGGAAATAAAGTGCAAGGAGGATTAGTTAGAATAGAGTCCAGATGTGGATAGAAGTTAGATAGCCCTCAGTTTGAAAAAGATATGCAAAGTTTTATTTTATTCCAGCTTTCAATATAATCATGGTAGAATTTAGTAATTATTACTAATTATTTGTCGAACCTATTATTCAGGAAATTGGGATAATGACTCTAACCTCTTGGTCTCCCTTAATTGGGGGTTATGGGGAGGTGGGGTCGTTACATTTGGTATCAGAGCACGAGTTCCTCATTTAATCTTTAGTAATTATTAAATTTTACAAACTCTGTAAAGCCCAAGGGAGTTATTAGAGGATTTTCTAAAAGACAGAGGTGTATAGAAAAGGATCATGTCTGGGGGTTGGCAATATTTTCCTCCGCACCACTAGTCAGAATATGAGGACTTCCATATCTGTGTGACTGCCTGGCCAATGTCTTAGGATCTTACTCAAAATAAGATACCTTTAGGACTCTCTCATCTTTTTTTTCCCTTCTCAACCCTAATTCTATTAAGATTCTAAGGTTTAGGGTTTTTATCTCTCTTCCTCACTCTCTTGAGGTTAGGGTATGTATAATAAGGTTAAGGAATCCTCCACCAAATTAATTAAAAGCATGTAAATAAGTTGTCATGGACATAAGCTTAATAATTTAAGTGTAAACTAAAGAATAGTTGCTTGCTTAGGTCAAATGACATGTGTTGTCATGCCCTCAGGAGAGACCTGAGGTTAGACCTTCTTGTCAGGAGGATGAAGTAGAGAGTTGGTCTCGGAGGAAGAAATCTCCATTAAAGGTAGAGACCTGGTACATCCTCTGAGGATGATGCTAACCCTAACCCTAAGTGGTGGTTAGAGAGGGATGACAAAATGAGTTAGATGTCATGGTAGACCATGTGTGTGGGTGGACATGCTTTTGGTTTGGTTACAAATGATGATATGGGCCATGTGAGGTTGGTTGACCTAGTACCTTTGGTGACCCAACCCTGGGAAGGGTCGTGCATGTTAGGGTGAAGGATAACTCCTTCATTGATGAGGTTAGTGATGACCACATAGAAACCCTATGAGCTTATACGATCATGGCAAAGTTGCACCCAAAGTACATCAGTAGTGCTGGCAGTAGGCTAAAACCCTGGATAGGAGAGTATGTTGGATAGCTTATGAGATAAGCATGATGAGTTTTGGATAATCTTGGGCGAACATAGGTTTCTCTCATGTAGGTGTACACTTGTGAGCTTGATCCACCTTAGAGAGAGGACCTCCAGTAGTAAGGTTGTTGTAGTGCTAAGCTCTAGAGAGAGAGAGCATGGCCCAAGCTAGAAGGTTGGAAGTTTAGACTCTGGGCTAGGAGAAACCCTGAGAAGTTGAAGATTATGCGACCTAAGAGGATGGTTGTGATTTCCTCATGCACAATCCCTGGAGGCTGATGGTATCTTGGTTGCCTTTAGAGGAACTAAACCCTAGAGAGAGGATAAGGTTGTTGGTACCTATGTGCCTATGGTATAGGTGTTTACCCTTTTAGGGTTAGGAAGAAGAGTTCCTTAGACCCTGGAAAGGTATAATAATGAGTTGTGAGGTCTTATACCTAGTTGGTTGTCCTTGAGGAGGACTCCACGCTGAGGTGTTTTTCAAGTGGAATGATAATAGGAAGTGCATGTCGTACCTTGTACATGCTTGGTACGTGGATACAGGGTTGAGCATGCAGTTGGACATCAGAAAGGTGAACCTAGGGTTCCTAGTTCCTAGGCCTAAGAGGGGAAGTAGTAGTGCTTGGTGTACCTCATGCTCATGATGAGATTTGAGTTTTGCATAGATCTGAGCATGACACTCCTCATGTTTAGAGGAATGGGAACCCTTGAGATTAAGGTATATGTTTGATGAACCCCTCACATATAGGTTGGTGACATGGGCATGTATGATGTTGGTCCAATGTGAAGGAATAGAAACAAGTAGGACCTACAATGGAGACCTAGCATGGTTTAGAAGGTGGTCTGTTTGTGAGCTACACACCTTAGTATCTTGATAGGACTAAGCATGCTCATGCAAACCCTAGATGTAAACCCTAGGACGTTTGTGACCTTTGTTTCTATCAAGAGATAGTTTCCTCCCATCCTGGGAGAGGACCCTTTTGTAGGGTATGAATCATCTTTTGTTGGTTTTGAGGTAACCTAAAGAGGTCTCATAGGATCTCGAGAAGCTAAGTGAAGAGTACATAGTATGAGAATGAACTTGTAGACCCATAGATAACTATCTCTAAGAGCATGTGGATGTGTTATGGAAGTAATCGTATGGGGCCTGACCAAGGTAGGTAGGTCGCCATGACCCCTATGAAAGGATGTAAGTCAGACCATGAATGCCAAGAGAGATGATGGAGTTTTGGGTAAAGTTTCAAGTTGGATATGTACTAATCCTAAGTCAATCCTAGGGTCTGGTAGAGGTAAGACCGATGGAAGTAGGAGTTTCCTAATTCCCTAGTTGCACCTGACCATAGGGTCGGGAGGTAACAACTGTCATTGTCTGAGAGCCATGGGATAGGAGATTGATCACCTTCATGAACTCATGGGACCCAAAGGGCAAATGAATAGAGCACTCTCTGATGCATAAGGGAAGAGGGATGACCCCAAAAGTGTCGACAACCTATAGACCTAGAGGAGATGACTAAGGATTGTATGAAGACCCAAGTGGGTTCGAGACCAGTTTTTCATGGAAGTAACCTAGATATTGAGAGGTTCATGATGTAGATGCATGTGAGGCACGTTTCAGTTTAGATTTGTAGGTATACTGGAAATGTGGGATGTACCATCTCTACTCTTGGAATGGGAAGAACTTTGTATTTGGACTGCAGCCAAATTCTTATTTCCTCTTGTTATGGGAGTGAGAGATAGAACAGTATGCATGCCATACACCTAGGATAAAGATAATGTGAGTGGAAACATTGCAATGATGCATGAGGATGGAGATAATAATGTACCCTTGTGGAGTGTAAGATGTGTGGATGTTGTACAAACACTAAGAGAACTAAGGTAATCATCTTATGAGGATATTTTTATCATGAGTGATGAATCCTCCAGATTCATCCTCACAGTCACCAATTCTAGGGATTTCTATGCCTCATATCGACTAGATTACCCTTGTTTTAGTTTACTTTAAGTATCTCTTCTGTTTCATGTAAATAGTGCATTACTAATTCTAATTACCCTAGTTTCCAGTTTATTTGATCTCATCTTCCCCTACTCACATTCTCTCTCCTCTGCAGATCATCCTCAACCTTTGCCAACGGTCATGACCCATTCGGTCTCAAGATTGTTCGAGCCCATTCGATCTCAAGACCGATAGATCAGTAGAGACCATTTGGAGCCTAACTCAAGGCTGTGCAACAACAAATCAAGATCATGAAGCAGAACAATCTCCACGACCGTGTTTGCCATGCCATGGTTGTGGCATGTCGCCAAACAGTGACAAGCCTCCAACTGCCATGACCGTGTTTGACACACCACGGCCGTGGCACATCACCAACAGTACCCATGCTCTCACCCGCCACGCCCGTGCATGGCGGCACGGTCGTGGGGCTATAGCCTCACCACGACCGTGTTGTAACGCCACGATCGTGGCACAATGCCATCAGAGCCCAAGTTCTCACCCACCACGCCTGTGTAAGGAAGCACGGCCGTGGGGCAGCAGCATCACCACGACCGTGGTGTCATGCCACGACCGTGGCATAATGCCATCAGATCCCAAGTTCTCACCTGCCACGCTCGTGCAAGGCAGCACGGTCGTGGGGCAGTAGCATCACCATGACCGTGGTTCCTCGCCACGGCTGTGGCACGTCGTCCCCTACCTCCCAACTCTGCTAACTTCTCAACCTACTACTCCAAAGCTCCATGGCCCCCGGCATCGCCCTCCTCACCAATAGTAGTGACGACCTACAGTGCCTCACGGTCCTAGACCGCTTGGAGGATCGCACGGTCCTAGACCGTTTGGAGGAGTGTGCGATCTCAGATCATTTAGAAGCCACAGACACTAACACAAAGACCGTTTGGATCACTGGGAGTTCAAGACCGATCGAATGCAAGGCCAAAAATCATGCATACCATTAAGCAGCATACCGTTTGATAAAAGGAGCATCAAGACCATTTGGGTCATTGAGCAGTGACAGCAGACCGTGTGGGAAAAACCGTGAAGCCTCTCACGGTCTCAAGACCATGAGGCCTCTCATGGTATCAATACCGAGAGACCTCTCATGGTCTCAAGACCGAGAGGCGCAAGACCGAGAGACCCCAAAACCGAATGGACTAAACCGAAAGAAGAGCAATCAGTTTCCAAGACCGAGAGAAGAGAGATTGACGCTCTCTCAAACCTTTTAAGGCTGGAAACCGTATGGACCAAGATTTTTTTGGAAAATTGAAGATCTAACCCAATCCGTCCAAGACACATGCCAAGCCTATAAATAGAAAGGTAGAGGCATGGTCTTGGGCATCTATCTCACTACGGCCCAAGGTTGTTGGACTGAGACCAGAGCCAGAAGTCCAGAAGGTTGCTCCACTGCAAGCCCACTTCCTCCATTGCTCTGCCATGCCACACCTCATTCTACTCGTGTAATCTCAGAGGTAGACACAAGAATCGAGGTGGAGAGATGGACGTCATCGACCACGATGGAGCAGTCCTGGAGACTGTGACGATCTACACTGGGCTGTCATAGATCTACTCTTATGCTCCAATGATGCTTTCTTTCTCTCTCTTCTCTTTCCTTGTTGCTCCCTCTATGAGGAGCGAGTAGTTTCATCCACTGGGGTGCGAGGAGTAGCCCCGCTGCTCATGTTTTGTAATCTGTACTAAAAGATGTTATCTTTCTGATTCAATACTAAATCGTTTCATACATGCTTGAATATTGGCCGCATTCTTGTATGCATCTATTGTCTTTCATTGTGGTTTGTCTATGACTGCTCTTGGGACTCAAATATCGATTTAGTGTTGGTTTCTGGTGTGCGTATCCACTGCGCATCCGTTTTGGTATTTAGGAACGCTTCCCGAGAGATGGAGTAAACTCACCTCCATCGTTGCACTTCCGCACTATGAAATGGAATCAGTTGGCGTACGGAAGTACAACCTTGATGGGTCGAGGAACACATTTTGCGAAGGGAGTGGTGCAAGGTATTTGACCATTTGTCCGGGAATGGCTGACATTGCAACACTCCCACGTTTGTCGTAGCTATTTGCTCGAAAGAGGGATAGTCTATAAGGATACTAATCGAATTGATGGTTATCACTCACTTGTTTTTCGATGCACGTTTTACAAGGTTGAGTAAGGTTCTCTCTTCGGAGACTACATCTCTTCATTGACACATAGACATGTACCAGATGAGAGTTACTCAACCTGTGAAGGATGTGTGCATTACTCTTGTCCTACAAGACATCGGTAATGTATAACATCCATGTATCTTGCTATGATTGGTACATGTACAATACATGTGCAGTGGTGGTGAAAACCAGCATTACCCCAGTGATCCATCATCATTTGCTAATCTTAGATTTTAATCTTCAAACTAGTTTTTATTCTTGCTTTTGCTTTTGCATGTTTTAGGTTAAATAACTCAAATCAAACTCTTGGTCTTATATGATTAACTTGGATCGATATTAAATGAGAAAAAGACACTTAGATTCTTAATGTTGTCCTTTGGGTTTGATCCTAAATTTGTACTATGATAAGGCTTCCACACTCTTGTGGGGTTGGAGCATTTATCTAGCACCAGTTGTAGGTAAACCTAGAGAGAACATCAACTCCCTAGGGTTTTTGGTGCATATTAGGACTTCCATTGTAAGAGTAATCTTTTGGTGTAAGTTCAAGCTCCATCAATGAGCTATGTGGAATTTGTGAGCTATACAAGGCTGAGTTCGAAAACTAAGAGAATGAGCTCAGAGTTTTCTTGATGAAGATAGACTTAGAGTTTGAGAGGAGATAATAAGTGGAATACATGGAGGTGTATGTCTCCAACATTACCTAACACATAAGGATATGAGGTGGTAATGGATGCTCTTGTTGAGAGGCAACTATCTAGCTTAGCTAGTGGACAGGTTGGAAGAGGTGGTTAGGTGAACCCTAAGTTTGTGAGATATGTTTGGCTAACACTCAGATGTAACGAGATCTATTGATCAATTTAGTGGTTGTCTATTTATCCAACCTAGTGCTTGTCGTGATGGAAGGATGGTAGTAGAACCTCAGATGCCACATCTATGGAAAAGAAGGTGATGAAACCCAGACTAGAGTATTTTAGGGTTTCTGAGGAATCAACTTTAAGGAATCATGACATACAAGAGATCATGATTTTAAGTTCACCATACACCATGGTACTACTAAAATAATAAGTGGTAGTAGTACTTTGGATGCCTAAGGAGTGTACAGAGTTGCATGTGGCTTGTCGCCATGCATGTTAGGAGGTGAAGGATGAACACCAATAACCCTTTGAGTTGATATAGAGGATAAAAGTCCCTAAGAGGGAATGGGAGTTCATCACTATGGATGTTGTGGTAAGTCTCCCATGGACTGAGGAAGGTCAAGGTGAAATATGGGTTATGGTAGATCTCCTTATGTAGACGACATAGTCTAAGAGAAAGAGGGAGTACCGTCAGGAGACAAATCCAGTTGAACTACATGTAAGAGAGATGGTTCAACTATACCATGATACGAGTTCAAAGGTTCTTGAGTATGACCTAAAGATTCACTTCCATGAGGTGGAGGTAGATACATGAAGAACTCGATGTTAGTACAGCTTATCACCCCTAACTAATGTTAGCGTGATCCAGACTAGAAGGTCTGATGAGAGCGTGCGTGCTTGTTTAGGGTGATATATGGAGTCAGTTCTTGTCCTATAAAAGATGTGATGATAGCCACCATAGCCAATATTGGGATGTAAAGAAGCTCTATAAGGGAGGTTGTGTCGGTCACTGCTTCATTAAGATGATGTTGCTAAAGGGACCTCGTAAAGGTTAGAAAAAGGCCACAATGTGTGCAGATGAAGTCACTTTGATCGTGCAATGGCTGAAAGAGAGCCCATGGGTGACATGAGTCATGAGCTGATGCAATGTAGACAGACATATAGTTCACTGTGGGAGAATATGTGATATGAAAATTTGACCCCTCTGAGCTATAGCTGAGAAAGATGAGTCCCCGATACATTGGTCCATTTGGGATGTATTGGTGGAGATGGTTAAGTTTAGCCTTACCCTCAGGATAATGTGATGTGTGATGAGTTCCATATGTCCAATTTAGAGCACTATGTGAGGTACCTGAGCCATGTGCTAAGCAATGAACCTAGTAAGCCCCAAGGGAGGCTGAAATGTCCTAAGTCACCTATGAGGATTATACATGCCAAGGTGAAAGAACTCAGAGAAAAGAATATGTGATGATAAAGGTTCTTTGGAAGCACCATGGATAGGGTAAACCCACATAGGGGCCAATGATGGATATGGAAAAGCCTTATCCTGAATTGTTTGTATGTTTGGTAGAATTTTGAGGACAAAATTCTTATAAGAGGGGAAGTTTGTTACAACCTCAATTTTTCATGTGTTTTTATAATTGAAATGTAATAATTTTATGAATATGGACTTGAAGTAAAAAGGTTGTATGCTTTGCTTCAAAGAATGGGTTTCTTTGCAAATCTCTCCTTTGATAGGAATTTTGTGATTTCTATTGTTCTATTAATCCAATAATAGATATAAGAGAGAAGAAAATAAGAAAAGTCCAAATATTAAATAAATATAAAAGATATGAATTTTAAGAAATGTATTTATGAGAAAGGTATAGTAATCTCTAGAATGTGGCATTGATGGCCACAATTGATTAGATTTCGTTTACATATGATTGTGAATGGAAAGAGTAATCAAAATAAAGAATATAGGAAAAGAGGATAGATAAATTATATGTTTTAATACATAATATATGCCTTATAAGTCATAACCTTCCCTTAAAATTTGGTATTAATCGGATGTGTGGTTTAGGAGATATGATTTTTCGAATATTTCCTAAAGTGAGCGGAATATCATTAATGTCACAACATTTGAGTTAGAAATCCTGGACTTGCCCCTTTGATGCGCGCGGATCCTTGGCCATTGATCTTTAGATCAACGGTGGGTGTGTTGTCTTATACCTCAAGCCAAAATAGGAAATCAGGTATAATAAATACTTTCTCCTTTTGCATCAATCTCTCTCTCTAGTTCATGAAAAAAGCCTAGAAATTTGCTCGATGGATTCATGAGGATATTTCAGACCACATCATCTATGGATCGACTCATTTAGGAAACAATTAATGGTTTTCTCCTTATGACATTGAGGTACAAACCTATTATTGCTTATCCTTGATCAGTCCTGCCTATATAAGGCACAACCAATTGCACCTGGTAAGGGTGTGAGACCTGTTGGGTCTAAGAGGGACCATACCTACCTTCATTTCCTACCAACATGATGTTCTTCTCCTCTGATTCATCTGTACTGTGCCATGGTCGTCGCACCAAACTTGAAGGTGGTTCCCCTACCCCAGCTTCACTTCGGCGTGTTCAAGGGAACCCATGAGGTTTGGGAGGTGGTGGCGGAGGTTTTTCTCTCCTCGCTCGAATGCCCAGGAAAACCCTGGTGTCCAGAAGGGACGCCCCCCTGGATCTACGCACCCCCTGATCCGGGGCAACTTGAATGGTAGCCAACCTAAGCACCAGAGGGATGAGGCTAGGTGACCGAATAGTTTGAGAAGGTGGAACAGAGCCACAGGAGCTCACGCGAAGGTTTGAGACAGAGAAAGCATGGGCCAATGGACAGGGTTGACCAGCTGTGGTGGTACTCTGTTTCCCCGGCAGAACTGGGGAAGGCTGCATGAGGCGAGTCTCGCGAAGGAGATGCACGATGTATCGGGCCCGGGTTTGTAGGTAAACGGACCCAGCAGGAGATCCGTGAACCAGAAGGGCTACTGGAGGGGATGCAAAGATCAGAGAGTTGATGTGGCAGGCTCCTATTTGCCAAAAGGTACACATTTAGGAAAAATCATAAGAAATTATTGGTAACTCTAAAGGTACAAAGTTATATATGAAAATTCATCAGAATAATATGAGGAAGCTATTAAAAATATAATTGAGTCCTGTTTCATTTACAATTCAAAAAGTATACAAAGTTATCATCTTTAATGGTTTAGTTAATGAAAAATCCTTAGATTTGATGATAGTTGGATCTAATGATGTTCTTTGAATGTTTTGAACAAATATTAACCTGTTGGAGGTAAAAGAGAGTATTAGGTCTAAAAAGATGATTTTTTATATAATTGGATTAATTTTGTGTTCCTTGTACATGAATGTGCCTTAATGGGTTAGAAACCCTAGTTTTGGATAATTATGACCCTTAATGGCTTTAATTGTTCAAATCTATGAATAAAGTTGAGATATGATGATTCTAAACTAATTCGAGTATGAAAGTTGATAATTGTGGATAAATACCCTTAATAAGGTAATTACGGTTTTCTAATGGATAAATGTGGAATTAGTGATAAATAGAGTTCATATGTGAATTAAACCATAATGAATTATGAGTTGTTAATCTGAAAGAAACCAAAGATGATAATTGGCCTTGATGATAGTGCCTTGACTTAAAATGATAAAAATGGTAGTTTTAATGTAAAAGAGGCATAATAGACTTAATTGACATTTAATTGTGCCTATGATGTTGAAATTAGGGTTTGTGGACTAAAAGAGCATTAAAAGTGAAATATGCATAATGGAGGATAAAACCCTAAAGTTGTCCTAG
The DNA here is from genome assembly GCA_963693085.1 of Alisma plantago-aquatica. Lineage (NCBI taxonomy): Eukaryota > Viridiplantae > Streptophyta > Magnoliopsida > Alismatales > Alismataceae > Alisma > Alisma plantago-aquatica. The sequence goes on along the minus strand of OY856409.1, from coordinate 1,866,063,383 downwards.
AAACCCTAAGGTGGAATCCATGTCGATCTTGAGAATGTTTTGGATAAAACAATGACACTTGGATGTTATGCATTAATTTTAGGATATTGTTGATCGCTTAATTGATTGTTCTTGAATATTCTTGCTTGGACATCAAGTTACTATGGATCAGGTATGTGTTTACGCTTATGGTTAATTTCTTTAGTTTCACGACGATTCTCGAATGTTTTATCAGTTGCCTGAAAATAATTGCTTGGATGACTTTTATTTCATGCAACTATAAAGTGACTATGATTATCACCATAAATTTGTATACATGATTGGCTCGTATCCTAGTCCTCCTCTGTGGCTTTGCTAATGGTGAACAGGGTAACCTAGTATAGGGCATACTTGTTAAGTAGGACATCAGGTTATCATGAGTTAGGAATTGGGCTACCCACGTGTGGTGCCATGCGACACTTTAATACACCATGAGTTAAGCAGTGGGCTACCTATGGGTAGTGCCATGCGACTCAACCCTATAAATTGATTCAACTGTTAGGTAGAATCATGAGGGGTTTAATGGGGATCTACGATAAGGAAGGTAGCATCCAGGTCCACTGCAGGGACAACACAGAGGCTAGGGTATGTATGGATTGAGCAGTTATGCTTAAAACATAAAGTTATTTGTTAAATCCTAACTGGTTGCACTATTTTGTTACAATTAATTGCATGATTATTGTTTCCCCCACATACGGGCATATTCATTTATGTTGACCAAAGTTTTGTTTGTCGGTGTTTTAGGTACAAATTGAAAAGGACAAACAGTAAAGTGGCATATTGTGAAATTAAGAAATAAAGTGCAAGGAGGATGAGTTAGAATAGAGTCCATATGTGGATAGAAGTTAGATAGACCTCAGTTTAAAAAAGGTATGCAAAGTTTTTATTTATTCCATCTTTCAGTATAGTCATGGTAGAATTTAATAATTATTACTTATTATTTGTCAAACCTATGTTCCGAGAAATTGGGATAATGACTCTGACCTCTTAGTCTCCCTTAATTTGGGGTTATCGGGAGGTGGGGTCATTACAGCACTGGTCTTTCAAGGTCATAGAGCTTTCACTCATTGATGAGAACATTTCTCAAAGTCCTTAACCAGTTGTGGAATGAAATCCCGATTAATTTGTCCTTCTTAAGGACTGATTGAAATAATAACATGATTTTGTTTGACATTTGATTCTACAAAGAAATGTTGCAATTTTTCAAAAAAAATATTTGTTTGATTTGATAAGTTAACGATATTAACTAGGCCTTTGATAAATCATCGATTCCACTATTTTGTTCAAATTGATAACCTTCATGTAATCATTCGAAATATTGCAACATGCAATCTTCTAGTGAGCGAAAATCCTAATTTCATCAAGATCATGAGCCAGCTAAGGTCGTCACCCACAACTTGATTCTATCAGGTAAGAAACTTTTTCCAATTGCATCATATGCAACTCTTGATAGATGATAAGCACAACTCTTTGTCATTGATCATTTGTTTGCTTCTAGGTGCTTAATACAATTAAGGTCACCTAGTTAAGCCTAATCCAAAAGCCAACATGATAAAATATGCACCCTGCAAGGGCAAACCCGCATACCTACCATCGCGCTTCTACAAGTTAGACGTTGCACCATACTAGGGCATGTCCATGCTTGGTCCATTAGGCTTTTCATGTTGGATACTTATGGAAAGCATCTAAGAATTAATATTTTAATTGAGATATTTTATATATAAAGACATATACTTTATACAATCACCACATATATAGTTCATATCATATACATGCTATACACTGTAGAAAAAACATGTAAGAAACAAAAGGTGATGGTTATGGACACACTAATGCACTTCCTTGGAGCCACAAGGAATTACCACAACCTAGGTGTATATCACATGTAGAAACCTATTGTTTATGATGATTCGTGCTTACCAATCTAGGTTGATCGATTCAACCTTTGAACCGATCGGCTCACCTCCTGGCATGCCATTTGGTCGTCTTATCGCTCGTCTGGTTCTTCTATCCACCATTTGTTGGCTCCTCCAGTCGATTGGTTGGGTCTATTAGGAGATTAGTTCGTCTCATCCTTCTAGTCCTCCTCGGTCCTCTAGCCACTCAGCTTGTCTCCAAGATGGTCAGTTGGCATCATCAGAATGTCTTTCTTCCTTGTCATAACAGGAAAGTAAACTATCCTACTTTTACATGATCATAGAGAAATCTCGAGTTACATTAGAGGGGAGCAAGGGTAGGAAAGAATTAACTTTATATTAGGAAGATAAAATAGAGTATCGATAGGCAAACTCAAATAAAATAGGATTAACCAACTACACAACCATGCACAGATAATAGAGGTTATTGGCCATAACCATGCTACACATCCACCATCAAAACTCTCTTTTAGAGCAACACGTGTAAATTGCATATATATATATATATATATATATACATATATATACATATATATACATATATATATATCCTTTTTTGATGAACCCATCATGCCTCATTTAATTCAAAAGAAGTTTTAATCTTGTTACAAAGTGTAACAAAAGAGAATCATAAAGGGAGAAAGAAAATAAAACAAGCTATACATCAACAAGACACAAAGCTATCTATCTGTATAACAACAAAAGTATGACTCCAAATCTGTCCTGAACTTTGGTGAAACCCATGAAAAATTCTTTAGTTTCTCTCCAACCATAGGTGACAAATCACCAGAGCTACAAATACCTGAAGGCTTCCTTTCAAAAAAAAATGTCAGATAAAGAAAAAACATTGAATCTGTACAAGTTCTAAAAAGTTGGACTAGATAAGTGTTGAGTAGCTGCAATCAAAGAAGAGGTGGCCTCTAGATTCATCATCATTTTCACACAAAGAACATCTAGAGACCATTTGAAAACCAAACTTTTTTAAGAATATCAGTCGTAGAAAGTTTATTTAAGAAACACTTTCAAAGGACCAAAGAACATCTCCTGGGAATCGATTTAGACCAAATCCATTGACCCCTGGCCACAGAAGAGAAACAAGACCTGGAGATGCACCATCCATCTATTAGATCAATGCTAGTTTTCTTCAGAAGATTCATAGGTTTTCTTGATGGCTTCACCTTGAGCATGTCTGACCACATCAACACTTCCTTTGAGACAGAGACTGAGGGTGAGGGCGAGGGTGTTGGGTTTTGTGGGATAGAGAAGGCAGAAGAAACAAAAATTTTCTCACCACAAACCCGTAGAACAGTAGATCGCATCAATGACTATGAAATCGGAAGGATGGTTTTAGTAAGGTGGACCTAGTCTTGAGGCTTGCTCAGTGACAATACCTCGCAACTAGTGCAGTCTTCAACCACCTAGTCTTAGACATTGTCTGTGTAGTTCCTGGTCCTGACCTGGACTGTGGTTGACCACCGTACTCCTCAGCGGCAGAAACCTCCTGCTGTAAGAACCCTGACCTGCGTTTAGGGCTTACCCTGTTTGCTCTACTTAACCTTGATGGTTTGAGGATTGCTAATCACCTTTGAGTGGTGATTAGGGTTTGGTTGTGCTTTGTTGAGGGTTGAGGGTGCTATTTGCAATTAAACCAAGTTTATGGTTTTGTGTGCAAGTTTGCCACCTTGAGAGGTGTTCTTCTCTCTCTTTGCTTCCTCTAGGGTTGAGAGGAAGGCTTGGGCTTGTTGCTTGAGTTCTTTGGGCCTTTGTTGAGCTCGTTTGGGCCTTGGAGTTCCTTGTTTGGGTTTTCTTGGGCCTTGTGTCGGCCAAGAAGAGCTTGTGTCGGCCTAAAGAGAAGGTGTGTCGCCCTAGAGTGAGCTTGGTGTGTCGCCCATGAAGCTTGGTCCAACCTTGATCACGTTTGGAGAACACATGGTGCTCATTTTGGACAAGTGTCTTATGGCTTGCAAGAGAGGTGGCTTGAGTTGGTGGACATCTGTCCCTTGGGTGGACGACACCTAGCAAGGGTTCACCTTGGTTTCTCCTCCTTTCTCATCTATATAGGTGGTCCCTTCCTTAGCTTGAGGTCCCTTTAGTTCCTCTCCCCCTTGTGCACGACACACTCTTCCTTTCCTTTGCTTGGTGGCGGACACACCCTTGTGTGAGCAGCTTGGAGGCCGACACACCCTTAGAGAAGAAGGTGGTGGCTGATACACACCCTCTTGGAGGAGCTTTAGTGGCCGACAACCTTGGAGCTCAAAGTGCATCTTCTTCCTTGGAGCTTAAGGCGGGTTGCATGACTCTAACCCTAAACTACTCTATCCTCTTCTTTCATGTGTTGTCTTAATCTTGCCTTTATACGTTAGTAGTTGATCTTTAGTTATCTTGCATGTTGGTTGATCCTTGTGTTAGGGTTTAGGAGAGCAACACTCCTTTCTCCCCTTGGTCTAGATGAGTGAGCTTGAGCTCTAATGCCATGAGAAACACCCCTCTTTCCTACCCGATTGAGGTGAGCACATGACTTAGTGACTTGAGCAAGACTCTCCTCTCACCTTGGGCAAGATGGTGAGCTCGTTTAGATGGCTTGAACCTTAGTTGAGATGTGTGGGGAGGTGCTGCCCGATAGCCCTTTCCCTAGCTCTCTCTTACACTGTTGAGTGAGCAAGTTTCTCTTTTGTTCTTTGAGCGGGTGAGCACTCTGACTCTACTCGCTCAGTCGTCTTGCTCACCCAGTAACCTTGCTCGCCCGATATAACTCTGTTCCGCTCACTCGGTTTTCCCTTGCTCACCTGCACGCGTGTCACCCAACACCCTGGCTTTGCTCGCCCGATACTTCTTTGGCTCGCCCGACAGGCCTTGCTCACGCAGCTTTTCCTTTGGCTCACCCAGTAGCTTAGCTCGCCCGATAGCTCAGTGTGCTGCTCACCCGGTTTCCCCCTGACACACCCTGCTCGCGTGATTTTACCCTGCTCGCCCGGCCTAGCTTGTGTCGCCCGACACACGAGTTGCTCACCCGACATATGAATGGCTCGCCCGACAGAGGAGCCTTGCATGGCTCACCCGGCACACTGCCTTAACACCTGAGATCTGCTCGCACGCCCGATAACCTTGAGCATGTTGGAGTTGCACGCCCGATAGGGCTGCACGCTTACCTGCTTTTTAGGGTTGTGCTCTTCCCACTTGCTAGGGCTGCACGCCCGATAGTATTAGATGAGTAGGGGCTCTACCCGAGATGGCTTTAGTGAGGGTTCATGGTGTCTCTTGTGAAGGAACGGCATGTTATGATGATCTTATGATGATTCTTTGCTTGATAACGAGAATTATGTTCTTGTGGCTAAAGTACATGCGTATGTATGTAACTACTCTATCCCTTTAATGTCAAATATGATCTTGAGCATACATTAGGGTTGCTTGATAGTGTGCTTACATGTGTAACATTAAGATGAGGCATGGATATGATTATTGTTGTCATGTTGTGATGGCAATACACTTAACCCTAATTGTCACACTATGGTAGTAATTGTAGTCTCTTGATTATTCATCTGGTTATTGAATGATGCTAACCATGCAGGTAATGCTTAGCCCAATGAAGGGCTATGAGAATTGGGTAAATGAATACTATGATGACAGGTGTATTATGAATGATGTTCCATAATGATGATGAAAGCCTTGAGAGGCTATGGCACTATGAATAAGGGATTGAGATCCCATGATATGTGATGATCCTTGAAATGGATTTAGGTATTTGGAAAGAGGCAAAGTGATACCATGTGATGTGAGATCCTTGTGATGGATAAATGTGATGTAAGTTGTAGGAAATGCATAATGTTGAGTTTATGTTGTTTTCCTTCTGTTATATCTTGCATGTTATACAACTTGGTTGAATCTTGCAATCTATCTAAAAGATACTAAGTAATCACAGTGAAATTTATAATGTAGCTTGCCCTGGCCATAGATTCATCACCAGTCAGGATAGGGTGATGATGAAACGGGTTCTCCTGCGGGTTAACTCGGAGCGCATATTTTTTAATATGTGAGGTTTCTCCTAGCCTAAAATAGAGAGGTGAAATGAGTGCAGCTGCGGTTGCAGACTCGGATGTGTGACGAGCATGGTGAACATGGCCCATGGCTCCAGATATGTGATATGTTGAGCATGAATGCGTTCATGGCTCCGAGCACGGTGTTTAGACATGTGGCTCAGTTTCTAGTGTCATGACCTGTACCGAGGCGGACTAGGCAGAGGGTAGCCTATGGAGCTGACCCTGTGGCTTATGACCACTTCAAGCACAAGACTGTGGTCCTGCTTTGTGTTCTCATGTACTGACCATGAGGCGGAGAAGGTCTTGGATTCCGGCTCTTCCATTGACCTTGTATGGCACCGGCTATGGGCTTTGCAGCCGAAGGTTGGATTTGAACGGTACAGTTCAATTCCTCAGGGCATAATAAAACGTAATCCAGCCGTTTAGTATTTACTGTTTAAGACAAACACGAAACATTGGTTGAGGCCTTGTTTGTGTAGTTAACTTTAATTATCTTGCAGTTGCTTGTTCATTACTCCTATGTGGTAAGTTTTATATATATATTTCATCTCGTCAATCATGTCCCATTGAGAGGTATGTAGGTTATATGCCTTTTTGGTACAGCTGGTAAATTGTATGGTACAGATGGCCTTGCTTTTCATAAACTGTTTCTATTATATTCATTATCAATATATCTGCTCATATAAATGCTTATCTGAGGTTTTGTAGTTTTGGCGCAGAGTTATGCCTCTCGATGGGACAATGTTCAATTGTCTCACTCTGCTGGTTTTTACCCCCCTTTTTAGGTGGTCGAGCTTGTCGTGGTGGTGGTCGCGGAGTTGCGGCCGAGCAGCGAGAAGATCATTAGAAGGCAAGCTTTGGAGATGCTACTGTTTTGATGTTTTGGTGTAAAGTCTAGAGTCATCCCTGTACTCTCAGGTCCTTGGCGGTGTTTTGATGATGTTTTACGATGTACGACCGAGATCGTTTGTATACCCTACTGCTGGCCGGATGTGGGCCTTTATGTATATAACAGGTGATGAACTCAGGTTACGACAGGACAACTGTTGCTCTAAGTTGTGGACATGTATCCAGGCTTGGGTGAAATATATGTAACATGTTTTCTTGCAGGATATGGACTGGAATGTAAAATGTTTCTCAGTTTATCAGTTTTCCGCAATCGGTTTTAATTAACCCGTGTTTTTGATAAGCTGTGGATATGGTGATTTCCGCACGTTTTCACGTAACACCTCGTTATCTGTGTGATAATGGGATGTGTTGCCACAAGTTTGGTATCAGAGCTTTATGTTCGCTGAGTATACAGGGATCTAGGACTAGGTTGTGTTTGTTCTTATGTGTTTTCCAGATTTCCTCATAGAATTTTTCTGCCCTCAGCAGAAGAAAAGCTAAGATGTCTGGAAACCATGAAGAACCCACTGCTGAGCACAGCGATGCTGCATCTGTTGATGGAGCGATGGGTCAGGCACATGAAGATCGGGTGCCTGAGGTCCCCCAACCTGACCCAGCCATTCTTGAACATCCTGCCTACCAACAACTGATGGGGCAGGTGATGGCTACGATGAATCTCATGGTTGAGCGATTACCAGTGCCTCCTCCACGAGCACAGGTTCCCCATGGAGATGCATCGGGTATTGGGAAGACCTTCGAGAGGCTTCGCCGAGTCGGAGCTTCGGAATATGCTGGAACGGCTGATCCAGCGGATGCGGATCTGTGGTTGACAAGTCTCAAGAAGGCTTTCTGGATCCTCGACATCCCCGAAGCAGATGAAGTAAAGCATGCTATCTACCTTCTGTAAGGGAGTGTTGGTCACTGGTGGACCATCGAGGAAGAGAAGCGTCCTGGTGAGGTGATCTGTTGGGAAGTGTTTCGACGCGAGTTCGTCGCCAGATACTTTACCAAGACGTATCTGGATGAGAAGATCCGTCAGTTCGAGAGTTTGCGACAAGGAACGATGAACATCACCAAGTATGAAGCCAAGTTTATGGATCTGTTGAGGTTTTGTCCTCACATGGTGATGACAGACGAGGAACGGATCAGACGTTTCGAGAAGGGTCTGAGTGCTGAGCTGACGACACCGGTTTCTGCGTTGGAAAACCGAGAACGGTTTGCGACGTTCATGGAATCTGTTCGGAGGATCGAACGTTCTGTTAGGGAGAAGAGAGAGTCTATGGCTAAGAAAAGACCTTCTCAGTTCTAGAGTCAGAGGTTTGGTGGCTTCAAGAAGCCCAGGTTTTCGGCACCGGCAGCGATGAGAGGTTCTGGTAGACCGTCTCAGTGGTCTATGAGTAGAGGAAGAGGTTATGTTTCTTCACCTTCTAAGGCACCAAGTTCGGCTTCTGTGACGGTGACAGGGCCATCCAGGCCTCGAGAGGATGTTAGGACATGTTATGCCTGTGGTCAGACAGGGCATATCAGGTCAAGTTGTCCCTACAGCGATGTTGAAGTGACGCAGCAGCCGAGATAGAACCTTCAGGGGTCAGAGAGACCACAGCCCAGTGGTAGCAGAGGACGAGGACGCGATCAAGCGTCTCAGGCTAAATTGTCTGCTCAGGGAAGCAGAGGTCGTGGATAGCAAGCAACGGCTCGATTCTATGCTATGAATCAGCCGGAGGCAGTAGTCAACCCGCGAGTAGTCATAGGTCAGATGGAGTTATTTCATTTTGATATGTCTTCTTCTTGCCTTATATCTGTTTTGGTTGACCCGGGTGCTACGCACTCTTTTATCGCCTATAATATGCTTGAGAACTATCGTTTACCTGTTAGCTGTAAGAAGGATAGTTTGTTGTTAGAAACCCCTCTTGATGGTTCCTCTTTGCTTCGAGAAGAGTGTCCATCTTATGTCTTGTCTTTCTCGGGACATCGCATTCAAGTGGATCTCATACCACTTGCTATGCATGGGTTTGATGTTATCCTTGGGATGGATACCTTAGAGAGGTATAAGGTTGTCTTGGACTGTGGTTCCAAGCAGGTAGTGTTTGATGTTACTAGAGAGAAGTGGATCTTCCAGGGAGATAGGAAGATTCTTCCGACATGTCTGGTATCAGCTATGGTGGCAGATAAGTTGTTACGATAGGGATGTGAGGCGTTCCTAGCCCACGTGGTAGATACCAAAGTGGATGCCAAGGCAAAAGGTCCTAGCCTTGAGGAGGTGTCAGTTGCTTGTGAGTTTGCAGACGTGTTTCCTGAGGAGTTTCCTGGTGTTCCCCACCCCGAGAGATTGATTTCGAGATCAATCTAGTACCAGGAACACAACCAGTTGCGCAGACACCGTACAGAATGGCTCCAGTAGAGATGGCAGAGTTGAAGAAGCAGTTACAGGAGTTGCTAGATAAAGGTTTTATCCAACCCAGTACGTCGCCTTGGGGTGTGCTTGTGTTGTTCGTCAAGAAGAAGGACGGTTCGATGCGGTTGTGTATAGACTACCGGCAGTTGAACAAGGTCACGATCAAGAACAAGTACCTATTGCCGAGGATAGATGATCTATTCGATCAGTTGCGTGGTGCTACATTGTTCTCCAAGAACGATCTACGGTCCGGATATCATCAGTTGAGGATAAAGGCGGATGACATACCGAAGTTAGCCTTCAGGACAAGGTATGGTCATTATGAGTTTGTGGTTATGCCGTTTGGGTTAACCAATGCACCTGCAGCCTTCATGGACCTGATGAACAGAGTGTTCCGTCCATTCTTAGATCAGTTTGTTGTAGTCTTTATGATATCTTGATCTATAGTCGGGACAGACTAGAGCATGATCAGCATCTTCATCGAGCGTTGACTGTTCATCGTCAACATCAGTTGTATGCCAAGTTCAGTAAGTGTGAGTTCTGGCTGGATGAAGTGACCTTCTTGGGCCATGTGATATCCACTGAAGGAGTCAAGGTAGATCCGAAGAAGGTGGAATCTGTTGCAGATTGGGAACAGCCGAAGACGCCGACAGAAGTTCGTAGTTTCCTTGGTCTAGCAGGATACTACCGGAGTTTTATCAAGGACTTCAGTGTGATCGCGTTACCGATGACGAAGTTGACCACGAAGGATGTACCTTTTATGTGGGATGATCGATGTCAGCAAGCTTTCCAGAGTCTGAAGGAGAAGCTGACTAGTGCTCCAGTGTTGATCTTGCCAGAGCCTGGGAAAGGCTATGTTGTTTTCTGTGATGCTTCCAAGAAAGGTTTAGGTTGTGTGTTGATGCAGGGAGGTCATGTGGTTACTTTGCCTTGCGACAGCTCAAGAAGCATGAGGAGAACTACCCAACTCATGATTTGGAGTTGGCGGTGGTGGTTCATGCGTTAAAGATTTGGAGACACTATCTATATGGGGAAGTGTGTCAGATCTTTACGGATCATAAGAACCTGAAGTATATCTTTACGCAACACGAGTTGAATATGCGACAGCGGCGATGGATGGAGTTGATAAACGACTACGACTGCACTATTGAGTATCATCCTGGTAAGTCGAACGTGGTAGCTGATGCGCTTAGTCGAAAGTCTTCTCTTTCTTCAAAGAAGGCACAGTTAAGTTCCCTGGTTTGCCATAGGAGGAATATGCTTGTTTCTCTACGACAGATGAATGTGCAGATGGAAGTTTCTTCGTTATCTGGTCTTTTCGCACAAATGCAAGTCAAGCCTACGTTGAGGCAGCAGATCAAGGATGCACAGCAGACAGATGAGGCGGTACAGTTGATCAGATCAGAGTTCGGCAACGACAAGTGTGATGGGCATCATGAGTCTGAGGATGGGCTAGTATGCTATCATGACAGGATGGTGGTTCCAGATGTTGATGATCTGAGGAAGTTGGTGCTTGAGGAAGCACACACGTCGATGTATGCGATGCATCCAGGTGTCACCAAGATGTATCATAGTCTGAAGGACTTGTATTGGTGGTCCGGTTTGAAGAGAGATGTAGCTGAGTACGTGGCAAGATGTGCGGCATGTCAGCAAGTGAAGGCTGAACATCAGAAGCCAGCAGGTACGTTGTAACCTTTGCCGATACCATAGTGGAAATGGGATCATATAACCATGGATTTTTTAGTTGGTCTGCCCAAGAAAACTAGGAATCATGATCCCATTTGGGTGATAATGGACAGATTGACGAAGTCTGCCCATTTCCTGCCTGTGAAGACGACGTACACAGCGGAGAAGCTTGCTAGAGTGTATGTGGATGAGATAGTTTGTTTGCATGGTGTGCCAGCAACAATAGTTTCTGACAGAGGTCCTCAGTTTACCAGTCATTTTTGGGAGCAGTTGCATAGAGCGTTGGGAACGCAGTTGAGGTTCAGTACAGCCTTTCATCCACAGACAGATGGACAGTCTGAAAGGACTATTCAGATTGTGGAGGATCTCCTTCGAGCTTGTGTTTTGCAGTTCCTAGGCAGCTGGGATGTTCACCTGAGTTTGATAGAGTTTGCTTATAACAACAGCTATCAGCGAAGCATCGATATGGCTCCTTATGAAGCTCTGTATGGAAGAAAGTGCAGATCTCCTTTATGTTGGTATGAGTCTGGTGAGTATCAGTTTTTGGGTCCTGAGTTAGTTCAGCAGACGAGAGATAAGATCAAGGTAATACAGCAATAATTGAAAGTGGCACAGGACAGGCAGAAGTCTTATGCGGACAATCGCTGACGACCGTTGGAGTTCTAGGTAGGAGTCAAAGTATATCTTAAATTCTAGCCATGGAAAGATGTGTTGAGGTTTGGACGGAAGGGTAAGTTGACACCCAGGTATATGGGGCCTTACCCAGTCGTAGCACGTGTTGGCAAGGTAGCTTACGAGATAGAGTTACCTCCTGAGTTGCATAGGTTGCATCCAGTTTTCCATGTCAGTATGCTAAAGAAAAGTCATCCAGATTCAGGTACAGTGATACAGCCAGTTGAGGTTGAGCTTGCGCTTGATGCAGATGTGACCTACGAGGAAGGTCCTGTGGCGATTCTTGACAGAAGGATCAAGAAGCTGAATAAGAAGGACTTGGTTCTTGTGAAAGTTCTTTGGCAGCGTCGTGGCGTCAAGGAAGCCACGTGGGAGCTTGAGGAAGAGATGAGGAGGAAGTATCCCTCGCTTTTCTCTTCGGATTTTGAGGACAAAATGGTATCTTGTATTTACAGGAATTCTCTACCCAAAATAGGGCTTTTAGATGGAGACATTTTTATGTAATCTAAGCTTAGAGGATTCTCATTTAATCTAGGGCTTAACATCCTTTGATTCATGAGAAATCAATATACATTCATCATATGCTTAAAGGAATCTCATATCATTTCAAGGCTTAACATCCTTTGCGAATGATTAAGAAACAAATTGTGGATAAATTAGATAAAAATCCATGTTCCTAATAGGATATCTAATTAAGGGGGAGCATTATATTAAGGGGGAAAAGACAAATAAAACATTCAACTTGGATATCTTTTTGAAATGACAAAGGGGGAGAAAGAATATAAAAGAGTTTCATCACATCTTGGCCAGCACTCACTTGAAAAACATAAATAGTCACAAAAGGTAAATTTTCAGGTATGAAACTCACATGCTTTATATTTCCTTATTTCATATTTAGGAAATGTTTGTCATCTTCAAAAAGGGGGAGATTGTTGGATAAATTGGATATTATGATAAATCCCTTTGTTTCGATGATGACAAACATTTCATTCTTATTAATCTAACGAGCTACTTAAGTGTGCAGGAACAAGGTGATGACAAAGTTCTACGGAATCCTTACGCTTGAATGTTTATAAATGTCATACAATGTAATCATTTGTAAACTTGTACAAATATATAATGTACAAGTACTTAGACTTCATGTAAATCAAGTGTTAGATCTCCCTAGCTAAACACCACACTTAGTTAGGTCATCTCCTTCTAATAGATCACATAATGCACATACTTAGTATCTTAATTAAAAGATTGAAAACAGAGTCAATCTCGGTCGACCACACTCCTCGACCGAGACACTCTCGGTCGACAAACTTCTCGACCGAGATTGACCAAAAGTAGCCGTTAGACACAGCAGTTGACAGTTGCAAATCAACGTTAATCCAGAGAGCCTGTCGGTCGACAAATCCTCGACCGACTGGGCATCTCGGTCGACAAGTCCTCGACCGAGATGGTCTCTGACAGCAACTGCAGAATTAATTAACTAGCCGTTGCTAATGCGCCTAACTTATTCCTAACTGCTAGTTAAGCACTAGGAACCCCCTAGAAGTTGTCTAGAACGTCCTTAAGCATACTTAGGCCATTCCTATAAATAGGACAAGCCATAGGACACTAGAACACACTTCTTACACTTGTTACACTTGAGAATACACTTGAGCATACTTGAGCAATCTTTTGCAAGCAAAATTTGAGCACTGTGATCATTGGCCTACATTCTCCTTAGCTCAATCTCGTGTCCTATAGGCTAGATTCTCCTACCTACAGCAATCACAAGTTCACATACTTGGCTAGGAGATCTTACGCTTGATCTAGGCATATCAAGCCTTGGGCTTAAAGGATAAGTTGTAATTTCTGTTTTCCTTTCTTGTTCCTGTTTATCTTGTGTACTCTCCTTGCTACTCCTAGGGTTGGAGGTTGCGGATTGGAGAGGGTTGACTTCTCAGGTGGAGAAGGGGACTTCAAGCTACTTCAAGAAGGCTATCGCAGGGGAAGCTACTTCAGAAGGCTGGTGCAACGGGAGTTGGTGCATCTACTTCAAGGGAAGGCTGCTTCAAGGTTGGCGATTACTTCTAGGTGAAGGCTGCTTGAAGGGTTTAGGAAAAGAGATTGTATTTTATGTAAATTCCTTGAAGAGGTAATAAAATAAATTTCTTTTCAAATCCCGGTTGGGTAAGCAACCGGGTAGTGGACTGACGGCTATAGTATTTGCTATAGTTGGAACCACTCTAAACCTTGTGTCTCCTTGTCCAATATTTTTCTTTGTGGTTGTTGAAGTGCAATAATTGTTAAATTATCTATAAAACTCTATTCACCCCCCCTCTAGATGTTTTCAATTGGTATCAGAGCAGGCTTCAAGGAGCCCTAATAAGGTCTTGAAGAGATAAAGGGAGGAGGTGACTACAACCACAAGAAAAGGAGCATGGACCAAAGTTTGACAAGTTGCAATTGGTGCTTAGGAACAAAGCACTCTACGTCTAAATGTCCATGGAGGTCAAAGAAAGGAGATGCACATAAAGAGTGTTTCGTTGCTACAATAAGTGAGGAAGAAGAAGAAGAGGTAAGCTTGCTTGATTTACCCAAGGAGGAGTTAGTTGCTATTATTGAAGAAACACATAATAAATATGTTGAATGCAAAAAGAAGTTAAAGAAATCCAGTAAAGAAAATGATGATCTAAATGCTAGACTTCTTGCTCTTACATCCGAAAATGACGATTTATATGCTAAATTGAATACTCTTGGTTTTGAAAAAGACAGCATTATGTCTGATAATCGTACCTTGAAATCATCTCTAAGTAACAGTGAAGTAAAGATCTTTACTCTAGAAACAAACTATGATCTTCTATGTCAAGAAAAAGCTGAATTGCTTACAAAATTAAATGATTTTCAAAAACAACCTATATTGTGCACCCATGTAGATTATGACAATATAGTGAAAGAAAGAAATATGTTATCATCCAATCTAGACCAAGCAAAATTAGATATCAAGAAAAGAATGGATGAAATCGTTAAGTTGCAACAAGAAGTTAGTAAGTTAAGCAACAATGGAATCCTTGATAGAATATTAGAAAATTCCTATCATCAAATAGGGAGAAGAGGACTAGGTTATAAGCCTAATGAGAAATCCCATCAACAACCTAGAAGAACACAAGCGAGTCAATCTGCTTATATACCTAGAGGCACAAAAATGTATATACCCAAGAATAACCTAGATCAAAACCATAGAAAAAGGCTTGAGGTTGATTCAATTTGTTGTCATTATTGCTCACGCCTTGGACATTATTCTTTTTCATGCCCATACAAGAAAAAGCATGTCGATATGGTATGGGTTCCAAAAACCCCAAATTAAATAGGTTCGACTAAGTTGAGATATGACCAAAGACCTTAATTTGTATATCCTTATGTCTATCTCAACTTAACATTTAGGGATAACAAAATCAAAAATTAAAAGATTTAATAGCACCTTGATACACATATGTTTATCTCAAACTGATCTTTGAAATAATTGAATAAGATACAGCCTATATTGCACTTGAAATATATTTCTGAAACAGTTTCCAGAAACTTGATCGGTCGAGAAGTTGTCGACCGAATAATCCTCGGTCGAGCAACTGTCGACCGAGCATATCACTGTTCTCAGACTGCTGTAAATCTTTACATTGTATGTGAAAATTATTCTTGAAAGATTATATGGAATAAATATTAACTGATCATGCTTACATTTCTATTTAATCATTCTTTTATTGCACATTTCTTTTTCAGAAATACTTGCAATGAATAAAATGTTTCAAATAAATTTTGGTGTGCTTTCAAATTAAGCATCACTTATTTTAGTCTATCCAAAGTAATCTTAAATTCATGAATGGATATTATTCTTGAATATGCTTCATCATATTTGATGTCCTTATTAAGCTCTCATAATTAGTACACTTTAATGAGTCTCAAATTGATATTTGCAAGCTATCTGCAGAACTCATACTTCGCATATAAATAATTCATACTGGAAACCTGCAGAATATGCCTCTTGGTTAAAATAAAATTTGACCAAGGGGCGCCATGGTCGTAATCAAGGGCGACCTAAAATAAACTTTGATAAAAAATTACTTATTTGAACATTATTTTATTGAACTTAATCTTAGCATATTTTTAAAACATCAAATCATTTGTGGAAATTAGAAGCCTTAAATATTATTACTCCCTTGGAATATACATATACATATGCTCTACAAAAATGTTCTAAAATTCAGTAAAAAAAAAATTGAACTCAGTAAGTCTGTCGGTCGACAACTTCGTCGACCGAGAACCACTCGGTCAGCCCATCTCACTCGACCGACAAATTCTAAACAGATTCAGTATCGGACAAACGGTCGGTCGACGAGTGCTCGACCGAGACAATATCGGTCGACAAGCGCTCGACCGAGAAATAGCCGTTGGATATGACCGTTGCGACCCGACCGTTATGACCGTTTTCTTTACCGTTGGAGGACCAAGTGGCGCGTCTGCAACTCGACCGTTGCGGACGCTCGGTCGACGAGTCGTCGACCGACCGGGTCGCTGGAATTCTATAAATAAGTGCAAAAACGAGCCACTTACTCACACTTGCATTTCCTTGCTTCCATAGTCCATCTCTAGTGCAATTTCGTGCAATCCTTCAGCACTCTTACCCTCAAATCTTCCTTGCTTCTTCTCCACTCTCAAGAAACACAATGGCCTCATCATCAACTGTCTGTGGGAAGAAGAAAGTTGCTGGAAGAAAAAGAAGAGAAGATCGGGAAGCCACTCCGCCACTGACGATCATCAATGACATCGCCTTCGTCGACGGAGATGCTGGAGATAGATACTTTCGGCTTTCCTCTAAAGCTCCTCTTCCCCGACGTCCGGTCGAAGTGATGGACTTCATCAACATAGTCGACCTGGAGCATCTCTTTGGAGTACAAAAGCTGAAGGACTTCATCAATCCATCCTTTCCTTCCTATTCTATTAAGGTAGTCAACGAATTCTATGCCAATCTTCTATCCCACACTGAAAATGACACCACATTCTTCTACACCATGGTCAATGGGCATAGTTTTAAATTTTCCGAAGGGGATATTCTTGACATGCTTGAAATTGATATAGATGAATATCAAGATTTCCTTGACCTTACCACCGGCAATCCAATAAATTTATTTTCCCATGATGACCACACCACTAGTCTTAGTGATATAAAAAGAGCCATATTTCAAGCCAATACCACTTGTCATGAAGATAGGGGAACCTATTATGCAATAAACCAAAAACCGGCATGTAGAATAGTAAACCTCATTGTTTCCACCAACATACATCCACGAGCCAATAAATCCGAGGTTCCTATCTTCCGTATGTGTCTAATTTATGCTATCATAAAAGAAATTCCCATCAACTTCATTCGCATAATACTTAAAAATATGCTTGAGTTTTCTGGCAATCCACCATATGCCGATTTTGTATGCCAGATTACTCAACATTTTCTTAAGTCAAACATTGAAGATATGGGATACATATGGGAGCGTAGACCACCAAAGATAAGTAAGAACACCGTAGAGAAGATGGGAATTGACTTTGGCCATAAAAGGGCAAGAGTAGAAGGAGAGTCATCACATCAGGATATACCACCCCCTCCTCCTACTAACCTTTCCATTGATCCCATCCAAAACACCCTTACTTATATTGCTGGCTCCCAATATCATCTTAGTAGACAATTAAACTACAATCACCATGCCATGACATACTTAAATCAAAGAATGCAAAACCTTTCTCCTAGCCAAACCGATGAATATCCGCATTCTTTAAACCCTGGCATGCTCAACCCATTTAACCCCTCATACAACTACTACCAACCTCCATCTTCACCATCAATGGATCTTGCACATACTCAATTTTCTTCCATACAATTGCAAGACATAGCTGCTCACTTCCGATTTGACCGAGTTCCCACTTTCCTGGAAGCATATGCGTTGACTACAACTGGTGCTTTGGATTGGCAAACTCTGGTCCAATACTATGGAGCCGAGCCATTCCTTGGGAAAGATCCGGACATCGATGTAATTCTTAAATCTTTCCTGTGAAGTTTTGGAGTTGTAATAGTTGTAATGAAAATGATTAGTCAAATTCTATATGATTGTAATCTTCTTCATGCTCTTGAATGAAATTTGCCATTTTTTTTATTCACATGGTCATTTGTTTGGCATATGAGACATCTTCAAAACATGGATTATAAGTTCATTATTGTAGAGCATAACAAATAAGGGAATAATAATTCAAACAGGCAACTATTACAATCAAAATTAAATTTTCAAATAACAAAACAGTTCTCCAGAAACATTCTCGGTCGAGCAACTAGTCGACCGAGAACATTGTCGGTCGAGCAACTGTCGACCGACTGGGTTTTTGTTTTTCCAGATTAACATAAATTGCATACATCTTTGTTAAATCTTGGACATCTTATATATTTGCTTAGTATTCAAACTTTCATCTATCTAAGGGGGAGCAAAGCATAAGAAAAAAAGGGGAGATTATCAAAACTTTGACCATTTGATTAAAGAAGCTTACAAAAATATTATGTGTAGCTGAAAATTTTCAAGAAATTTATGAATTTATTGAAAATGGTATCTTGTATTTACAGGAATTCTCTACCCAAAATAGGGCTTTTAGATGGAGACATTTTTATGTAATCTAAGCTTAGAGGATTCTCATTTAATCTAGGGCTTAACATCCTTTGATTCATGAGAAATCAATATACATTCATCATATGCTTAAAGGAATCTCATATCATTTCAAGGCTTAACATCCTTTGCGAATGATTAAGAAACAAATTGTGGATAAATTAGATAAAAATCCATGTTCCTAATAGGATATCTAATTAAGGGGGAGCATTATATTAAGGGGGAAAAGACAAATAAAACATTCAACTTGGATATCTTTTTGAAATGACAAAGGGGGAGAAAGAATATAAAAGAGTTTCATCACATCTTGGCCAGCACTCACTTGAAAAACATAAATAGTCACAAAAGGTAAATTTTCAGGTATGAAACTCACATGCTTTATATTTCCTTATTTCATATTTAGGAAATGTTTGTCATCTTCAAAAAGGGGGAGATTGTTGGATAAATTGGATATTATGATAAATCCCTTTGTTTCGATGATGACAAACATTTCATTCTTATTAATCTAACGAGCTACTTAAGTGTGCAGGAACAAGGTGATGACAAAGTTCTAGGGAATCCTTACGCTTGAATGTTTATAAATGTCATACAATGTAATCATTTGTAAACTTGTACAAATATATAATGTACAAGTACTTAGACTTCATGTAAATCAAGCGTTAGATCTCCCTAGATAAACACCACACTTAGTTAGGTCATCTCCTTCTAATAGATCACATAATGCACATACTTAGTATCTTAATTAAAAGATTGAAAACAGAGTCAATCTCGGTCGACCACACTCCTCGACCGAGATTGACCAAAAGTAGCCGTTAGACACAGCAGTTGACAGTTGCAAATCAACGTTAATCCAGAGAGCCTGTCGGTCGACAAATCCTCGACCGACTGGGCATCTCGGTCGACAAGTCCTCGACCGAGATGGTCTCTGACAGCAACTGCAGAATTAATTAACTAGCCGTTGCTAATGCACCTAACTTATTCCTAACGGCTAGTTAAGCACTAGGAACCCCCTAGAAGTTGTCTAGAACGTCCTTAAGCATACTTAGGCCATTCCTATAAATAGGACAAGCCATAGGACACTAGAACACACTTCTTACACTTGTTACACTTGAGAATACACTTGAGCATACTTGAGCAATCTTTTGCAAGCAAAATTTGAGCACTGTGATCATTGGCCTACATTCTCCTTAGCTCAATCTCGTGTCCTATAGGCTAGATTCTCCTACCTACAGCAATCACAAGTTCACATACTTGGCTAGGAGATCTTACGCTTGATCTAGGCATATCAAGCCTTGGGCTTAAAGGATAAGTTGTAATTTCTGTTTTCCTTTCTTGTTCCTGTTTATCTTGTGTACTCTCCTTGCTACTCCTAGGGTTGGAGGCTGTGGATTGGAGAGGGTTGACTTCTCAGGTGGAGAAGGGGACTTCAAGCTACTTCAAGAAGGCTATCACAGGGGAAGCTACTTCAGAAGGCTGGTGCAACGGGAGTTGGTGCATCTACTTCAAGGGAAGGCTGCTTCAAGGTTGGCAATTACTTCTAGGTGAAGGCTGCTTGAAGGGTTTAGGAAAAGAGATTGTATTTTATGTAAATTCCTTGAAGAGGTAATAAAATAAATTTCTTTTCAAATCCCGGTTGGGTAAGCAACCGGGTAGTGGACTGACGGCTATAGTATTTGCTATAGTTGGAACCACTCTAAACCTTGTGTCTCCTTGTCCAATATTTTTCTTTGTGGTTGTTGAAGTGCAATAATTGTTAAATTATCTATAAAACTCTATTCACCCCCCCTCTAGAGGTTTTCATTGTGTTGCCCGACACACGAGTTGCTCACCCGACATATGAATGGCTCGCCCGACAGAGGAGCCTTGCACGGCTCACCCGGCACACTGCCTTAACACCTGAGATCTGCTCGCACGCCCGATAACCTTGAGCATGTTGGAGCTGCGCGCCCGACAGGGCTGCACGCTTACCCACTTTTTAGGGTTGTGCTCTTCCTGCTTGCTAGGGCTGCATGCCCGATAGTATTAGATGAGTAGGGGCTCTACCCGAGATGGCTTTAGTGAGGGTTCATGGTGTCTCTTGTGAGGGCACGGCCTGTTATGATGCTCTTATGACGATTCTTTGCTTGATAACGAGAATTATGTTCTTGTGGCTAAAGTACATGCGTATGTATGTAACTACTCTATCCCCTTTAATGTCAAATATGATCTTGAGCATACATTAGGGTTGCTTGATAGTGTGCTTACATGTGTAATATTAATATGAGGCATGGATATGATTATTTTTGTCATGTTGTGCTGGCAATACACTTAACCCTAATTGTCACACTATGGTAGTAATTGTAGTCTCTTGATTATTCATATGGTTATTGAATGATGCTAACCATGCAGGTAATGCTTAGCCCAATGAAGGGCTATGAGAATTGGGTAAATGAATATTGTGATGACAGGTGTATTATGAATGATGTTCCATAATGATGATGAAAGCCTTGAGAGGCTATGGCACTATGAATAAGGGATTGAGATCCTATGATATGTGATGATCCTTGAAATGGATTTAGGTGGTTGGCAAGAGGCCAAGTGATAGCATGTGATGTGAGATCCTTGTGATGGATCAATGTGATGTAAATTGTAGGAAATGCATAATGTTGAGTTTATGTTGTTTTGCTTCTGTTATATCTTGCATGTTATACAACTTGGTTGAATCTTGCAATCTATCTAAAAGATACTAAGTAATCACAGTGTAATTTATAATGTAGCTTGCCCTGGCCATAGATTCATCACCAGTCAGGATAGGGTGATGATGAAACGGGTTCTCCTGCGGGTTAACCCGGAGCGCATATTTTTGAATATGCGAGGTTTCTCCTAGCCAAAAATAGAGAGGTGAAACGAGTGCAGCTGCGGTTGCAGACTCAGATGTGTGACGAGCATGGTGAACATGGCCCATGGCTCCAGATATGTGATATGTTGAGCATGAATGCGTTCATGGCTCCGAGCACGGTGTTTAGACATGTGGCTCAGTTTCTAGTGTTGTGACCTGTACCGAGGCAGACTAGGTAGAGGGTAGCCTGTGGAGCTGACCCTGTGGGTTATGACCACTTCAAGCACGAGACTGCGGTCCTACTTTGTGTTCTCATGTACTGACCATGAGGCGGAGAAGGTCTTGGATTTCGGCTCTTCCATTGACCTTGTATGGCACCGGCTATGGGCTTCGCAGCCGAAGGTTGGATTTGAACGGTACGGTTCAATTCCTCAGGGCATAATAAAACGTAATCCAGTCGTTTAGTATGTACTGTTTAAGACAAACACGAAACATTGGTTGAGGCCTTGTTTGTGTAGTTAACTTTAATTATCTTGCAGTTGCTTGTGCATTAATCCTATGTGGTAAGTTTTATATATATATTTCATCTCGTCAATCATGTCCCATTGAGAGGTATGCAGGTTATATGCCTTTTTGGTACAGCTGGTAAATTGTATGGTACAGATGGCCTTGCTTTTCATAAACTATTTCTGTTATATTCCTTATCAATATATCTGCTCATATAAATGCTTATCTGAGGTTTTGTAGTTTTGGCGCGGAGTTATGCCTCCCGCTGGGACAATGTTCAATTGTCTCACTCCGCTGGTTTTTACCCCCCTTTTTAGGTGGTCGATCTTGTCGTGGTGGTGGTCGCGGAGTTGCGGCCGAGCAGCGAGAAGATCAGTAGAAGGCAAGCTTTGGAGATGTTGCTGTTTTGATGTTTTGGTGTAAAGTCTAGAGTCATCCCTGTACTCTCAGGTCCTTGGCGGTGTTTTGACGATGTTTTACAATGTACGACCGAGATCGTTTGTATACCCTGCTGCTGGCCGGATGTGGGCCTTTATGTATATAACAGGTGATGAACTCAGGTTACGACAGGACAGCTGTTGCTCTAAGCTGTGGACATGTATCCAGGCTTGGGTGAAATATATGTAACATGTTTTCTTGTAGGATATGGACTGGAATGTAAAATGTTTCTCAGTTTATTAGTTTTCTACAATCGGTTTTAATTAACCCGTGTTTTTGATAAGCTGTGGATATGGTGATTTCCGCACATTTTCACATAACACCTCGTTATCTGTGTGATAATGGGATGTGTTGCCACACCTGCCTCTACAGATAGTCCACATGGACCATCGGGAACTCTAGTCATCCTATCCCACCGGACACTAGAAGTATTCATCCCCTTCTATCGACGTACTAGTCACTGACACACTCGCCCACCACCAGTTGTCATCCTGCAATTGTCTTTCCCTCAACGTGCCTCCCTAGTCGAGTAGCACTTGCTTGGGCTCTCTCGGTTACCACAACCAGAGAGGACAACTTTGTAGTGCAACTGATGTTCTGAGTTGTTCTTTTAAGAAGCCCCCAGTACCCCTCTATATATAGGAGGGGTCAGGGTCAGGGTTCTCAGCCCCGGTCAATGCGAGACTAAAGTGGGACTAGAAGGGCCTGAAATTTCCACGAACTGATTGCACTATGGCAGGGAAACTGGTCATTTCACAAACGAACCTGTCAGTTGGGCTGGTAAGCCAATTGGTTCACCAAGTGAACCGGTCATTTCACTTCCCAGATCAGCCTCCAATTGACTTTCATCTTTCTTTTACATTTAATCCAAAGATCAATTCTTGTCCCAATCTAATTGTACAAGTGAAATGAAAAACCTTTTCTCACAAATTGGGACAACCCTACCTCACTCATCTAGTCCAGCTGAATCGATCGGTTCATCAAGGTGAACTGGTCGTCTCACTGACCATGAGTTGATCGGTTCACCAAGTGAACCAGTCAATTGGTGGTCCAAGTTGTGTAGAAATTAGTCATGTCATTCTCAATCAATGTTACACTCTAATCAGTTGGTTCAACACTTGAGAACTATGATTCTGAGTCAAGTCAATTGATTGAATATTTAATTGAATGCCTAAACACTTTAGTAATCAATCTAAACATCATTCGTGGATAAAATCCTCTTCTAGGTTAATCCTATGTGTGTGACCCTATAGGTCCCATGTCACGTTGGTAGTGAAAGTCCATAACCACTTATGACTTCAAAAGCAAAGAGCGGTGCCTAGTTGCACATCAGTGCTACCCAAGTGAAAAGGAAAGTTGGAGAACAACTTTCAACCTACAATCTATAATTGGTGTTACAATGAAAGTATAGTTCCTTTATCACTGATATATGGATTGAACTTGAGGCATGGATGTGCCATCCTCTATAAATGTTCAATCCATGTTTCTTGATCCAGAGTAGACTATTTGAGATATATGTAAGCTCAATGTCACAGATTGACTCACATGTACATGGCCATGCTTTTCTCAGTCTCACTCATCAAGTGGCCTAGATAGCATACTCCCTTAGGAGGGACAAATCCCATATCTATCACTCACAGTTAAAACCCCATGTGTCAAGTCACCCAATCATCACCTTTATAACAATCCATATTTTAGAATTGTGTTTGATGATGTCAAAGTGTACCCAACGACATGTGATGAGTGCAGTGATTTTAGGTCTAAAAACAACAGTCACCGCCAATACTATAAGAGTTGATCCTGACTAACCAAGCATGGTTTCCATGCATTACTCTTATGGTGGGTCTGTCTAATACACTGTTCTCTAACATGTATCTATGTGCTTGGTTTGATATCCTATGTCATGACTAAAGAGATTCTGTCATCAACCAACACACAATCTAGTCTTTTGTGTTATTGATGTCTACAGTTATTTCCACAATAACAACCGACTAGGGACAAAACAAGAATGTATACTCTTAACATCTGTATGATCTCATCATTCAGGTCCTTAACCTTAAGGCATACGTCATTGAGTAAATTGATTCTTTAGACATCTATCATGTTATACTATTATATCAAAATAGTTGAAACATATAGACAAAAATTGTTTTTATTATTATTCAAATCATTTTCAAAGTATCCCATTACATTCATCATATGACTTGCTCTATGGGCATACATACCAACAGACTCCCACTTGCACTTAGAGCCAATCACCCATGAACCTCAGTCCTTGTGACCTAACATGACTGTCATGCTTCTGTTGTGAAAGTGCCTTCGTCAGGGGATCAACAATATTGTCTTCAGTTGGTACTCTACAAATATTTACATCTCCTCGTTGTATAATCTCTCGTATGAGATGGAAGCACCTCAGTATGTGCTTGGACTGCTGATGTGATCTGGGTTCTTTGGCTTGAGAAATAGCTCCATTGTTGTCATAATAAAGCTCAATTTCATCATAGCTGCTAGGAACCACCCCAAGTTCAGAGATGAACTTCTTGATCCACCCAACCTCCTTTTTTGCATGGGATGCAACAATATACTTGGCCTCTATAATAGAATCTGCAACTATCTCTTGCTTGGAACTCTTCCAACTCACAACTCCATTGTTAAGGCAAAACACAAATCCTGACTGTGATCTGTAATCATCTTTATCGGTTTGGAAGCTCGCATCAGTGTAACCCTTTACCACCAACTCTTCCTCACCACCGTATATGTGGAACTGATCCTTAGTCCTTCTCAAGTACTTCAAGATGTTCTTTATGACTGTCTAATGAGCATCTCTGGGATCTAATGAGTACCTGCTCGTCATGCTGAGTGCATACGAGACATCAGGACGGGTGCACAACATTGTGTACATGATGGATCCAATGGTTGATGCATACGGAATCCCAATCATACACTCCCTCTCTTCACAAGATCTGGGTCACTAAGCTCTAGAGACAGTAACTCCATGCACCATGGGTATGTTTCCTCTCTTTGAGTTCTCCATGTTGAACCGCTTAAGCACTTTGTCACTGTACGTGCTCTGACTTAGTCCAAGAATCCTTCTAGATCTATCTCTATAGATCTTGATTCCTAAGATATAGGATGCTTCTCCTAAGTCTTTCATTGAGAATGAATTTCCAATCCATGTCTTTACCTTCTTTAAGGCAGAGATGTCATTCCCCATCAACAATATGTCATCTACATACAATATGAGGAATGTAGTCATGCTCTCACTAATATTCTTGTACACACAAGGTTCATCTTCATTTTGACTAAAGCCAAACTCTTTGACTGCTTCATCAAATTGAAGATTCCAGCTCTGAGATGCTTGCTTCAATCCATAGATTGACCTTTGCAGCTTACATACTTTATTTGTAGACTTTGGATCTATAAAACCTTCAGGTTGTGTCTTGTATACATCCTCCACAATATTCCCATTAAGGAATGTGGTTTTAACATCCATATTCCAAATATCATAGTCATAGTAGGGTGCAATAGCTAGCATGATCCTGATGGACTTAATCATGGCAACTGGAGAAAAGGTTTCATCATAGTCAACACCTTAAACTTGTCTGAAACCCTTTGCAACCAATCTGCCTTTATAAGTTTGCACATTTCCATCCATGTCGGTCTTCTTCTTGAAGACCCACTTGCACCCTATGGGTTTTACCCCTTCAGGTGGTTCCACCAAGGTCCATACCTTGTTGGTATACATGGATTCCATCTCATATCGCATGGCCTCAAGCCATTTCTTAGAATATGGTCCCTCCATAACTTCTAGATAGGTAGTTGGATCATCATCTATGACCAACTCACCACCTTCCTGAGTCATAGGATATCCAAATCTCTTAGGTTCAAGGTATGTCCTACTAGATCTACAAGGTCCCTATGTTACTTGAGGAGACTGAGATTCCACAACCACTTGTGAATCTATATGTTCCTCTTGTACATCCATTAGTTCAATGTTTTCTTATTGGTCTCGAACCTCTTTGAGTTCCAATTTCCTCCCACTATTTCCTTTGGAAATAAATTCCTTTTCTAGGAACACAACATTCCTAACAACAAACACTTTGTTGTCAGTTGGGTGGTATAAGTAGTATCCCTTTGTATCTTTGGGATATCCAATAAAATAACACTTATCGGATTTGGGTCCAAGCTTATCTGGAAACATTTTCTTGACATAAGATTCACATCCCCAAACCTTCATAAAAAACACATCGGGACGCTTTCCGTGCCACATCTCATATGGTGTCTTTTGAACCAATTTAGATGGTATGTGGTTAAGTGTAAACAATGTGGTTAGAAGGTCATGACCCCAAAAGGAAGTTGGAAGATTGACAAAACTCATCATAGATTGCACCATGTCCAGTAATCTGTGATTCCTTCTTTCTGATAGACCATTATGATGTGGTATTCTAGGTGGTGTCCATTGTGATATAATACCACGGGCTCTCAGAAGGTCCTCAAACTCCTGGTTTAAGTATTCTCCACCTTGATCAGATTGAAGTGCCTTGATACTTTTTCCAAGGTGGTTATGTACTTCATTCATGAAATCCTTGAACCTTTCAAGGATTTCAGACTTATGTTTCATCAGGTAAACATAGCCATACCTACTTAAGGCATCAGTAAAGGTAATGAAGTACTGATACCCACCTCTAGCACTTGTTCTAAAAGGCCCACATACATCAATATGTATGAGTCCTAATAGATCACTGGCTCTCTCACTTTTTCCTGAAAAGGGAGCCTTGATCATCTTGCCCAACAAACAAGATTCACATGTATCTATTGATTCACAATCAAAAGAGTCCAAATAACCATCCTTATGGAGTCTAGATATGCGATTATCATTTATGTGCCCTAGACAACAATGCCAAAGGTATGTTTTGTTTGAGTCATTGAGTTTCTATCGTTTGGTGTTTACATTATATACACTTATTTGTAGATCTATCAAATATAGACCATAAGACATTGGGGCACTGTCATAAAAGATCCCATCTTTAGAAATGGAACATTTTCCATTCTTAATAAGAAACTCAAATCCATCCTTGTCCAAAAAAGATACAAAAAGGATATTCCTATTTATGGTAGGTACATAATAGCAATTTTGTAACTCTATTGTCAGTCCACTAGGTAGAGATAACTCATAGGTTCCTACAACACTGGCAAAAACTCTTGCCCCATTAGCAACACACAGCTCAACCTCACCTTTCCCTAAATGCCTACTTCTTTTTAGATCCTTCACATTTGAACAAATGTGTGATCCACATCCGGTATCAAGTACCCATGATGAAGAAGTAGTGAATTTAATCTCTATCATGTATACACCTGAAGTAGAGATATCTATCACTTACTTCATCTTCTGTGATTCCTTCAATCCTCTCCATGATTTGAGCACAAAAGACATGGATTTCAGCTTGGCAAGAGAACCCTTCTCTCCCTTGCCTTTGTCCTTGGATTCCATTCCACTGATCACCTGTCATAGAACTGTCCTTCTTCTTATTAGCCTCAAACAACGTCTTAAGCGTACATAGAGTGGATTCTATGGCCACTGGTATCTTAGGATTGTGCAGAACACTTCTCACAGTCCTTAACCAGTTATGGAAATTTATCTCAATTAATTAGCCTGATTTAAAAGATGATATCTTTGCCATTTTATTCTACAAGAGAAAACATTTGCATTTTGTCAAAAACTCATTTTTGATTTTATTTGATTTGAATAAAGTTTTACAATATTTAATTAGGCCTTGAATTAATTACCGCTCCCACTATTTTAATCAAATTGATAGCCCTCACCATCAATTCGGAAGATTACAACGTACAACCTTCTAGTGGGTCAAGATCTTGATTTCCTCTCAATCATGGACCAGCTAGGGCTGTCACCCACAACTAGATTCTTTCAGGTAGGCAACTTTTTCCAATAGCATCCTATGCAACTCTTGAAAGATGTCATGCGCAACTCCTTTCCATGATCACCTCCATGCCTCAAGGTGCTTGACTCGATCAAGGTCACCTTGTTAAGTCTGACCCAAAAGCCAACACATTGAATATGCACCCTGCTAGGGAAGACCCACATATTCACCAACACACTTCAATAAAATAGATGGTGCATCATGCTAGGGCATGCCCACACTTAGTCAATCAAGTTTTCCATGTGTGCCGCATTTAGAAGGCATCTAAAACTTAATATTTATTGAGTGGTTTAGTTTTTATATACATATACATATCCAATCACCACAATCAATAGTATGTATCATATACATGCTATATCCCACAAGAAAACATGCAAAGCGATAAAGCGATGATTATGGCCATCCTATTGTAATTCCTTGAGCCACAAGGAATTATGGTCATCTAGGTCTACATCATATGCAGCAACCTATACAAGATGAAGTCCTATGCTACAGCCGTTCTGGGTTGATCAACTCATCCCATGACTGATCGGCTCACCTCCCGGCTAGTCAGTTGGGTGCCACCACTCGATCGGTTGGCTCCTCCAGACGATCGGTTTATCAGGTCATCGTGCATCTCTATAGGCCACCAGCCACTCATCTCGCTCCTTGAGAAGGTCGTATCGGTCCACCATCCAATTGTCTAACTCCATGAGACTATCGTCTCGGTCCTCCAACTGCTCATATGGGCACCCACCATTCTTTGACATAACAAGAAATAAACTATCCTATTTTACATATTGCTTTAGGAAACCCTGAGTTACATTTGAGGGAGAAAAAGTAGAAGAGAAAGGTCGACGTATCTTTAGTTACATCAGGAATAGGAGAAGGAACTTGGTACGTAGACCGACATGCAAACAACCACAACCAACCAAGCACACACATAGGGGTTTATAGACCATAATTGTGCTACACATCCACCAAAAAAACTGATTTAAGGAGACGTGTATCGAATGCATTTATGTACCATATCATATATGTATATTTGGGATTTGTGGATTTATATTGGACATGCATATAAGCCAGTTAAATATTTGCTTCGCATGTAATAAATAAAAGGTGTAAAATCAAAAACCAATCATAGTTAATCCTAAAACATAGAACATTGATGTGGCTCTGATACCACTGTTGGGTTTTGTGGGACAGAGAAGGCAGCGAAAACAAAAAATTTCTCACCACAAACCCATAGAACAGCAGATTGCATCAACGACTATGAAAGAGGAAGGATGGTTTTAGCAAGGTGTACCTGGTCTTGAGGCTTGCTCAGTGACAATACCTCGCAGCTAGTGCGGTCTTCAATCACCTAATCTTGGATGGTGTCTATGAAGCTACTGCTCTTGACCCAGACTGTGGTTGATCGTTATCCTTCTGAGAAGCAGAAACCACCCGCCTCTACAGATAGTCCACACGGACCACCGGGAACTCTAGTCATCCTATTCCATAGGACACTAGAAGGAGTTGTCCCCTTCTATCAATGTACTAGTCACCGACACACTCTCCTACCACTAGTTGTCATCCTGTAGTTGTGTTTCCCTCGTTGTGCCTCCCTAGTCGGGTAGCACTTGCTTGGGCTCTCTCAATTACCTTACCAGAGAGGACAACTTTACAAAGAAATTGATATTCTAAGTTGTGCTTTTGAGAATCCCCTAGTACCCCTCTATATATAGGAGAGATCAGGGTCAAGGTTCTCATCCCTGGGTAATGTGAGACTAAAGTTGGAGTAGAAGGGTCCAGAATATCCATGAAATGATTGCACTGTAGCAGGGGAACCGGTCATTTCACAAATGAACCAGTTGGTTGGGATGGTGAGTCGATCGGTTCACCAAGTGAACCGGTCATTTCACTTCCCACATCAGCCTCCAATTGACTTTCCTCTTTTGTTTCCAATTAATCTAAAGATCAATTCTTGTCCCAATCGAATTGTACAAATGAAATGAAAAACCTTTTCTCACAAACCGGGACAATCCTACCTCGCTCATCTGGTCCAGCTGAACCGATCGGTTCATCAAGGTGAACCGGTCGTCTCACTAACCATGAGCCAATCAGTTCACCAAGTGAACCAGTCAGTTGGTTGTCCAGGTTGTGCAAAAATCACTCATGCAGTTCTCAATCAATCTGACACTCTAATCAGTTGGTTCAACACTTGAGCACTATGATTCTGAGTCAAGTCAATTGATTGAATGTTTAATGGAGTACCTAAACACTTTATTAATCAATCTAAACATCATTCATGGATAAACTCCTCTTCCAGGTTAATCCTATGTGTGTGACCCTATAGGTCCCATTTCATGTTGGCAATGAAAGTCCATAACCACTTATGACTTCCCAAGCAAAGAGCAGTGCCTAGTCGCACATTAGTGCTACCCAAATGAAAAGGAAAGTGGGAGAACAACTTTCAACCTACAATCTGTAATTGGTGTTACAGTGAAAGTATAGTTCCATTGTCACTGATATCCAGATTGAACTTGAGGCATGGACATGTCATCCTCTACAAACATTCAATCCATGTTTCTTGATCCAGAGTAGACTGTCTGAGATATATGTAAGCTAAACGTCACACATTGGCTCACATGCACATGGCTATGCTTTTCTCAGTCTCAATCATCAAGTGGATAAGATATCATACTCCCTTAGGAGGGACAAATCCCATATATATCACTCATAGACAAAACCCATGTGTCAAAATCACCCAATCATTACCTTTATAACAATCCATATTTTAGGACTGCGATTGATGATGTCAAAGTGTACCCAACGACATGTGATGAATGCAATGATTTTAGGTCTAAAAACCACAGTCACAACCAATACTCTAAGAGTTGATCCTGACTAACCAAGTGTGGTTTCCATGCATCACACTTATGGTGGGTCTATCTAATACATGGTTCTCTAACATGTATCTATGTGCTTAGTTTGATATCCTATATCATGACTAAAGAAATTATGTCATCAACCAACAGACAATCTAGTCTTCTTTGTTATTGATGTATATGGTTATTTCCACAATAACAACTAACTAGGTACAAAACAAGAATGTATACTCTTAACATCTGTATGATCTCATCATTCAGGTCCTTAACCTTAAGGCATACGTCATTGAGTAAAATGATTCTTTAGACATCTATCATGTTATACTATTATCTCAAAATAGTTAAAACATATAGATGGAAATTGCCTTTATTATTATTTAAATCATTTACAAAGTATCTCATTACAATCATCATATGACTTTCTCTATGGGAATACATACCAACAGACTCTCACTTGCACATAGAGCCAATCACCTAGGAACCTCAGTCCTTGTGACCTATATGGAACTGATTGTGACCAAGCGGTGGTCAGTTGGACTTTGAGTGGTACAACTCAAACACTCTAGGGCATAATAAAAGATGTAAGACATCCATGTAGCATATCTATTTAGGGTTATACACAACATTTCATTTTGTATGATAACCCTTGTTTTCTTTCTTTTTATTGAGATCAAGTATAGTACAATAAGAGATAATAGATATGCTTATGTTGTAGTTATGCTCATGTTGTAAACATGCTTATGTCGTCAAATATACTGACATTGATGGTTAAGATTATGCTTATAGCTATGTTTAATATTGCTAGCCATGCCTATGTAATTATACATGCTTAAACTACTAATCATGCCTATGTAGTTAATTGTGATATGATGTTGGTTCTAGTTATGATATAGATCTGTTCCATTTATTTTTTATGCCAATATTGATAGCCATGTTATGTTACTAGACATATTCATGATGTCATGGATGCTTATGCTCCAAGATTGCTTGTGTTGTTAGCAAGGAATATGATGATAGTCAGATTAATGATGATGATTGTCATTAGATGCAATTTGATGAAATTTGAGTAGATATCTATCCAGAGAAATGGATTTATTTGTTACCTATATATACATCGATAATCATACTTGTTGCTAAGATTATTTGTTTAATCTGTTTAGCATACTTAAATTGTTCAATCTATTCAATTGATTATTAAATACTCCAACAACTTAGTTATGTACTATTTAAAATTTTGTAATCAATAAGCATTGTTGGAGGTTATATCTCTTGCTGGGACATGAGTCTCATGCTTGTGGTTCGCCACATCATTTTAGGTAATCGGCAGTGACGACAACAGAATTATGGAAGTAAATAGGAACTACAGTAATGAATCTTTGAAAATGTTGATTAGATGTCTAGTGGGTCCTAGAGTCATCCCTGTACTCTCGGGTCCGGGTAGGAAAAGTTTGTATATTGTGTTTCAAACAAATTAGACTTTTAATGCTTGTTTGTGTGGCATATACGTATTTTTCTCCTATGTATATATGTTGTGGATAAGGTGATAAAAGAATTTGTATCAAATTCTTGGCATAGGATGGATACAAGAAAGATGTTGGGCTCTCACACAAATGTTTCTGAGCGGGTGTTGATGTAGAAACTGGTTTTTATTTACCCATATTTTTGGGTATGTGATTAATTAATGATCGATTTTGTTTTATATTTTGAGTAATCTTGTTTAGTGTAACGGGTTTTCACAAGTTGGTATTAGATCTTTAGGTTCACTGAGTCTATAGGGACACTAGGACTTAGGTCTAGGATGATGTCAAAATTAGGAATATGACATAAAAATATGGTGCATACTGCATAATCTCAGTATTTGGGTGTCCGGGCCAAGTATTCAATTATTGAAGAAAATGTAAGTATGGAACTTTTAGATTGTTATTTTTTTTATCAAGTATCATTTTGAAACAATCTAAAGAGCATAATGAAGTAGAAATCATGGTGCAGATAATTCAATATTACCTCAAGAGAAGATGAAGATTACATAATTATCTATCAAAACTTGAATTGTTGGTAACTATAAGAGAAAGATATAACACCAAGAAATATAAATCTGATTACAAATAAGCTAAATAGGAGTTCGTGAAGATGAAATTCAAGAAGATAATAAAGTAAAATATAGATAAGTCTATTCTTATAAAGTGATTCAAGGTATGAAATTCCCAAAAAAAAGGTATGAAATTCACATAAGATGGAGAAATCTCCTACAGTAAGTAAAAATGAGAAGATAAATGGGAACAATAACAAAGGAATAAGGTAGAACCTGAGTTAATCTCAGACTAACCTATGTGTGTAAGAAAGTGTTAATGTAAAATCAGCATGGCATGTAAAAGAAATTAAGGGAGATGATCCTTGTTTAATGAAGAAAATGAAGAATATGATGATTTACATGTTGATAAGTGGTTGAAAAACATAATGAAACAAGTGAACATACCATAGTGGGATAAATAGTCATCAAGGAAGGAGTAATGAGATATGTAATCATGATGATTCCTATTCTAATGGCAAGGAACCTGAAATGAAAAAGGTAAAATGATACATAAGAAGTTGTAACCTGCATAATGAAAATAGAATTGGTTACCTTTTGCCAGTGACCCTTGAAAAATGTTGCTATGATGTGGGAAGTGTGTTTCCCTTTGTGTCTTTCCTTCCTAGGGCACATCTTTCAAGTGGGTCATTTCCACTTGGTATGTGTGGATTCATTGCAAACATGAGGTTGTTTGGCTTATTTTAGCAGAAGGTTGCTTGGACTATGGTTCTAAGATCATAAAGTTTGTGATGAGTATGTTTTTGAACCTTCCAATAATTAGGAAGACTCCTATTATATGTCTTAATATTTTATTATGTTACTCAAAGTAGAAGAGATAAGGACGTGAGTTCCTTATAGAACAGGAGGTGGATACCAAGGTAATGAATCCTAGTATGCAAGATGTATCAACAGTATGGGAAGTATGTGAAGGTTGGAGATGTTTATTGAATAAACATTCCAAGTATTCCTCTCCCTTAGAGAGAGAGAGAGTTGATGATGACCCTCTAAATGTTGTTTGGAAGGAAAAAAAAGTGATTCTATATTATTGTGTATGGTTTAGTGATAGATGGACAAGACCATTATCAATGATAGATGGTTTGTTGATCGGTAGAATTGTGCTACCATGTTCCTTTAAGATAAACCTAGGATGAAATATCAATGTGTAAGAGTTAGATTGGATGACATAAGTTACATGACCATGATGAGCTTATGGTTATTTCTTTTAGACTAACTAGTGTACTAATAGAATTTATGAATAGGAGAACCAGAGTGTTCAGGTCACGTCTTACAAGTTGTAGCAAGCTTTGAATGATGAAATCTCAATGTATTTCAGATATGGTCATTATCATGGTTAACATCTTTGTTAAACCTTAAGAATGTTGAAGCAACTCTACTTATGTGTGACAATTTTAGAAAGAGTGAGTTGGGGGTTGAATAGAGTATCCTCTTGGAGTTATGATATCTCTATTAAGTATGTTATGTGAATCATGATAAGATGAAGACAATATTGTTTCTCCACCCCTAGAAAGGTCAATTAGGAAGTTATATTTGTGAATGGTTACATACAAATGTATGATTCTTCAACCAAATAGATGGTCAGTCCACCATTGAGATGATTGAAGAATCCTATAAAAGCATATTCCTCATAGTTATTGAAGATTAGGGGATGCCTACATGGTTGATTGAGTTGTTAATTACAACAACCATTAAATGAACATTGAGATGAAACCTTGTAAATTTACATATGATAAGAGATACTTAATGTTCTATGTTTGATAAAACATGTGAGTATGACTTTTGAGTAATGTGTTGATACAATAGATATAATTTTAGGATGATAGCTATAATTTAAAGTTGAAAGTTACTATTAGATTTGTAAAGGTGGCACAACAAGTTTCTATGTTCCATATTTGCAAATGTGTTCTTATGTGGGGGTTTTTGTGCAGACCCAAGATAAGATATGTATGAATTGAAAGAGAAGAACATGACCTCTATAGAAGAGATGTGACATTACCATAATATGGAAGTAACCATGTGTAATATTGAGGATAACATTCATGAGAAGTGTCCATCTATGTGTTCCTTAGATTTTGGGGGCAAAATCCCTGTTACGGTTTATGGTTGTAAGACACCTAACCTTGCTTAAAGTGTTGAAAAAGCTTAATTATCATAATTGAATTCATATAACCCTAATATAACCTTATGATATGCTTTGAAATCATAAGATAAGCTTAGGTTTCAAATTGGGTGCAATTTGGACACTATTGGAGCATGTTATGCAATTTTATGTACATTTTGGACTTTTCTACAATTTTCCCAATTGAGGGGTTTTTTGCAATTCATCACCTGAATTATGTTTCTTATATGTTATCTTATCATTTTTTATCTTTTTTAGCCATGGGGATCCTGGTTAAAACTTGGTTTGAAGGTGTTTTCTCCAAGGGTATTTTAGGGTTTACCCCTTTATGGATGAGCTACCTTTAGGAGCTATCAACTAATGATTTATTTGTTTTGCTTGGAAATTCAAGAAACCAGGGATAAGCATGCCTCTATGATATGTGGGGCAGCTTATTGTGTCTTTTCTTGTAAATTCTTAATAGTTTAAGGCCATGTATACTTGGAAAGATACTAGAACTTCAACTTTTTCTTTTTCTTTATCTTAAAGTTTTATATACTTATCCCTAAGCACCCAAATGAACCATTTTATATCCACCACTTATATCCTCCTATGAACCTCATTCTCCCTCTGTGCTTCTGCAAAGTTCCTATCCAAGGAAGAAGATAGTGGGGATCTTCATGGGGAAAAAACATCTAGGGTTGCAATTGACTTCCTTTTAGGATTTAAAAAGCTTCCTTCTAGTGATCTTGACCTAAAAGAGTAAGAATCCCCTTCTTTCCTCCTTTTATTCATTTCTTATCCTTCCTCCTACCTTTATCCAGGTTGTAACCTTGTTGTTCCATGGTAGAAATTGTGCTAAATCTCTAAAACCCTACCTTTCTTGCTTCTTATGCTTAGGGTTTGCTTATTTGATGAAGAAAGGTGCTAGATGGACGAGTTCACAGCTTATGCTTGGATTTTGTACCCTACCTTCTCTTTTTTTATTCTATTTGGGAGTTTATCTTCTAATTAAAAGAAAGTTTTATAACTTTCTCCATGTTTATTGCTTACCAAAAGCTTGCTAGCTCATGTTCATGCTTTTAAATGATGATCCATGGACTAAAAAGCTATGCTTGACTTGGTTTTTTATTTTTATAATGTTCCTTGTTCTGATTTCAGTTCTAGATGAATCTGTGGTCATGTGTACATTATTCCTAAGGTATAATATGACTTGGATAAGGTTGTTTTGACAATCGATGGTGCTAAAAACCTATCAACCAATGGTCAATTTTAGGGTTTAACGTTGATTTCTTCTATAAACACATGAATCAATGGTGGTACCATTGCAACAACTGATGGTGTTGTATTCATGAAAACTAATGGTGGTGACCAAGGGTGTCAAATTAAGTTTAACCCTTAGTTCGATTTTTGGCCTAATTATAATCTTAGTGATTAACAACTAAGTACCCTAATGATGCTATCAATCAATGGTGATATTAGTTTGATATTCAATAGTGATTAATGAATATAGTGTTGATATAAAAACCTATGGTAACTTAATGGTCGTTAATGATGGTAAATCAGGTCTCCACAACCTATGGTGAGTTAGGTATGTAGTTGTAGCATCAATTAATCCTTAAACCAATGGTTTCTTGGGTCGTTTGATGCAATGGTCGGACCTATACTCCAATTGATGGTTTTATTATATGAACTTGACCTAATGGTTAAGATCTAATGTTTTTTCTTCCAATAAATTTTAATGATGCCTAAATGTAATATGTTGGTCCTAATAAAGTGATTTAGATGGCTTCCTTTATGAGATCAACTTAAGAAGCTCATTTACTGACGATATGTTTTAAATAAACAATCAATTGTGGGTTTTACCCTACTCTCAATGGAAATTTTTATGTTGTTAATCAAGGGATGTCTAGTGTTAGATGGTGACTCTTTCTAGAGAATAACTCAATGACTTCATAGGTGATTTGTTCAAGATGTTTACATATGTAAATGACTAATGGCTTTACCTTTTCTACATTTAATGGTTAGAAGTTGAAGCCTCAATATTCCCATTGTTTTGGGTGAAGCCTATAGTATAATGTTATGATTCTAATGATGAGAATTTGATGGTTCAATGCTTTAAACTTGTAGTCTTACCCTTTCCCTCGTATGATTATGATTGATAATAGCCATAATGAATTAATGGGTAACCCTAATGAGGTATAGCTTGTTATACCTAGCTATAATATAACTAAATGATGGTAATTGAGTCTAAATAGTCCTTGAATGATTAATACAATCATGGTGTACTCTCTTATTTTTTTTGAAACCCTAGTATGCTATAACCCAATGTCTACACCTTGATTTATGTGTGGGTTCATACTTTAGAATAGTATGGTGTGTGATGGTGATGCTTCACCTTATGTATCCATGATCCAATGGGGATTTCGTGAGTTAGGATTTGGGTATGAGTGCTAAATAGTAACATTAATATAATTTATCATATTGAACCTAACTCTAATGCAAATAGAGGAAGGGATATAACTCAGTGGTAGAGTGTCACCTTGACGTGGTGGAAGTCATCAGTTCAAGCATGATTATCCCTAAACCCAATGCGAGAGAGTTTCACAGGGTGTTATCGAACGATTTCCTTTTTTATTATGGATTCTGTAAAGAAAAGAGCAAAACAAAAGAGGAAGCCGCTTCACTTAAAGAGGCAAAAAGTCACTTCTTGAGTTCTTTGTGTTGCTTATGTCGTCAAATAAACTAACATTGATGGTCAAGATGATGCTTCTAGATATGTTTAATAGTGCTAGCCATGTCTATGTAATTATAAATGCTTAAACTACTAATCATGCCTATGTAGTTAATTGTGCTATGATGTTGGTTCTAGTTATGATATAGATCTGTTCCATTTATTTTTGATGCCAATATTGATAGCCATGTTATCTTACTAGACATATTCATGATGTCAGAGATGCTTATCCTCCTAGATTTCTTGTGTTGTTGGCAAGGAATATGATAATAGTTAGATTAATGATGATGATTGTTATTAGATTCAATTTGATGAAATTTGAGTAGATATCTATCCACAAAAATGGATTTATTTGTTACCTATATATACATTGATAATCATACTTGTTGCTAAGATTATTTGTTTAATCTGTTTAGCATACTTAAATTGTTCAATCTGTTCAATTGATTATTAAATACTCCAACAGCTTAGTTATGTACTATTTAAAATTTTATAATCAATAAGTATTGTTGGAGGTTATATCTCTTGTTGGGACATGGGTCTTACTCTTGTGGTTCACCACATCTTTTTAGGTAATCGGCAGTGATGAAAACATATTTTTGGAAATAAAGAGGAACTATTGTAATGAATCTTTGAGAATTTTGACTAGATGTCTAGTGTGACCTAAAGT
Source organism: Alisma plantago-aquatica (assembly GCA_963693085.1). Lineage (NCBI taxonomy): Eukaryota > Viridiplantae > Streptophyta > Magnoliopsida > Alismatales > Alismataceae > Alisma > Alisma plantago-aquatica. Next base: position 1,866,024,955 of record OY856409.1, on the reverse strand, counting down.
CATCCTTGTACTCTCAGGTTTGGGTAGGAAAAGTTTGTATATGGTGTTTCAAACAAATCAGACTTTTAATGCTTGTTTGTGTGGCATATACGTATTTTTCTCCTGTGTATATATGTTGTGGCTAAGGCGATAAAACAATTTGTATCAAATTCTTGGAATAGTATGGATACAAGAAAGATATTGGGATCTTACACAAACATTTCTGAGCGGGTGTTGATGTAGATATTCATTTTAATTTACACATATTTTTTGGTATGTGATTAATTAATGGTCGATTATGTTTTATGTTTTGAGTAATCTTGTTTAGTGTAACGAGTTTTCACAAGTTGGTATTAGAGCTTTAAGTTCACTGAGTCTACAGGGACACTAGGGCTTAGGTCTAGGATGATGTCAAAATTAGGAATATGACACAAAAATATGGTGCATACTGCATAATCTCAGTATTTGGGTGCCCTGGATAGATATTCAATTATTGAAGAAAATGTAAGTATGGAACTTTTAGATTGTTATTTTTTTATTACTCTGATCAAGTAGTCATTTTGAAACAATCTAAAGAGCATAATGAAGTAGAAATCATGGTGCAGATAACTCAATATTACCTCAATAGAAGATGAAGATTACATAATTATCTATCAAAACTTGAATTGTTTGTAACTATAAGAGAAAGATATAACACTAGGAAATATAAATATGATTACAAATAAGATAAAGAGGAGTTCTTGATGAAATTCAAGAAGATAGATAAGTATGTTCTTATAAAGTGATTCAAGGTATGAAATTCACATAAGATGGAGAGAACTCCTACAGTAAGTAAAAATGAGAAGATAAATGGGAACAATGACAAAGGAATAAGGTGGAACCTGAGTTAATCTCAGACCAACCTATGTGTGAAAGAAAGTGTTAATGTAAAATCAGCATGGCATGTGAAAGAAATTAAGGGAGATGATCCTTGTTTAATGAAGAAAATGATGAATATGATGATTTACCTATTGATAAGTGGTTGAAAAACATAATGAAATAAGATAACATACCCTAGTGGGATAAATAGTCATCAAGGAAGGAGTAATTATATATGTTAATCATGATGATTCCTATTCTAATGGCAAGGAACCCGAAATTAAAAAGGTAAAATGATACATAAGAAGTTGTAACCTGCATAATGAAAATAGAATTGGTTACCTTTTTGCTAGTGACCCTTGAACAATTTTGCAATGATGTGGGAAGTTTGTTTCCCTTTGTGCCTTTCCTTCCTAGGGAACATATTTCAAGTGGATCATTGTCACTTCGTATGTGTGGATTCATTGCAAACATGAGGTTGGTTAGCTTATTATAGCAGAAGGTTTCTTAGACTATGGTTCTAAGATCATAAAGTATGTGATGAGTATGCTTTTGATCCTTCCAATAATTAGGAAGACTCCTCTTATATGTCTTAATATTTGATTATGTATGGTAAAAGTATATGAGATAAGGACGTTAGTTCCTTATAGAACATGAGGTGCATACCAAGGTAATGAATCCTAGTATCGAAGATGTATCAATGGTATGTGAAGTATGTGAAGGTTGGAGATGTTTATTAAATAAACATTCCAAATATTCATCTCCCTTAGAGAGAGAGGACCCTCTAAATGTTGTTTGGAAGGAAAAACAAAAGTCATTCTATATTATTGTGTATGGTTTAGTGATAGATGGACAAGACCACTATCAATGATAGATGGTTTGTTGCTCAGTATAATTGTGCTACTGTGTTCCTTTAAGATAAACCTAAGATGAAATATCAATGCATAAGAGTTAGAGTGGATGACATAAGTTACTTGACCATGATGAGCTTATGGTTATGTCCTTTAGACTAACTAGTGCACCAATAGAATTTATGAATAGGAGAACCAGAGTGTTCAGGTCATGTCTTACAAGTTGTAGCAAGCTTTGAATGATGAAATCTCAACATATTTCAGAGATGGTCATTAACATGGTTAACATCTTTGTTAAACCTTAAGAATGATGAAGCAATTGTACTTATGTGTGACAATTCTAGAAAGAGTGAGTTGGGGGTTAACTAGAGTATCCTCTTGGAGTTATGATACCTCTATTAAGTATGTTATGTGAATCTTGATAAGATGAAGACAATTTCTTTGCTCCACCCCTATCAAGGTCAATCAGGAAATTATATTTGTTAACGGTTACATACAAGTGTATGATTCTTTAACCAAATAGATGGCCAGTCCACCATTGAGATGATTGGAGAATCCTATAAAAACATATTCCTCATAGTTCTTGAAAATTAGTTGATGCTTATATGATTGATTGAGTTTTTAATTACGACAACCATTAAACGAACATAGAGATGAAACCTTGTAAAGTTACATATGATAAGAGATACATAATGTTCTATGTTTGATAAGAGCCTATGAGTATGACTTTTGAGTAATGTGTTGATACAATAGATATAATTTTTGGATGATAGCTATAATTTAAAGTTTAAAGTTAATATTAGATTTGTACATGCGGCACAACAAGTTTCTATGTTCCATATTTGCAAATGTCTTCTTATGTGGGGGTTTTTGTGCTGACCCAAGATAAGATATGTCTGAATTAAAAGAGAAGAACATGACCTCTATAAGAGAGATGTGACATTACCATAATATGGAAGTAACCATGTGTAATATTGAGGATAACATGCATGAGAAGTGTCCATCTATGTGTGCCTTGGATTTTGAGGGAGAAATACCTATTAGGGGTTTATGGTTGTAAGACCCCTAACCTTGCCTAAAGTGTTAAACAAGCTTAATTATCATAATTTAATTCTTATAACCCTAATATAACCTTGTGATATGCTTTGAAATCATAAGATAAGATTAAGTTTCAAATTTGGTCCAATTTGGACACTATTTGAGCATGTTATGCAATTTTATGTACGTTTTGGACTTTTCTACAATTTACCCAAACGTGGGGTTTTTTTGCAATAAGTCATGTGAATTATGTTTCTTAGATATTATCTTATCATTTTTTTATTATTTTGAGACATGGGGATCCTGGGTAAACCTTGGTTTGAAGGTGTTTTCTCTAAGGGTATTTTAGGGTTTACCCCTTTATGGATGAGTTGCCTTTAGGAGCTATCAACTAATGATTTATTTGTTTTGCTTGGAAATTCAAGAAACTAGGGATAAGCATGCCTATATTATTTGGGGCATCTTCTTGTGTGTGCACTTGTATATTCTTAATAGTTTAAAGCCATGGACACTTGGAAAGATACTAGAACTTCAACTTTTTCTTTTTCTTTATCTTAAAGTTTTATATACTTATCCCTAAGCACCCAAACGAACCATTTTATCTCCACCACTTCTCTCCTCCTACGAACCTCATTCTCCCTTTGATATTTTGCGAAGTTCCTGTCCAAGTAATAAGAAAGTGGTGATCTTCTTGGGGAAAAAGCATCTAGGGTTGCAATAGATTTTCTTTTAGGGTTTAAAAAGCTTCCTACTAGTGATCTTGACCTAAAAGAGTACGAATCGCCTTCTTTCCTCCATTTATTTCTTTTTTATCCTTACTCCTACCTTTCTCCAGGTCGGAACCTTGCTTTTCCATGCTAGAAATTTCTCTAAAGCGCTCAAACCCTACTTTTCTTGCTCCTTATGCTTAGGGTTTGCTCATTTGATGAACAAAGGTGCTTGATGGACGAGTTCACAGCTTATGCTTGGATTTTCTACCCTACCTACTCGTGTTTTCTTCAATTTGGGATTTTATCTTCTAATTATAGTCAAGGTTTATAACTTTCTCCACGTTTATTTCTTACCATAAGCTTGCTATCTCATGTTCTTGCTTTTAAATGATGATCCATGTACTAAAAATCTATGCTTGACTTGGATTTTGATTTTTGTAATGTTCCCTATTCTGATTTTAGTTCTACATGAACCTGTGATCATTTGTAAGTTATTCCTAAGGTATAATATGACTTGGATCAGGTTGGTTTGACAACCGATGGTGCTAAACACCTATCAACCAATGGTCAATTTTAGGGTTTAAAGCTGATTTCTTCTATAAACGCATGACTCAATGGTGGTACCATTGCAACAACCAATGTTGTTGTCTTCATGACAATTGATGGTGGTGACTAAGGGTATCAACTTATGTTCACCCCTTAGGTCAGATTTTGGCCTAATTAGAATCTTAGTGATTAACAACTAAGTACCCTAATGATGCTATCAATCAATGGTGATATTAGTTTGATATTCGATGGTGATTAATGAATATATTGCTGATCTAACAACATATGGTGACTTAATGGTCACTACTAATGGTGGATCTGGTCTCCAAAACCTATGGTGAGTTAATCATGTAGTTGTAGCATCAATTAAGCCTTAGACCAATGGTTTCTTGGGTCATTTGAAGCAATGGTCGAACCTATACTCCAATTGATGGTTGTAATATATGAACTTGACCTAATATTTAAGATCTAATGTTTCTTCATCTAATAAATTGGAATTATGCCTAAATTTAATATGTTGGTCCTAATAAAGTGATTTAAATGGTTTCCTTTATGAGATCAACTTAAGTTACTAACGAGTTATTCAAAATAAACAATCGCTTGTGGGTTTTGCCCTTCTCTCAATGGAAATTTTTATGTTGTTAATCAAGCAATGACTAGGGTTAGGTGGTGACTCTTTCTAGAGCACAAATCAATGACTTCATAGGTGGTTTATTCAAGATGTTTACTTATGTAAATGACCAATGGCTTTACCTTTTCAATATTTAATGGTTAGAAATTGATGAGTCAATATTCCCACTATTTTGGGTGAAGCCTATAGTGTAATGGTATGATTCTAATGATGAGAATTTGATGGTTCAATGCTTTAAACTTGTAGTCTTACCCTTACCCTCGTATGATTATGATTGATAATCACCATAATGAATTCATGGGTAACCCTAATGAGGTATAGCTTGTTATACTTGGCTTTAATATAACTAAATGATGGTAATTGGGTATGAATAGTCCTTGAATGATTAATGCAATCATGGAGTACTCTATTATTGTTGTTGAAACCCTAGTATGCTATAACTCGATGGCTACACCTTGATTTATGTGTGGGTTCATACTTGAGAATAGTATGGTATGTGATGGTGATGCTTCACCTTATGTATCCATGATCCAATGGGGATGATGTGAGTTAGGATTTGGGTATGAGTGCCAATTAATAACATTAATATAATTTATCTTATTGAACCTAACTCTAATGGAAATAGATAAAGATGATTATTCATGTTTAACCTTCTTATATGATTGCATGATGGTGAAATAACCTCCTTATTATGATCATAACCTTAATCTGTTAATTGTTGGTTATCATAGCCACATGGTTGATACTTTCTTATGCTAAGCATGTGCATTATGAATATGATGAGGGTTAATCATATCTAGATTCCTTACATGTTTATGTAATAAAGGAATATTCTTAATGTTAATATAACCCTTCTATGATTGTTTATGAATATCTCCTAGCTCATTAATGCAATATTGTGTTGATCTAGTGTATTATATGTAAGTGATGTTGTTGAGCCTTGCTATAAGGCATGGAATGATAATGATGATCTTGTAGGGAATAATATGATGGTATTAATGACCTTTGGGCATGGTTGATCCCTGAGTGAGGTGTAATCCTCTTGTGTTGATAAGGGTTGATACCCTGTGATATTTTGAAAAGGATTTATATCTTGTGATAGTATGATAACTAGTGTAGTCTCATGAATGGTAAGTGAATAGTACCATGTGATGATGATATGAGAAATTATGTTTCACACGTTTATATGTTTTGAAGTTGTGATATTTACATGCTTTCTAGAAGTGAATTAGGTATTGTATGTCCACTTGTTTGATGTAGCCTTAATTCACCCAATTGGAGATAACAAATCAAGTGAAACTCTAATCATGTAGTGCCATGTGCCATAGAACCATCTTCAGTGTCAGAAGTTGTTGGATGGAGAAATGAGTATTCCTAAGGGAAACTCGGAGCGCATACTATCGAGTATGTAGGGTGCTTGTCATCCTGACACCAAGTGTTTCGGGAGGATGGTTGCAGTGACATCTAGCCTGCTTTTTTAGAACAACTTTGGTTGGGTCTCAGTGATTATAACATGATGTGATTAGAGGAGAACTGTGTTTGTACCTTAGTGATTGGGTTTGAATACCCTAGATGCTATCGTCTTGACCTGTACTAAGGTGGGCTAGTTACATGACTATATGTTGTAGTTTTGTAGTTTGACTATATGTCACTGCGGTGCAAACTCGTATTAATCGAGTATGGAGAAGATCTTAGATATTAGCTCTTCCTAGATCCTATATGGAACTGATTGCTACCAATCGATGGTCAGTTGGACTTTGAGTGGTACAACTCAAACTCCCCAGGGCATAATAAAAGATATAAGATAGCCATGTAGCATATCTGTTTAGGGTTATACACAACGATTTATATTGGATGATAACCCTTGTTTGCTTTCTTTTCAATGAGATCATGTATTGTATGCTTATGTTGTAGTTATGCTGATGTTGTAAACATGCTTATGTTGTCAAATATACTGACATTGATGGTTAAGATGATGCTTGTATCTATGTTTAATATTGCTAGCCATGCCTATGTAAATATAGATGCTTAAATTACTAATCATGCCTATGCAGTTAATTGTGCTATGATGTTAGTTCTACTTATGATATAGATCTGTTCCATTTATTTGAGATGTCAATATTGATAGCCATGCTATGTTACTAGACATATTCATGATGTCAGGGATGCTTATGCTACTAGTTTGCTTATGTTGTTAGTAAGGAATATGATGATAGTTAGATTAATGATGATGATTGTTATTAGATGCAATTTGATGAAATATGAGTAGATATCAATCTAGATAAATGGATTTATTTGTTACCTATATATACTTTGATAATCATACTTGTTTCTAATATTATTTGTTTAATATGTTTAGTATACATAAAATTTTCAATATGTTCAATTGATTATTTAATACTCCAACTTCTTAGTTATCTATTATTTAAAATTATGTATTGAATAAGCATTGTTGGAGGTTATATCTCTTGTTGGGACATGGGTATCACCCGTGTGGTTCTCCACATCTTTTTAGGTAATCGACAGTGATGACAACAGAACCATGGAAGTAAAGAGGAACTATAGTAATGAATCTTTGAGAAAGTTGTTTAGATGTCTAGTGTGTCCTAGAGTCGTCCTTGTACTCTCTGGTCTGGGCAGGAAAAGTTTTAGAGTTTATAGAAGTTTAAAGTTAGTCCTAGGTCCAAGACTAGGTCTTCAAAGAACCTATTAAACAATTGTGTAGAATTAGGGTTAGGTTTGCATTAATTGTATAAACCCAAAAAATTGCCTTTTATTGTTGTTGAATCAGATTATCAGAACCATGTAATCTCATATAATATATTTACCTGAATTCATAACATATTTTACTTTATTTTTCAGAAGAAAAAAAATGAGTTATGATTTTTTGAAAACCTAACCAATTAGATAAATCCATCAAAACCATGTAGATTTAATATTAAATTAGGCAATAAAATAGGTACCACTAGTTAGAGAATAACTTACTGATTTGGAAATGTATTTTTACTTATTTTTCTGAGTTACTAATTAAAAGTTATGATTTTTGAAAAATCCAGGCAATGTGAAATCAAAGAAAGGCCATCTATAAAAACCTTATCCTATTACTTGGAGGTGGTCAGGCCGAGCTGGCCCAAAAAGTATTCTCCATGTTGTCCAGGCAATACATGGGTTGAGCACTACCTTGGTTGTCCTGTTATGAGTCTTTTGGCCCTAATTGCTCATAAGTGATTCAAACCATGTTAGGTCCATGTAAATGAATGGAACGTCAAAATGACTTGAAACTTGAACCACGCCCTTATGATGGACCCTATATAAAGAAAAGATCATATAATGTACCAATAAGTAACTTGTATCCTAACTTGGCCAAAACCCTAGAATGAAACTATTAGGGTTAATGATGAGAACTAGTACATATATGCAATCTTGTTGTTGATCAGGTGTGGCTTGTTGCTAGATGATCAAGGAAATGTTAAGTTATGAAAACTCAGAATCAGGTATCAGATTTAAATTATTATATGACTATGGATTTCTTGTTTGAAATGTGATACATGTCTATGCTTGTTTACTTGATTAAATACTGCCATGTAGTATTCTAGTATGTACTTGATCTTGGCTCGTCTCGTTATTTTATAACTTGTACACATAATATATAACTCCATTATATGAATCTTGAAACATGGTTTTTCTCAATGACTTTGGTTATTGAGGTCCCTCATGTATAAAAGGGTTAGCTAATCTTGAGCACCCTTACGGATCCTTCCAATGGTAAGTTTATCAAAGGCCTTATGATATATGATGTAGTTGGTATAATTGGAGTAAAATGATATGAAACATGGGCTCTCACTTTGCTAAATATTTAATTTGTTCATTCTTGCTCGTTACTTCTGAAAATCTTTTCAAATTATGCAAAGCTTACGTATATGTATCTTTTAGCCCTATACTCAGCACCTCGTGTGCTTGACCTGCCTTGGTTCATGTATTATATAGGGTCAGAGATGGATAGAAGTTGATGGGATTGGTGAGCTATGTTAGGGGTACTTGTTGTAGATCCCTAGTATCCATGAGCAAACTAGTAAAATCATACTCTAGAACATGTAGTTCAAATCTTGTAATAATCAATGTTACTTACTAATACTTCTTGAATGTTGAGATTTTGATTGGTGTTTTTATCTTGTTATCTATTCATGAATGCTAAGCTTTACGCTTCCATATTCACACTTCTATAATACCATGCTAGGGATGGGCTATGTCTACTATTGTTTAGATGGTGGTTTAATCAATCCTACACATGTTCCTAAACCCTAAAGTGATCCAAGGATACGGGAGATGTCATACCAAGGTATTAGTGCTAGAATATAGTTATACAACCCTAATCGGCTAAGTATGAAACCCTAACCCTTATTGTAGGGCCATGTGAAATGTTTGCACCTCTCACTTGGAGTATCTATAATGTTATGATGATTTCTCTTTCCTACTTATGAACCTCTAACCATGCAGATGATATGTGCTTAAACATTATAGCTAGTGTATGCTATGGTGACTATGATGTACTACATGTTGAATGAGCCCTGATGAGTCATGATGATACACATGTTATATAGGAATGATGTGATTGGAGTCTTGGGGCCTAGCAGAGTTTTATGCCTAGTGTGAGGTTATTATCCTCCAGTGATATGGTTGAGGGATTGATATCCCACGGTGATGTAACTTTGATGATAGCATTGGTGTCTGTGTGACAATGATGATGGCCATGTGAATGGCAGTGCTACAGTGCTATGTGATGATGTGATGGGTTCACACCTTATACATTTTATATCTTCTGAAGTTGTACTAAACCCTTATTCTTGTAGAGTTTATTATGGCTTTATACGTTGTAACTTGATTGATTCTAAAAGGCATTTAATTGTCATAACCAACCAAGTGGAACCATAATCATGTAGGTGCCCTGATCCATAGATCCATTCTAGTGTCAGTCTAAGTTCTAGATGGTGAAACGAGTTCTCCCTTAGTGGAAAGATCAGAGTCATATATTTTTTAGTATATGCATTCACAGGAAATGTTGTGGGCCATACCCTAGTAGGATTGTAGCTATGGGTCATAGCTCTATGATGTGACTTAGTATATACTTCCATAGAATTGGTCGTGGGTCATACCCTGGCAGGAGTGTGACTTTGGGTCATATCTCAATTTCACTAGTTTTGTGCCTATATACCAATGTTGGCTAGGCTATTTTGCAAATGACTCATATGTTATGTCATTGCAGTGTTTCTCTCATGCTGATCAGGAGGTATGGAGAGGTCATGGATTCTGGCTCTTCCATGGACCTTGTATGGCATTGATTTCGACTTAGCAGTGATCAGTTGGAGTATGAGTGGTATACCTAATCTCCTTAGGACATAATAATATACGTAATACAACCATGTATTGTAATTGCATAGGGACAAATGTGGATAACATTGGTTGGACCCTTTCCTTGCTTTTATATATCTTATATGATAAAGGATATACATGTTCTTCATATTACTTCTTAAATTATTAATTTTTCTACTACTTAGTGATATTTGGCTAGAATTGCTTAACTTCCTTTATTTGTTAGTACATATCATTTAATTGAATGTTCTTAACCTGTTAAGTATGCTTTATCTACTTGTTTAAGTATATGTGCTTTAATAGACATTGGTAGGGATTTATATCTCTAGTTGGGATAGTTGGTCTCATTTTGTGGGTTTCCCACATCTTTTAGGCGGTCGTGCACGATGAGGTGGTGACCGTGCAACTGAGGAAGAGTAGCAACAAGAGTAGTAGATGATCAGGTTGGAAGTGATGCTAGTCTTTTGGTGTTAGAGTCCAAGAGTCATCCCTATACACTTAGGTCTTGGGTGTCTTGTTGATGCGTTTGTGGTTATGTTATCATCATGAGGTTTTTGGCATGTGTTCCTTTTGTTGTATACTCTTAGAAGTTAAATATAATGTGTGGAATAGATGCTTCATGTGACAGGTCTTTGATAGTGGAAACAATGATGTAAAAGCCTTATGATATATGTTATGTGATCCAAGTGTCCTGTTGTGGACTTATATGTGAAGGTTTTTAGTCTATGGTGCTTTTTATGAAATCAGTTTTAATTTCATGTGTTTTATGGTAACCTGGATGTTTAGTTTAAACGTGGTTTGGTTTTGAGTTATCTCGCTTGTTGTGGCATGGGGCATCTCGGAATGCCTTTCTATTCCTAAAATAAGTAACTACATTATGTTTAGAGGCCCTAATGGCCCAGATTCACACTATGTCTTGATATGATGTTACATGTATCTCTATGTCCACTAGTGGTTTACATGACTTGGTTACTTTTCTTGTGCCTTAATCTTAATGTGAATCTTATTATGCCCTCTCCTCTTAAATCATAGTGACTCTTTCATTCTTGTGACCCTTGATGTGGATGTCTACCTAAGTCTTATGTTTACCCCTAATGGCATGTGAACTATGTTGATGTTGGAATGTATCTTGGTATCATGATACCATGTTTGGACAATGATACCTAGTCCCTATGGGATATCTACCCAACTTTGTTAGTGCTTCTTATTTCCTAATATTGTTGGTCTAAATCATACTTTGTGCTTGGTTCTCATGTATTGATGAGAACGACCTTGGTTTTCCTATTGTCATTCTTTTGACCCTAATTGTTCATAAGTGACTCAAACCATGTAAGGTCCATGTAAGATGAATGGAACGTCAAAATGACTTGAAACTTGAACCACACCCTTATGATGGACCATATATCAAGAAAAGACCATCTAATGTACCAATAAGCAACTTGTAACCTAACTTGGCCAAAACCCTAGAACCAAACTATTAGGGTCAATGATGAGAACTAATACATGTATGCAATCTTTTTGTTAATCAGGTGTGGCTTGTTGCTAGATGATCAAGTAAATGTTAGGTTATGAAAACTATAAATCATGTACATGATTTAAATAATCATATGAGTATGGCTTTCTTGTTTGAAATGTGATACATGTGTATGCTTGTTTACTTGCTCAAATATTTCCATGTAGTATTCTAGTGTGTACTCAATGCTTGGCTCATCTTGTTGTTTTATAACGTGTACACATAAGAACTCCATTATACAAATGTTGAAACATGGTTTTTTTCAATGACTTTGGTTATTGAGGTCCCTCCCATATAAAAGGGTTATTGAGTAAATTGATATAAAACACGGTCTCTCTCTTTGATAAATATTTTATTGGTTCATTCTTGCTCGCTACTTATGCAAATCGTTTCAAATCATGCAAAGCTTATGTATATGTATCTTTTATCCCTATACTCAACACCTCATGTGCTTGACCTGCCTTGTTTCATGTATTTTGTAGGCTTAGATATGGCTAGAAGTTGATGGGCTTGGTGAGCTATGTCAAGTGTTCTTATTGTAGATGCCTAGTATCCATGAGCAGACTGGTAAAATAGTACTCTTGAAAATGTAATTGAAATCTTGTAATAATCAATGTTACTTAATAGTATTTGTTGAATGTTGAGATTTGGATTGGTGATTTTATCTTTTTATTTGTTCATGTATGATAAGTTTTATGCTTATGCATTCTCACTTTGATAATACCATGCTAGGGATGGGTGCCTAGGTCCTATCATCATTGACTTTATAGTCATTTGGAGTTAGATTTTGGGTAACAAATGGTTTTGTGACAGGAACATGGGAAGAATAGGGGAAGTAGGAAGCCTGGTTGGATGATGGGTGTGATTGCCAAGAAACCCAGATTATATAAGGTGATAAAATTTGGAAAGAAGACATGAGACTGAGGGAAAAGAAAATGGAAATAGAGGTGAAGATTTGAGAGAGAAATTAGAGTAAGAAGACCAAAATGGAAATTGGTTCCCCAATCACACAAGGAAGGAAAGAAGTGGAGAAAACATCCGGATAGGGGAACACTCAATATGTGTAGGATTTTGATCCAATACCCCATAAAGATCCCGCAACCATATCAGGACATTGAGTGTACATCTGACACCCACTTTAGGAAAGTCTGAGAAATAAAATGTGTGATATAGAAATCCTTAATAAAATCAAATACAACTAAAGTCCAAATTGAAACGGAATTCATATTTAAGAGGATTATCTTCATTAATAAAATTGGAATATTTACCATCATCCAATAAGGTTGAAAATAGGTACCCTGTCTAATTAGGATCCCAATTTCACTATTAGATTTGAGATTTGGAGTTTCCCTTTGTGAGTTGTAATACAATTAGAGTATTAGGCTTATAACCATTATATTTACTATAATATTACATTATTGTCATCATCATTATTCAATTGCTACTATCCTCATGTTGTTGCCAAAAGTTACCTTAGGCACAAATTTCCATATTTTACTAATTTACCCTAAAATGTCCAACAATTCAATATTTATTTAGATATTGGTACATTATTCATATTTATGGATATGTCGATACCAATTCGCATTCCCATTAATGTGTTAATAACATGATACATCATATTTAGCCATTATGTGAATATTAGTTATCAAAGGAAATGCATTTAAGATATTTAATGAACTTACATAGATGTTAGCACGTACTTAAGTTAAAATGTAATTATGTGATGTTGATTATAGAACCTATTGTCACATGTTATATGTAGTAGCATTATTTGTTAAAGTATAAATTTATCCTCTTTAGGTCAAATCTAAGGAACCAAGATTACTAACCTTTTAATCAGGTAACATGGTAGGATGCTAGGTTTTAATTTGTACCTTCTTTTCATGGAAATATAAATCTATCCCATGATAAATGTGACTTTCCTGAGCATGTTCTAGAATTTTCCATTTCTTCTGAATATGATACTTCTGCATTTTTCTTGAAGTTGGGGATCTTTTCCACCAATTCATTTGTCTTATAGGATGGAAAATATCTCTCAAAGAAGGCATTAATCATCTTTTCCCAAGTTTCAATTGACTCTAGAGCCATGATAAAGAACCACACCTTGAATTTATCTGATAGTTAATATGAAAAGAGCTTCAGATAAACCACCATGGTTGAAATGCTATTTGGCTTTAGCATGTCATAGTTGTCTGCAAAGTTTTTTATATGTGCCATCGGGTCCTACTTGTTGTGATAGTGAAATGATTGTGATTTTATCAATGTCCAACCCTAAATCTATCTTATAGATGCCAACATTATCTACTTGAATTTCTACTGGATCTAATTGAGTTGTAGTTGATGATGCCTTCATATTCTCCCAGTCCATATGCTCCTTAGGTACGTCCTCAATAGGATCTTCTCTGTCCACGCATATCATCACTTCTTTCTCTACTTGCGGTATGGGAGTCTAAAAAAACTTTTCAAATCAAGCTCCACACTTGTGCACCTTCCGAAAGATCTCTTCTTAGCCTGTACTCAGTGGAATGGACTCTCCATAGTCCATAGTCCAAGTATGCACCATGCACTAGTATCGGAAGATCAAAATTTACATTTTTTGAGACAACATAATACTAGTGAATGTTCAAGAGAAAATTTTTCAATTATTATGTTGTTTAAAAGAAAAGATTCAGAGTATAATATAAATAACCTTATAATGGCCCATCGCAACACTCGTAGTGTTGTTGTTGCTGATTCTACAGAAATAATGCCAAAATTTTGATACGTTAAAACTCTGCATATGAAATGCAAGTGTATGTGTGTCGTAGTATAGGCCTATGAGGCTCGAATGTTGAACTTGAGAAATCATTTGCCAAAAAGTACTACTTATTAAAACCAAGTCATCTAGACACTATAAAAAGGGTTGATTGGATGATTAATTTACTAATAATGATAACTAAATCTAATCAAGGTTTTTGTTATTAGAAATAGAGTGAATCTGTTGGACTTATAGTTTCACCATAGTGTACAATGCATTACGATTATTTTTCATTTGAAATTATTCACCATTTAATCTGGACTAGATACATGTAACAAGTATTACTTTCTCCTGTGGCATAATATACTATCTAACTAAAGTAAATCCCACTCCCATAGCAGTTAAAGAATTAGTTATGTGCATTAATAGAATCTCTAGGATATACTTTCATATCTATAAGCCTTTTCTAGAAGTGTCTTATAAGATATATGGATCTAAAAGTTCTCAAACCCTAATTCCTCTCCTAAAGCAATTAGTGGTCTATTACTTTAATTATAATGATCAAGAATAAACAAGTATATGAAGATACCAAAGAGCCATGTCCATAATCAAGCAAATAGATTACTAATTCAGTGAAATCTGAATACAATGCAACATCGGGATACTCTTGGGTCCTAAGGACCAAGAGGATTAGCCCCACATGATAGTCATCATTCTATAACAAGAGGAAGAACAAAAAACTAGGTTAAACGTCAGAAACCAGATACAAACCCCTAGAGAAGTTGTTTTGGTGATCCCTTCTAATGAACTTTGTGGCTCTTCAGTGTTTTGGCTACAATTTTGTCCCCTAAAAGTGCTTGGAGTGTCCAGTTGGAGGCTATCTCTTGTCAACTTTCTAAACTCTTCCTCTTTTATTGGGTTACAAAAGATGATAATAATTTTGTGGCCACACTCCCTAGGTCATAGGAGAGGCTTTGGCCCTCATTAAGTCACAACTATTTTACCTGACTTAAATGCATCATTAGTACTGCCAAATGGGTGTCGATGACACCAAGTTGTTGGATGACTTGTAACTCTCTTTCAATGTTGGTACTACCGACATGTGTGGTGATAGCACCGAGTTGCTAGTCATTGCATCCTGTATGGTGAATTCAGTACCACCAACATGTTGATCGGACACATTGAGACAAGTAAGCTTGATTTCTGATGCTCCCTGGATGGTGAATCGATAGTACCGAATTGTAGCTTCGGTATCATCCAAGACATATTCTACAACATCGAGTGTGATCAAATTAGCACCAAGATTTTCCTCTTTCCCTATTGTGAATTCCTACTATATTAGTATGATTGACATATTGTTTGATAGCACCAAACAGTCATATAAGTAATCTATGTACCTGAAACAAGGGGAAAATAATATAAGTCTGAATTATAAATGATAATTTAGCATAATTTGGTGGAAAACCTAATATTTTATGCAATATTGATTCACATGATAACAATGACAAACAAAGCATAAAAATGTCTCAAAAAGTACAAATATGCTCGATAAGCATATAAAATAGAATGTGTAAAGTGATTGAAAATCAATGCATGTGTAAATTGATTGAAAATCGATGCATCAAAATCTATCTGTCTATCAACAACCTTCCAATTTTTATTGTCTCTCCCTCCATTATGCACAAGAGAATATATAGGTCTTCATGATAAGTGTTTTCTATTTCAAATTTTGTAAATAGAATGGTGATAAATTTGTGATGATACACCACAACCTATAATGAGCATTTATTACTTTGGCTGAGCTGAACTTGCTTTTTGTCTGTCTGATGAGCTTTGCCTAGCCCTTATTAGTGTTGAATTAGGGGTTCTCATTGTCAAGCTTGCTAGAATTTTTTTATTATGCCTCTTCATCATCATAGCAAAGCATCTTATTTAGCATATTCTTAGTGGGAACCTCCTGCTTGTTGGAGATGAGTACCATTATCTGTCGATGTCCTCTACATTGACACATATTTTCTACTGTGGTCGTGAGTTCCCATATTGAAAACATGAATTCCCACATTAGTTGAGTATAAGATCACAATGATTAAAAAAGAAAGGCCAACTAGGTTGGAACTGTCAAGAAACTCTTACACTCATTGTCAATTGTCTAATATGCAGTGTATGCTTATCTACAACTCGAGTTGCCTTGAAGTTTTAACTTGGCTTCTTGGCATATGTGACCTTGTATCTATCATCTCTCTGGTGGAAAGTACCTTGTTGAAGTTTCTGGTTGAGGATTTCCTCCCTTACTTCCTAGACAGTATCCACCAACAGTTATTTTATCATTGGTTGATTTTGTGTCTCAGTGGTCAATGGCTCTAGCGAGTCCTTTTATCCCTTTCCTTCTTCTCTTATCTATTTCTTATCCCCTTAGAATGTTCATTCTCCTCTAAGTAGGAGTGGTTCATCTTGCTTGTGGTAGTAGTGGCAGTGGCACTATCTCCATGGTTTTCTTCTTCTTCCTCAGACATGTGTATAGTGACCATTGTGAGAGCCATTTTGAGTTCTGAGAAGTCAAGAAGAATTTATTGTGAACAAAAAATACTTTTATTTGATAAATATCCAGTGAGTTTTTTTTCTATCAATTCATCGATCTCTAAAAATTAAAGTGATTGACCTATCTCACTAAAAGTTCATATGAGACCTATCGAGATAAACTTCAATAGATTCAAGGATTTCAATTGGAAGGTCTACATTCAAGGTCGATAGTTCCCCCCAAACATAGTCTTGTTTGGATCAATCATAAAACTATCAAACCTAGGAGAAGAAGTGATGAAATTGATAGCTTAATAAGGGAAAATGTATCGGTGGAATTATCAAGATTGAATTTTGATAAGAAGGTCGATAGGTAAAATGATTGAAACAACATGATTGACCTTTGAAAGATCGATTATTAAAAAACCAAATAGAATATAATGATCATCAAATACACAAAAAATAGTAAATAGACACTAGGTTCAATAGCTCAGTTATGAACTTAAATACATGAGCTTTAATCAACCTTGCTAGAGAAGTCGATCGATAGATCTTGATTACTTTATTGAAATACCTTAATTGGTTAGGGAAGGTGATTGAGCTTGAAGTCAATCGAGATCAATGATTGATCATACACACGAGACCAAGCTTAATAGGTTTAGGAAAATTTTAACAGTGCTACATTGTAATTCTTGAGCAGGTGAACTTAAATCATTGCTCCCAAACTCACTTTATAGTTGACAGGTAGTTAGTGGGCTGATATGCTAAATGTAACACAAGTGTCTATGGATCTAGGAAGATGATAGACCCAAAACTACAAAGCTTGATTGTCTTTTTTCAAGTTCGAATGATCAACCTAATTAGATAGATTAGGTTTAAAGTTTACTAGACCAAAATTTAAAGGAGGTTAATAGATTACTCATCGATCTTAAAGGATCAAAATTTAGTTTGAATGCTTTTTAGGAGAAATAAATTGACCAATCATCATATGAAAGGTGATTGACCTCTTGAGATTCATTAGTTACATGGAAAAAGCATAATAAAGTATATGCCAATAAAAAGGGTCAAGCGAGTTCTTTATAATTAAAAAAAATAGGAAAACTAGGAGAAAAGAAAACATAACAAGGAAAATCTAGA
This sequence comes from Alisma plantago-aquatica, assembly GCA_963693085.1. Classification (NCBI taxonomy): domain Eukaryota; kingdom Viridiplantae; phylum Streptophyta; class Magnoliopsida; order Alismatales; family Alismataceae; genus Alisma; species Alisma plantago-aquatica. Next base: position 1,866,007,065 of record OY856409.1, on the reverse strand, counting down.
AATCTTTGGTTTGCCTCTCAAGTAGTGCTTGTTTAGAGTCAATTAGGTTGACTATCCAATCGTGTTCATTTTGTGGTCGACTACTCAGTCAGCTTCATGTCAACCATCCTTATAAACGGTTCATCCTCATAGTATCTTTACAAGCATTGTCCATTGATAGAAAATGTTCCACACATTTGATTATGAATGTCTATAATTCTAGAGGAATAGATAGTAATAATAGTGAATGGACTAGAACAACGAGATATAATTTTCTAGGAACAAACAAATGGAGGAATTGAATAGTATGACCTTGTCTCCTTCATAAACATCTTTGCGCTTGATATGGGAGTCATGTCAGATTTTATTTCTTTCTTTTTAAATTTTGGTATTCTCATAACCACGTAAGAGGAGTTCCTCTATTTCTTGCAACTAAAGAAATATCTTCTCCTTAGATAATTATGTGTCCATGTAAAGATTCTTGATGTCCGAGGACTCTTTGTGTTCCAATTCTAAAGGAAAGTGGCAAGATTTTCCATGAACCAGTTGATATGGTATCATTCTGATGGGAATCTTCTACATAGTAATATATGCTGAAAGAGCATTATCTAGTTGTGTAGACCAATCCTTCTGGGACTTCCAATAGTTCTCTATAAAATCTATTTGATTTGATGTTTTGAAATCTCCACTTGACTAATTGTTTGAGAATGGTATGGGGTAGAAATCGTGTGATGTACCCCATACCATTTTAGTAAGGCTTCAAATGTCTTTTCAATTAAGTGAGAACCTCCATCATGGATCACAATTTAAGGAACTCCAAATCTTAGAAATTTTCTTTTTTGATAAGGTGCATGACAATCTTAGAGTCACAAGTTGGTGAAGCCAGAGCTTAGACACTTTTTGTTACATGAAGATGTTGGTATGTATGCCCAGAGAGACAATCTTATGATGATTGTGATGGCATACCTTGTAAAAAAAATGATTAATAAGAAAGTAAATCTTCATTTATATGTTTGTTCAGTTATGAGATAATGATGTAGCATATTAAATGTCTAAAGAATGATGTTACTCAATGAACTACGTCTTTAGGTTGAGGATATGAAAAATGAAATCATATGAATGATAAGATTATATACATTTTTTATGTCCCTAGTCAGATGTTATTGTTGAAGCTAGTAGACAATAATAACATATAAGTCTAGTGTGTGTGTTGGTTGATGATAGAATCTTATTAGTCATGATATGTGATACCAAACCAAACACATAGGTCATTGTTAGAGAACAATGTATCAGATACACCCATCATGAGAGTGATGCATGGAAACCATTGAAAGGTAGTTAGAATAATATCTCATAGTGATGGTGATGATTGTAGTTCTTAGACCTAAAATCACTGCACTCCTCACATTTTCTTTGATGTACTTTGACATAATCCAACGTGACTGTGAATAAAGTTTACCATAAAGGTGATGCTCGGATACATTGTGACACATGGGAAAGACTATGAGTGGTGTAGATTGGATTTGTCCCTCCTATTAGAGTTGATATCATGGCCACTTGATAAGCAAGACTAAGAAATGTATGGCCATACTCATGTGAATCAACATGTATGATATGCGAGCACACATGTATCTCAGACAGTCTTCTCTAGTTCAAGGAACATGGATTCAAAGTTGAACATGATCAAGATTCCATGCCTCGAGTTCAATCTAGATATCAGAGACAAAAGAATTATAGGATCACTATAACACTAATCATTGATAGTAGGTTGAAGTTGTTATCCAATTTTCGAATTACTTAGGTAGCAATGATGTGTTGCTAGATGTCGCTCATTGCTTGTGATGTCATCAATTGGCTTGGCCATTCACGCCCAATGTAAGTTGATACCTATAGGGTCACATACATATGATTTACCTAGAACAGGATTTTACTCATGAATGTGGTTTAAATTTTATTTCTAAATTGTGAAGTATTTAATTTTAAAAAAATGTTGTCAGAAATCTGAAATGATATATTCATCTTGTAAACCAATTAGCTCAGATTTATGAACCAGATAGTTCAAGTTGTGAACCGATCATTTGGTTTATCAGTAAGACTAGATCAAGGATCGATGCTTATGTCATGTTGTGCATTAATTGAATTTTAAAATCCAATATTTTTGCAAATAGGAAACATAGTGAATCGATCATTTCAAGGGTTTAACTTATCGACTCACATGTGAACTAACTAGTTCAATGGTTAATTGATTGGTTCATGGTTGATAGGTTCCAAAAAAATCATGAATTCCATCTCTTCGACTCCCAATTGATCTGGAAACCCTGACCTTGACCCTCCTATTAATATAGGTGTAGTTGAGGCTTTCAAGAGACACAACAATAAGCCTTTACAATTTTTGTCCTCTTAAAATTGTGGTAACGTGAGAACCCCAACAAGTCTTACCCATAAAAGGGAGATACAAGGCAGAGAAAGTCAATGCTAGCATGTTGACTAGAAGGGACAACTCTTTCTTATATGTTCCAAAAGAATGAAAGGAGTTCCCAGTTGTATGTGGGGACTAAATAGAGACAAGGAGGCCCTTTCCACCTTCTAGGAGGACATCATCAACCGTTGTCCTTGGGGTTTCACCAGGAGTCTGTCACTGATAGCTATCCAAATACTACTTGTGAAAGAAGAACAATGTTGCAAGGATAAGTTAATGGACTTGCTCCACATCCAGGTATATGCCTTACAACCTTCCTTCCCAATATATAATTGTTGACATCATATGTTGTCTAAGGGGAATATGGCAAGTAAATTTTTTTGTTTCGGCTACCATATCTATCTCCATATTTCCCTACAATGGTATCTGACACATGTAAATTTACTATGTTCTATGATTGAATCAATATGATTGGATTATTATTTGATCATTTATTTATTACATGTGAATTGAATATTTAAATGATTAATGTGAATATATGATTAAATATCACATGTTATCCATATATATATATATATATATATATATATATATGCAAATTATATGCATCGCCATGAATTACTATTGTGTTGTCTTTTGGATCATACTTAACTAGGTGACCTTAATGAGAATAAGTGCCTAGAAGCATGCATATGACTATGCAAAGGAGTTGTGCATACCATCTATCCAACAATTGCATGAGATGGAATTGGCAAAAGTTGCCTACCTTAATAGTTGGTTATGTACATTGGAGTTGGCTAGATAATAAGTCGATTGTTTTGTGTATTAATTCACTAGAAGGTTGAATGCTAAAATCTTTAGAATTGGTATGTGGGGGATTTCAATTTGAAAAAAATAGTGAGAGTGATAATTAATTAAATGCCTAATTAAACATTGTCAAATTTTAAAGTGTTTTGACAAATTGCAAATGTTTCTTGTAGAATCAAATGACAACCAATATCACGTTTTCCTTTCTATCATTCCTTGAGAAGGACAAGTTGAATGGGATAAATTTCCATGACTGGTTCAGGATGTTGAGAATCGTTGTCACACAAGAGAAGACGCTCTATGTCCTGGAGACACCAGATCCAGATAACTTTCTCCCATTGTGCCTAAGGCTGGTAGGGATGCTTACAAGAAGCAGTGTGAAGATTTCATAGATGTCAAGTGCATGATGATGTGCTCAATGAACTATGAGTTGTAGAGATAACATGAGAACATGGATGTTATTTATATGGTAACACATCTTAAGAACATATACCAAGATCAGGAAATACAAGAGAGATGAGATGTCTCCAAGGTGTTGTTCAAGTGCAACATGGCAGAAGGATATCTAGTAGGTCCCAATGTGCTCGAGCTTATTGGTTTTGTGGAGAAGTTTTCTAGATTGGGATATCACTTAGGTCAAGAGTCCACCACATATGTGACACTATAGTCACTGTTAGAATCATATAGCCAATTTGTCATGAATTACACCATGAAATATTTTTATAGTTTGTTGTTAGAATTATATGGCATGTTGAGAACAGTTGAAGGGTAGATGAAGAAAGATAACCCCAAGTTTGTGATGATGATCAGTAGAGTCAAAGGGATGTTCAAGGGAAAAGGAAAAATAAAAGAATATTTCTAAAGTTGGCAAGAAACCCAAGTATTCTGCACTCAAAGTAAAGGGAGGGTGACTAAGGGAGGAAATTGTCACCATACTAGACACTAGAAGAGGAATTGTCCTCTCGGCTTGGAGGAAGTGAAGAAGAAGGAGGATATAAAGATATCCACCAGAAGTATATACATTATAGAGATAAATGTATGGAAATATGGCATCAAAATATACTTACTAATAAACTTTCATAAATTTCTAAAATTATTTGATATGTTTAATGCATAAAATATTGGTATCATATAGGTTTTGATAAATAGAATATATTACATCTTATACATTAGAAACATGGTCCAAAGCATTTTTAGATAAAAATGCACTCCATGACCTTCCTATTGATACCTTGTTCACCCACATTGGATAACAAAAGCACAACATATGATTTCTTCAAACATACCTTAGTTTTCTTGATACAACTATTGATCTAAGATCTAAGGGCTTCCCAATGGCACCTCTCCTTCATGTTTTGTCTTTGGGTCATGGATCCATATCTTGGGTCTACCTCCTTTCTGACTTGGCTAACTGCAGCTCAACACACTCATCACCCAGCCCAAGCACCACGACGATGGAGATGTTTGACGACCCTGATTGCGAGCTCCAAGTAGGCTTCATGCAAATTGGGCCCATCTCTAACTTTGGATTGGCCTCCTTTATCAAGATGACACTGTCTCCATAGTTTTACTTGCCCAAATCATAAATCCTTAATACCTCCACTATTAGCGTCGCCACCCACAATTGTGCTTCATAGATCTTCTCTTACAACCACTCAAAGACAAGAAAAAGCCTAGTGGAAACCTCATCTCTCCCCTCGATATATGTATTCAAGGCTTTATAGCCTCTCATCCTTTAGATGTCATGAGGATCGGTCCCTGGAGGACTCTATTCGAGTCCCAGTCCCCAAGAACAAGGAACGTGGACTGCCTCTTTTTTATATTCTTTTATTTTGTAATAAAATCTAGTTTCTAGAAGTATTTCTATAGGCCACAACATGATCCCACTTAGTCTCGAATTTTAGGATTAACTACTCTTTACCATTACCCTTTCTTGGAAAAAAAATCAGATAACCACTTCAAATTTGTATTTTAAGTAATCAATATATAATTACTAATTTAATTACCTAGGCCTCTAGGTAATTCAAAAGTATCTAAAATTTCTTCCGCAACCTCATATTCCATTTATCAAATTAATAAATAAATTTTGAGTATATACTATGAGCATGATCTACTAGATTTTCAAACTTGTACTCCAAGGACCCATATGTAAACTATAGTTCACCCAAATGGGCTTGAAATGGTTTCTAGGGAACCTAATCCATTCCTTGATCTTTCAAATGGTTCATAAGCTTAATCATTGTCCTGGTTATGAAATTAAGGTTGGACTAATATAATTCCTAAGTTGAATTTTCATCATGACACATTTAATCATATTACATTATTTTCTTATCATGAAGACCTAAACTAGGTCTAGGCTCAAATACATTAACTACAATCATCAAATTTTCTTTGTTATTCTACTTTGGTTGTCATCTCATATTATCAAATTCATATGAAATTCCCAAATTTGAGAATATTACAAAACTGACCAAAGTTCACAAGAGATCCTTTCTACATGATTTTCTCTTATATCCAAATATCATGAAATTGTATGGAACCTTATTTTAAGCCTAAATCAATCCTATATTGATTTCATTGGTAACTTAATCATGTGTTTTATAGTCCCAAAAATTAGGTTGTAACAATACTACCCACCTTTTTGAGAATTTTGTCCTCAAAATTCAGCAAAACTATAGGAGGGTACCCACCTTAGGGTTTCACATAACTTACCAACTCTTGACAATTTTCATAAAGTCTCACATGCACCTTTCAAGTATAACCTTCTCATGGATAACAACTATGTCTAACAACCTTATCAAACTAACATGTACAACCAACATGGAAATTTGAAGGAAAATCTGAAACATAAACAACTACTATTTATTTACTCTTAATTTGTTTTACATATCTTTCTATGGAGACTTACACTCTCTACCTGGGTCTCAGGACCTACACTAAGGGCCAAGGTCATGTCTATCGAGTTGACCTACACTAGGGATTTGGTCAAATTCCATACCCCCATTTCATCTCATGAAATCTGATCTTATATAAATCTCATAATGCATTTTGAACTCATGGTCTTACCATGATCTTAAATCTCAATATATGAATCTTATATTGGAAACATAATCATGACTTAATGTAGTCAAATCTTATATCTTATCATGTATTTAATTCTTAGAGCTTAATTACACTCAGGAATCTTATTACATGTCTATACATGAGGTCTTAGGCACCGTAAGGATAGATCCATGAAAGTACAAACTCTTACTTGCATATCTTATCTCAACATCTTAGAACATTGGATCACATAAATCATGAAAGTCTTATTTGATAATCATGTAAATATGTTGTGATTAATAAACACTTATCATGAAATATTAAAGCATAACTCTTAGTGGGCTTACATTATAAATCATGATCATCTTGATAAACAATAATAATAAATCTTTACTTTGAAACTAAAACACAAACACCTTAACATTTATTAATTAACCTTAACTACTATACTCTGGTTTGTGAAATCCCGCACTAAAGTCCTTCTGATTCCCTTCTCTTCTAATCATATACTACACTTATTAGGTCAAAATTATGTTTCCTCCTCTTATCGTGGTGCTCTTAGATAGATAAGCCCGAGGTATTTGAAGTCACTATATTTCTGTGTAACCATTATTATCCCTACAAATATCTACAGAAACATTAATCGATCTTGTCTAGGATCTATCTTATATCAACATCAAATAAAATTAATATTATAGCAATTCTAGACCAATGATCCATACTAAAGCATCCTCATGTATAATCTTAAAGGCTTTTAGTCACCTCCAACAATCATCATACCTTAAGATTAATCTCATCTCATAACATCAATTCTATTATCATGAAGTATTTTCTTTAAAAACCATCATGATTAGACTTGTGACTATAATCCCTCATTGGGATGGAGGTCCTAAGGACATCAAGAGTTCTCTAATCATCATCAACTATACTAGGAAAAATTCCTCATCTCTCTCCAATCATTATCCACTTCAAATCAAAGCCACTTATCTACTTTAAAATATCTACCTTTTGTGTGTTTTTTAAGGTTCTAATAGATATGTCATTAGGTCTAGGTGAACATCTACCTCACACTTTTTCTTTCAGCCTTTTTTGTCACTTCCTGATGCATGTCGGTTGGTCATCCATCTGAAAGTTCCATGTCTTATCATATTTACCTTACCTGACTGTACACATGTCCCATACCATGTGCACTAGAAGGAGTGAGACAAGCATAATAAGTATATAATTATGCATATAGCATCCCCTCCACAAAACCCCATATGCATGTGTCCCATACCAAAAACATGTGGGAAAGAAAGAGGGCATGATATGCAAAAATATAATGTTTACAAAAAAAGTCTAAAGTATCTAGATAGTAACCCTATTACATATCACATCTTTTATTTCCTAACTAAACATCTAACCTTGTTTCTACTATCTTTTACTGACTTTTTTGATAACCAGGATTAATAACTATCTTTATAAATTTGTCTAGTATCACTTGGTTTCTAATGGGAAATCTAATCTAAGAATATGAGAATTTTCTTGATGGCCATCTACATTATCACTCTAATACCATATTGTAACACCCTAATTTTCTCTTAACATGAGCGAAAGCTAAGAATCTTTTTAAAATTGGTGAGTGTTACTAACATGATATGCATCATGATAATAATAGAAAATAACCATTACAAGAGACTCATTTGACATGAATACAAGAGATGTCATTTACACACAATGAGTATCACCATTTGAGGTCAAGAATGCTTTGAAAAGGATGAAAATCAGAAAGGCATGCAGGCCAGACAATATTCCCATTGATGTATGGAAGAGTATGGGGACTGAAGGAGTGATGTGGTTAACAAAGTTCTTTAACAAGATCATGAATACCAAAAAGATTTCAGATGAGTGGAGAAATAGTACTATAGTCCCCATCTACAAGAACAAAGGTTACATTCAAAGCTACACAAACTATAGAGGTATCAAGCTGATGAGTCACACGAAGAAGCTTTGGGAGAGGATTATTGAGCAGAGGTTAAGATCTATAATGCAGGTATCAAACAACCAATTTGATTTCATGCCTACAAGATCAACAACAAATGTTATTTTTCTTTTAAGGATGCTTATGGAGAAGTTTAGACAAAGCAAAAGAGATCTTCATATGGTGTTTATTGATCTGGAAAAGGCATATGATCGAGTACCCAGAGAAGTGTTGTGGATGATTCTGAAGAAAAAAGGTGTGCCAATCCAATACATTGACTTGACTAAAGACATGTATGATAGATATAATGCAAGTGTCAAGACTCCTGGAGGAGAGACACCAACTTTTCCTATCACAGTTGGGGTACACCAAGAATCCACACTCAGCCCATATATGTTTGTTCTTGTTATGGATGAGTTGACAATGAATGTTCAGGATGATACTCCTTGTTGTATGTTATTTTCTAATGATATTGTTTTAATTCACAAAACTAAAGATGGATTAAATGATAAAGTTGAACGTTAGAGAAAGTCATTGGAATAAAATGGATGGATGATTAGCAGGAGCAAAACTGAGTATATGCATTGCAATTTCAGCCAATCTTGCAGTGTGAATGATGGAGCCAAGTTGGATAGAGTAGATATACCAATATGTGATAAATTCCATTACTTGGGTTCTATTATTCAAATAGATGGGGATGTCCAAAATGATGTTTGTCAATGGATCATTGTAGGATGGTTGAAATGGAGGAGTGCAACTAGAGTATTATGCGATTGGAAGATCACTCTTAGGTTAAAAGGTAAGTTTTATGGAACATCTATACGACCAACCAAGCTCTATGGGAGTGAATGTTGGGTGATGAAGAAATAAGGTATCAATAAGATGAACAAGGCTGAAATGTGTATTGTGATATGGATGTGTGGGAAGTCAAGAAAAGATCACTTGAGAAATGACTATATCAGGAATAAAGTGGGGGTGGTGAGGATTGAGGACAAGTTGCGTGAGGGCTGACTCAGATGGTACGAACATGTGCAACACAGACCGACTAGTGCACCTATGTGAAGAAATTCTATTGAGTCAAACACTATAATTAGAAGAAGAGGAAGGCCTAAATTAACATGGGATGATCTTATAAAGAGAGATTTTGAATCTCTACATCTCAACCAGAATATGGCCCATGATAGAGCTGAATGGAAATGAAGGATCCATGTAGCCGACCCCAACATAGTTGGGACTGAGTCTTAGATGATGATGATGATGATGATGATGATGATGATGATGATGATGATGATGATGATGATGATGATGATGATGATGATGATGATGATGATGATGATGATGATGATGATGATGATGATGATGATGATGATGATGATGATGATGATGATGATGATGATGATGATGATGATGATGATGATGATGATGATGATGATGATGATGATGATGATGATGATGATGATGATGATGATGATGATGATGATGATGATGATGATGATGATGATGATGATGATGATGATGATGATGATGATGATGATGATGATGATGATGATGATGATGATGATGATGATGATGATGATGATGATGATGATGATGATGATGATGATGATGATGATGATGATGATGATGATGATGATGATGAAATTCTTAGAAAAGAAATTACATCATCGTGTACAAAAGAAACTTAACACCATGATACTAATTTATACAAATCTCATCTCAAATATGGGACTCTATAGATGGCGCCCCACCAAGCAAACCTCCTAAAGTTGTCATTGCATCATCTTGCCATGACTAACTCCTGAAGTTTTATACCTATGGACATCTTGTCCCCAGCCATGTACAAAGGGAAACCTAGGTTATAGTAAGTGGCATTGAATTTCTAATAAGATAAACATAAATATGCTATAACCAAAAGTTGAATTAAGATCAAAAAGTTGTAAACTTATATTGAATTGGTGTATCTTTTATTTATGTCTTTTATCTGATTTGTAGCCACCGTTATATGATAAGACCTTCTAAATTGGCATATCTATGCCCTGAATTGGTATTGAGGTGCCTATGGATTGGCACTACATGCCTTTGAATGACACTGAGGTGTCTCTAAATTGGCATGACTATGCCTCGAATTGGTACCAAAGTACCTCTTAATTGGATTAAATACTCCTATAAATTGGCAACATATACCTCTTAATCATCCCATGACTAATTGAATGAGGATTTATCTTATAATGTCTTATGTGAAGGTTTTGACTTATTATCTTAAATTTGAACTTACTTTTTTCTGAATATAAACTTATCATATATGGAACTGAATATTGATAAATAAATTATGAATGTATATCTGAATCTAAATATACTCTGAATTAAATCTAAATATAAACTCTAAATATAAATCTAAATATGAAATTATCTTATACTAAAACTGAATATTGATATCTGAATTGAGTTCTTATTCTAAATCTCTCTCTTAAGTTCTGAATTGAATCTTAATCTAAATCTAAAGTCTGATAAATCTTCATCTGGAGTGTTTATTTAATAGATGACTTATTAACTTTTGATTAATGATATATGACATCTGATTCTTTGGCTTATGAAAATAAATCGAACTAAATCTAATTCTAGATCTTGAATCTGATATACTTATTGTTTGGATAAGTCTTAATCTAGAGATCTTTAATTTAACAATTATACAAAAACTTATATATGGGCCTAAGGGATTGAGAAATAAACTAAACAAAGCATAAAAATATTTAGTGTCTAAAAGTAATATAAATCTCAATATCTAAAAATCTGAAAATGGACAAGATGACCCAATCTGAATGAAATTTGATTGCACAAAGCATGACTGATATATAATATCTATAGTCTGAAAGTAACTTAGTCTCTAAGTTACTTTGTAGGAAGGTGTAGGCGGAATCATAATATTATTGAAACTCATTGGACATGGTGCACTTACCGCTTGTACTGGGGATATCTTTAAGGACCTCCTAATTCCAAGTTCCATAACTTCATTAGCCTGATATCATCATAGTTATGTTAGTCCTTGTATATTTGACCTTTCTCATTTTTTAATCGCAAACCCCATCATCCTAACTTTATATACCAATTTAGGGTTCAGACTTCATTGAAACTAACTCTGAGTTAAAATTTCTCTTAATTCTGAATTCAATATTAAAAGGTAGAATCCCATATTATATAGAAACTATATGTTGATATACCCATATGAACTAAAACCATCATATTTCCTAATATATATAAGTATATACATTTTATACCAATAGTAAACTTCAACTAAGATCACATATACTTATCTTACTAACTTAGTTATAAAATCAAAGGACAATATATTTATAATCATTTTCCATACTAAATAGGCACATAAAATACATTTTGTCTCACAAATAATCATAAATCGCCTTACCCAATCGCCACTTAGACCCAAAAATCATATACAGCTATAAATATACATAAAAACATGTCAAAACTTTAGAAACCATAAGAACAATGTATAATAAGGTCTATGTAAAAATGTGAAATCATTTCATTGCAATTTAATGGGAAAAATACCCACAATTCCCTTATTAGGGTTTACATCAAAATACTCATTAAAACTTAAAATAAGAATGATCAGACTTTTAAATCATGTTAAATATATCAAAATATACTTACTAATAAATTTTCATGAATTTATAAAATTTTTTGATTTGTTTAATGTATAAAATATTGGCATCATATAGATTTTGATAAATAGAATATATTTCATCTTAAACGTCAGAAACATGTGTTCAAAGAAGATCCAAAATGCTCTCCATGACCTTCTTAGTGATACCTTGTTCCCAAAATAGATAACGGAAGCACAAGACATGATTTTTCCAAAAATGCCTTAGTTTCCTTGATATCAACCACTGATCTAAGATCTAAGGCCTGCCCAGTGGTTCCTCTCCTTCATGTGTTGTCTTTGGGTAGTGTATCCATAGCTTAGGTCAGCCTCCTTTTTGACCCAGCTAACTTCAGCACATCACACTCTTCACCCAACGCGAGCACCGTCATGAAGGATATCTTTGTCGACCCTGATTATGAGCTCCAGGAAAGCTTCACGCAAATTGCACCCATCTCTAACTTCGGATTGGCCTCCTTTATCAGGATGACACCATCTCCATGGTTGCACTTGCTATATCATAAAGCCCTAATACCTCCTCTATTAGTGTTGTCACCCACAATTGTGCTCCACAAATCTTCTCTTCCAAACACACAAAGATGAGAAAAACCCTAGTGGTAACCTCATCTCTCCCCTCGATATGTGTATCCAAGGCTTTATAGCCTTTCATCCTTTAGATGACAGGTGGATCAGTCCCTAGAGGACTCTGCTCAAATCTTAGTTCCACAAGAACAAGGAACACGGAGTACCTTTTTTATATTCTTTTCTTTTGAAATAAAGTCTAGTTTCTAGAAATATTTCAATAGGCCACAATATGATCCCATTTAGTCTCAAATTTTAGGATTGACTACTCTTTACCATTACCCTTTCTTTGAAAAAATATTAGATCAAAAATAATCAGATAACCACTCCAAATTTGTATTTTAACTAATCAATAGAAAATCACTAATTCAATTACCCAGGCCTCTAGGTAATTCGAAATTATCTAAAATTTCTCCCACAACCTCATGTTACAATTATCCAATTAATAAATAATTTTAGTATATATTATGAGTATGAAATACTAAATTCTCAAACTTTTACTCCAAGGACTCTTATGTAAACTATAGTTGACCCAAATGGGCTTGAAATGGTTTCTAGGGCACGTGGCCCATTCCTTGATCTTCCAAAAGGTTCATAAGGATTAATCATAGTCTTGATTATGAAATTTAAAATTGGACTCACATAATCGATCAGTCAAATTTTCCTCATGACACATTTGATCATATTACATTATTTTCTTATCATGAAGACCTAAACTAGGTCTAGGCTCAAATACATTAACTAGAGTCATAAAACTTTCTTCATTATTCGACTTTGGTTGTCATCTCATATTATCAAATTAATATGAAATTCCCAAAATTTTATAATATTACAAAACTGACTAAAGTGGACAAAAGATCCTTTCTACATGCATTTCACTTATAACTAAATATCATGAAATTGGATGGAACCTTATTTTATGCCTAAATCAATCCTAAATTTATTTCATCAATAACTTAATCATGTATTTGATAGTCCCAAAAGTTAGGGTGTGACAGCCATGTTCCCCTTAAATAGTCAATTGCATCAACAACTATGAATATGGAGGGAAAGGTTGAAAGGCATATAACTTGTCCTGGAGTAAGTCCAGTGACTATCCTTGCAGCAGTGTGCTTCTTCTTCAATTAGCACTATAGGAGTCATTAACAATGGCGTCCTGGTGAAATACCATGGACAATGGTTGATGGCATCCTCCTAGTGGGTGGAAAAATCCTCCTCACCTCTATGTAGTCTAAGGAGACCACATGGAACTCTACATTACACTACCAAAGCTAATGGGAAGAAGTTGTCCCTTCAAATGTCAACCTGCTAGGGTTGATTCCCTCTCCCATGTTTCTCTCTCTTGTTGTCCCTCCCTTTTATGGGTAGGAGTTGCTTGGGCTCTCATGTTACCAAAATTGTGACAGGACAAAAATTGTTAAAGCTTATTGTTGTGTCTTTGAAAGCCTAGACTATCTCCCCCTTTATATGGGATAGCTAAGGTCAACAAAACGAAATTACCATGATCTATGAATGTTGAACTGGTTGATTCATGTTGAACTGTTCAGTTCAAATGGAAAAAGATCAGCTCAACACTTGAACTGATCGGTTCACTTGCTTTCCAATTCCTAATCACATTGGCTCTCAATATTCAAATAATGCACAATGTGACATCAACATCAATTCTTGATCCAATTGTATTGATCATTGAACCAGGTGGTTGACAAGTTGAATTGGTCACTTTAGACCTTGAATCAATAGGTTCACCAACTGACCTAGTCAATTCATTTCCTAGTTTAGGCAATGTTCGGCCAATGTAATTTACTTGACACTTGAATCGATCGGTTCAACACTTGAGTTGGTCAGTTCACAGTCCAGTATGTCAATTTTCAGCCATATTTGTTTAAATTGAATACATAAACACTTTACTAACCAAGTTAAACATCATCCATAAATAAACTCCTATTCCAAATGCATCCTATGTGGGTGACCCTATATGTCCCAAATTACATTGGCAGTGAATGTGCATAACCAACTTATGTCATCACAATAAGTGAGTGGTATCTAGAAACACATCATTGCTATCCAAGTAATTCAAAAGTTGGATAACAATTTCAACCTACAATGTGTGATGTGTATATAGTGATCATACAGTTTCATTATCTATGATACCCAGACTGAACTTGAGGCATGTTATTGTCATCTTGTTCAATGTTTAATCCATGTTCCTTGAACTAGAGAATATTGTATGAGATGCATGTGAGCTCACATATCATATATTGAGTCACATGAGTATGGCCATACATTTACAAGTCTTGCTTATTGAGTGTCCTGGATATCAATCTCCTATAGGAGGGACAAATCCTATCTACATCACTCAGACTCAATCCCCATGTGTCACAATGCACCAAGAAACACCTTTATGGTAACCCTTATTAAGGTCACATTGGATGATGTTAAAATACATTGAATGACATGTGATGAGTGTAGAGACTTTAGGTCTAAGAATCACAATTACCACTATCACTATGTGAGTTGATTCTCACTACCATTCCATGGTCTCCATGTATCACTCAAGGTGGGTCTATCTGATACACTATTCTCTAACATGTACTTATGTTCTTGGTTTGATATCACATATCATGACTAATGTGATTCTATCATTAACCAACCCACACTCTATTCTTATGTATTATTGTTGTCTATTTTGCTTCTATAGTAACATCCGACTAGGGACATAATAAGAGTGTATGTATTCTTATCATACATATGATCTTTGTCCATGCCCTTAACCTAAAGTCATATGTCATCGAGTCACATCATTCTTTAGACATGTACTATGTCTATTTCTTCATGTCAAGATTGAGACAAACATAATAGACAAAATTACCGTTATAATTATCAAATCAAGTATATGATGCCCCATTACAATCATCATATGATTCGCTATATTGGCATACATACCAATAGACTTGCACATTCACTTAGAGTCAATCACTCATTAATATTATTCCAAGTTATATTAACATGTCCATCAAGTTTCTGCATGATGGTTATTTTATAGTGGGTTAGCAACATTTTCTTCTAGTTGGTATTGGCAAGTTTTCACATATCCTTATTGTGTGATTTCTTGCATGAGATGGAAATGTTGTAGTATGTTATCTAAGGTTCCTTACCTATCCAGTACCTCCATTATTGTCATAGTGTTTCTACTATGTCATCAATGGTTGGAACTTCCCATAAGTTCATCTACATGAACTTCTTAATCCATACGATATCCTATGGTGTTCTCAAAACATCAAGGTACTCAGCTTCTAATTGTAGATTTAACAACTGTCTCTTGCTCGAATCTCTTCCAACTTATAGTTCTATTTTAAGGTCAAACACAATTTTAGATTGTGATCATTAATTTTCTTTGTCATATTGGAATCTTTCATCGATGGAACCCTTGACACCCAACTCTTGCTTATTATCATAATCAAGGAACTAATACTTGTGCTACTTTTGAAGTACTTAAGGATGTTCTTTATGGTAGTACAGTGACTTTTTCTGGAATCTGACTAATATCCACTTGTCATGTCCAATACATACAAAATAATGAGATGAATACATAACATTGCATTCATGATAGATCCAATTGAAAATGCATATGGCATCTTATTCATGTGTTCCCATCCTTCACAGGAATTGATACACATGGCTCTAGAGAGACTAATTTCACAAATTCTCTCACATTGAGTCTTGCACGTTGAACCCCTTCAACATCTTACCTATGTATATTCTCTTATTTAGGTCAAGAAGTTTTCTAGATCTATCTCTATAGATCTTAATTCCTAAGATATAGGATGCTTCTCCTAATCCCTTCATAGAGAAGGTACATTGCTTTCCAGGATTAAACATTAGTAGTATAAGGATATTACTCACCATCATTATGTGGAATATAAATATTATCCCACTCAACTTTTGTAATCATAGATTTCATCTTCATTTTTACTAAAGTCAAACTATTTGACTCTCTTGTCTTATTGAAGATTCTAGCTCTGAGATGCTTGCTTCAATCCTCATATTGGCTTTTGTAGATTACAAACATTATTTGCACTAATTGGATTTATAAAACCTTTTAGGTTGTGTCACACACACATCCTCTACAATATTCTTATTAAGGAATGCAGTTTCAACATCCATTTTCCAAATCTCATAATCATACTAAGCTATAAATACAATCATGATCTTGATGCATTTGACCATGGCAACTGGTGAATAGATTTTTTCATGTTCACCAATTGGAACTTGTTTGAAATACCTTAGAACCATTATTCCCTTATATTTTTGTACATTTACAGCCATGTCGGTATTCTTCTTGAAGACCCAATTGCACCTTATTGGTCTTACTCCTTGGTATGCATCCATCAAGGTCATACCTTGTTGGTTTACATGGACTCCATCTTGGATTTCATGGCCTCAAGCCATTTCCTAGACTCTGGTTCCTCAATAGATTCTAGGTAGGTTGTTAGCTCATCATCTTGACCAACTCACTACCTTCTTAAGTTATAAGATATCATAATCTTTCAAACTCAAGGCATGATCTACTAGATATATAAGGCTTTGTATTACGTAAGGAACTGGAGATTCCATGACAATTTATCATTCTCATTGTTCCCACTATACCTCTTTAGGTTCAATGTTTTCATATTGATCTTTAACTTTTCAAGTTCTACTTTTTGAGTTCTACTTTTCTCCCACTAATTCCTTTGGAATTAAATTTCCAGAATATAGCCATCCAACAACAAACACTTTTTTTAACGGTTGGAATGCAAAAGTAGTATTCAAAAAAATAACATTTATTTTATTTGTGGACAAAGCTTTTCAAGAAATTACATTGTTATATAAGCTTTCAATCCAAATATGGGCATATCAGGACATATCCCATACCATATCTCATATGATGTCATTTGAACCATTTTAGATGGTACACTATTTAGTATAAAGCATGTGCCAAAAAGGATGTAATATTAGGTAGATTTATTAATTATCACACCATGACTAACAAGTTGTGATTCCTTCTTTATGATACATCACTATGTTGCAGGTGGAGTTCATTTTGATACATTATCACAATCTCCTAGAAGATCCTCAAACTCCTAGTTTAAAATATTTTAGCATCGATCATATCACAGTGTCTTAATACTTTACCAAGCTAGTTATGTACTTTATTCATAATCTCCTTAAAACTTCAAGAGATTTAGACTTGAATTTCATTAGATACAATCTACCACATATGTTGATATCATCAACAAATATAATGAGGTACTTTGTAACTACTTCTAGCATTTGTTCTAAAAGGTCTATACATATCAGTATGTATGAAGCCCAATACAATACTCATTTTCTCACTACATCTAGGGAAAGGTTCTTTTGTCATATTTCCCATTAAATAATATTTGAATGTATCTATTGATTCAATAACCAAAAGAGCCTAGACAACCATATACATGGATTCTAGAAATGCATTTCTCATTTACATGCTCTAGATGATAATTCCATTGGTATTCATTGTTTGAGTAATCAAGGCATTTAGTGTATGTGTAATACATATTTGTTTCTACAACTACCAAGTACATATTTTGATACACAAGGCACTACCATATAAGATCTTATCTTTTAAAAAAAACATCAAATATTCATAATATCCTTGTCCATACAAGTTACATGATGTTTTATTAATGCAAGGTACATAATAGCAATTCACTAATTATATTACATGCCCATTAGGTTGATTGACAATTTCCTATGTAGGGCAGCAACTCTTGCTCCACACAACTCTAGATTACATCCTCTCAGGTATTGAAGTGGAGATCTCTATCTCCTTCTTCTTCTTGAGATCATCTATTTAAAGAGGAAAGTTTCTTTTCCAGTGTCCATCTTGGTGACATGATAAATGTGTATTTATCTTTTTTAATTTAATCTTTTAGATATTTTTTAGGATTGTTTTGTTATTTATTTTCTTAGTTTTATAAATATTGTATTAGTTTATATTTTCTCTCTTTATTTGGAGTTCTAATTATATTTGGTTGGATTTTAGTAGGAAAATGGCCTAATCACTCCAATCATTACTCTCTCTTGGAAGATGTTTTGCACAATTCCTGTAGTTCCTGAAATTCATGTATAGACAGCATCAAAATAGTCATAACTCTCACATACAAATTCCAAATTCTGATTTTAGATATGTTTTGAAAATATAATTTAAATTTCTACAATAAAAATATATTTTTCGATGAATTTTGTAGTCATTTAATTACTCAACCAACTAGTGAACGTGTCTGTTCGTTTACCTGCAGTGCCTGATTTAAATATATATATTGCACCAAAATAGGAATAACTCTCACATCTAAAGGTGAAATTTAATGTTTCATATACATTGGAAAGAACATTCAAAACCCTACGGGAAAAATATATTTTGGGAACACTTTAAAGCTTGTTACTAGTCGAAATCTGTATGAAACTTCAAAAATGGGAATCTACAGAGAGAGAGTCAGAATTTGAAGGGTCAAAAGAAGGCAATCAATAATTTTCTTTATTGCCTATTAAGGAAGATATTTCTCTTGATCAAAACAAACATCAGTCACCTCTTCCATTCCTTGTTCTCCCCTTTCAGGGTTTCCACCCCTCCTTCCCATATAAAAGGAGCGGGGACTCTAAAAAAGGATCATCGAATCTTAGTTGGAAATCGAGTCTTAGTCATAAATCGAGTCTTACTTGTAATGGAATCTTAGTATGTAGTCCTCAATTTTGTACTCACATTTTCTTTCATAGTTGTAATCTTTCATTTTTGCAATACAAATTTGGTTCTTCATTGTTGGATCTTGGTTAATCTCGTTCTTTACTTCTCATTCTTTTCCCTTAAAATGGAGGATTATGGGATCAAGCTGTTTAACTAGCACCACTTAGATCTCCTTGGAGATTCTTCTTCCTATGGTCTATGGCATCTTTCCTTCTTCCTTTTGCTTCCCCTCTTATGGCTAGTGAGTAGTTTTCTTACCGATGTGAGGGGAGCAAACCCTTAGCCATGTGATGATTAGATTGAAGTTTTACACTAATTTTTAGATAAATGGTTTTTGGCTTGGATATGGATGGTTTTAATGAAGTGATCTCTCATTTTTATCACTTGTTAATCTTGTTGGATGCGACCTTGGAACCCAAGATTTAGAACAACCAAATTGATTTCATAAAAAATTGGATGAGACCTCAGAAAAGTTCCCATTAGTATGATTGAAATTGGATACGTGAATGCTAGGACCAATGGGTTCACGGGGAGTTCATCTTTTTTGAATCGTTTATGAATGTTTCACATACCTTCCTTTATATTTGTTATCATTTAATTTCTTCAGTCTCATTTCACATCGGATAGGGTGGTGAATTCCCTTAGCTTTGTTATTTCTTTCTTTTGATTAGTTAATCTTTAATTCAACATCTTTACTTTTTTGTTTTAGTTTTAACAAACTCTCAAAATGGATTTTACATTCTTGTTCTTGCAATTGGATTTGAAACTCAACCATCTTCATGCTAGATAATTTTTACATCTCTATGGATCACCTTCTATGCTAGACTTTATCATAAAATAGAAAAAGGATAAACTCTAGGATAATTTTTCTAGTGATTGGTGTGCTAAACAACGTGCATCAATTTGGCACCGTTGTTGGGGACGGAATAGTTGTTTTTTAGATTTGGTTGCTTTTATATGTTGTATAATACTATTTCATACTCATTAACTTGTATAACTTTAGTCTTTTTTATAATTTCTTCTATATTTTTGTAATTTATTATTGCATTTCTAGCACAATTTTGGAAGTGTATCTCCTCTTTCTATTGAGTTTCCATTCCAGCAATACAACTTTCTAGTTATTTTTTTATAATTTTAATTTATTACATAATTTTTTAGCTTTATAATTTTTATTTATCTTGGTAATTTTGACCAACCCCTTGTCTCGTAATCTCTCTACTCACGTGTGTTAATTGACATATCTTTTAGGAACTCTATTTCAAATGGAATGGGCATTCCAATATCCTCCACAATGTTATTATTGTGGTCTTTACCACCATACATCACTTTTCTATCTGACTTTACCCCATACTTATGATAGCACCCCTTTTAATTATGAGCCCTTTCATCCCAATGGGTACAATGTGAATCCACATTTTTCTGAGAACCATTATGGGGAACCTTGTGATCCATATTCAGAGGGGGATATGATCAACAAAATTTTAGAGGGTATGACCAACAGAAATTTGGGGGAAATGGTCCCATTTATGATATCGATTATAGTCATCATCAAGAAGAGAAACTTAGGGCCCTAGAGAAGATGGTAGCAAAACTGGTAACCCGCCAAGACTTTTTAGCCGCTCTACTGGAATCCCAATCCCAAAACCCAGTTGTTCCAAATATATTCCCCCATGATTTGGTGACACCTCGTAATATCAAATCTTCCCATGAAGATGAATGCAAAATTACAATCCGCCGTCTTCTGAAAATTATTATGAGGAGCAATGCCACAATCAGTATGAGGAGAGAAAGGCCCAAGACTACTATGAGGGATATGTTGAGGATGGAAAAAATTTTGGGGTATATAAATCCTATGGTGAAACTCAATTTAATTCTTAACTAGAAGAGATACTTAAGACCCTAAAAAAGATGGCAGTAGAAGGACAAGAAAAACTTGAATCCAGTCAAGCCATGCAAGCTACCTTACTAGAGGCTCAATCACAAACTCCACCTATAGAGCTTGAGCAACCCAAGATAGTTCTTCCCGACAATGATGACAATGATCCTATTTTTGTTTCATATGTGTTATATCCTGAAGAAATAGCACAAACCATGGAGCCATATTTTGCATGTGATGAGGACGTTGGTATCCCTATCTTTCCTTTAAAGACTCTATTACTTGAATATGAAAAGTTGAAATAGGAGAGTCATTTTAAAGATCTAACAAGTTATCTTATCCTTAATGTAAATCTGACTGATACCGTAGACCAATACCCTTTTTTTGAGTCTATTTTGGATAATGAACATTGAACCCCCTTTTTGACACAGCCAGTTCTCATTCCATGTAAGACTACTATAGAAGGGGAGATACCACCCTTGAAAGAAGACCATTCACCCCCTTCTATTATTTACAAGGAAATGTCCTCATCCCTCCTAAATCCTTGGGGACCCCTTGTACAAAACAATTAGAGTCATATGTTATATCAATAATGAAACTTACCAAACCCAATGTTGATGGCGTTATTTTTTAGGAGAAGCAAAACACTTTTGTAAATAATTTGAAATCTTTTGTATCAGCATCAATTCTCCCATATGCATGTCATTGTGATGGTGGAAAAACTAAGCCAGATCCTCCACCTAACTCTGTACACCCTGCTCTACTGACATTACTGGTTGGGTACCCGCCAACCTCCCCCAATCCACATCCATCTTCAACACTTCCCTTGCTATCGAAGGAATATTTGCAGATCTTATTGGAGGGAATGTGAGGTGAAAGAAAATATGAACACCTCACTGAGCTTCCACGACTGCCCTATCATCGGGTACACTATGAATCTCCTCTAATGAAGGTCCCAACCCTCGTACACATCCCCTTTAGCTGGATGTTCTTCGAGCTACCAGGGCCATTGGAAATCCTATCTCTTCTCTTCCCTCCATCTCAGGTTTTGGTTTTGCTCAAGATGAGAAAAAGTCTAAGTATGGGCTGGAGGTGGGTGGTATGTTTCTATTCCACACCCTTATCTTTTTTATTCTTGCATTATTTCTGCCTTTTTATTTGTTTTGCATAGTTGTTTTTTCATGGCCATTATCTAGTTGGCTAGGTTTTATTTCTTTTGTTACAAAATGGCCTTTATCTAATCATCCAATATAAATAGATGTTTATCATTGTACCCCTTGAATTTAGTAAATCATTTGCAAAAAAGTTCACAAATTTCCATGTCTGAAACCACCATGTCATCGAAGACCTCAAGATAGCATCACTCCTTGGAAAAGTTGGTGAGTCATATGGAATCAATCAAAATCAACACAATTTTGCTCTATTTCTAAACTATGGGTCTACTTTATATAAAGCTTGTATAATGTGATTGGCATGAATATTCTTTCTGATTTAAGGACGCTTTCGAAAAAGAAAAAAAAAGAAGAGAAAATAAATGTGTGAAGTTATAAGCACAAGGAAACATTTTGTTTCCCCCTTATTTTCTTTCTAAAAAAGAGAAGCAAAGAATCACCACTGGATAAAAATCAAGTCCGGGTTGGCATGATTTCCATATCAAAAATTAAATACCCCACAAAGGGGTGTAGCATCAAAAGATGCCAAAAGTGCACACGAAAAAATTCTGACCAATGTAGCCACAACTCCACAAATTCAAATCCCGACTCAAATAGAGGAGGGATCAAAAAAATTCATCAATTCCTTCTTTGTTTTCACACCCTCAATTTCATCCTTTCCTTGTGCAACAACTCACAAAAAAAAATATAATAATAAAAATGAGAGTGTCAAAGCAAAATTAAGATGAAGCATGTTTTTCTACAAAGTCTTGATTTAGAAACAAGATATGATATTTGTATTTTATAGGGAATATAAAATTTTGCATTTTGTGGTTTTAAGAGATTGGGTTGCTTGGCCAAATTTGGAGGTAAAGAATAAAGTGATGTTACAAGGGTGAGGATAGACATGTTATTAGTATAAATTAGAATTATTTGTGATTTTATTTGTTTGAGGACAAACAAAGATTCAAGTCTGGGGTATTTTTCTAAATGTGTATTTATCTTTTTTAATTTAATCTTTTAGATATTTTTTAGGATTTTTTGTTATTTATTTTCTTAGTTTTATAATTAATTGTATTAGTTTAGATTTTCTCTCTTTATTTGAAGTTCTAATTATATTTGGTTGGATTTGTTGGGTTTTACATGGTTGGAGTAGACAGCGGAAATAAGAAAAATTTACAGTCGGAGCAGACAGCGGAAACAAAAAAAAATTATTTGACCATAAACCCATAACCAGCAGATCGCATCAACATATATGTAATGGAAAGGATGGTTTTAGCGAGATATATCTAGTCTTAAGGCTTGCTCAGTGATTATACCTTGCAGCAAGTGTGATCTTCAACCACATGTCTTCAACGGCATCTGTGCAACCCTTGGTCTTGACCTGGACTACGGTTGAATGTCATCCTCCTAAGAGGAATAAGTCTCCCTCCTCTATCGATAGTCCACAAGACTATTGGGAACTCTAGTCTTCCTGAAGAATGGACTAGAAGGAGTTGTCCCCTTCTGTCAGAGTACTAATCACCAACATACTCTCCCACCACTAGTTACTTTTCTATAGTTGTCTTTCCCTCTTTGTTCCACCCTAGATAGGTAGAACCTGTTTGGGTTTTCTCAATTACCACAACTAGAGAGGACAACAACTTTGCAGAGCAACTAATGTTTTGAGTTGTATCTCTAGAGAAGCCCCCTGTACTCCTCTATTTATAGTATAGGGTAGGGTCAAGGTTCCTAGTCTATGTGGGAGAAGAAGGGTCTGGAATTTCCATGAACAATTTGCATTACGGTAGGCGAACCGGTCATTTCATAACTAAAATGGTAATTTGGCAAGGTGAGTCGATTGGATCACTAGTGAACCAGTCAGTTGGGAGTGTGAGTCGATCTGTTCTCCCAGTGAACTGGTCGTTTCACATCCCAGACTTGCCTGCAATTGACTTTCCTTATTTGTTTCTAATTAATGTAAAGATTAATTCATGTCCCAATCAAATTGAACAAGTGAAACAAAAAAACACTTTTCTCACAAACTGAGACAACACAACACTATTTGTTTGGACGAGTTGAACTGATTAGTTCACCAAAGTGAATGATGTGGCATATATTATCGCACTAACAAACTCACTTAGGGTTGAAATACCTAAGTTTTTAACCAAAACAACGTGCAATAATACCACCCACAAGCGGACGGGTCTTATCGCAATATAGTTGAGGATCGAATCTTGAGGGACAACATTTTTAAAAATCTTTCTCTAGTCAAATCTAGCTGAATCAAGACTAATATTTAGAACAAGGTTGGTTGAATTGAGTTTAATTAAACTAAATGCAATGAAAGTAAATGAGCAAGATTAAAAGTTGATTAAAGCTTAGTGATGGAAATTGCTGGGATGGTCCCGAGTTTCACCACCACTACGCATGCAATCACATCCAAACATCAAACATCCAGGTAAGATATAACCATTCAAATAGAGATGCTGCAAAACCCCCCATACGGGCATCAGGTTCGCGTAAACATCACCTTAGGTATCAGATGTCTCGTCACCATCCAGATCACATACTTACGGCTCCGAAGATACATAAATCCAAATGAGGTTGTGGCCCTCCTATACAGGCATCAGGCACACAGAAGCGTCACCGTGGGCTAGATGGCTCGTCACCACACTGATCATACACTTGCGACCTCAAGGAATCCCATTCTATTTCTAGTTTGGGAGTCAACCGCGTTAATCGACATTCAAAGCCTACGCATTGAAGTTCTCGCAACATAGGAAACGAACAAGATAAATGCAAGCAGGTGATCAGTCCACAAGCACACATCGACGATTAACAACGATATGAAAGATTATATACATGCCATGGAATGTTTAACAAAAAGATATGAAAGCATGGGTAGCAGGGCTAGTCCCCGCACCCCAGTGAAAGTAAACTACTCGCTCATGATGAGAGAAACAAGAAAAACAAGAGAAAGAGAGGATTCTGCCATGAGCATGGTGAAGAAGATGATTGCAGCTCTGTCAAGAAACGGTCTTCTACACAATGTCGGAGCAGATCTAGAAGAAGAGAGAAGAACACCACGACAGACGGGGTAGATCTCCTCTCTCCACCTTCTTCTTCTTCTTGTAGTCCTCGCTCACAGTAGGAGGAGCAGCTCATGGATGAGATGGTGGCGTGGAAGTGGCATAGACGCAGTAGATCTAGACCCAGACATAGATCTAGATCTGGATCTGAACGAGGTGTCTTGCAGATCTAAGTCTTCACTCCAGATCTGGGTGAACAGGCTGCAAAACCACCACGGGGGCAGGTTCTTGGCTATGGAGATCATCTCCTTAGGCCCAGGACAGACCTGCAGCTTAACGGCGTCTGGAGATGATGATATGACTGACTGGAGTCGTGTTCTATTTATAGACAGGCTGGGCACCGACTTAGATTTGCGACCTTAATAATTCTGCAGCAGGTCGCGGCCTTTTGAATGATGCGGCGGTCATGGCTTTTTGCACGGTCGTGGCTTTTTGAATGTCGCAGTCATGGCTTTTTGCACGGTCCCAGGCTTTTTGGATGCCACGGTCACGGCTTTTTGAATGCCGCGGTCGAGGGGTGGCTTGGAGGAGGTCACAGGCTTGCTTCTGGTGTCGGTGGTGTCACGGTTAGTTGTAGGATCCAATCTCGGGTCTGTGAAGAGGTTGTCACGGTCGTAGCTATGCAGGGGAGGTGTAGAGAGTTGGTGAAGGTTGTGGTTATTACCGTGGACAGGTGTCTGTGATCTTTTGGCTTGGTCGCGATCAGCAGCAACCGCGGGTAGAGTCGAGGGAGGTCGCGATTATGAAGACAGTTGTCCGCGATCTCTGCAATCGCAGTCGTGATTGTAGGGTTTGCTGGAGCCGTGATCTTGGTGAAGAAGCGGGCACTGTAGCCGCGTAAAGAAAGAGAGGGGCCATCGACTTTCTTTGACCAGGCCCAAATAAAGGGCTAAGATAGAGGAATGGATTAGAACATGGGCCCAATGCCCAAATTGACCTGTCAAAAATTATGTAAAATTACAATTAAATTCATGATCAATTTGATTTAACCAAGATAAGTCTCAGATAAGAAGATACAGCCAATAAAAGCTCAATAAAGTAGTTAAGCCAAGTAAAAGCACATATTAGAAGATAAAGCCAATGAAAGCACGAATGTAACCAAGACTGGGCTAAACGAGATGATTGAACTAAGGTGAATAAGCATTCATCAATATACCCCGAACTTAAACGTTGCTCATCCTCGAGTAACACAAAATCTAAAACACTCGCTGGATGAATATTTTCAACTCGTGTGATTGCCTCATCTTCACATCATGATTATTTCTTTTCTGCTCGGTATGACTAAGTGTCTCAACATCTTGAGATCACAGAACACATTTTACCATATCTTCATTTTCGAGTTCGCTTCCCAATATCACTTCCTCTCTACTTTTTCCAAAATCAAGCATGTTAGAGAGTTTTGTAAGAGTCCAGAGATACCCGCAGAACAACAAGTGTGCACATGATCTAACACTGGTGTTTTTAGGATGTTGGTGAGCATAGGCATTCATTGTGCCAGTTGGTGGAAAAGGGATTGAAGGGTGGTATGGAAGGAAGAAATAAATCTCTCCTCTATTTGACTCGAGATTTTTATTATATGATTTGCAATTTCATCAATTGCATTTTTTTGTGTGAATCTCTCCTCTATTCGACTCGAGATTGCATTTCTTTTTTTGTGCACTTTGGCATCTTTTTTTTGGTGATACGCCCTTGTTTCGTAGCGAGGGGTATGGAAGAAGAGTAAAGAGAGATAGAGTGTGCCACCCCGAACTTAGGGTTTGGCACTATATTGCCTATTTTTGTTTGTTTTTGATGAACGAAGGGGTAAGAAGATGATGGAAGAAGTGTAGAAGAGAGTTCAGATCGGAGTGCAACTTGATTTACAATACAGTGCACCGGGTAGTTCTCCTTATCATACTCTGCTCAAATAATGACTTGATGAGGATCCGGTGGAGATTCCATGCTATTGTTCCACTAGTCAGATAGGAAGCACAACGTGTTTGATCCCTCTCAGTTCGACAGATACTTGCCATATCTACTGATCATGATGTTAGGATTCATAAGCTTCACATAGTGATTTCTAATCATTGGCTAGTTTCAAAAATTGTTCTCCTTGAGGCTTCGCTTCAGAATAAGGAGGGTATAATGATTCAAAACTGTGCGAAAAATAGGATAGCCGGCTAGGTAATGGCTTTGATTGAAACAAAAGCATCACAACTTCATCAAGTTTCTATACAAACTGCTAAGAAAACTTTTGAAAATTTTGAAAATTTTTGAAAAAAAATTGCTCAAATTTGCAACAAAGTTTCAACGATGAAATCTTAAGTCTGAAATGGATAGGAGAGGGTGGAAAGTAAAGTACATACCACCCACCCTCCACCCCGAACTTAGAATTTTGCTCATCCTGAGCAAACTCCAAATCCGAGATGGAGGGGAAAACTCGTGCCGGTTGGTCCACCAGATGTGGTTGCATTCCTTTCAGCGATGCGTCCTTTGTATGAAATCTCAAAAATGGAAACTATCAGAACTTAAGACTGCATCTTGTGATGCATTGTCTACCAAGTGCAAAATTTTCTAAAAGTAAAACTAAAAGTAAAAGCTACTTTAAAGATCGGGTTTCCTCCCGACAAGTGTCTTTGTTTTACATTGATGGCTCGACGTGATTTCTTCAGTTTTTTTGTAGATATATCAGTTTGGACAGATTCATCGATTTTTCAGTGCTAGTATCAGCTGTGGTGAAATATCTCTTCAAGCGTTGGCCATTTGCAACAAAATCACCTGACTTCTCACTCCATAAGGTAAATGGACCATGTGGATAGATGCTTTTGACAATGTATGGTCCCGACTAGTGGGAACAGAGTTTCCCTGGGAATAACCTCAGTCTCGAGTTGAACAGCAGAACTTGGTCTCCCACTTGAATGTCCTTCCTCTTCAGATGACCATCATGCCAAATATTTGTGCGTTCCTTGTAGATTCGTGCATTCTCATAAGTTGTCATTCGGAGTTCATCCAACTCTTGAAGTTGTAGAATCCTGGCTTCGCCTGCTTTCTTCATGTCAAAATTTAGCTGTTTGATTACCCACCATGCTTTATGTTCTAGTTCCACAGGCAAGTGACATGATTTTCCATAGGTGAGTCTGAAGGGTGTCATTCCAAGAGGAGTTTTGAACGCAGTTCGATAGGCCCATAAGGCGTCATTGATTTTCACTGACCAATCCTTTCGGTTGCGTCCTAATGTCTTTTCCAGGATAGCCTTGAGTTGACGGTTTGAAACCTCTACCTACCCACTTATTTGTGTGTGGTAGGGGGAAGCTACCTTGTGTGTTACACCATATCTTCTCAACAACGCTTCAAAACTTCTTTCCAGAAAATGAGAACCTCCATCGGAGATCACAGTGTGTGGAACTCCAAAATGGGGGAAAATGATATCTTTGAACATTGTAATGACGGGTTTTGAATCGCTAGTAACCGTTGGTATTGCCTCTACCCATTTGGAGACATAATCAACCGCGACTAGGATGTAGGAAAATCCATGTGAGGATGGGAATGGACCCATGTAGTCCACTCCCCAAACATCAAAAATCTCAACTTATTGCCATAGCTTAAGTGGCATCTCATCTCTTTTCGTAATGTTTCCCGTTCTCTGACACTTGTCACATGACAACACAAAGTTATAAGCATCTCTGGATATGGTTGGCCAAAAGAAACCACATTACAAAACCTTCAAAGAAGTTTTCTTAGAACTCATATGGCCTCTGACTGGGCCTGAGTGGCATTGTTCTAAAATAAGTTAGGCTTCTTCCTTAGTGATACAACGTCTGTAGAGACCATCAACAGATCTTGAAGAGGTACAGGTCATCCCAGTGATATTGCCTCACATCATGCATGAATTTCTTTAGAGCATTGCCAGTATACTCAGGGTGGATGACACCAGCGGCAAGGTAGTTCACATAGTCCGAGTACCAAGGAGTAGCTTCTGAGACTTTCATAAGCTGGTCATCTAGAAGAGAGTCGTTAATTGGTATCTTCTCAGTTTCTAGAGTGTGGATACGACTTAAGTGGTCTTCTACAACATTTTTTGTGCCTCTTTTATCTCTAATTTCAAGATCAAATTCTTGCAATAGGAGAATCCATCTTATTAGCCTTGGTTTTGCATCTTTCTTTTTTAGAAGATAACGAATAGCAGAATGATCAATGTAGACAATCACCTTTGAACCAATGAGGTAGGATCTAAACTTATCAAAGGCGTATACGACTTCTAGGAGTTCCTTCTCGGTAGTTGCATAGTTCCTCTGAGCTTCGTCAAGGGTCTTCAATGCATAATAGATGACATGATGTTTCTTCTCTATACATTGGCCCAGAATGGCACCCACAGTGTAATCACTGGAATCACACATAATTTCGAATGGGTGATCCCAATACGGGGATCGAATGATGGGTGTTGTTGTAAGGGCATGCTTTAGATTGTTGAAACTCTTGATACATTCTTCATCAAAATAGAAGTCAGCATCCTTCAGCAACAAGTTTCTCATGGGCTTGGTTATCTTGGAGAAATCCTTGATAAACCTTCTGTAGAAACTCGCATGACCAAGGAATGCGCGGACTTCTCTTACATTGGTAGGGATAGATAGTTTGGAGATCACTTCGATCTTGGCCTTGTCCACTTCAATTCCTCAGTTACTGGCCCTATGACCAAGGACAATGCCTTCTTTTACCATAAATTGACATTTCACCCAATTTAGCACAAGATGTGCTTCTTCACATCATTTGAGGACCAGGGAGAGGTGCTTCAGGCATGAGTCATATGAATCCCCATATACAGAGAAATTATCCATAAAAACTTCCATAATGGTTTCGGTTAAACCAGCAAATATGGCTGCCATGCAGCGTTGGAAGGTTGTAGGTGCATTACAGATCCCGAATGGCATCCTTTTAAAGGTGTATGTTCCAAAGGGGCAAGTAAAAGTGGTTTTCTCTAGGTCATCTAGATGTATAGGAATTTGGTAGAATCCAGAGTAACCATCAAGATAGCAAAAATATTCCTGGTGAGCCAATCTCTCTAAGACTTGATCTAGAAAAGGCATCGGGAAATGATCTTTATGTGTTGCCTTATTTAACTTCCTGTAGTCGATGCACATCCTCCACCCGGTGACTGTTCGAGTGGGGATGAGTTCGTTATTTTCATTCCATATCACAGTAGTGTCGCCTTTCTTTGGAACAACATGCACAGGACTCACCCACGGTGAGTCAGATATCAGATAGATGATTCTGATAGTGAGCAACTTGATAACTTCACGGTGGACTACTTCCTTCATATTAGGATTCAACTTCCGTTGATGCTCAAAAGTCGGCTTGTGGTCTTCCACCATAGGGATTTTGTGCATGCAAAGTGCTTGACTGACCCCGATGAGATCACTCATCTTGTAGCCGATAGCTTTCTTTCTTTCCTTTAATTTTTTCAGGAGTTTATCTTCTTGTTTAGTCATTAGATCAGAATTTATAATAACTGGACAAACCTTGAGATCATCCAAAAACACGTACTTAAGTCCCTCGGGTAGGGGCTTCATTTCAGGGGCTTCTGGCTTCTCACATGGCTCTTCAGTTACATTCATAGCTTTGAGTTCCTCGAACCTGGCTTCAGGATCTTCTTCTATAGAGTCGAGGTGAAGGATATAATCCTTAACTTGTTTGTTGATGAAAATTTCAGCAGATGGGTTTTTTAGTGCCACTTCTAAAGGATCATCTTGTTCATATTCCTCTTTTGTGAGGAGAGACATTTGCTCAATGCAATCAATCAAATAGACTTCTTCCTGCATGCTCGGTCTTCGCATGCTTTCAAAAACTTTGAACTCGAGGGTTCTTCCCTATTCTGAGCAGCAAGTTCCCTTCTTCAACATCAATCACAGCTCTTGTAGTGTGTGAGAAATGGACGGCCAAAGATGAGGGGGTATCTGGCGTATTCCTTTATGCCCATAATGACAAAGTCACATGGGACATAAGAGTCTTTTCCAACCTTGACAGGGACATCTTTGATGATTCCTAAGGGAAGAGTCATAGAGTTGTCTGCAAGTTGTATGGTCATTCCAGTTGGGAGAAGTTCTGCAAACCCTAACCTCTTACAAAGGATAAGTGGCATGATAGAGATGCTAGCACCAAGATCGGATAATCCCTTCTTACATGTAGAGTCACCGATATGGCATGAAATCCCAAAGGATCCCAGATCTTTCTATATCTTGGGCATCTTGCTCTGGATGATATCGGAAGTGGTTGATGCTAGCTTAACTGTCTCGTATTCTTCAGTTATGTACTTCCTTGTGATGAGAGACTTTAAGTACTTAGTCTAGGCTGGTATCTCGGCCAACGCATCTAGAAAGGGTATATCTACATGAAGCTTCTTCATAGCTTCTTTAAACTTGTTGAATCGAGTATCGAGCTTTGTCTGCTTCAAACGAGCTGGGAAGGGAGGACGGGGATTGTATACTAGCACATCCAGCTCAGATGTCTCTTCTGCCTCCACAACCAATGGTTCCTCCAATCTTGCTTTGTCTGTCTTATCAACGGTTGGTTGTTCCTCCGGCTGAGACTCAGGTATTGTAGAGTCTTGGACATTCACAAAGTCATCATCATTTGTCGCTACTATTGGAATATTAGCAGGGGGTCAGAATAGTCTTTTCCAGACCTGGTGGTGACAGCCTTCAATTTCTCAGGATGTTTAGGATTGTTTTCGGGTTGTCCAGCAAAGACTCCAGTAGGTGGCTTCAAGCTAGCCGCAAGTTGAGCTAGTTGAGATTCAACAGCCTTCTGATGGGCTTGCTGGTTAGCTATCATAGTCTGGTGCGAATGAAGCATTTTCTCAATAGCTGACAATTTGGCATCAGGAGAGATGGGACTGACTTGTTGCCCTTGTTGTTGTTGTTGATAGGGGACTTGGTTGGGGTTTTGAAACTGAGAATTGTTCTGATAATTGTTGTAGTTTCTATTCTGGTAGTTTCCTGTAAAGTTTCCTTGATTCTCGAAATTTGGTTGTTGGTTATACTGGAATCCCGGCGGGCCTCGTTGTTGAGTATTTGAACCGAGCTGTCGCGAGTTTTCCGCTCCAGAAGGGTTTCCATATTGAAAACCCGGATGGTTCCTATTCTGATTCAGATTATAGTACCCTTGACTAGGGATGGTATTGATGGCGTTCAGACTTTCCATTTGACCATTATCTCCTTGGGCACAGGTATTGCTCAAAACAACATCATAGAGAATGTTACAGGCTAAAGTAGAATGATTAGTTCCTTTACATGCTTCACAAAAGAGTGAAGTTGACTTAACTTGCTCTTATTGTCGAGGGGGTGAACGTCTTCTTTCATAAGCTGCGAGAGAATATTCTAGATGGTCTTGCTTTGCAACTAGGAGTTTGAGAGATTCAGCGATAGACCTGTACTCGGGTGTTTCTTCGGCCATAGCTACCTTCAACACTCCTTTTCCAACAGGTCTACCCCAGTTGGCTTGGTTTTCAGCTCCAAGGGTGACCACCTTCCATGCACTATCATAACTCTGACACATGAAGTTTCCTCCATACGAGGAATCCAAAAACCTCTTGATATCATCGTCCACACCTCTATAAAAGATTTCAATGAGTTGATTCTTTGGAATGCCATGATGTGGACACTTACGTAGAAGCTCTTTGTATCTTTCCCATGCTTCATCTAGGGATTCTCCAGGGACATGGGTGAATTGCGTTATTCATCCCCTAATTTCATTAGTGAGAGAAGGTGGATAAAACTTTTCTAGAAAAACATTTTGAAGTTGTTCCCAAGTGGTGATGGGTTCGGATTGCAAGGAGTTATACCAACTCATGGCTCTATCGGCAAGAGAGTATTTGAAGAGACGGAGTCTGATGGCATCATTCGTGACTCCATTTTGCTTTGTCATGGCACATAGGTTTATAAACCTCAGAAGATGTTCTTGACTATCTTCTCCTTACTTACCATAGAAAGGGATATTTTGAAGCAACATGATCCAATGTGCTCGGATCTCAAAGTTGGGAGCGTTGATGGGAGGAGGTTGCACTGGGTGATGAACGTCTGCAGCTTTAGGGATCGAGAATTCTCTAAGGTCTTTTTGTAGCTCAGTTTGTTGAGCTGTTGCTTGGGCTGCTTGGATTTCTTCTTGAACTACGGCTTGGGCTTCTTGCATAAGCCTATCTCTTTGTGCATTAAGGGCTTGAGCTACCCTTCGAGTGATTTCCTCCTCTTGAGACATTCTTGCTTGGTTCTCTCTGTACTGACGGAAAAAGGTTCTGTCTATCTCAAGGTCAAAGCTAGCAGAGAGTCTGGGACTGTCCGAACGGCGCATACACTAGACTTTGTGGGTACCTAGGATGAAAAGATCTTTTGTTGGTGAGATGGACGGAGTAGAACCGAATTTGAGTTTATATGATCGATAGTATCAAAAGTAAAAGAAAAACCTAAATTAGTCTCAAAAGAACTAGATTTAACTAGATGATTCTGTTGTCCCCGGAAACGGCGCCAGAATTTGACGTGGCATATATTATTGCACTAAAAAACTCACTTAGGGTTGAAATCCCTAAGTTTTTAACCAAAACAACGTGCAATAATACCCCCCGCAAGCGGACGGATCTTATCGTAGTATAGTTGAGGATCGAATCCTGAGGGACAACATTTTTAAGAATCTTTCTCTAGTTGAATCTAGCTGAATCAAGACTAATATTTAGAACAAGGTTGGTTGAATGGAGTTTAATTAAACTAAACGCAATGAAAGTAAACGAGCATGATTAAAAGTTGATTAAAGATTAGTGATGGAAATCGTTGGGATGGTCCCGGGTTTTGCCACCACTACGCATGCAATCACATCCAAACATCAAACATCCTGGCAAGATATAACCATTCAAATAGAGCTGCTGCAGAACCCCCCATACGGGTGTCAGGTTCGCGTAAGCATCACCTTAGGTATCAGATGTCTCGTCACCATCCAGATCACATACTTACGGCTTCGAAGATATAGAAATCCAAATGAGGTTGCTGGCCCCCTATACAGGCTTCAGGCACACAGAAGCGTCACCGTGGGCTAGATGGCTCGTCACCACACTGATCTTACACTTGCGACCTCAAGGAATCCCATTCTATTTCTAGTTTGGGAGTCAACTGTGTTAATTGACATTCAAAGCCTACGCATTGAAGTTCTCACAACATAGGAAACAAACAAGATAAATGCAAGCAGGTGATCAGTCCACAAGCACACATCGACGATTAACAGCGATATAAAAGATTATATACATGCCATGGAATGTTTAACAAAAAGATATGAAAGCATGGGTAGCGGGCCTAGTATCCGCACCCCAGCGAAAGTAAACTACTCGCTCATGATGAGAGAAACAAGAAAAACAAGAGAAAGAGAGGATTCTGTCATGAGCATGGTGAAGAAGATGATCGCAGCTCTATCGAGAAACGGTCTTCTACAGAACATCAGAGCAGATCTGGAAGAAGAGAGAAGAACACCACGACAGACGGGACAGATATCCTCTCTCCACCTTCTTCTTCTTCTCATAGTCCTCGCTCACAGTAGGAGGAGCAGCTCATGGATGAGATGGTGGCATGGAAGTGGCGTAGACGCAGCAGATTTAGACCCAGATCTAGATCTAGATCCAGATCTGAACGAGGTGGCTTGCAGATCTGAGTCTTCACTCCAGATCTGGGTAAAAAGGCCGCAAAACCACCACGGGGGCAGGTTCTTGGCTATGGAGGTCGTCTCCTTAGGCCCAAGACAGACCTGCAGCCTAACGGCATCTGGAGATGATGATATGACTGACTGGAGTTGTGTTCTATTTATAGGCAAGCTGGGCACCGACTTAGATTCATGACCTTAGTAATTCTACAGCAGGTCGCGGCCTTTTGAATGATGTCGCGGTCATGGCTTTTTGCACGGTTGTGGCTTTTTTAATGTCGCGGTCGCGGCTTTTTGCACAGTCGCGGGCTTTTTGGACGCCGCGGTCGTGGCTTTTTGAATGCCGCGGTCGCGGTGTGGCTTGGAGGAGATCGCGGGCTTACTGCTGGTGTTGGTGGTGTCACGGTTAGTTGTAGGACCCAATTGCGGGTCTGTGAAGAGGTTTCTATGGTCGCGGCTATGCAGGGGAGGTGCAGAGAGTTGGTGAAGGTTGTGGTTATTACCACGGACAGGTGTCCGCGATCTTTTAGCTTGGTCGCGATCAACAGCAACCGTGGGTAGAGTCGAGGGAGGTCGCGATTATGAGGACAGCTGTCCGCGATCTCTACAATTGCGGTCGTGATTGTAGGGTTTGCTGGAGCCACGATCTAGGTGAAGATGTGGGCACTGTATCCCTGTAAAGAAAGAGAGGGGCCATCGAGTTGCTTTGACCAGGCCCAAATCAAGGGCTAAGATAGAGGAATGGATTCGAACATGGGCCCAATGCCCAAATTGACCTGTCAAAAATTATGTAAAATTACAATTAAATTCGTGATCAATTTGATTTAAACAAGATAAGTCTCAGATAAGAAGATACGGCCAATAAAAGCTCAATAAAGCAGTTAAGCCAAGTAAAAGCACATATTAGAAGATAAAGCCAATAAAAGCATGAATGTAACCAAGACTGGGCTAAACGAGATGATTGAACTAAGGTGAATAAGCATTCATCAGTGAACTGGTCATCTCACTGACCATGAGTCGATCGGTTCACCCAGTGAACCGGTCGGTTGGTGATCCAGATTGTGCTGAACACAGTCAATTCAGTTCTCAATCAATCTAACACTCTAATCATTTGGTTCAACACTTGAACTTGATGATTCTGAGTCAAGTCTATTGATTGAATGTTTGATTGAGTACCTAAATACTTTAGTAATCAATCCAAACATCATTCATAGATAAACTCCTCTTCTAGGTTAATACTTTGTGTGTGACCCTATAGGTCCCATTTCACGTTGGCAGTGAATTTCCATAACTAGCTTATGACATCACAAGCAAAGAGTGTTACCTAGTCACACATCAGTGCTACCCAAGTGAAAAGGAAATTTGGAGAACAACTTTCAATCCTACAGTCTGTGATTGGTGTTTCAGTGAATGTATAATTCCTTTATCTCTGATATCATGAATGAACTCAAGGCATGGAGTTGTCATCCTCTCAACATTCATTCATATTTCTTGAACTAGAGCAGACTATCTAAGATATGTGTGACATCAATATTATATACTGATTCACATGTGCATGCGCATGACTTTCTCAGTCTCACTTATCAAGTAGACTGGACATCATACTCCCTTAGGAGGGACAAATCCCATATCTATCACTCACAATCTATCTCATGCATCAAAGCCACCCAATCATCACCGTTATAACAACCCATTTTTTAGGACTGCATTTGATGATGTCAAAATGTACCCAATCACAGTCGATGAGTGCAATGGTATCTGGTCTAAGACTTGACATCACTATGAGAGATGATTCTGACTACCATGTCTTGGTTCCATATACCACTCTCATGGTGGGTCTATCTGATACACTGTTCTCCAACATATATCTATGTGCTTGGTTTGATATCATATATCATGACTAATGAGACACTGTCATCAACCATCACACACTCTAGTCTTGATGTGTCATTGTTGTCTATCAACCTTCCACAATGACATCCGACTTGGGACATAACAAGAATGTACATACTCTTAGCATCTGTATGATCTCATTGTTCAGGTCCTCAACCTGAATACATGTGTCATTGAGTATTGTCATTCTTTAGACATTCATTATGCTCCATCATATATCTCATAATCGATTGAGCTAGAATAAATTAGAAGCATTCCTTTGATATTTATCAAATCAATCATGACATATGACAATCCAATCATCATATCATTAGCTCTTAAGGCATTCATACCAATAGACTCCCACTTGCACTTAGAGACAAACACCTTCAAATCGTATTCTTAGTGATCTCTAAACATGTCCCACATGTTTCTGTTGGACTAGTGCTAATC
Source organism: Alisma plantago-aquatica (assembly GCA_963693085.1). Taxonomy (NCBI): domain Eukaryota; kingdom Viridiplantae; phylum Streptophyta; class Magnoliopsida; order Alismatales; family Alismataceae; genus Alisma; species Alisma plantago-aquatica. Next base: position 1,865,969,784 of record OY856409.1, on the reverse strand, counting down.
TAGTGAGTTAGCAATATTTTTCTTTAGTCAGTATATTGCATGTTTCACATCTCCTTGTTGTATGACATTTCGTATGAGATGTAGTTGTCGTAATATGCTATCTGATATTCCTTTTCTAACAATTAGCTCCATAGTTTGACTTAGTATTTCTACTTTGTCATCAATGGTTAGAATATTTATAAGTTCATTTGTATCAACTTCTAGATCCATATAATATCCTTTGGTGTTCATAACACAAGTATATTTGGCATTTCTTTAGAATTAAATGGATTTTAATTTTACTCGAAAGATTTCCATTTATCAACACATATTCACTTTTATATTTTGTGATCATTATTCTGTCATTTTGGAAGCTTGCATCAGTGTAGCTCATTTACACTCAACTCTTCCTTTTATTACCATAGAACGAATCCTTTAATACTTCATAAGTACTTAAATAAGTTCTTTATGGTATTCCAGTGACTCTCACTGGAAGTAGATAGACATCCACTCATCAAGTCTAATACATACAAGATAACGGGATGAGTATATCATATTGCCATGTCCAATACGTACAAGATGATGAATGCTTATATATTTTCTAGTCATGTATGATACATACAAGATAATGGGATGATTACATACATGATAGATCCAATTGAAAATGCATAAGGCATCTATCTATGTGTTCCTATTCTTCATAAGAATTTTGGACACTAGGCATCTGAGAGACTAACTTCATATAATATGGACAAGTTTTCTCCCATTGAATCATTTCATACTAAACCCTTCAGCACAGACTGCCAATGTATGCTCTCTCTTTATCAGTTCAAGGGACTTTTGAGAACTATCTCTATAGATCTATGTTCCTATCTCATAGGACAATTCTCTTTATTCCCTTAAAGAAGGTATTTCCACACCAGTTTCTAATCTTAAAACGTTTCATTCCTCATCATCATGTGGAATATAAATATGCTCCCACTAAATCTTTGTAATAATAGATCCCTTCTTTATTTCAATATATCAGTCAAACCTTTTGACTATATAATCAAAGTAAAGACTCCAGTTATAAGGTTCTTGTATTTAATCAACCATATTTATTAATCTCTTGTAACTTATAGATTGTATTTGCATTAATAGAATTATAAAACCCTTCCAGTTGTGTCACATACACAACCTCATGTTATTCCTTCTAGGAATGCGGTTTTAATATCCATATGACAAATTTTACAGTCTTCAAATTCCAATAGCAAGCATAATCATGTATGGCCCGTAGCCACTACAATTGGTTAAATAAAATCATCCGGTGTAACATCTTGAACTCACTTGAATTTATCTCAACCAATCAGCTCTTCAAATGCCATCCATGTCAGTCTTAACTCTTAAGACCCAATTGCACTTTATGGGTTTTATCCATGTAAGTGATACCACTAAGATCATACCTTATTTGGTTCACATGGAAGTCATTTTGGATCTTATGGATTCAAGCCATAACTCAAAATTGGGTTCCTCAACATCATCTAGATAGATTATTGGCTCATCATCATATGACCAATTCATCACCTTTGAGTTTATAGGATATCATTATCCATCAAGCTCAAGGTGTTTTCTACTAGATAAATGAGGTGTATCTTTTACATAAGGAATTTGAGATTCCACAACACTTGTGATTCTTAATCTCCTTTTGTACATTTATTTAGTGTAAAGAATGTTCTTTAGAAGATTAGTTATTTGTTTGATGATCATGTTCTTACTATTTAGAGTATGATTCCTTCTTTGATTTAGACATCATTATGCCTTAATCATGAGTTCTTTATAATCCACTATCATAGTTACTCACAAGGTCCTAAAAAATTTGGTTTAAGTATCTCATTCATTGATCATATGAAAGAGTTAATACTTTTACCAAGTTTGTTCTTCATTTATGATATTCTAGAACATTTCAAGATATTCATATTGGTATTTCATTAAATACCATATATGAAGTATTAGCATTTATTCTAATAGGTATGTATATACATCAATATGTATTATACCTAATAGAATAATCATTCTCCCTCTACATCTAGTGAAGATTGGCTTGTTATCATGCCCAATAAACAAGACATTCATATCTCTTAACGGTTCATTAACCAAGAGAGTCTAGTTTATCCATCAACACGGAACCTTGAGATGAATTTCTCATTCATTTTTTAGGTGATAATGCTAATTTATTGGTTGAGTCATCAATAACTTTTAGGTATTATTATTTTATCTCATGCATACCAAGTACCACAAGATAAATAAGGCATTGTCATAAAAGATCATATCTTTGAAATTGAAACATGAATTTTATTGATAGACATCCTTGTCATTACAAGATGTAGAAATAAAAAAATGTTTCTATTTATTGGCAAAATGAAATAGCAGTTCATAACTCTATTACATGTACTTTGGGTTGAAATAAACTAAAAGTTACTACTATCTATGGCAGAAACACTTTCTCCAATGTTGATGAGTGTTTCTTCTTGTTCCTTTCATAAAGGCCATCACTTCTTTTCAGATCATGCACATCTTATATGTCAGATATGTATCTTGTATCATATACCTAAGATAAAGAAGCATTTTAAGTTTATTTCATAATACCTGAGGGGGAGACTTACATCCCCTCCTTCTTTAGTTCATCTATGTAGAGAGGGCAATTTCTCTTCCAATGTCCTGGATCATGACAATGGTGACATTTTCCTCCCTTGTTCACCCCTCCCTTGGCTTTGAGAGTTGAAGATGCCTTGGGCTGCTAGCTAGCATCAGAACATTTCTTTGCTTTGCCCTTGCTCTTTCCTTTACACTTTCCCTTCTTTCTGTTGATCATAATCATAGATTTGGGTTTTTCTTTCTTCATATATGCCTCAGCTATCCTCAACATGCCCAACAACTCTATCACTACCCTATCAAAGTTGTTCAAGTTGTATTTCATCACAAATCGACTGTAGTATTCTGGAAATGATTGCAGTATCACATCAGTAGACAACTCTTGGCTTAGAGGGAATTCGAGACAAGTTAGGTTCTCCACATACCCAATCATCTTGAGTGTTTGACGGCCTACTGGATCTCCTTCACTCATGATGCACTTGAACAATGCCTTGGAGACATCATATTTCTCTTTTCGTGCTTGGTCTTGATACATGTTCTTGAGATATTGAACCATCTCAATGACGTCCATGTTCTCATGTTGTCTCTGCAACTCATAGTTCATTGAGCACAACATCAAGTACTTCACATCAATGGCATCATCAGTATGCTTCTTGTAAGCATCCCTTTCAGCCTTTGGTGCGGTGGGATTGGGTTCATCTGGCTCTGGTGTATCTAGGACATAGAGCTTTCTTTCATGAGTGAGAACAATTCTCAACATCCTAAACCAGTCATAGAAGTTGTTCCCATTTAGCTTGTCCTTATCAAGGACCGACCACAATGAAAAGTGATTGTTGTTGGTAACCATTTATTCTACAAAAAGAAAATTTGCAATTTTATTCCAAAACTCTTTTGATTTGATTTGATGATATTAATTAGGTCTTTAATTAATTATCACTCCCACTATTTTGATCAAACGGATAGCCCTCACCATCAATTCAGAAGATTACAATGTACAACCTTCTAGTGAGCAAGATCTTGATTTCCTCTAAGTCATGGACCGGCTAGGGTTGTCACCCACAACTAGATTCTTTTAGGTAGGAAACCTTTGCCAATTGCATCATATGCAACTCTTAATAGATGGCATGCGCAACTCCTTGCCAATGTTCATCTTTATGCCTCAAGGTGCTTGATCTGATCAAGGTCACTGAGTTAAGTCCGACCCAAAATCCAGCACGATGAATATGCACCCTACGAAGGAAGACCCACATATTCACCATCACACTTCCATGATATAGATGGTGTACCATGTGAAGGCATGCCCACACTTAGTCGATCAAGCTATTCACGTGTGCTACTTTTGGAAGGCATCTTCAACTTAATGTATATAATTGAGGGGTTTCAAAATGCTTATATATGCATATATGTATCTAATCACCACATATATAGTATGTATCATATACAAGATATATCCCACAAATAAAAACATGCAATAGTGATAAAGCGATGATTATGGCCACCTAATTGTAGTTCCTTGGAGCCACATGGAACTATGATCATCTAAGGTCTACATCACATGCAACCTGTTATTGATGAAGATATGTGTTTGCCAATCTGGGTTGACTGGATCAACCTTTGAACTGGTCGACTCACCTCTCGCTCGATCGGTTGGTCTCCTCCAACTGGTCATCTGGCTCCTCTAGATGGTCGGCTCGTCTGATCATCAGGGCTTCTAGTCAGTCCACCAAATGCTCCTCCGTCAGTCATCTCGGTCCATCAAGCAGACATCTTCAGTCTTCATCATAACAAGAAATAAAGCAAATCATGTTTTACATAATCTTTGTGAAACCTTGAGTTACATTCAAGGGGAGCAAAGGTAGAATATAATATCGAGTTATCTCGAGTTACATTCAGAATAGAAGAAGAGGGCTCAGTGCGTAGACCAAGATATAAACAACCACAACCAACCACACACATGCATATAGGATTTATAGGCCATAACCATTCTATACATCCACCATCAAAACCGTTTTAGGATGATGTGTATCGATTGCATATATACCATATCATATATGTATATATTAGTTTGGGATCATGTGGTATTAATTGGATATTCACATTAGTCATTTAAATATTCACATCATATGCAATAAATAAAAGATGGAAAAACCAAAATCTGATCATATCGATTATCTCAAAACATAGAGTATTGACATGGCTCTGATACCACTGTTGGGTTTTACGTGGTCGGAGTAGACAATGGAAACAAAAAAAATTAACTTGACCATAAACCCATAACCAGTAGATTGCATCAATATCTATGTAATGGGAAGGATAGTTTTAGCGAGATATACATGTTCCTAAGGCTTGCTCAGTGACTATACCTCATAGTAAGTGTTGTCTTAAACCACCTGTCTTCGACGGCGTCTGTACAGCTCCCGATATTGACCCAAACTGTGGTTGACTGTCATCCTCCTGAATGGAAAAAGTCTCTCGCCTCTATAGATAGTCCACATGGACTACCAGAAACTCTAGTCATCCTGAAGAATGGACTAGAAGGATTTGACCCCTTCTACCAGTGTACTAGTCACCGACACACTCTACCACCACTACTTGCTTTTCTACAGTTGTCTTTCCCTCGTTGTTCCTCCCTATACGGGTAGAACTTGCTTGGGCTCTCTCAGTTATCACAACTAGAGAGGACAACAACTTTACAGAGAAACTGATGTTCTGAGTTGTGTCTCTGGAGAAGCCCCGTGTACTCCTCTATTTATAGTAGAGCATAGGTTCAGGGTTCCCAGTTTTTCCATGAGTAGAAGGATCCACAATTTCCATGAACAATTTGTATTGCAGTAGGAGAACCTGTCGTTCCATAACAATATTGTTCGTTTGGCAAGGTGAGTCGATCAGTTCACTAGCGGATCGGTCGATTGGGAGTGAGACAATCGGTTCACCCAGTGAACTGATCATTTTGACTTTCCAGACTTGCCTGCAATTGACTTTCCTTATTTTTTTCTAATTAACGCATAGATTAATTCTTGTCCCAATCAAATTGAACAAGTGAAATGAAAAAAAAAATTATCACAAATCGAGACAACTCAATGTTGGATCAATGGGCTCTAGAAGGGGGGGTTGAATAGAGCTTCACAAACTTCACAAAAGTGATTAGACCACCAAATTATATTAAGTGCAGAACTTAATTCAAAATAGCAATTTGATGTCCTAAACTAACATACAAAGCAAGGATAAGAGACAAGGAAAGCATGCACTTGGACAGGTGGTTTAGAGTGGTTCCATGTCCTAAACTTAGGAGCAATGTCAGTCCACTACCTAGAGTTGGTTAGGCTCTAGGATTTGTAACTTGGTTCTCTTATATATATCACACAATAAGATTACAAGCTACAACTACCAACCATCCAAGGACTTATATATCAAGACAAGATCTTCTACCTCACCAAGTACTTACCCACCAAGCAAGTAGTCTTCCACCTTCTTCAAAGGACTTACCCACTCTTGCTCTAGTCTTCGGCCTTGCAGGATTTACCTATCTTGCTTGAGCTTTGCCTTGCACCTCTCCTTCACTTGGAGAGCTTTAGCACCTTCCTCCTTCACTTGGAGGCCTGGAGCAGCTAGCCTTCTTCTCCTTCACTCGGGGAAGAACAGCAACCTTCTTCTCTTTCACTCGGAGAAGAAACTTCAATCAATCTTCATAGAGAATGGAGATGGGAGAAGTGGAAAGGAGATCTTTACAAGATTACAAATGATAGCTCTCATACATGGGATCCTAACTCACTCCTACTCACGAATTTGCTTTGAAGGTAGAGAGAGACAGGGGCTCAAAGGATTAGAAACCACTCAACTAAGGCTAGGACCAAGCATATGTGAATGAGCAACCTTGGAATGAAGTCCAAGAGGTCCTATTTATAGTTGAGGGTGTCCCTTTGAGGTTGGGAGAGTTAAGTGGCACAAACTAGCCGTTTTACAACTTGCAACGGATCTATTTTGAGTCCCACCTACTCCTCCAACGGTTGGAAATTCTTTTTCTGCATTCCAGTACAGTTTGATCGGCCGAGTTTCAATAAAGGCAACTCGGCCGAACCACTAAGCGACAAGTCTGAAAGATAGACTGTCGGCCGAGTTTCCTTGGAGAAACTCGGCCGATCGGTCGACTTTCAACTTGGACCGATCAGTGGATCGGCCGAGTTTCCCACCATAGAAACTCGGCCGAACAGGGATCGGCTGAGTGGTAACTCGGCCGACCGCCCAGAAAATTCCAGAATATATGGATCGGCCGAGTTTGGAATTCGGCCGACAAAATCCCTGTTATGGGTATTTTGGAATTTTCATAAACTGTACAAACGATGGATTTTTGAGTCCCAATCAATTTATCCATATTAGTTACAATACAAAACATGAGTATAAGTGATTACATCAATTGTTCTAAGCCTCTAAGGGCTATATTACAAAACGATCAAAAGTCACATGTTTTGCATGTGCTGGATGAGTAGCTTTGGAGTGGAATGAGATTCTTTTCTTGTACCTAATGTCTAAAACAATCTCAAATAGATTTGTTAGATACATATGAATGGAATGGTTAAGTCATTATCAAAATATGGGCAATGTGCGACACCTAGGTCAACATTCTCCCCCTTTTTGACAATGACAAACCATTCCTCAACATATTGAAAAGAATGTGAAAATTATACCTTTTCTTAGGGAATTGCAAGGGGATGCAAAGATGATCAATTTGTAATGCTCCCCCTCAATTCATGCTTACTCATCCCTGCATGGTTAGTTAAAAAACAAGCAACCACAGCACATATGTATATTATATGATTCTAAGCAAGTCTAGATGTATTTCAGTTAATTAGACAAGAAAAGAACCATACAAGCAATAAGAATAATATGATTGAGCTATTTCTCCCCCTTTGTCATCTCAAAAAGGCAGGGGGGGTAGAAGAGCATAAAAGCAAGGTCTTCTCCAACAAAAAAAACACTCAAACAAACATTTCCACAGAAAGACAGATTAACATGAAGATAAACCATGAAAGCAATGCATTGTCATTAATCAAAATATGGAAAACACTACAAGATAAACCATACGAAGCGTTTCCATAAACCATAAAACAAAAACTACAAGGATATCATAGAGTAGAAATAGTACAACTCAGATGATGTGCCTAATGTAGATAATACAATCATAGTCCAAAGAGATGTAACATGGTCATCTGAGACTAAAACTAGACACATCAACTCCTAAGCTAAACTACTCTATGTCGATATCATCAACAGCAGCATCCATGTCCTCGTCGGGCTGGTAGTCCTCATCGCCATCATCAGAAGGAGGAGCAGCAGCTGGTGTAGCCTCGGCATCATGATCAGCATCGTCATCCTCATCCTCGTCTTCAGCATCCGTCGCAGTAGCCTCATCAGCGTCAGTCTCAGCATCCTCCTGGTCAGCCATATCCTCGTCTGGAGGACCAGAAGCACGCCCGGGCCACCTCGCACTCTGCTCGGCCCAAGACATGCCTAGAGCATGTAACTCATAGGCAACCTCAATGGGGGGAGCAGAAGAAGTGTACTGGGCCAGGAGCTCAGACAGACGACCACCTGGGAGCGCCAGAACCGGAGAAGGGCATCCACCTGCAGAGGGTTCAGTGGAAGCAGTAAAGGGTGGAGCAGGGTAAAACTGGCTATACGCGTAAGAAGCGTAGTCACCACCGGGGTAGGGCTCGTAGGTGGGGTAGGGCTGAGGGCAAGATAACGACATGGAAGACATGATGTGGCACAGATCCTGATGGTGATGTTGCTGGACCTGCATGTTGTAAGCCTGCTGGTGCATGAGATACCCCATGAGGGCCTCATTTGAAACGTGGAAGTCAGCAAAGGCAGGCTGCGGAGGAGGCTGGAAGGATGGCTCAGGAGGAGGAGGGGCAGATGTGGAGGGTGGAGGAGGAGGTGCAGCTGAGGAAGATGGAGGTGGAGGTGGAGCTGAGGAAGATGATGCACCAGGGGTAGACACACTCTTTTGAAGAGTGGTCTCACTGATATAAACTCCTTTACGATCAGGGCGGTAGAGAAAATCGGTAAAGAGAGATTTTCCAGTGGCATGCTGGAAAAGACCACAAATTAGGGTAGGATATGGAAGATGTGTGCCCTTTGTGTTCTTTCCCGAGTCAAAACAGGTCATATGGTGAAGGATGTAACGGGCCCATTTGACTCCTTGGTTGTTCAACAGAAGATACATCATCATAGCCGTATTCTCGGCGATGTCCGTTTGATTCTTCTTTGGATGGACATTGCAACTGAGAATAAACGCCAAAACGCGGCGAGGAGAGGAAAGGGCGGAGGAAGGCAAAGTACCCTTTTTTCTATAAGGAAAGTTGGGTTGCTTGAGAAACTTGTGGATATCGGTCAAGTCAACCTCAATTGTCTTATAGACATCCTCGGGAGACAAAAGATCAAGATAAAGAGGGTAGTCGGTGATCCAAGCAGCCGTGCCAACATTGCCATTGAGATAGAGATTGAACGAGCGTTCAGTAATATGGAAAGGTTGTCCGGCGATCATGGACGTCAATACAATAGAGGTGTCCGTGGAGGGGACCAAAGAGTCGTAGTTCCACCGCAAATTTGTGTAGAACTCACGGAAGGCTTTGGTACTGTATTTCAAGTTATAGAAGTGGGCATCCTCTATGCAAAACGCCTCAAGATGATGGGTACGAAAGATTTGATAAGCTTCCAAGAGGTCAGCGTGAAAGCTATTGGGTTGATGTAGAGCTCGAAAAGGGAAAGGAGAGCGAGGAAGGAGCTCTTTGTAACGAGAAACAGCAGCATTGTCAACAAACAAGAGATTATCGAACATTATATACCTAGGAGCAAGAGGAGTCGCCATGGCAGGGGCAGGAACGGCGTGTTTCCGGCGTTGTGACCTCATGGAGAGGAGAAAGAAGGAAAAGAGCCGATCCGCGCAGAGAGAGAGAGCAGGCGACGCTCCTAGAACAACAAGAATGAAAGCACAAGGTCGATTGGAGGAGAAAATGGCCGGAATGAGGGAGGAGAGAACCAGGGTTAGGAAGGGTCGGGGTATGCGGCTAGGGTTCGGTCGACTTTGCTCTAGTTGAGAGGGAGCAAGTCGGTCGATTCCTATTAAAATAAAACCAGTCTGCCGCCGATCGGTCGAGTTTGGGAAATGGAAACTTGGCCGATCGAGCGCACAGGTGCCCTGTACCCGACCGTTCGGCCGAGTTGGAAACTCGGCCGACCAAAACCCTGATGTGGAAAAACCTAATATCTAGCCCTAGCCTCAAATGACCGAATGCAATTTTTCTTTTTGATCTAGCTTGTATATTAAGCATATTTAGGCACATTCCCATCATCATAGGGTACTATTTGTCGATTAAAACCCGATTTGTGAGAAAAGCCCGAAAAAAAAGATAAAAACAAAAAAAAATGCAAAAACAAGCATTTTTTAGCAAACAAAGCATTTATAAGCAAGAGCAACACATATAAGATGTAACCAACTAATTAGAGAGCAATTCAACATCATCAAGAGAAATTATGAGCAATTTTGATCTAATAAAATTAAATTGTTCTCTAGCAAGCGGTTTAGTGAAAATGTCGGCCAACTGATTTTCCGTATCCACATGTGTGATATAAATATCCTTTTTGACAATGTGGTCACGGAGGAAATGATGGCGAACTTCTATGTGTTTAGCTCTACTATGCAATATTGGATTATAAGAAAGATTGATTGCACTAGTATTATCACAGAAAATAGGAGAAGCATCAAAATGAATGTTAAAGTCTTGGAGCATTTGCTTCATCCATAGGACCTGGGCACAACAACTTCCGGCTGCAATGTATTCAGCTTCGGTAGTTGATAATGCCACTTTGCTCTGTTTCTTGGAGAACCAAGACACCAAGCATGGTCCCAAGAGGAAGCAAGTGCCACTTGTGCACTTTCTATCAATCAAGCAACCTGCGTAGTCAGCATCACTATATGCCACAAGAGTAAAGTCCCTTGAATTAGGGTACCATAGTCCAAAATTTGGAGTTTTGACTAAGTACCTCAAAATCCTCTTGACAACAATAAGATGTGATTTCCTAGGGCTTGATTGAAAGCGAGCACACAGGCCAACACTAAACATTATATCAGGTCTAGAGGCAGTTAAATAAAGTAAACTTCCGATCATACCTCTATAGAGCTTCTCATCTACCTTCTCACCTTCTTCATCCTTGTCAAGTTTGGCAGTGTTTGACATGGGTGTATCCATCGGCTTCATGTTCTCCATCCCAAAGCGTTTGAGTAGTTCAGTTGTGTATTTGCCTTGGTTGATGAAGTTGCCTTCCTTGGTTTGTTTGATTTGGAAGCCGAGGAAGAAGGTCAGCTCACCCATCATGCTCATCTCAAATTCACTCTGCATAAGCGAACTAAACTCTTTGCAAAGATCAAGGTCAGTTCCGCCAAATATAATATCATCAACATAAATTTGAATTATGAGAAAATGGGTAGAAGTGTGTTTTAGAAATAAAGTACAATCAACTTTGCCCATGATATACCCATTATCTAACAAAAAGTTCTTTAGTTTCTCATACCAAGCTCGAGGTGCTTGTTTGAGTCCGTAGAGAGCTTTTTGCAAGAAATATACATGATTGGGTAACTTATCATTTTCAAAGCCTGGAGGTTGAGCAACATATACTTCCTCCTCGATTGTACCATTTAAAAACGCACTTTTAACATCCATTTGATAAAGCAAGAAATTTTTATAACTAGCAAAGGCAAGTAACATACGAATAGATTCTAATCTAGCAACAGGAGCATAGGTTTCATCAAAATCAATACCTTCTTGTTGATTGTAACCTTGTGCTACTAACCTTGCTTTGTTTCTTACCACTTTTCCTTGCTCATCAAGCTTGTTGCGGTAGACCCATTTGGTACCAATGATCTTTCTATCATTTGGTCTTGGCACTAAGGTCCACACACGGTTCTTCTCGAACTGCTCAAGCTCTTCTTGCATGGCAAGGATCCACTCATCATCGCCAAGGGCCTCTTTGATGTTCTTTGGCTCTAGTTGAGAGATGAAGGCATTGTCTGCTTGTTCTTTGTTGTGTGCAGCTCGTGTCCTCACTCTTTCAAACGGATTGCCAATGATCAACTCCTTGGGGTGATTCTTTGCAAAGCGGGGAGTGGGATCCTTCCTTTCTTCTTCTTTTTCTTCTTCTTCAACCTGCTTACCTTTGTCTTTGATGTTGATCTCTTTTAAGATAGGAATGATTTCATCTGCAACATCATCATCACCAATATGCTTGCCAATAACAGGGTTAGTTTCAATGAATTTAACATTTATAGATTCTTCTATTTTAGATAGTTCAATGTTAAATACTCTAAAAGCCCTGCTAGTAGTGCTATAGCCTAGGAAGAAAGCCTTGTACGATTTCGGATCAAACTTGTCGAGAGAATCCTTGGTGTTCAAAACAAAACAAGGACATCCAAAACATGAAAGAAATCAATTGACGGCTTCCTACCGCGCCATAGTTCATAGGGGGTTTTCTTAAAAGTCGGATGAGTGAAAACTCGGTTTTGCACAAAACATGAGGTGCTAACGGCTTCAGCCCAAAACTTCTTAGGAGTGTCATACTCAAGAAGCATGGTTCTAGACATCTCTTGTAGCGATCTATTCTTCCTCTCAACAACTCCATTTTGTTGGGGTGTGCGAGGAGAAGAGAAATTGTGCGAATAACCCGATTTTTCACAAAAACATTCAAAAAGATCATTTTCAAACTCTCCCCCATGATCACTACGGATGGAAACAACATGACAAGAAGCTTCGTTTTCAACTCGTTTACAAAAGCTTGAGAAAACATCGAGTGTATCACTTTTAGAAACGAGAAAGAAAGTCCAAGTAAATCTAGAAAAATCATCGACAATAACAAGACAATACTTGGAGCCGCGAAGCGTTTGTGTTCTCATAGGTCTGAAGAGATCAATATGAAGAAGCTCTAGAACTCTCTTGGTACTCATGACTCCTTTGGATTTGAAGGAGGATTTGGTTTGTTTCCCTTGTATACAAGGTTGACATTCCTCATCCTTTTCAAAATCCAATTTAGGAAGTCCTCGAACCAAGTCCTTTTTGTTCAGTTTCTTCATTTGATGCAAGTTCACATGACCCAAACGTCGATGCCAAAGCGAAAGATCGTTTTTATCCACGACTAAGCATCTATTTAGTATGGGCTTTAAAGCATCGAGAACAATCACATATAGATTACCATTTCTAGTTCCCTTATATATAACATTATAGGACAGGGAATCTAGAAGCAAGCATTCTAAGGAAGTGAAAAGCACAAGATAACCATTATCACATAATTGGCTAACACTAATTAAGTTGTGATGTAGGCCATCAACAAGCAAAACATTTTTAATGCACAGTTCATTACCTACATCACCCTCACCTATAACCTTACCCTTTTTGTTGTCCCCAAAGGTTACCGATCCTCCTTTCTTCTTCAAAAATTTGTTGAAATGGCTGATTTCTCCAGTCATGTGCTTAGAGCAGCCACTATCAACAATCCATTTCTTTGTGACCTGCAAGAAAAGAGGATGTCGGAACCCAACTCAAACTTTGGGGTCCGGGGTTAGCTTGGGGACCCATTTCATATTTGGGTTGGTCCCCTTAGGCTTGTAAGGACAATAGGTAGAATAATGATCATCACATTTGCAATGCATACATACCATGGGGTTTTTAGAGCCGGAAGACTCTCCATTGAAAATTGGAGTTTCCACACTCTTTTTCTTACCCTTCTTCTTCTTACCTTTTGGAGTAGTCGCATTGTATCCTAGACCACTAGTACCAACTTGTTTGGTAGAGTGCTCTAGAACATCATTTAGAGACTTCTTACCCAAAAGAAACCTTTGCAAAGTAGATCTTAATTTAGCATTATCATCACTAAGATTTGTAATGGTAGTAGATAAACTAGCAAGATCTTCTCTAGCATGCAAAAGGTCGGCCTCAAGACAGAGGGCTTTAGTAAGAAGAGAATCTTTTTCAAGAGTTAAGTTTGCAACTTCATTTCTAGGCAAGATAGGTCTAGAAGATAAATCATTTGTTTGTGCAAGAAGTTTAGCATTTTCAGATTTAAGGACAACAATTTCTCTTTGATAAGAATACACTTCATCTCTCCTAGCATCATCAATCAGCTTAAGTTCAATATTTTCAGTTTTTAGAACATCTAGCTCATCTAGGCAATTTTGGTTCTCTATCTTAAGATTTTCAATAGTTTTAAGATAAGTACCATTCTCAACCTCTACTCCATTATATTGAAGTTCAAGGTCTAGAAATTGCCCTTGTAAGGAATCTATGCTATCAAGATGTAATTTCTCATTTTGATCTAGAATATCAATCTTGGTATAGAGATCATCAACTATCTTTCCTAATCTTTTTCTTTTAGCTTTACATTTAGTAAAATATGATTGACAATCATTAAGCATTTCAATGAGGGTTTCCTTAGATAAATCAAGTAAACTTTCATCACTTACCTTGCTTACCTCACTTACCTCAATTACTTCTTCACTAGTAGAAGCCATGAGTGCAAGGTGACATTCACCATCCTCGGAGCTTGAGGAACTTGAAGTAGAAGACTCCTCCCATGCCGCATGAGCTGCATCTTTGGGTCGTCTCTCCTTCTTGTTCTTCTTCTTGTACTTGGCTTCTCTTTTATATTTGTCATCCTTCTTGTGGCTGCTCTTATGATAGCCCTTCTTGGCTTTTGGGCAGTCATTCTTGTAGTGGCCCTTTTGACCACACTCGTAGCACCTAGGAGTGGAGGAGGATGGCTTGCCCTTGAAGTGTCTTCCTTTTGAATAGTTGGCTTCATGATCATTTGCACCTTCATCTTCGCTTGAGGAAGGGCAGGGAGACTTCATGGCAAGTTGTTGTTGCCGCATCATTTCTTCAACTTGAGCTTTGAAGGCTGTGTCCTTCATCTTCTTGGACTCCTTCTCTTCTCTTTTCTCCTCTTCCTCTTGCTTGTCGAGCCTTGGTTCATGTGCTTGGAGATTACCAACCAGCTCCTCGGTTGACAACTCGCTCAGCTTGTAGACTTCTTCAATTGAAGTGACCTTTGGCTCCCATCTCTTTGGAAGAGATCTCAAGATCTTTGCATTGATGGTACCTCTATCCATGACACTCCCAAGGGCTGCAAGGCTGTTCAAGATGACATTCAACCTTGTGTACATGTCCGCAACTCTTTCATTCTTCCCCATCTTGAAGTTCTCAAGTAGGCCGCCGAGCATATAGACCTTGGCCTCCTTGACTTGCTCCGTCCCTTCATAGGTGACACACAACTTATGCCAAATCTCATGCGCCGTGTCCCAAGAAGAGATGCGGTTGAACTCTGATGGTGAAAGGGCGGCGTAGATGATGCTCACGGCTTTAGCATTGAGTTGAGCACGCTTCATCTCATCTTCCGTCCACGTGGTGATGTTCCCCTTCGGCTCTTCATACTTGAGATGGACTATCTTCCACATCTCGTAGCTCACGCCTTGGATGTAGAATTGCATCCTTCTCTTCCAATATAGGAAGTTTGTGCCGTCGAAGACCGGGGGTCTCATGGAGAAGCTTCCTTCAAGATTGAGTGACCCAAGAGCTGAATCGCCCATCTTCTCCTACTTGTTGAAGTAGCTTGGAGAAGACCTGCTCTGATACCACTTGTTGGATCGATGGGCTCTAGAAGGGGGGTTGAATAGAGCTTCACAAACTTCACAAAAGTGATTAGACCACCAAATTATATTAAGTGCAGAACTTAATTCAAAATAGCAATTTGATGTCCTAAACTAACATACAAATCAAGGATAAGAGACAAGGAAAGCATGCACTTGGACAGGTGGTTTAGAGTGGTTCCATGTCCTAAACTTAGGAGCAATGTCAGTCCACTACCTAGAGTTGGTTAGGCTCTAGGATTTGTAAATTGGTTCTCTTATATATATCACACAATAAGATTACAAGCTCCAACTACCAACCATCCAAGGACTTATATATCAAGCCAAGATCTTCTACCTCACCAAGGACTTACCCACCAAGCAAGTAGTCTTCCACCTTCTTCAAAGGACTTACCCACTCTTGCTCTAGTCTTCGGCCTTGCAGGATTTACCTATCTTGCTTGAGCTTTGCCTTGCACCTCTCCTTCACTTGGAGAGCTTTAGCACCTTCCTCCTTCACTTGGAGGCCTGGAGCAGCTAGCCTTCTTCTCCTTCACTCGGGGAAGAACAGCAACCTTCTTCTCTTTCACTCGGAGAAGAAACTTCAATCAATCTTCATAGAGAATGGAGATGGGAGAAGTGGAAAGGAGAGCTTTACAAGATTACAAATGATAGCTCTCATACATGGGATCCTAACTCACTCATACTCATGAATTTGCTTTGAAGGTAGAGAGAGAAAGGGGCTCAAAGGATTAGAAACCACTCAACTAAGGCTAGGACCAAGCATATGTGAATGAGCAACCTTGGAATGAAGTCCAAGAGGTCCTATTTATAGTTGAGGGTGTCCCTTTGAGGTTGGGAGAGTTAAGTGGCACAAACTAGCCGTTTTACAACTTGCAACGGATCTATTTTGAGTCCCACCTACTCCTCCAACGGTTGGAAATTCTTTTTCTGCATTCCAGTACAGTTTGATCGGCCGAGTTTCAATAAAGGCAACTCGGCCAAACCACTAAGCGACAAGTCTGAAAGATAGACTGTCGGACGAGTTTCCTTGGAGAAACTCGGCCGATCGGTCGACTTTCAACTTGGACCGATCAGTGGATCGGCCGAGTTTCCCACCATAGAAACTCGGCCGAACAGGGATCGGCTGAGTTGGTAACTCGGCCGACCGCCCAGAAAATTCCAGAATATATGGATCGGCCGAGTTTGGAATTCGGCCGACAAAATCCCTGTTATGGGTATTTTGGAATTTTCATAAACTGTACAAACGATGGATTTTTGAGTCCCAATCAATTTATCCATCTTAGTTACAATACAAAACATGAGTATAAGTGATTACATCAATTGTTCTAAGCCTCTAAGGGCTATATTACAAAACGATCAAAAGTCACATGTTTTGCATGTGCTGGATGAGTAGCTTTGGAGTGGAATGAGATTCTTTTCTTGTACCTAATGTCTGAAACAATCTCAAATAGATTTGTTAGATACATATGAATGGAATGGTTAAGTCATTATCAAAATATGGGCAATGTGCGACACCTAGGTCAACACTCAACACTTCTCGTTTGGACCAGTTGACACCGATCGGTTCACCAGAGTGAATCGGTCATCTCACTAACCATGAGTCGATCGGTTCACCTAGTGAATTGGTTGGTTGGTGGTCAAAATTGTGTAGAACATAGTCAATTCAGTTCTCAATCAATCTGACACTAATCATTTGGTTCAACACTTGAACTTGATGATTCTTAGTCAAGTTTATTGATTGAATGTTTGATTGAGTAACTAAACACTTTAGTAATCAATCCAAACATCATTCATGGATAAACTCCTCTTCTAGGTTAATCATTTGTGTGTGACCTTATAGGTCCCATTTCACGTTGGCAGTGAATGTTCATAACTAGCTTATGACATCACAAGCAAAGAGTGGTACCTAGTCGCACATCAGTACTACCCAAGTGAAAAGGAAAGTTGGAGAACAACTTTCAATCCTACAGTCTGTGGTTGGTGTTTCAGTGAATGTATAATTCCTTTGTCTCTGATATCCTGAATGAACTCAGGGCATAGAGTTTTCAACCTTTCAATGTTCATTCATGTTTCTTGAACTAGAGAAGATTGTCTGAGATATGTGTGACATCAATATCATATATTGATTCACATGTGTATGTGCATGCCTTTCTCAGTCTCACTTATCAAGTGGCCTGGACATCATACTCCCTTAGGAGGGACGAATCCCATATCTATCACTCATAGTCTATCTCATGCATTAAAGGGTTGAATCTTGTGTCATTTTTCACTTCAATCCATCTATACCTGCTAGATTGCATGTTATTCCTCCCAATATGCTTATTCATCTAGAAAACATCCCATGCCTAGACTTGAGAGTATTGGGGTGACTCTAGGACTCTACAAACTACTACTGACGACTATATGATCTTCTGCCTCTACTACTCTCCAATTTTCTCCTCCTCAACACCACGATCTTGACCACACCACTGATGACCACCTAAAAAGATGTAGTGACCCACAAGGTGAGACCCATGCCCCAGCGAGAGATATAACTCCCAACCAATGGTTATTGACTACAGTAAGTAACCTAAATAAATTGGATAGGTAGATTCGGGTAACTAAACAGATTAAGTAGTTTAAAAAGATTAAATAGGTTAAGAAGACAAAGTAACTAAAACATGTAAATCATGACTAGCACAGTATATAGTGAGATAGGTAAGGCTACCATTTTCTATAAAATTAATTTCTCTTACGCATTAAATGAAACTAAAAATTATAACAAATAAGGCAAGGGTTAACATCTAATGTGAAGCGTGTTTAACCCTAGACAGATATAATGCACGTCTAGATTATGTATTTTATTAAGCCCTGAGGAATTAGGGTATACCACTTAACTCCAACTGACCACTTTTAAATCAAAATGTGCCATACAAGATCTAGGAGTTCCAAACTCCCATGATCTCATCCTCCCTCAGTCAATACAAGTTTGCCGCAATGACACATAAGGTCAATCTGTATAACATCCTAATCCTCCCTTGGTATATAGGTCAAGGCACTAATGAACATCCTAGTTTGTCCTTAAAAAGGTCATGGTACTAGTGAAACTACGGTATACAAAACCCAAATATTTGAGGCATTTGTCCTCAATCACATCATATATATTGAAAAATAACTGTCTGAGATACGGCCTCGACCATTCCCCAGAAAAGGTATGATTGTGGCCATCCTTGTGAACATGCATATACTCAAGAGTGTATGACTCAGAGCTTCCATTAAAGGAGAACTCATTTCACCATCCAGCAAGTCATGACACTAGAATGGACCTATGGAATAGGGCACTACATGATTAGGGTTTCACTTGATTAGTTAATGTCAATTGAGTATTTTTTAACTACATCAATCAATTTATGCACAAACCCTAAATGAATTCCACAAAAAACATGGCTAGATAGCAACCTCAGAAGATATAAAACGTATGAAACATAAGGCTTATCACATCACCACATGGTATTGTTTCACTGCCATACATGTAGCCATACTCGTCATCATACCATCACAGTATTTCAAATCCTTATTACATCATACAAAGGATAACACCTCAATTAGGGCACAAGACCATGCCTAAGGTCATAAGACCATTCACATTGTTCCCTGCAAGAACATACATTATCTTTCCATGCCTCATCAAGGCTCATCAATCCATCACCATACATGTGATACATAAATTGATACAACATTATATTCAACAGCCATGATGTTTATAAGATAGCAATTTAGGGTTACAACAACATAGAGAGAGAAGGTACTCCATTTTCATACTAATTACTTAAGAGGCTATGTATCATCATCACTTACTTTCATTAGGGTTAGGCTCATTGAGAATAGTTGGATTAACATTGTCAAATAGAACTTTACTTAAATCCTTAGGTTTGTATTCATTTGAGGGCAAGGGTAAAACTATTATGTCATGTGTAACCAAGCACCAATGAATTAGAGTTCCTAAAGCAAAATAGCAATCATGAAAGAACTTAGGTCAAACATCAGCATCACATAGCATAGTTGTTGAGGAGGATGCACGGGTACCACCTAGTCGAGCAGGCATCAAACATGGATCCGCCCAGCCAACCACTTTGATCCACCTCATATTTGGCCACCTGGGCCACCCGGGAAACTAGTCGGCTGCCTAGACTGCCTAGTTGACCCAGAACAGTGATGGGTGGTAGCTTCTTTTTTTGGCTATTGGGCCCAGTGGCCCATTTAATTATTTTGTTTTCTTTTGTTTTACTTAAATCCAACCATAGTGAGACTTTCCAACTTCATTGGAAGTTGGATCTACAGAATGTCTTGTGCCTTTTCTTATTCATCTGATCATGTCGTAGCTTTTTTATTATATAATTTTCCATACTCAGTATTATAGTCATGCCAGTCTGATATTGATAGTGCATTTAAAAGATTGACAAACCATCGTGTATGTCTTTCAACATTTTATTAATTCTACTTCACAAACTCTACTATAGTATACTTAATTACTTATTGCTATCTCTTTTTGATATTGAATATGTTTCATTTTCTTTATTGATTATAGACTTAATGACTTATAAAAAGTGTTATTTCAATACATTTGGGAGGGATGGATAAGTTATACATACATACATGCATAGGTATATATATAACATTGTGTAAATAATACATAACATAGTATAGTACATATATAATATATATAAGTATAAATTTACATATGTATATTGTTGTGTGTTAAAAAAAACACCGCCTGCGCAGCCTGGGCATCCATCTAGGGATAGCCACCGCCTGGCCACCTCAATAACTATGTCATAGGGTCAACAAGACATAATGACCACAGAGATCAAAATTTATTATCGGCCACTTAGATCAGTAGTGTTATCAACCGCTGAAAATCAGAAGGGTTATTGACCATTGAATATCAGAGAGGGTCATCGACCATTAAAAATAGGAAACACCAATGACTGACGAGGTTGAGTGACATTGGCGACCAATGGAAATTCAACTCCTTCATTGACCGCTAAAGGTCCAGAACTCAGTGACCACATAACATCAATATTCTCATCAACCACATAGATCAAAACCTAGCGACCTACATGACACCAAAAACTTGGCGACCAAACATGATTCCAACTCATGGACCACATAAGTACCAAAATCATGGAGACCACTTAGAATCCAAAATAGTTGGCTAACGCCAATAATCAGAAAGGTCATCAAGCTATATCACGAGAAAGAATATCAACTCTAAAACCTTAAATTAGCAACCACCCTAAGAGAGACAATAAAACCATTGTTTGCCATTCAAAGGGAAAACCTTAAAAGTCCAATAATAAAACCAATGATTTCCACATACATACAAGCACCAAAACTTCCATCATCAAAGAAGGATTCGTGCACTACAAATTAGGGGTCATCTAAGAAGAGTTATCTACTCAAGATTGCCATGTAAACAAAAACCCTAGTTAAAGGATATTATCTTTCTACTTGTAACAACATTTTAGGGCAAGGTTGGGTGCATGCAAGACGAAAGTAAGCAATAATCATGGAGAAAGTTATAAAACTCACATTAGAGTTGATGTAGAAACTCCAAACAGCAAGGTAGATTAAAGAAAAAAGACAGGAACCCTAGCTTGAGCACTCCTCTCATCCAAGCTAGCTCCACCTCCAAGAAACAAGAAAACCTTAGGTCAAGGAAGCAAGAAAGAGAGCAAACCCTATGTAATAAAGGAAAAAAAGAGATGTTCTTCCAGCCCTAACTTAAGCATTACCATGGAACACCATGGGTTCGGCCAAGAAGAGAAATAACAAGGGTAGGTCAGCAAGGAAAACGTAGGTACAGAGGGAGATCTCACTTACCAGACCAAGAAGAAGCACAAGGAAGCACCAAACGATCACAAGAAGGGTAGATCCAAACCCTAGATCAACATGCATGGAAGACTGAACCACCTTCTTCAACCTTGAGCTCCTCCTTCACCCTAAAGAAGGTGGGGATGAGCTCTAAGAGCAACGAAGGAAGAAGAGAGAGGAAAAAGTTCCATCTGACCTGTTACGAGTAGTGGGTTGACTACTCCCTGTGAATGACTCATGTCATAAAATCTAGTCGTCGCATGTTGTCATCATCATCTTTTGCTAGTTTGTCCAGAAAACCCCGCCTATGATGCTTGACCACATCCTCTACCACCACCACTTCTAAACTATTTCTATTGGGAACCTCATTGTGTTTGCCTCGGTTGTTGTGCCACTTCCTCATCCTTCAGGGCAAGCCCACCTGATATGCCCTACTTGCCCACACATAACAATTCCATAAATCATATTGTGGTCTAGACGGCCCTATCACTTACATAGATGCTATACCGTGTGATCCAGCTGACGGAACACTATGACCTATGGCCTTACTCGGGGATCACTATGATGGCACTCCTGATCTCGACTTAGACAAAACTAACCTTTATTGTAACTAAGGTGAAGAAAACCTTGCTTTCTTAAAGCAACCAGACGACTGCCCCTGAAAATGAGTTAGCCTCTTCTTAGCGTTGACTTCATGCTTCTCGATGGCAGACCTCTCAATCATCCTCAGTGATTCCACAAAGGTAGAGAACCTTCCCCTATTCTCCAAAGCAGATGTGTTGTAGACAACTTTATGCTCAGACCCTTCTCAAACCTCCAAATCCTCTCCTTATCTATCACAACCATGTGAGGAGAAAACCTCAACAGCTCCACAAACTTCACTTCATACACATTGATAGACATCAAGCCCTATCGGATCTTCTCAAACTGGATATCTTCTCATCCAGATATGTCTCAAGGAAGTAACGGCCCTCAAACTCTTCCCAACCTATCACAACTCTAGGTCTCTTCTTCTCCTCAATGGCCCACCAGTGGTCGGCACTTCTCGTCAATAGATAAACAACGTGCTTCACCTTGTGCCTCTTCTGGGATATTAAAGATCTTAAATGCTTTCTTAAGATTTGGTAACCACATATTAGCATTAGTTGGGTCTGATGTAACTACGTACTCAACCGCTCCAACACATCTCAGCTGCTCAAATGTCTTCCCTGAATCCTGAGATTCCACATTAGGACAGCAGCCCTAGCTTGAGGTAAGGGCACTCTATTCGCTATATGCATAATCGTTGCCATGAGTTGTCCAAACATGGACTGAAAAGTAGGGTTTTCCATGGCTACAGGGTCAAACTGAGGCACCTTAGGATATTCTAGCCTTGTCTCAGGCACTCTATCTTCACATGCCTACCTCCTAGTGCCACCCCTAGCACAACATTACTACTCTCAGCATGCTCTTCATGTTCTCCAGAGATGTCTGCATAAGCTGAAGCTATAATCAGATATGTTGGATTATGTAAGAATAGACACAAACCTAAGTCCTATGTCCCTATAGACTTAGTGAACCTAAAACTCTGATACCAAATACTGGTGAGGGACTGTGTGACACCCCGCCACACCGAATAAGATTACTTAAAACAAAACATGTGATCAACTACAAATTATCCATACACCAAGAAATAGGGTAAATTAAAATTGATTTATAACTATCATGTCTAGAAAATAGTACATAAAGGTCCATCAACATGTATCATATAACATGCCATATCAGGTATTTACATATCTGAATAGTGGTGTTAGCCACAACTGTATACAAATAGATGCTCCAAATATGCAAGCAATGTACATAACATAGGTACACTATTAAACCACATTTTGGTATGCATATCATCTAAAAACATCCCATGTTTGGACCTGAGAGTACTGGGACGACTCTCAGACTCTACAAACTACTACTAATGACTATCTGACCTTCTGCCTCTACTTCTCTCCAAGTTGCTCCTCCTCATCACCACAATCCTCACCACGTCACTGACAACCACCTAAAAAGATGTGGTGACCCACGAGGTGAGACTCATGCTCCAGCGAGAGATATCACTCCCAACCAATGGTTATTCATTACAACAAGTAACCTTAATAAATAAGATGAGTAGATTTAGGTAACTAAGAAGATCTAGCTGTTTAAACAAATTAAATAGGTTAAGCAGACTAAGTAACTAAAACATGTAAATCATGACTAGCACAGTATATAAGGAAATAGGTAAGGCTACCACTTTCGATACATTTAATTTATCTTACCAAATTATATAAAACTAAGCATTATAAGAAATAAGGTAAGGGTTAGCATCCAATGTGAAGCGTATTTAACCCTAAATAGATATACTACACGGCTAGATTATGTCTTTTATTAAGCCCTGAGGAATTGAGGTATACCGCTCAACTCCAACTGACCACTTCTAAGTCAAAATCGGACTCCAATGATCTCATCCGCCCTCAGTCAGTACGATTTTTCCGTAGCAACACATCAGGTCAATCTACAAAATGGCCTAGTCTGCCCTTGGTATATAGGTCACAGCACTAGTGAACAGCCTAGTCCACCCTTAGAAAGGTCATGGTACTAGTAAAATCAGGGTATACAAAACCCAAATATCTGAGGTACAACCACAGTTGTCCTCAATCACGTCATATATATTAAATCATAACCATCTGAGATACATCCTTGACTGTTCCCCTGGCAAGGTATGACCGTGGCCATCCTTGTAAACATGCATATACTCAATAGTATATGACTCTAAGCTTCCCCTAAAGGAGAACTTGTTTCACCATCCAGCAAGTCCTGAGACTAGAATGGACCTATGGAATAGGGTACTAAATGATTAGGGTTTCACTTGATTAGTTAATGCAAATTTAGCATGTTTTAACTACATCAATCAAGTTATGCACAAACCATAAATGAATTCTAAAAAAACATGGATAGATTGCAACATCAGAAGATATAAAATGTATGAAACTTAAGGCTTATTGCATCACTACATGGTACTATTTCACTGCCATACATGTATCCATACTCATCATCATACCATCACATGATTTCAAATCCTTGTTACATCATACAGAGGATAACACCTCAATTAGGGCATAATACCATTACATTATTCCCTGCAAGAACATCATTATCTTTCCATGCCACATCAAGGGTCTTCATTCCATCACCATACATGTGATACATAAACTGATAAAACATTATATTCAACAACCATGATGCCTATGAGATAGAAATTTAGCATTATAACAACATAGAGAGAGAAGGTACTACATTATCATACTAATTACTCAAGAGGGTATGTATCACCATCACTTACTTGCATTAGGGTTAGGTTCATTGAGAATACTTGGGAGTAACAATGTCAAATAGCACTTTGCTTAAAACCTTAGGTTTGTATTCATTCGAGGGCTAGGGTAAAACTATTAGTTCATGTGTAACTAGGCACAAATGAATTAGAGTTCCTAAAGCAAAACATCATCAATCATGAAAGCACTTAGGTCAAACATCAACATCATAGAGTCAACAAGACATAATGACCATAGAGATAAGAAATTCTCATTGGCCACTTAGGTCAGTGGTGTTATCAACTGCTAAAATTAGAAGGGTCATCAACCGTTGAAGCTCAGAGAGGGCCATCGATTGTTAAAGATAGAAAATACTAGTGGTCGATGAGGTTGAGTGACATTGGCGAATGATGGATAATCAACTCCTTCATCAACTGATAAAGGTACAGAACTCAGTGACCACATAACATCAAGATTCTTATTGATTCCATAGATTAGAACTTAGCGAACTACATGACATCAAAAACTTGGCGACCCAACAAGATTCCAACTCATCGACCACATAAGTACTAGTACCCTGGCGACCATTTAGAATCCAAAATAGGTGACTACCACCAAGAATCAAAATGGTCATGAAGTTGTATCACTAGAAAGAAGATAAACTCTAAAAACCTAAATTAGAAACCACCCTGAGAGAAAAAGTAAAACCATCATTAGCCACTCAAAGGGAAAACCCTAAAAATACAAGAACAAAACCAACGATTCTCACATACATGCAAGAACCAAAACTTACATCATCAAAGAAGGATTCGTGCACAAGGGATAGGGGTCATCCAATAAGAGTTATATACTCAAGATAGTCATGTAAACACAAACCCTAGTTAAAGGATATTATTTTTCTACTTGTAACAACATTTTAGGGCAAGGTTACGTGCATGCAAGACGAGAGTAAGCAATAATAATGGAGAAAGTTATATAAGTCACCTTAGAGTTGATGTAGAAACTCCAAACAACAAGGTAGATTGAATAAGAAAAAATGTAGGAACCATAGCTTGAGCACTCCTCTCATCCAAGCTAGCTCCACCTCCAAGAAAGCAGCAAACCTTAGGTCAAGGAAGTAAGAAAGAGAGCAAACCCGAGGTAATAAAGGCAAATAAGATATGTTCTTCTAGCTCTAACTCAAGCACTACCATGGAACACCATGGGTTTGGCCAAGAAGAGAAATAAGAAAGGTAGGGCTCAAAGGAAAACGTAGGTATAGAGGGATATCTCACTTACCAAGACCAAGAAGAAGAGCAAGGAAGCACCTAACAATCACAAGAACGGTGGATCCAAACCCTTTAGCTCAACATGCAAGGAAGATCGGCCCACCTTCATCAACCTCAAGCTCCTCCTTCACCTCCAAGAAAGAGGGGACGATATCCAAGAGCAACCAAGGAAGAAGAGAGAGGAAACTAGGTGTGTGAAGAGATTGTTTGCATGCATAGAGAAGGGTTTATATAACTTAGGTTTGGAGAGAGGGAAAGAGGGTTAGGTGTCAAGCTAAGTGTGCCATGTGTCCAAGGGATCTAGTACATGCAAGAACCTTCCTGATCCATGCAACTAATGTTATCAAAACAAGAAACATCATCAACCAACTTGGTCTAGAAAAAGCAAAGACCGATGAGATCTCAGTGACCTACTGATTAGAAACTCAAACGGTCTCTATCCCTAGAGGATGTTGGCAACCATGATGAGTGGAATATCTTATCAACTGCCAAAAATATGGAACACACATAAAGCATCATTGACCACCAAGACATTGAGTGAAAAGAAAACTTGGTGATCGCCAAAAACTAAGTCTCAACACCCAAGGTCAAACATCAACATAGGGCATCCATGCAAACCCTAATCTCAACATGAAATGCCATCACTCAAAACAAGGTGTGACAAGGTGCCTCAAAGATCAAATATATAAAACATGATGTGAAACATGTGAGGAACAAAAATCATGTGAGAAATTTCAAGAAAAACTCAGATATGGGTAATTTGCAATGAAGTCCAAAACAAGCACTTATATGGATAACCAGCTCAATCAATGTCCAAACTGGACCAAACTTGAAACATAAGCTTTTCACATGATATAAAATCACATAACAAGGTTAGATTAAGGTTTTAAGCATATAATTATGATAAGAAAGCATGATCAATCAAAAATGTTAGGTTAAGGTCTCACACCAGGTAAGCTGACAACCATCTTAAAAGAAACTTCAATACATCCTGGACTTGATTCAGCCCAGCCACCAATGACTAATAGTCTTGAAAATGTGTTCATCTTCTTACAAGTTAGTCATCTTCTCCGTGTACAACATATTTCTAGCAACTAACTAAATAGTCAACAATGGTAAATTACAAACCATGGTTGTGAAAGTTCATCGTATATTTAGTATGATCATTGATTCGAGTAGACCTTTGTGTATCACAATGTCATATATTTACATTATCATGGTTATATTGTAAGTAAAAAATATGATACTTTTATGAGAATATAAATATAATAGTATGAGTTAGTATGTGGTGAAGTGGTGATTCAAAAATAGTTGTAGTTTTGATAAGAAAACATATTATACAATCACATCCCTTTCATATATCGTAGACCCTAGATTGACATATATGTGTGTACATATGTCATGGTGCTTAGTAGTGCAAAGAAATATTATAAACATATTCATACCTATGGGACATGAATATATTAAACCTTAATAGAATAAATGAAGTTGTAATGATGTTATATGAGGGTAATATTATAAGTCCTAAGTTGGAGGAATAAACTACCCACACATATATGTAACCTAAGACATACTTACGCTTATGTATCTAAAGATGGATCATATATCCACTCAATAAAACCCTTATGTGTCTTTTGGGTGATTGGGACTGGGATAAGAATAATATGAATATCTATATAGGAAAGTATACACATTGTCACTTTAGTTTGAATAACTTACCCAATGTGTTCCTAGTATGACTACTCAACTTTTGCGACCAAAGTATATCAATTGAGATAACCATTAGTTGTGAAGATAATCTATGTGTAAATCCCTATTTATGTTTGGGCATTTATTGAATATCATTCTTAATTTCCTACGGTAAGGTAGATTGTGGAGTGGTGCTCATTTTTATACCTAAATTGAAGATCTACCTTCATGAATTGTTATCATGTGAAGTATTGTGAATATTGAGATATTCTCTTATTATGTTGTTTGACCCATCTTGTTTTCCTTTGAACAACTTTATGTGATTAGTGATTACATTGCTAATCTTACCACTCTATTATTGATGCTAAATGTTAATGTATAAAGTAGTGCTACTTATGTACAACCATACTTATATAGGGCATGTGTATTCCGTTCGGGGTTTGTTTCCATATTTAATTTTAAGTTTATGATCCTACGGTGTTACTGTCCTATTTTAGGTGTATTTAAATGACATTGTTTGTTCATGGAAAATTGTTATTATGGTGATATGGTGAATTTTTATATGGCAAGAATATAGATATCATATATCTTTTAAACTTGAATGCCTCGTTCTTTTAATTACTTTTTTTGGAACTTACCTATATGTCAATAGACCCCCTCCTTAATTGGAATACCCCTTTTATACTTGTAACCCATGATAATGCTCAAATATCATTTATATGTACATACTCTATCATGTTCTAACGCATACCTTTTATTTCCTTTTATTGGGTGTTGTTCCCAAAACCACCCATGTGTCGAAGAATTAGATGGAAATGAATCATGAAGATCACTTATAAGACTTGGAGTTAAGGATAGCTTGGAATGGTTGGGTTGCCCTCTGGATCTGGCTTACATATATTAGATGTAATCATATTGTTTTGCAATACCACCTTTTTAGGGAGGATCAATGCATGTGGGATAGTTGTGATAAATGAAAATAGTTATGTTTTTTTGCTACTTGATCACTATATGGATCTTTACATTATTCCATATGAGTGGATCCCTTATCGGGTCCCACTCCTTACAATATGGTAGCAGAGCCTAAGAAGTCTTTGACTTGAGTATTTCATGTTATCCCATATAGTTACTTAGGTGGTTAAGTAACCCTATGTAGGTTGTTGATATGCCTATATCTGAGTCTTGGAATACCAACTAGGGTTTCAATCTTCCACTCTCCAAACTACTTCTATGGTTTAGATTCATTCTTTGGTAATACTAGTCACCCCTATCCTCTTATTAATGAAGAAATGCCACCACATAAGAGTCGGATCTTGTAGAATTTTATTCTTATCTCCTTTTTTTATGAAGTTATATTGAACACTATGAAGTGTAAGTTGACTTGAATTGTCATAGCTAGTCTTAACATGTGTTCCCATCTTTAGTCCTTTTCTTTTTTGTCTTTCTAGCATGCCTTGAATATGTCCACTTCAAGAAGTGAGCATGCATGAAGAGCAAGCTTCGAACCCTAAGATGAGTTGGATCTCACCTCCATCATCTCCATAGTGTATTTGGTATACCTAGTCATTTATATGATGAGTATCTGGACCACAAATATCATCTTGCCTTGTGGATACACTATAGTTTCAAACCTACAAGCAATTGAAAAACCTTAAATATCTTCATTCGAAGTTGTATAATTATACAACTCCCCTATGTATTGATATGAGGTAGTGTGAATTATGATTATATTGAAAGAGGGAATGGTGGGTATTGTAAGGAGTGGGACGTGAGAGGGGATCCACTCCCTAATAAATTTTAAGAACAAACCCATCTAATCCAAACACACTAACAAGTATGGTGGTTCATTTCCCAAATAATGGTATACAAAATGGCTAAATCATAGAAACATAATAATAAATCATCACTATATTAAATTCAAGAGTGTACATAATATTCTCCCATTTGGGGTTTACATGAAAGAACAACTTTAGGATCTAAGTATAGGGAAGTCCAAACTATCTCAAGTATATTTCTTAAGATTCTTCTTCTCTAGTCCAAGTCCAAGTCACCATGTCGATTCCACCATGTCCTTCGCCTCGAGGTTGGAAGCATACCCCGCAAGAGAAGACAAAGTAGATGTTGTCAACACAAAAGTCAGTATGATCATATTAATAGGGATTTGAGTAATATTAGGAGAAAGGACATAAAATATAATGAGGCTTCTGATCCAAGAGGAAAAGTACCATCCAAGTGGATATCAAAGAGAATATGAATTTCAATAAGGTGATAATCAAGAGTAATATTTTCCATTAAAAAACTAAGATTTTCCATGAATGCACACATAATTAATTTAGGGCACATAACCCATCAATAATAATCAACCTATATTCATGTGAGATAAGCATAGCACTAGTAAAATATAAACAGAGAATGGCAGCTAGGGCACATAACTCATAACCCGGTAGAGTAAGGTGCATAAACAAACTCCCCAATCTATAAGGTGGGCATAAAACCCAAGTATGGAGCACATAACCTCCATCCCAAAATAATATGGGACATAACCTAGGTATGGGGCACATAACCTCCATCCCAAAACATAAAGGTCACATAACCCCATAAAACCAAAGTATGTATACAACTCAAGGGCTACTAAGTCACAAATCATGAAAAACATAGAGGCAAGTGAAAGTTCAATTATATAAATAAAGATAATGAGACTCCCATCACATAAATGGACTATATGAAACATTCACCACAAAAGTTTGTAAATTAGGGTTCCGTCTCATAATAAGTAACAAGTTTGTTCAATTTCACAATTAGGATTTCATCAAGAAGCTTAGTACAATTTTAGAGTCAACATGGAATACAAATATTTCAAGGATACTAGGGATTCAAATTCCTTAAGGATAGACCAAGCTAGGTCATCAAGTCAAGAAAGATAATATCCATTAACAAAATACCTCAAAGAGGTTTAAGAGAAAGATAAATAGGATTAATTTCTCACTATAGATATTTAGATGCATCATACCTCATATCAAGTCTATAAATGTCCAAGTTCAACCCTAGGTCCAAGCCATGATCTTTAAAACACCTATTAGACATAGTATACATGAATAGGGTTACTTTCACATTAATTGCATGAACCTTAAAATTTGCCTTTTTATTATTGTTGAATTAGTTTATCAAAACCATACCTTCTTGTAAATTAGACTTTTCTAAGTCCATAACATATTTTACTTTATTTCCCTAAATTATAAGTTAGTATTTATGAATTTTCGAAATTATATCCAATGGGGAAAATATTTAAATATCACATATTATATATAATGGATTTTGTTCATAAAATGTATACCATCGTGTAGATAAAACTCTCACGATTCCAAAACTTATATTCTTTTATTTTTCTACCATTGTATCTATTTAATATGAATTTTACAATTCCTAGCCAATGAAAATTTGAGGAAAATCCATGTGGGCATAAAATATCCACAAAGAGGACAGTCATGTTGAGTTGGCCCTATCAAATATGGATAATTGGCCTGGGCCTACAACCAAATTAGGCGCACAGCTCAGTGTAAGAAAGAAAAAAAATTGAGAGGCAAAAGAAGGAATTTCCTATTCAAGCATGGCACGAATCAATTGATAGAAAGGGAATATATATAAATTTCATGTCAATCATCTTCTTCATCTCATCAATTAGATCACGTGAGAAGGGAAGATATTGATTCATCAAATCCCCCGACCAAAACAATAGCATAGATGGATTCTTGGGGGGAAAATTAGAGTATAGCTCGCCATGGCCTCTCGACATCAACCACCCCTAACTTGGGGTCTCATAGTTACCCAACCACCAAAAGAAACATCTACCATGGAGATAAACACTTTCCTGGAAGCAGCTCCATGGAAAGCCACAAGTAAAGATGAATTGACCAAGAACCAAAGATGGGTGAAACACACGACAATATAGTGAAGTCAAAGCAGCCATAACGTTAACAATTACTGATCATATCACTGTCATACCATGAGAATATAGAACTGAAGAGGATGGAAACAAGAAAAGTGCAAACTAGATATACCTCAAATTCGGAGAACTTACGACCCCTAGAGCTTACCTAGATCAACACAATGCCAATTTGGAGTTTCTTTAGATCTCATGATGTTCAGAGGATGTTGGTGGCAGCTCCAAGTGTGTGATCGAGTCTGTCTAGGCCTTACCAGTAAGCAAATATTACAGAAAAGAAGATCGGGTGATTGAAATCAAAGCAACTATGGAGGTCAATTCCTAGATGCAACAAGAAGGTTTTGGGACATACTTATAGTGTTTGAAGTCCTGAGAAGGTGAGGGGAAGGAAAAGAAAAGAAAAAAAAGAGGGGAGATGGGGGATAGGTAAGAGGCCTCATTGCTAGGACACTCGGGGCATTAAACCCTAGAAAAACTAGGATAGAAGGGTGTGGAAAAGCAAGTGGATCGATAAGGTAAAATTTGAGAATAAAAATGAGGAAAGTAAGCAAAGAGAGAAGAGGAAGAATTGGAGAAAGAAATAGGAAACTTAGTGTCTACATAGTCTTTTGGAAGGAAAGAAGCATGTGAGAGGCTGATAGAATGTGGTCCTAGAGACTGACTAGGTCAGGAAAGTAGTGTGACACATTAAATCATATAACTATAGGGAATCAAGAAAAATCGACTTAATATTTACCATGTAGAGTATTTAGAATGTATTTTCTTTCCTAAATTATTTGAGGGACCAAAAAAAGTTTAAAACTACCAAATTTGGTACCTAGACTAATTAGGACATTAAAAAATCAGTCTTTGGCATTAGTTTTCACTTTTGGGTTTGTTTGCTATTTTATCTAATATTTTTATCTTAATCCATATTCTCTTCCTTAGATAAAATTTAGATAATTAGAATTGTTCAATTAATGGAAGAGTTCACACATAGACTAATTTTGGTATGTCAAATCAGAATTTTGGATTGATTTCCACTTTTGAAGTAATTAACCATATTATTTAATATTCTAGAGTAAAACTCATTTTTTTTCCTAATTTGAATTAAGATATCTTGGATTGTTCAAATAGGGTGAAACTTGGCACCCGAGCTAAATGGGGATCACGATTCTTCCATTAGATTTGGGTTTTGAGATTTCCTTTTATGATTTCTAATATAATTAGAGTTTTACACTCATCACCATTATATTATTATAACATCATTACTGTCATGATTTATTATTTTGAGTCTCATTACCTTCTCATTGTTACCAAAAGAGTTATATTATATTGTTATGCATGAAATTCCATATATCACTTGTATAATATATTTAGTACATTAATTTAACATTAACTTAGGTGATGGCACATTATTCATATTTATTGACATGGAAATACCAATTATTACTCCAATTCACATCTTAAGCACATTATAGTTCTTATTAAACATATCTTAGCCATTATGTGAATAATTATCAAAAGGGATCATATGTGACACATTACATGCATTCACTTACATGTTAGCATAGATAAAGGTTATTATGTTAATATGAGTGTATTATAATAGGTGATGTTGATTATAGCACCTAATGCCACATAATGTGTTATATTTATTTTCAAGCCTATGTATGTTATGGGTCACCAATGATTGACTTGTTTTATATGCCTTAATTATATATATTAAGGTATACATCCATCCTTATTTGGTCAATTTTAAGGAACCAAGCTTAATAACTTCCTATTCATGAAATAGGGTAAGATCCTAGGCTTCAATTGTTACAACACTCCACCCCTTAAAAGTATTTTGTCCTTGAGATCAAATAATCCATATATTATTCACTGATACTCTCCATCCCTCAAAAGGTTTAACCTAAAATATCAAGCTAAACAACATCAATGTATTAGGGTTACTTATGCACCTTTTAATAGTGAGTACTTTGGTATTTATGTTTTTCATAGGCCATGCATCCAACCAACATGTCATAGAAATAGGGCTGAATTTCATGTCTTTGTGTTACTAACCTAACAACCCTAAAGTTTATATCAGCATCCAAAAAGTCATAATGTACAAAAGGGTAGATCAACTAAACCTTTAGTGCAAGAATCATTTTCCAAGTAATCATGTCAATTCAAAATAAAGGTTTATGGTTTCTATTATGACTAATTCTAAGGTTTCTCTATGAAACTTCATACATCTCCTCATGTCACTTGTTTCTAGAAAACATCAATAAAATCCACAAAATTTCTTCGTACATATAATAGTATAATGGAAACTATTTTTTATGGTAAGAAATCATGCTGGGTAAAACAAAAGTGGTACCAGAATCAATATGAGAATCAAGTCACAACCTATTTTTTCCATAATAAGATCTCCTTATTCTACTATTATAACATCTCCACAACCTAACCCCAACCTCAAGTCAAACCTCATTATATTGAAAGATACATGTCGTAACTAACCTACATAATAGTGTAAGAGCAACTAGAGTCTCATCACATGAGGGTTTTCTGTTCATGATTCTAATGTATACCTCATATGATTCTAAATTCACCCTTCATCATCTCATGAATAACATAGGTCAATTATAGGGTAAACATATCACTTAGAGGGTGACTATTGTAATGTAAGGGAATGAATTAGGGAGACAAAATTGAAATTGTC
Organism: Alisma plantago-aquatica; assembly: GCA_963693085.1. NCBI lineage: Eukaryota > Viridiplantae > Streptophyta > Magnoliopsida > Alismatales > Alismataceae > Alisma > Alisma plantago-aquatica. The sequence continues at coordinate 1,865,935,715 of OY856409.1, read as the reverse complement.
AGAATCCAACTACTATAGCTCTGATACCATCTTGTAAGGAGTGAGACCTGAGAGGGGATCCATTCCCTACTAAATTTTAGGAACAACCCCATCTAATCCAAACACACTAACAAGTATGTTGGAATAGGTGTATTGTTTTCATTTCTCAAATAATGGTATACAAAATGATGAAATTATAGCATAGGAATAATAAATCATGACTATATTCAATCCAAAGATTACATAATATTCTCCCATTTGGGGCTTGCATGAAAGAACAACTTTAGTATATAAGTAGAGTGAATTCCAAACTATCTCAAGTATATCTACCAAGAGTTTGGTTCTATATTTTAAGTCCAAGTCACCATGTCAGTTCCACCATGTCCTTCATCTAGGGGTTGGAAGCATACCCCACAAGAGAATACAAATTAGATGTTATCTGCATAAAAGTTGGTATGTGCATATCAATAGCAATTTGAGCACATTCAGAAAAATGACATCGAATATAACAAGGCTTCCATCCAACCATCCAAGTGTATATCAAAAAGAATATGAATTTTCAATAAGATGATAATGAAGAGTAACAGTTTACATTAAACAAAAGTAAGATGTGCCAAAAAAATCTCACATAAAGAATTTAGGGAACATAACCCATTAATTATAATAAACATGTATGCACGCGATATAAACATACCACTAGTGAAATATAAATAAAAATTGGTGGCTAGGGCACATAATTCCATAACATGATAGAGCAAGACCCATAACCAAACTCCCCAATATATAAGGTGGGCACAAAACTCGGGTATGAGGCACATAACCTCCATCACAAAATAGCATGAGCACATGACCTGGGTATGGGGCACATAACCTCCATCCACATAACCCCATAAAACCAAAGTGTGTATACAACTCTAGGGCTACTGAATCACAAAGCAATGCAAATTGTAGAGGCAAGTGAAATGTAAATAGAAATAATGAAATTTCCAATACATAAATGGATTATATGAAGCATACACCACAAAAATGGGCTAATTAGGGATGCATCTCATAATAAGGAACAACTTTGTTCAATTTCACAATTAGGGTTTCATCAAGAAGCATAGTACAATTTTAGAGTCCATCATGGAATATAGATAGTTCAAGAATATCAACTATTCAAATTCATTAAGAATAGACCAAGATAGGTCATCAAGACAAGAAAGAGAATATCCATTAACAAAATACCTCAAAGAGGATCAAGCAATAAATAAATAGGATTATTTTCTTAATATGGATATGGACATGCATCATACCTCAGATTAAGTCTACAAATGTCCAAGTTCAATCCGAGGTTCAAGCCATGGGTTTAAAACACCTATTAAAAGTATTACATAGAACAAGGGTTAGTTTCACATTAACTACATGAACCCTAAAAGTTTCCTTTTTATTATTATTGAATTAGGTTATAAAATCCATACAATCTTGTAGATTATACTTTTCTTAGTCCATAAATGTTTTACTTTACTTTTTGGCCTGTAAATTATTATTTATGAATTTTAGAAATTACATCCAATTGGGAAAATCCTTGTAAATCCTTTCTTATATATATATATATATATATATATATATATTGAAATTTGGTCAAAAAACTTATACCATCATGTAGATAAACTCTTACGATTCCAAAACAATTTTATTTTGTTTTTCTAGCATTGTATCTATCTAATGTGAATTTTACAATTCTCAGCCAATGAGAAATCAAGCAAAATCCATTTAGGCATAAAATATCCATGAAGAGGGGGTTCTTGCTGAGTTAGTACTATCAAAGACGTCAAACTAGACTTAGCATACAACTAAATTAGGCACACATCTCAGGGCATTAAAAAAACAAATCGAGTGGCAAAAGAAGGAATTGCCCATTCAAGCGTGACACAAACCAATCAATAGAAAGGGCATATTTGTAAATTGCATGTCAATCATCTTATTCACCTCATTGACTATATTGCGTAAGAAGGAAATCTACGAATGCATCAAATCCTCTAAGCAAAACAACAGCATAGTTGGATTCTCAACAAAGAAGCTTCAGAGTAGAGCTCACCATGGCCTCTCGACGTCAACCGCCCCTAACTTGGGGTCTCATGGTGACCCAACCACTAGTAGAAACATTTGCCCTAGAAACAAACACTTTCTGGGAAGCAACTCAATGGAAAACAACAAGAAAAGATGAACATACTAAGAACCAAGGACCAAAGAAATATAGGACAATAAGGCAAAGTCAAAATAGCCAAAATGTTACCAACTGATGACCAAATCATTGTGTTAGCATGAGTATACATAATCAAAGAGGATGGTGATGGGAAAAGTACAATTCAGATATACCTCAAATTGGGAGAACTTGTAACTGTTGGAGCTTCCCTAGATCAACACAATGCCCATGGGAGATTCTCCATATCCCAGGATGTTCATAGGATGTTGTGGTGTCACTAGGTGTGAGACTGTGTCTATCTAGGGCTTACTAGTAAGGAGAGATTGGGGAAAAGACAATTGGGATGATTGAGATCCAAGGAACTATGGGGCTTAGTTCATAGATGCAACACAAAGGTTTCTAGGACATATTTATAGGGTTTGAAGTCCTGAGAAGATGAGGGGAAGGAAAAGAAAAGAAAAATAGAGGAAGCAGAGAGAGAAGAGGAAGAATTGGAGAAAGAAAATAGAAATTCAGTGTCTGCACAGTCCTGTATAAGGAAAGAAGCAGATGAGGAGGGTGAGTGGAACATGGACATGGAGTCTAACCCAGATCGGAAAATGATTGTGACACATTAAATTTAAGAACTATAGGGAAGTAAGAAAATGTAAAGAGCTAGAATGATAATCCAACTCTCCACTAAAATTAATGGTAAACAAAACACCAATGTGAAGTAGCAGAAGTTTATATTTTGACTATATTCAATTGTATAAAGAGTACATTACAAAATTACCCAAAAGGGTGTACAACTTTATACACAACCATAGGATCTAGGTAGAGGAAGAATAAAACCAAATCAACTTGTCTCCTAACAAAAACAAGTTAACATATAGGTAGCTATATCCAAGCTAGATGGTTGAACTCCTTATTCCTTAGCCTTAAGTTGGTGCACCATGCTTCTGATGCGCACTCTGATCCTATAACTGGGTGTTTGGGATCACCCAGCAAGAGAGAGAAAAAAGTATGTGTTAATCAAAAAGGAATAAGGACAATTAATAAAGTGCAACATTCCATAATAAAATGATTCACTATTCCAAGAGATTTCAAGAGTATGAGGCAAATAAACAAATGCGAAATAGAAAACTGCCATAATTCAATCCACAACAATAATCACATAGCATGAATGATATTATGACACAAAATCATACCAACGCAGGGTGAGGCACCTACCGGACCTGCACCAAGAAGAGAGGGGAATTTACACATCCCAAACCTCAAATATATTTATAATATGAAGGGAATTGTCACATCCTTCGGGGGAGAATTATCACGTTCCCCTGGGTAAATTTACACATGCCCACTATGGGTGGTTGTACAGATGTACCACTACATTTGGCCAAAAATACATCATGCTTAATAGTTCACTTGGCAGTAGTGAAAATATAAATTGCATCATAGCAAATGGGGAATAAAACCCCTGAAGTAAACCACATAAAAGAACCAGCATTGGCAATATAAGATTTAAGTAAATAAAGATCCAATAAAGGCAATAGAAGGATACCAAGGCTAGCACATTGTGATTGTAGGGTTGGATAAAAGCCCAACTGAGGAATAGGTTAATTGCACATACTTACACAAGCATTATTATTCATTCATAAATAGGCATCACATACATAAATAGGGTTCACATACATAAATAGGGGTCACATACATAAATAGGTTTAACATACATAGGAGTCACATACCTTATTGAAGATTCACATAACCATCATTATCACCAATTAGATTGTATCTATTCTATATTATCCTAATTAAAAACATTTTACATGAATTAGTATTTATAAAGCATAAAGTATAAAGAAAGATACCCATTTTAGACCTTTTATGGAAACCTTCTATTAAGGACTCAAAACTAGGACCAAAAGCTCCCTTAGGTTTCACTGATTAGGAAAACATATGTATTTATCAAAATTGGAGATAGGATGCATTAGTTATCATTTTTAGAACATTTATCAAGATTTAGATGATGTACCCAATTAATATTGAAAAAGTACAGAGATTCAGTAAACAAAAACCTTAAAATCAAATTCTAAATGAAACAAGCTTTCCAATGAGTATTTATTTGAAATTTTCTGATGAATTATCAATTTTCTATGATTTATTTGCTCTGGGCCAATCAGAGAGCAAGAAAAGGCCACGTAGGCTAATTGCTAGCGCGAGAGAGAGATCGAAATGACCAGAAGGTCATCGGTGTTAAAACACAAAATGAGAAGAGTGGGAAGGCAAAACCGGAAAACAAAATGGGTCATCAGCTACCTCGCGCTCGCCATTGCCGCGAGGGTGGAGCTCGGCCCTTTAGGGCGTTTCCACGTTTCTTGACCAAAATTCACACATAGGTGCTGGAAACGAAGCCCAAGATGATAGGAACTCACCGGTGTGCTTTATTGGGGCGTTTCTATCACTGAGAAGCCAGGAAAGGCACCGCAAGATTTGAGAGAAGGTGGAGATGGTGGTGGCTAATTGTGGAGGCTACGGGAAAATTAGCAACTGGAAAAGCTTGCAATGGAGCCGAAGGAGGTGAGGGTAGTGCCATATATAGATAAGGTAGTGTGAAATGCCGGGATGGTGGTGGAGTTGATAGGACAATGTTGGTGCCATGGGGCATTTTGGTTGTGATGCACGGGAGACGATGAGCAAGGGCTAAAACTGTGCGGCTCGAGGAGATGAAGCCAACGGCGAAGAAATCTCGTGAAATGGCAGAGAGGAGAGGGAGAACGAGGTGGAGGAGCCTAGGTGTCATCTTAGTCGGTGGGCTGGAGGTTGAAGATGGCACTCGAGCCATTGGATTGAGATCCAATGGGGGCCGGGTGCATGACTCATTAAATCAAGCGACCTTAGTGTGATGCATGACATGAATGAAATAAATATCAACGATTGATATTCTATAGTTAAACTTTATGGGAACTTGTAAAATCCATTTGGAGGGTCAAATAAAGTCCAAAAGTCATCAAAATTTAACCATAGGTTAATTACAACTCTTATAACAATTCTATGCTATTAGTTTCTCGTTTTACACACATTTTGGCACTTAAATGCTATTTTGACTATTAATGCAAATATTAGTGCATAAAAGGAGTGATTAATATGAAGATAATCTTTTAATGCAATATTAGAGTGAAATTTGAGATAGTAGATACATATCAATATTGAGGGTCATATATCACCATATTATACTCCTATTAATGTATTATGGTCCATTTTGAGGAGAGAGAAAGTAAAGGGGTTAATTACACTCATAACCAATTCAAATACATAATTACTCATATCTTATCAAAGAGATATAGAAAGCTACAAATTAGCATCATCCATTAATTATCTATCATTAATGGCCATATTGCATAATTAGTCCCCAATTATCTCATCAATTGGGATATTTGTGCAAAAACTCATTCATTGACATGAATGTGGGTAAATATAGATTTCATCCTCAATAAATGTTCAAATCCAACATTGAGGCCAAAAAGGATACCAAAGAAAGGGAAATTTATGAAAAAGGTCCAAAAGGACTTGAAAGAAAATAAAATCTTGAAATGGGTAAATTGCAGGAAAGACCCTGGAATTCAGTCTGTTATAGCACTCCACCCCTTAAAGAGGATTTCGTCCCCGAAATCACAACAAGAGGGAAAAGAGGGTGAGTACGTAACACCCCAACATTAGGTAACTAGGTGTTACATCAAGTCTATGTTTCCTCACAAGCTCTATACATAAGCCATGTCTCACTAAGGTTTCCACCATGCATATTACCTTTTATAAAACATAACATAATTAACACTTTGGCTTATAAGAATAATCTCCATCATGAAAAAGCATCATCTTTATTATTCCATTACTTGTGTCACATTTTACTCACATTTGTTGTAACAAGGATTACATCACAACATTAAGTATCAAAACATATGTATTTCCCTTATAAGGGTTTTAAGCACAATTAGGGTTTACTAAGTAAACCCAACACTATTAATGTATTAGAACACAGACCTAAATAACATGAGTTCATTCTCCATTATCATTATATTACCATCATATGGAATTATCACAGATTATTATGTAAGAAAAGGATAATATTATCCAACAAGTTATTAAGCCTATAATAATTCTGAATAAGATCACATAAATTGTTTATCTCTATATCACACATTATCACATTATCTTTCATAGTCATATTATCACCAATCATAAACCAATTTCCCCTGTTACACTACTCATTATATATATTTAACATCGCATAAGGTATTTATGTATATTCATGTGAATCCAATTACTCATTATCATATTTGAGTCATTGCATGTGTTTTAGTGAATAATATGGAATACATTATATATATGAATTGATTCATCAACCAGGTTATGATAAGGTGATTAATGATATGTATATTAGGGAACAAGGTGATATGACTTACATGTATTTATAACTTGATCATAAATTTGGTGATTATAATCCATCTAGATGTATCAAGATATATTATGTGATGATGACACATAATGCCACTAATGTATCATCAAGGCATTAAGGATAGACATGTATGTATTACTAAAGCTAGATGATTACATGTTAGGGTTTAGGTAAACATGACCATTACATGTTATGCATTCCTAGCATGCACTAGTCCCTTAATCTTACTAACCATACTATTAGGGTGACATGGTCAACATTATGTGTATCCACAATTAGTGATGAGTAACTCACTATTATGTGCATTAAGACTATGTTAAGATTCAAGCATATGAACAATTCTCTTTAGATGACTTATTATATATTCATTTGTATATAAACAAACAAGATGAATTATAATTATAATTTGTTTGTCCAACACTAACCATATGAACATGCTAACCTCTCATCTAAGGAGTTAGGGTTTCCAAAACATAGTAACTTAATTTCAAATGTATTAAGGGACTCCACCCCGTTAAAGAGGATTTCATTCTCGAAATCAGAAACTCCAAATATCTATCAAGGTATAAAAGCACTACTACTAAATCCACTATACAAAAGGGTTGAGGTAAATCTATGCATGGGATCCAACATTTAGTTGTCCCATAAACACCATTATCAACCTCAAAGCCTAATCATAGAGTAAGATACTCCCAACTTGGAAATCTAAGGCTCTTTCAAGGAACTTATGGGAGCATAAAGTGATTCTACATGATTAACCAAAACATCATATACTAGGTTCAAAAGGTTACTCAACATTAAGATGATTTGTCCAAAGGTATGCTATTTTGGACAGTCAGTATCAGCTCAGGCTAGGTCGGTGCCATATAGATCTGGGAGTCCTCATAAGCCAAGCGAGTGGTGCGGGGGGAAATATTGCCAGCCCCCAGACCCTAACCCTTTCTAGACACCTTTTCTTTCAACTTATGCCCTAGTAGCAACCTAATATACTAATCACCAAAAGTTGATCAAATTATATTTCTAGTATGAAATTATTATGTCCTAAATCAATTTGTCATCATTGGTCACTCTAAGGTAAAAAGCTTACTAAAAGGAAACTACATAAGGTAAGGGTTTCTAACTAGGAGACAAATTGAAATAGTCAAGACTCCGACTACCTTGATGCTCTGATACCATGTTGTAAAGAGTTGGAATGATAATTTAACTCTCCACTAACATTAATGGTAAACAAAACACCAATGTGAAATAGTAGAAGTTTAAATTTTGACTATATTCAATTGTATAAAGAGTACATTACAAAATTACCCAAAAGGGTGTACAACTTTATACACAACCAGAGGATCTAGGTAGAGGAAGACTAAAACCAAATCAAATTGTCTCCAAACAAAAACAACTTAACATATAGGCAGCTATATCCAAGCTAGATGGTTGAAATCCGTATTCCTTTGCCTTAAGTTGGTGCACCATGCTTCTGATGCACACTCTGATCCTATAACTGGGTGGTTGGGATCACACAGCAGGAGAGAGATAAAAGTATGTGTTAATCAAAAAGGAATAAGGACAATTAATAAAGTGCAACATTGCATAATAAAATGATTCACTATTCCAAGAGATTTCAAGGGTATGAGGCAAATAAACAAATGAGAAATAGAAAGTTGTCATAGTTCAATCCACAACAATAATCACATAGCATGAATGATATTATGATACAAAATCATACCAATGCAGGGTGAGGTACCTACCGGACCTACACCAAGAGGAGAGGGGAATTTACACATCCCAAACCTCAAATATATTTATAATACAAAGGGAATTGTCACATCCTTCAGGGGAGAATTATCACGTTCCCCTGGGTGAATTTTCACATGCCCACTATGGGTGGTTGTACATATGTACCACCACATTGTCATTTGGCTAAAAATGCATCATTCTTAATAGTTCACTTGGCAGTAGTGAAAATATAAATTGTATCATAGCAAATGGGGAACAAACCCATGAAGTAAACCACATAAAAGAGCCAGCATTGGCAATATAAGATTTAAGTAAATAAAGAGCCAATAAAGGCAATAGAAGGATACCAAGGCTAGCTCATTATGATTGTAGGGTTGGATAAAAGCCCAACTGAAGAATAGGTTAATTGCACATTCTTACACAAGCATTAGTATTCATTCATAAATATGCATCACATACATAAATAGGGGTCACATACATAAATAGGAGTCACATACATAAATAGGTTTCACATACATAGGAGTCACATACCTTATTGAAGATTCATATAACCATCATTATCACCAATTAGATTGTATCCATTCCATATTATCCTAGTTACAAACATTTCACATGAATTAGTATTTATAAAGCATAAAGTATACAGAAAGATACCCATTTTAGACCTTTTATGGAAACCTTCAATTAAGGTCTCAAAACTAGGACCAAAAGCTCACTTAGGTTTCACTGATTAGGAAAACATATTTATTTATCAAAATCGGAGTTAGGATGCATTAGTTATCATTTTTAGAATATTTATTAAGATTTAGATTATATACCCAATTAATATTGAAAAATTACAGATATTCAATAAATAAAAACCTTAAAATCAACTCTACATGAAACAAGCTTTCCAATGAGTATTTATTCAAAATTTTCTGATGAAGTATCAATTTTCTATGATTTATTTACTCTGGGCCAATCAAAGAGCAAGAAAAAGCCATGTATGCTAATTTCTAGCGCGAGAGAGAGATTAAAATGACTAGAAGGTCATCGGTGTTAAAATACAAAAAGAGAAGAGTGGGAGGATAAAATCGGAAAAATGAAATGGGTCATCAGCTACCTCCCGCTCGCCATTGTCGCAAGGGTGGAGCTCGGCCCTTTTGGGCGTTTTCATGTTTTTGAACAAAATGCACGCATAGGTACTCGAAATGAAGCCCAAGATGATAGGAACTCACCTGTGTGCTTTATAGGGGTGTTTCTATCACCAAGAAGCCGAGAAAGGCACCACAAGAGCTGGGAGAAAGTGGAGGTGGAGGTGGAGGTGGCGGGGGCTAACTGTGGAGGCTACGGGCAAATTAGCAACTGGAAAAGCTTGCAATGGAGCCGAAGGAGGTGAGGGGAGTGCCATATATATATGAGGTAGTGTGAAACACCGGGATGGTGGTGGAGTTGAGAGGACAATGTTGGCACCATGGGGCATTTTGGTTGTGGTGCACAGGAGATGATGAGCAAGGGCTAGAACTGTGCGGCTCGAGGAGATGAAGCCAATGGCAAAGAAATCTCGTGAAATGGCAGAGAGGAGAGGGAGAACGAGGTGGAGGAGCCTAGGCGTCATCTTGGTCAGTGGGATGGAGGTTGAAGATGACACTCGAGCCGTTGGATTGAGATCCAACCGGGGTCGGGTGCATGACACATTAAATCAAGCGGCCATAGTGTGACGCATAACATGAATGAAATAAATATCAACGATTGATATTTTATAGTTAAACTTTATGGGAACTTGTAAAATCTATTTGGAGGGTCAAATAAAGTAAAGTCACCAAAATTTAACTATAGGTTAATTACAACTCCTAGAACAATTATATGCCATTGGTTTCTCATTTTACACACATTTTGGTCCTTAAATGCCATTTTGACTATTAGTGCAAATATTAGTGCATAAAAGGAGTGATTAATATGAAGATAATCTTTTAATGCAATATTTGAGTGAAATTCAAGATAGTAGATACATATTGACGTGTATTTTACTACGCGCTAAAACGCAAGTATACGTGTCGAGTAATATAGGCCTTTGTGAGGCCCGAGTCGAACACAGGGATACGTGAATTATTGGAGACTCCTACTAACTAATTGCAATCAGCTAGGCCGGATGACAAAGTAGGGTTTGTTGTCGAAATTAAAAGAAAATAAAATGGAACAAAGAAAACAATTGATTAAAGGTTAATTTAATCAATTCAAAAGGATATCTTTAGGATTGTGGTTTCACCGCGGGTCAACATTGTATTAGGTTTTATATAATTCCTCACTCTTCTCTCTCTATCCGGGTAGTGGCCTGAAAACAAAATTACCCACTGTCGTGGTGTAATTCACTACTTAGGTTTAGGTTGATTCCACCATCGTAGTAATCATTCCCCTAAACTAAGCGCATTACGAACGATCTCTCAGTTTCCACCATTAATTTTACACCTCCTTTGTCAAGGGATTTATCGATTAATGTAGGTTTCGTCTCTTTTCAACTGTTAATCCTTCTATCGAAGTGATTAAGGGCATTAAGTTATTATTATGGTGATCAGGCATAACAATATATATGGAGAAAACGAAACTATATCACGGACTTAAGAGAGAAAATATGAATTATTAATATAAAACTGTCATACAATGCATTCCCGGGCTACTCCCGGTCCTAAAGATGGAGGGTTTTAGCCTCGCATGTTCATCTTGCACAAATACATGGTAGAAATAAGGGAATTCATAAGAAAAATGTGAATTAAGTGGGAAAACCCCTGAACGGAGAAGAACCGGTAGATCCTTTGCGTAGAACACGAGCTTTCCCGCCTCTCGGTGGTGAAATTCGTCTTCGGCAGCGTCCGGATCGACAGGGATGAGCTTCTGGCCTCTGTTCTCCTTTCTCTCCTTCCTCGGCACTCGTGCAATGACAAAAATTAGATCCTCCTTCGTGTCGGCGGCCATCATTAGGTATAAGTCCCTAATTAGGTCGTCAAATAACTCCAGCCGTCCGATTGAGATCAAAACGAATCCAACGCATATCTGCCGGCGTCGATACCATCGACGCGGGTCGATGGTATCGACCCAGCGTAGTAGCGGCAGCCTTCTTTTCTTTTCGTCTGAGTGCCTGTGTCCATCTCGATACCATCGACTAGGGTCGATGGTATCGACTCTCTTTAGCGTCGGTTGTTGTCGTTTAGCGACGTTGTAGCCTGCATGCGTCGATGGCATCGACTTGGGTCGATGGTATCGACGGATTCCTCGCTAGCAACCTGAAGGGATCTCGACGCCATCGACTTTTGTGTCGATGGTATCGACTTTGTGCTGCTCCTCTCGGCTGGCAACCTGTGGCTTGGTCGATGGTATCGACTTCCGTCGATGGTATCGACGGAAGTAGATACTTGTTTTTTCCTGAAATTCCAAAACAAGACCAAATAAATCCACACAAATTATGATAATATGATAAATAATGCTCAAAATGATACAACTAAGGGGATTTGACATAAAAATGATGGCAAAGACCGAAATGAGTGAATTATGCAATATTATCCATAAAAATGACTAATTAGAGCATAAAACACATATGAAAAAGGTCTATAAGTGCGACTCAAAATCATCGCATCAAACTCCCCTAAGCTTAAACATTGCTTGCCCTCAAGCAACTAATCCTTAGAATAGAATTGCAGATGTCAACTAAAAATCAACACACCAACCCAACATCCCATGAGACTCCCACTGAACATTCTCAAACCGGCCTTCTCTAACCACAGAACAGTAATTACCCTAAAGGCGACAATAATCATCCATAAGAGAAATTATCCTTAAAACCGATGAACACTATCACATAAGGCAGTTAACATAATAAAACTCGTCGATTCAGTATTGGTGCATCTTGTGATCGCCTACACTACATTGCTCGCCCTAACTACCATCTACATGGAAGCAGTTCTCCTGATAAACATTAGTGAGGAGAAATTCACGGTGGCCTACCAATCCGAGCAACGGGTGGATAGAAATGGGTGGTTCATGGAAGAACTTGGAAGTATTGTACAAATTCAACATGCATAAAACAAAATGTCCTAAATGATGCAAATGCACATTAGAAATGCCCTAATGACTAAAATTGGGTGAAATGATGCGTGCACTAACCTTCCACCCCAAAATGAGATGGAAATCTACTTAAGCCACATCATGTACTCAATTTTCCTGTAATGCAAGTGATATCATGTTCCTTTCTCCCTCTTATTCCACTTCCTTCTAAATTCTCTTTTTTTTTCTTTCTTTTCTAATTTAATTTTTTTTTCAGAATTTCAGAATTTTTTCTTCACTTTAGCCCACGTATCCATGATTGCTTAGAGCTAAGTGTATTGGGCTATTTACTTCATGCTTGGAAATCTTTGCAATATTTCGAAGGTATGGAACAGTTTAGATCACTTTTGAGGAAAAATTGAGATACATGGTGTACTTTATGCATGAAAATCATGAGTGCAACTACATGGCATGCACCTAAAGGTAATGTGCATGAATCCCTATATTATTTTTTTTTTATGCAAACGTATGGAAAATATCAATGCAAGTCCTATCTAAATGCTATGCACACAAGAAGGAATTGAAACTGCACTTTACTTCCAATTCTTAGGTGGATTATGGAAAAATGACGTGGAATGATCACAAGATTAAATGACTGAACCTTAGAAAGATATTATGTGTCCCTCCTTACTGACCTGTGTAGTGGTTTGGAGGGTTCTCTCTCTTACATCCAATTAAGGTCTCATTACCATTTGGTTAGGTTAGGCTCAAACAACCGTTACTATCCACTTTTCATGAGTCAAAAGGAGTATAGGTGTGAAATGTTGTTTTAAAGTTGACATAATCAATCATTTTCGTAGGATAAGTTCCCCAAGGACAACCAAGTCAAGCTATCCAAAGACACAAAAATTTTTAAATTTCCCTTAAATTTCCCATGAATTAACAGCAAGATGACAAACTTTTACGACATCCACAGTTACACTAGATAGCACGTGGATCCTACCAAAACTAAAAATGCAAGAAACAAATAACACTGCTAAAAACTAAAAACAATAAAAGAAAAGATAGAGCTGTTCCAACTACCCCCCTAAGCTTGAATTCGACTATGGCCTCATAGTCAAAAACAATCTTAAGAGTGGAACAGAGATACCCTGATCATTCTTGTGGAGGTGGAGGCGGGTACTGTGGGGCCGTAGGATCCCAAGAAGGATACTCCCCCTGGAAGCTCGGATCGTAATGGGTCCTCGGCGGAGGCTGTGGATAGCCTCCAAAGTAGCTCTGACTCCAGTAGTGGTCATAAAATGGCTCCTGTTGCATCTCCATCCTTTGCAACCGGTTGTGTATCTGCTGTTGGTTGTCGAGGAGGAGACGTTCATTCTCGAACATCGCCCTTTGGTTGTCAAGTAACCGGTTCGTAGTATCCTGAATACCGGTATACATTTCTAGATGCTGCTGTTGTGTCTGATGTATGTCCTGCAGCATCGTGTACATTCCCTGCATTGAGTAGGCATCCTCGCCTGGATGCGAGGGCTGTGGTGATGGCGGCGGGGGCTGTGATGATGAAGACGCACCCGGATGCATCCTAGGATGCTTCCGTGGTGCTACTCGTGCGCGAAGAGGTGTGAAAGCCTCCTCTTCCTCCTCAGCCTCGCCTTCTTGTCCATCGTTGCCTCCCTCTTCTTCATCGGACTCGACGGCTATGATCGGCCACCGGAAGTGTTGTGCGCCCGCGATGTTGAAGACGTCGTCCGGCAGTGCGCATTCCTGGTAAGCGTGGTTGACGTGGCAGTGTGCGTACACCAACCCATCCCGGAGAAGGATAAGGTTTGAACGGTGCAGATGTTGCACGTTCACCTTACTCCTCGTGGAAATCGGAGTCATGGACAGGAAATTCAGCCCCAAGTACAACGCCAATCTGGTGATGAGCCCACCAAAATGGATCGGAGCCTTCCTTGTACTCCTCTTCACCGCCAGAACGCGTTGCAGAAAGAACGCACCCCAGTTGCATTCTTGTCGCTTCAGGAGCATGTAGAGGAAGAAAAGATCGCTCTCCTGAAACTTGCTCAATGCTAAATCGCTCTGAGCAAAAAACGTAAGGCTCAACATCCGGTGTAAGACCCGGATGAAGGGATGCTCGAAGTCCGCTACCGCAGCATTGTGGTAGCTCACTATCTTTCCCGCCGGCACTGTGACTAGCTCGGCGAAGATCTTGTCGTAGTCGGTGCGAGAATCTGGGCGCCGGTGATCATGTTGGGAGTGGTTCCAGTTAAAGATGTTGTTGAACTGCTTAAGAGTGATGTTGTAGTTGATGTTGAACAGTCGGAACGATACCCGGCCCTTGATCCACTCACGATCCGATGCAACCACGTCGTTGGGCACAACGCACATGTCGAGGGACGCCATAAACTCCGCCACCAATTCCTTGTAGGTGGGCCATTCGCCGAAGAACGGCTGCCCATCCGCATGGCGCTCCAGCTCGTCTGGCCTTCTGTTGGTGTGGCGTGCTTGACCCTTCAGCACATAGGCCAAGTTGGCCTCGAATCCAAGCTCCTGGATCATTCCCCGGTCCACATACCGGGTCGGCTCGATCTTCCGCTTCATGATTTCCTCATAGACCTTCCTCACCTCCGCGGATGGGTGAATCAGGCGCGGACATGAGACTGAAGCAGTAGGGGGTGGAACGAACTCTGCGATCTCCATGGGATTCGCATGCGAGGACGATGATCCGGCGGCGTGCACCATTGTTGCAAGCAAGATGGGATTAGAAGAAGAGATCTCGGGGAAGATGGAGAAGTGATTCTCTGCTCGGTGAAGATCCTTGCTTGATGTTGCTGCTCTTCAGTCTTGGAGAGCTCGGGGGAGTGCTCGGCGCAAAGGAGGAAGTTTGCTCTGAAGGTGTGACGTCAAATGACGTTGCAATTCTCCTTATATAGACTTGGTCGGCGCTACTGTCGACCTGTCGATACCATCGACGCGGGTCGATGGTATCGACACGTCTCGATGCTATCCGCCTCCCTCGCGAGTATCGACGGCTGACGATTGTTGGATCGTGAAACCTGGATTGCTGTCCTGTCGATACCATCGACACAAGTCGATAGTATCGACGCAGCACCCGGATCGCTGACGTGGACTTCGCGATCGTCGTCGATGTCTTTGCGCGGATCGGTGACATGGATGTCGATACCATCGACGGATGTCGATGGTATCGACTTGACTTCATTGCGACACCGCCACTTTTTCACTTCAACCTGTGACCATGTCGATACCATCGACGAGGCCGTCGATGGTATCGAGTTGACTGAGACAAATCGTTCTGAACTTCTCCAGAGATCTCGATGGTATCGACTGGCATGTCGATACCATCGACAATTATTGCGCAACCTGCCTGTAGGTCTGTCGATACCATCGACGGGACCGTCGATAGTATCGAATCAGATTGATTTTTGCAGCTGTCAACCTGAACCTATGTTGATACCATCGACTAGTGTGTCGATGGTATCGACCTTGCCTGTGCCTGCACATTAAACAAACGCATCAAGGTATCTTCTTTACACTAGAATTTGAACGAAATGAAAACAATCTATGACTAGAATTAATACTATCCTAATGTACCAATGGTTGGGTTGCCTCCCAACAAGCGCCCTTCTTTAACGTCTTAGGCTAGACGTCTTCCCAGCATCTCATTCATCCATAAGTGTAATGAGTTTGACCTCATTCACTTTTCTCTTGTAATTTTCACCAAAGTACAACTTCAACCGCTGTCCGTTCACCAAGAACGTGGCATCTCCATCACGCACAAGAATCGCACCATGCGGTCTCACCTCTTCCACTACGAATGGTCCACTCCACCGGGACTTCAGCTTCCCGGGATGCAACTTGAGGCGGGAGTTAAACAATAGAACGCTATCTCCCTTTTTGAACGTGCGCAGCTCAATATGACGATCGTGGATCAGCTTTGTGCGCTCCTTGTATATGCAGGCATTCTCATATGCCGTCATGCGTAACTCATCTAGTTCATTCAACTCGAACATCCTCTTTTTCCCGGATTCATCATAACTCAAATTCATCCTTCGAAGCACCCAATGGGCCTTGTGCTCTAACTCCACCGGAAGGTGACAAGCCCGGCCATACGCCAACCTAAAAGGCGTGGTGCCTATAGGTGTTTTGTACGCCGTTCTATACGCCCAAAGTGCGTCTGATAGTAAGGCACTCCAATTTTTCCTTGTGGATGCCACTGTCCGTTCTAGAATCTTCTTGATTTCACGGTTTGAGACCTCCACTTGGCCTTGCGTCTGTGGATGATATGGGGTGTCGATGTTGTGCTTGACCCCATATTTCTTCAAAAGTGTCGAAAATTTCTGATTCCGGAAGTGTGTGCCCCCATCACTTATTATCATTCGGGGTATCCCGAACCTGCAGAAAATATTTTCCTTCACAAACCTGCACACTACATTAGAATCATTAGTCCTTGTGGGGATTGCTTCCACCCACTTCGACACATAGTCAACAGCAAGCAAGATATACAAATTTGAATTCGAGGACACAAAGGGTCCCATGAAGTCTATGCCCCACAAGTCAAATACCTCAATTTCTTGAAATACATTCAGGGGCATCTCTTGTCTCTTCAAAATGTTACCTGCTCGCTGGCACGGGTCACATTGCCTTACAAAATCATAGGCATCCCGAAACAAAGTTGGCCAATAAAGGCCACTTTCCAACACTTTGGTTGCTGTCCGTGAACTGGCATGGTGTCCTCCCGTAGGCGACGCATGGCAATGGTGGAGAACACTCTCGTACTCCACCTCCGGCACACACCTGCATAGAATACCATCCCTGCACTACTTCAAAAGAATTGGGTCATCCCAAAAATAGTATCTCAAAGAATGAAAGAACTTCTTTTTCTCTTGATAAGACCAGTCTTCCGGGATGATCCCACAAGCCAAATCGTTAACAATTTCAGCAAACCACGATTCTTTAGAATTAATTTTTAAAAGTTGTTCATCGGGAAACGTCTCGGTTATGGGTATGTGTAAATCTTTTTCATCTACCCTGTCTAACCTAGACAAATGATCAGCCACCACATTTTCAATTCCGGACTTGTCCTTGATTTCAATATCAAATTCTTGTAAAAGCAAAATTCACCTAATGAGTCTAGGCTTTGCATCCTTTTTCTCCATCAAATATTTTATCGCAGCATGATCGGTCCATACAACTACTTTGGATCCCACTAAATACTGCCGAAATTTTTCAAAAGCAAACACAACGGCAAGTAATTCTTTTTCTGTAGTTGTATAGTTCAATTGAGCATCATTAAGCATTTTGGAAGCGTAGAAAATCACCGCGGGCTTATTATCTACCCTTTTCCCCAAAACGGCTCCTACTGCATAATCTGAAGTGTCACACATCAATTCGAATGGTTTTGTCCAATCCGGCGTTTGAACAACCGGAGCCGAAATCAATTTTTCTTTCAAAACTTCGAATGCGTGAAGACACTTATCGTTGAAATCAAAAACCGCATCTTTCTCCAACAACTCGGATAAAGGTTTTGCAATTTTAGAAAAATCTTTAATGAATCGCTGATAAAACCCGGCGTGTCCCAAAAAGCTTCTCACCCCTTTTACAGAATTTGGTGGGGGTAGCTTGGAAATCACTTCAATTTTCACTGGGTCCACCTCAAGACCTTTGCTAGACACCTTGTGTCCTAGCACTATTCCCTCTGTCACCATCATGTGACATTTCTCCCAATTGAGGACCAAGTGTGTGTCCTCACAACGCTGCAGCACCTTGTCCAGATTATATAGACACTCATCAAAAGATGCACCGTAAACTGAGAAGTCATCCATGAAAACCTCAAGACAACGCTCCACCATGTCAGAGAATATGGCGAGCATGCAGCGTTGAAACGTCGCCGGTGCATTACATAATCCAAACGGCATACGTCGGTAAGCAAAAGTCCCATAGGGACAGGTGAACGTAGACTTCTCTTGATCCAAAGGATCAATCGAAATCTGGTTATACCCCAAATACCCATCCAGAAAACAAAAATGCGACCGACCGGCGAGACGTTCCAAAATTTGATCGATAAATGGCAAAGGAAAATGATCTTTCAGAGTGGCGGCATTCAGTCGGCGGTAGTCAATGCAAACTCGCCACCCGGTTACCAATCGGGTGGTGACAGGTTCATTCAACAGATTTGTAGTAACAGTAATTCCCCCCTTCTTAGGGACTACCTGTGTGGGACTCACCCACGTCGAGTCTGATATGGCATATATGATCCCTACAGCAAGAAGTTTTATGACTTCTTTCTTCACAACCTCCATCATGCTCGGATTTAGACGTCTTTTAGGCTGAATGACTGGCTTGTCTCCCTCATCGAGCTGAATCTTGTGTTGGCAAAGCATAGGGGAGATCCCCTTGATGTCTGCAACAGACCACCCAAAAGCTCCTCGGTGGTTCTTGAGCACTATCAGTAGTTGCTCCTCCTCATCCGCACTCAAGTAAGCAGATACAATCACCGGTAACTTGTCCTTCTCAGCTAGAAAGATGTACTTAAGGTGCGGGGGCAGCGGCTTCAACTCCAACTCAGGCGGGCAAATGAGAGATGATTGCAGCGGTGGGGGAAGTGTACCTAAATCTTCATAGTGCCTTGTGTAGAAACATGGAAGCATCTGAAGCATTTTGGCACACTCCTTGAGTGATTTACTCCGCATCCAATCATAGGTGACATTCAACAGACACGCCTCCAATGGCAATTCCGGATATGCCTCAACAACTGAAGTAGTAATCGCATCATCCTCCCAAGAAGGTGGAATGTCCTCATTCTCGTCATTCGGAAATCCAACAGCT
Source organism: Alisma plantago-aquatica (assembly GCA_963693085.1). NCBI lineage: Eukaryota > Viridiplantae > Streptophyta > Magnoliopsida > Alismatales > Alismataceae > Alisma > Alisma plantago-aquatica. Next base: position 1,865,916,522 of record OY856409.1, on the reverse strand, counting down.
TTGCATAAAGAGACAACTTTAGTTTGCTCCATGATGTCCACAGCTAAGGTTCCATTATCCATCTTGCTCATCACATGAGCCATGTCCAAGAATGGTTTTCCAAGGCAGAGTGAAATATTGTGATCAACATGCTTAACCATGTTACAATGTGCTTTTGCTTTAGTAGACGCAGTGCTAGTGGGCATGACCATCTCAAAGCGATCATCCGCTATGCCCAAGGTTAAGCGGCCTCTTCCCATTTCCAAGATCATATCGGATGTAGCTTGGAAAGGACGTCCAAGTAGCAGCTCATTGCCATGCTCATCCTGCATTTCCATAACCACAAAATCAGCCGTAAAAACAAATCGGTCCACCTTTACCAAGACATCTTTGCAGATTCCATAAGGTTTCACCACAGAATTATCGGCCAATTGGATAGTCATATTGCTCGGCCGTGACTCCTTTAATCCCAGATTTTTGAATGTAGAAAGGGGCATCAAATTGATGCTTGCCCCAGAATCACATAGTGCCTCTCCAAATTTGAACTTCCCGATAAAACAAGAAATGTTGAAACATCCGGGATCCTGCCTCTTAGGCGGTAAAGTGCCCATAATAAAAGCACTCACTTGCTCCTTCAACACCACGACCTCCGTGTCCGGTATTTTCCTCTTCTTGGTGATGACATCTTTTAGGAACTTCCCGTATGACGGGATTTTCTCAATCGCTTCCAACAACGGAATATTGACCGAAAGTTTCCTAAAGCTGTCCAGAAATTTCTTGAATTGTGCATCTACCTTTCTTGCCTTTGCACTATTCGGATAGGGGACCGGAACGGTATGTGCCCTTTGATGGGGTGGCACAAAGGGTGTCAACTTCTGCGGTTCCTCCTCAGTAGCTTGTTCTTCATTACCATCCACAGCTATGTCTTCAGCTTGCCTTGTGACAAGTGTGGGCTGCTCCTTAGTGGTTGCATCTTCAACTTTATCCTACGGTGTAATTGTGTCATCTGTCCTTGGATTCAACACCTTCTTGCCGCTTCTCAGTAAGATGGCCTTGGCCTGCTGGTTTCCCCCGGAAACATTGGTGTTCCCCGGAAAACCCGGATATGCTGGCTTCTTCAAACTTGCAATTTCTGCTGCCATCTGCGCCATGGAAGTCTCTATAGTCCTCATTTGAGCCTTGTGGCTCTGCAAAGTCTGCCCAAATTGGTTCATATATTCACCCTGTTGCTTGATTTGTTGCCCGAATGTGTTCATTAACTCCTGGTTTTGCTTGATGACCTGATTGAGCAACTCCGTGCTCTTGTCCTCTGTGGCTGGTGCAGGCTTGGCGTCCGGATCCTGCAGAAAATTGTTCGGATCCTTCCATGAGAACTTTTTGTCCTTTCGCCATGAATAGTCATTGTTCATGTACCCTTGCTGTTGTCTGATGTACTTGACTTGAGCCTCATCTTCGGACTCATTGCCTTCCTTTTGCAGTAACTTCTTTGCGAGAAGATCCATCTTCTCATTAAGCTCTTTTATTGCCTTTGATTCGCTGGCAACTCTAGCTTGCTCAACTGGGCCTCTCTCTCTTTCTCCCCAGGATTGCTTTCGTGCCATGTTCTTCAGTATTTCCCAGCATCTCGTGTCAGTGTTATTCAGGAAAAATCCTAAACCGGCTGAGTCCAAATTACTCCTATCATGCTCGGAGAGAGCAAAATAGAAGATCTTCACTTGTGTCTCCTTGTCCAACCCATGATGCGAACATCTCCTCAACATGACCTGAAATCGCTCCCAGGTCTCAGAATATGTTTCACCCGCCTGTTGGGTGAAATTGTGAATCTTCCTAATCATGTCGTTGGTCTTCTCAGGAGGGAAAAACCTCTCGAAGAAAACCTCCACCATATGATCCCATGATTCAACGAACTCATCATCGAGGTTATGAAGCCACTCTCTTGCCGCTCCTACCAAGGAACTTGGGAATAACTTGAGGTACAAAGCATCTTGTGGGAATCGGTCGATCTTCACCATGTCACAGTTCTCCACGAACTGGCTAATGTGTGCAACTGGGTCCTCATTCTTCAGCCCGTGAAATGCATTTGGTTTTACCAAGTTGATCAATGCCGGATCGATCTTATATGTTGGTATGTTGACCGCCTGCTTCTTTATAGGCCCCTTTGAAGCTGATGAAGAAGAGGCTTTGATCTTCTCCCATATGGTCTGTGGCTCGGCCATTTCTTCTGCTTCAGATTCAGAATTTATTTCCTCTTGGTGCTCTTTCTCGTAGTGCTCCTCGTCCTCAGGTCCCGGAGGTGGAACCTCGGGTGTGTGATTGTCGTAGTCTGTACTACGTGTATGCACCATACACAGTACCTGAAATGAGGAAATTCAAATTCAGTACTATGCTTGAACGAGTAAATACAATTATAAAGAAATTTAGGAATATTTAAAGTTGTTTCAAAATAAAATTAAAAAAAATGTGGCCTAGAGTGGCCACTCTTAGCACTCGAAGTGCCAACAATTCGCCGTATCCCCGGCAACGGCGCCAAAAACTTGACGTGTATTTTACTACGCGCTAAAATGCAAGTATATGCGTCGAGTAATATAGGCCTTTGTGAGGCCCGAGTCGAACACAGGGATACGTGAATTATTGGAGATTCCTACTAACTAATTGCAATCAGCTAGGCCGGATGACAAAGTAGGGTTTGTTGTCGAAATTAAAAGAAAATAAAATGAAACAAAGAAAACAATCGATTAAAGGTTAATTTAATCAATTCAAAAGGATATCTTTAGGATTGCAGTTTCACCGCGGGTCAACATTGTATTAGGTTTTATATAATTCCTCACTCTTCTCTCTCTATCCGGGTAGTGGCCTGAAAACAAAATTACCCACTGTCGTGGTGTAATTCACTACTTAGGTTTAGGTTGATTCCACCATCGTAGTAATCATTCCCCTAAACTAAGCGCATTACGAACGATCTCTCAGTTTCCACCATTAATTTTACACCTCCTTTGTCAAGGGATTTATCGATTAATGTAGGTTTCGTCTCTTTTCAACCGTTAATCCTTCTGTCAAAGTGATTAAGGGAATTAAGTTATTATTATGGTGATCAGGCATAACAATATATATGGAGAAAATGAAACTATACCACGGACTTAAGAGAGAAAATATGAATTATTAATATAAAACTGTCATACAATGCATTCCCGGGCTACTCCTGGTCCTAAAGATGGAGGGTTTTAGCCTCGCATGTTCATCTTGCACAAATACATGGTAGAAATAGGGGAATTCATAAGAAAAACGTGAATTAAGTGGGAAAACCCCTGAACGGAGAAAAACCGGTAGATCCTTTGCGTAGAACACGAGCTTTCCCGCCTCTCGGTGGTGAAATTCGTCTTCGGCAGCGTCCGGATCGACAGGGATGAGCTTCTGGCCTCCGTTCTCCTTTCTCTCCTTCCTCGGCACTCGTGCAATGACAAAATTAGATCCTCCTTCGTGTCGGCGGCCGTCATTAGGTATAAGTCCCTAATTAGGTCGTCAAATAACTCCAGCCGTCTGATTGAGATCAAAATGAATCCAACGCATATCTGCCGGCGTCGATACCATCGACGCGGGTCGATGGTATCGACCCAGCGTATTAGCGGCAGCCTTCTTTTCTTTTCGTCTGAGTGCCTGTGTCCATCTTGATACCATCGACTAGGGTCGATGGTATCGACTCTCTTTAGCGTCGGTTGTTGTCGTTTAGCGACGCTGTAGCCTCCATGCGTTGATGGCATCGACTTGGGCCGATGGTATCGACGGATTCCTCGCCAGCAACCTGAAGGGATCTCGACGCCATCGACTTGTGTGTCGATGGTATCGACTCTGTGCTGCTCCTCTCGGCTGGCAACCTGTGGCTTGGTCGATGGTATCGACTTCCGTCGATGGTATCGACGGAAGCAGATACTTGTTTTTCCTGAAATTCCAAAACAAGACCAAATAAATCCACACAAATTATGATAATATGATAAATAATGCTCAAAATGATACAACTAAGGGGATTTGACATAAAAATGATGGCAAAGACCGAAATGAGTGAATTATGCAATATTATCCATAAAAATGACTAATTAGAGCATAAAACACATATGAAAAAGGTCTATAAGTGCGACTCAAAATCATCGCATCACATATCAATATTGAGGGTCATATATCACCATATTATACTCCTATTAATGTATTATGGTCCATTTGGAGGAGAGAGAAAGTAAAGGGGTTAATTACACTCATAACTAATTCAAATACATAATTACTCATATCTTATCAAAGAGATATAAAAAGCTCCAAATTAGCATTATCCATTAATTATCTATCATTAATGGCCATATTGCATAATTAGTCCCCAATTATCTCATCAGTTGGGATATTTGTGCAAAAACTCATTCATTGACATGAATGTGGGTAAATATAGATTCCATCCTCAATAAATGTTCAAATCCAACATTGAGGCCAAAAAGGATACAAAGAAAGGGCAATTTATGAAAAAAGTCCAAAAGGACTTGAAAGCAAATAAAAGCTTGAAAATGGGTAAATTGCAGGAAAGACTCTGGAATTTAGTCTGTTACAGGAAATCAACTTAATATTTAGCATATTAGAGTATTTTGTAATGTATTTTCTTTCCTAAATAATTTTAGTGCCCAAACAAAGTTCATATAATATCAAATTTGGTACCTAAAATAATTAAGACATTAAGAATCTATTTTTAGCATCATTTTCACATTTGGGTTTGTTTATTGTTTTATCTAATATTTTTTATCTTAAGCCATATTCTTTTCCTTAAATATAATTTAGATAATTAGAATTTTTTTATTAATGGGAGAATTCACACATAGACTAATTTAGTAACGTAGAATCCGGATTTTGGATTGATTTCCACTATTGAAGTCATTAATCATATTATTTAATATTTTAGAGTAAAACTCATATTTCTTTCCTAAATTAAAGTATGATATGTGGGATTGTTTAAATAGGGTGAAACTTGGCACCCAAGCTAAATGGGACCCAAGGATAACGACTCTTCCATTAGATTTAGGCTTTGAGATTTCCTTTTATGAGTTCTAATACAATTAGATTTTTGGGTTCATCACCATTATATTATTATTATATTATTACCATCATTATTTATTATCTAGATTTACATTATCTTCTCATTGTTACCAAAAGAGTTGTCTTCTACTATTGTGTAAAAATTTTCATATTTTACTTATTCAACATATTTCATCCTTGAATTCAACATTAACTTAGATGATTGCACATTATCCATATTTATAGATATGGAAATACCAATTATTACTCCAATGCATATCTTAAGAACATTATACTTCTTATTAAAGATATCTTAGCATGTTATGTGAATATTAGTTAGCAAAAGGGATCACATGTGACCCATTACATGCATATACTTACATGAAAGCACATATAAAGGTTATTATGTTACTGTGAGTGTATTATTATAGTTGATGTTGATTATAGCACCTAACGCCACATAATGTGTTATATTTATTTTCAAACCTATACGTGTTATGGGTCACCAGTGAGTTAATCATGTTATATGCCTTCATTTTATATATTAAGATATACCTCCATCCTTGTTTGGTCAATTCTAAGGAACCAATCTTACTAACTTCCTAATCATGGAATACGGTAAGATCCTAGGTTTCGGTATGTTACAAATATCATGCCTTATTAAGGTTTTATAGAAGTTCATTGTGTGTAGTAAGAAACCCTTATCCCTTATATGCTTATATATTAGAGATGCAGTCGTATGCCCTTTGAGGCGTCTGAATAATTAGACCCATTTAGTGGAATAAAATGGTGATGGAATAATAGTATATATGTTGTGTTATAGAAGGTGTCTGGTTCTCAGATCAAATTTGGCACCTATTTTGAACTTTAATCCTAAAGTTCCTATCCTAAAATTCTTTTCATCATTAAGTTATATGTAAACAAAGGCAAGCTTTCATATTTTATTGCCCATTTTTTGAACCAAGTCGCCACCATAAGAAAGTTTGAATAGTAAAGAGGATTGTTAGTGAAGAAACCCAAGATTAGCATGATTAACCTAAGGCCCTTGGCCTAAGAGTGATGTAGGGAATAGGAAGAAGAAGTTTTAGATATATAACACCTAGTTGATCCACTCATGAGGCCCCTATATACTATTAGATAAGATATATATTAGTCCTTTAAGGGATGGAATCTTGTACTTTTAGAGTGTAGATTAACTGAAGAAATTATGGAAATTAATAGTATTTGTAATAAATAATGCTTGGTAATTCCTAGAAGTAATGTCAAACAAATATAGATACCACCATAATGTAATTTTGATTATTAAAACAAGCTTTAAAAATTTATCTTCGCTTACTATGAAAAGATGAACTTAAGATATGTAAAGTACTAAGTTCTATTTTAAAAAAAAAGATTGATACCTAAAATGCTCATATTAATGCATGTCATATCCTATTTTTTAGGAATGTAGTACTAAGTATATCTCTATTCAAGAATATAGGTTGAGCACATTAAAAATGTTATAATATATGAGTATGTGTCCCTCCTATACGATCATAGTGAATTGTATTGAAAATGAGATAGATACCCTTAATCATAACCTAACTACTTTAATGAGTTTTCTAAAATCATGGAAGAAGAAGTTCATAAGTTGTATACTACACACTATAATGATCAAATGTGAATGGAAACCACATTTTCAAACAAAACCCTAATGTTATACTATAAACCTAGTCTACTTAATAGAGTATATAGCATGTCTGGTCATGAAACCCTACATCATTAATCCTCCTCGGGTGAAATCTGTAAATATAATTGCCTAAAATATAACCCTAATATTGAGATAAAATGAATACATATATGGATGTTATACCCTAGTATTAATTTTAAGGTTAGTCTTTACAAAATTATATAGAAAAACAAGAAGTTGTAGACCTAGAATAAAGTTAAATCTTCAAAAAGGATATAGAAAAACAAGAAGTTGTAGTAAGATCTAGTAACCATGTTCATGTAATTTCTGACCCAAAAATGGGAGTGATGATGGTGAAATCATGATAACCAAGTAGGAAACCATGATAAATATAATGTAGTAAGATAATACTAGGTCTTGGTGAAACATCACTAAGACTAAAGATGACATGATCTATGGAGTATTATCATTCCACCTCAAAAATAGACAACAAGAGTAATATGTGGTGGCATAGTATGACCCATTGAGGTAAGAAAATTAGAAACCCTCAAATTGGTTTAGAATTGTAATTAAGTATACTTAGATAGTGATGGATGGATTTTAGGGATGAAATCTATTTGAAGCGTGGAGTGTTGTAACATACTCAAATCTAGGCTAATAGGGTAACTCTCCCTTATTATAGGTCCCTATTCGATTATGTTAATATATAGTACATTTTACCCAATTCAAAATGTGTTAGGAGTAATTAGAGTCATAAAGTATCATAAATTCACAACTACCCTTTATACATGATATTTTGAAGATAAAATAACCATAATAGATTAAATTATATATATTGATGTATAAATACACTAATTAATTTATAAGTCCTAGTCTGGAACCTTATACTTCACTAGCTTAAAATATGAATTAAATTGAATATATAAATGAATTGTGGTATCATAATTCATTAAATTTCAAGTGTCAAATGCATTAAGAGGGTAATTAACATGTAATAATGAAAACTTTGATATTAAAATTTTAAAAATATGAAATCCATGACGAATTTAGTTTCCTCATATCCAATCTAGCGTACATGTCAAATTTCATATTATTTGGATAATGTTTTCTCAATCAATTGAATTAGTATAGAAACACATTACAACTTAGGTTTAGTGGATATAATCTTAGATTGCATTATTATTTTTGAAGTTTGAATCATTGTTTGTCATGAGGCTAGGTGCCCTCTTTTACCTAAGAAGTCTGTGAACCAAAGGATATCCTGCCTCTCCTCACAAATCTATGGAAGCGGGCTTATCCCCTACCTCACAATTGCTTCATGTGCATGGAGAAATGACTGCCATGACTCTATCCCTTCCCATGTGTTTCTTGTTCTTTCCACACATTTTCTAACCCTCTACATTCCTCCCATCCAATTTAATACAACAAATCACATGATTGCCTCCTTTCCTTCTCCTCTTCCTCCATGCTTTTCTTCCTCACTTCTTCTTCTCCTCCTCTTCTCTTCCTTACCCTAACCATATCCAACAGATCTCCCTTCACCTTGTGTTATGCGGCCATGATAGATACAATATCGGTATTGCCATCTAAAGAGTCATCCATAGGGTTTCACTGTTAGCCCAGAGTTGTCCATTATCGGCCCCAGTGCCACCATCAATCCACAGTACCTCCTCCTCCTTTGTGGTAAAACCTACAACAATGATGATCACTCTCCTTCCCACATAGACCTGCAACACAACATCACCTTCAGTATGACAACTCTAAGCCATGGTCTTTCTCAGCCTACTAGTCATCCTCCATGTCCTTCTTCCTTGCTCCAGCTAACCTACATCATGCAAGTATTGTCACCACTTACACTCCCTTTCTCTTTACTACTTAATCTACCACAACCACTTTGAGGAGATCCAACTTCGATATACTCTCCCTAACTTATTTCATCCATGCACTGAAGGATGGTGACCATAATACACCACTAAGAACGTAGCTCCTGCATAGCTGATGTAACACCAATGAATTTTCCACCTACTAGTCTCATAGATAACCTACACCAACATTGTTACCATTCAACGATCTGAACCATATGAACCTCATTCCAACCTATTCACCACCCTCCACACTCTCCACCTTCTCTACTAATCTCCAATCAATTATCTAAAGCACAATTTGTTGATGCTAGTCACCTTCTGGTAGTCAACATCATGACTCCAACTTCTTGATGACACCATTGGTTAGTAAAGATTTGAACATAAGTTACAAGATCATGTCATATGTCCCCCAGGACAGACTTCTTATAGTTTGCCACTTATTTGAGCAAGATAATTTGATAGTCATCTTGGAAGGAACTATAACTCATCCTAGACTTGATAGGGTCGAGCCACAAAAGGCTAGAATGCAAAGGCATTTATCTTCTTACATGTTAGTCATCATATCCATGTACATTAGATTTCAAGAGGTCAATTTACTACATAATCAACTATGATTAATTACAACCCATGGTTATGAAACATAGATTTATGTTCAGTAAGATGAATGATTCAACTAGACCTATGTGTATAATGTCATATATTTACATTATAATAATAATACTATTAGTAAGAAATATGAAATTCCATGAGAATATACATGTAGTTGTGTGAATTAATAAGTGGCTAAGTGGAGCTTCACAAATTTTACTATTTTTTATAAGAAAACCTAGTATACTAATACCATTCCTTTCATATATTACAAAACCTAGATTTATATATGCGTACATACATAATTGATGGTGATTATAAATGTAAAGCAATCTTATAAACAAATCCATACCTACAGGATACAAATATATTAATCCTTATTGGAATAAGTGAAAGTGTAATGATATTAGATGAGGAGGATATTATAAGATCTAAATCAGAGGAATAAACTACTCACACATATATGTAACCTAAACCATATTG